>JAZHEH010001578.1:0-1200000 GCA_036589455.1 Ateles fusciceps
TCACTGGTCATTAGAGAAATGCAAATCAAAACCACATTGAGATGCCATCTCATTCCAGTTAGAATGGCGATCATTAAAAAATCTGGGAGACAGATGCTGGAGAGGATGTGGAGAAATAGGAACACTTTTACACTGTTGGTGGGAGTGTAAATTAATTCAACCATTGTGGAAGACAGTG
This sequence comes from Ateles fusciceps, assembly GCA_036589455.1. NCBI lineage: Eukaryota > Metazoa > Chordata > Mammalia > Primates > Atelidae > Ateles > Ateles fusciceps. The sequence goes on from JAZHEH010001578.1 coordinate 179, forward strand.
TGGCGATTCCTCAAGGATCTAGAAATAGAAATTCCATTTGACTTAGCAATCCCATTACTGGGTATATATCCAAAGGATTATAAACATTCTGTTATAAAGACACATGCACACCAATGTTCACTGCAGCACTGTTTACAATAGCAAAGACCTGGAACCAACCCAAATGCCCATCGATGATAGACTGGACAAGGAAAATGTGGCACATATACACCATGGAATACTATACAGCCATAAAAACCAATGAGTTCATGTCCTTTGTAGGGACATGGATGAACCTGGAAACCGTCATTCTCAGCAAACTGACACAAGAACAGAAAATCAAACACTGCATGTTCTCACTCATAGGCGGGTGTTGAACAATGAGAACACATGGACACAGGGGAGGGGGAGCATCACACACTGGGGTCCGTCGTGGGGGAATTAGGGGAGGGACAGTAGGGGGTGGGGAGTTTTGGAGAGAGAGCATGGGGGGGGAGAAATGCCAGATATAGGTGATGGGGAGGAGGCAGCAAATCACACTGCCATGTGTGTACCTATGCAACAGTCTTGCATGTTCTTCACAAGTACCCCAAAACCTAAAAGGCAGTAAAAAAAAATGCAGTAGCCTTGGGATTACATGGTGCATATGAACATCTGAAAGATGAAAGACATTATGAATTCAAAGGAAGCTTGGCTATCACAGCAAACCACGCAAGTGAGCAAACTCAAGCAAATTACAAAATAGCGAAATGTCTCTAAAGAAAAAGCACACATACCCACAAACCAGCCGTCATCACACTTTTCCATCACATCAATGACGTCACTTTCTCTGAGCTCCAGCTCATCTTCGTTTCTAGGAGTATAGTTATACAGAGCCTGAAACCTTAAACAGGACAAAGGAATGTGTTTAAAAAAATCGTGACAATTTTGTGAAATATAGAAGACAGAACAATATTCATTCTACCTTTAACATTCCTATTCTTAACAATATTAACAATATATCGGGTGGTACAAGTCTGGTAAACATGTAAATAGCAATATTTAGACCTTCACAGGCATTAGACCACTCTAACAACATTTTGAAACTCACGAGGAATGTTCATGAGAATTGTAACACTCATAAATTGGAGTAAAATATTTTAACATTTATAAGTCAGACCTGCATTTCAGTTGTCCAGCCATCTAATGTCTGTCATTCAGACATTCAATAATAGTACAAAATATAAAATAAGTGATATTTGCATTATTTAACCATTTAAAAACAAGAAGGAATCACAATTTTGGCTAGCCATAATCAGAAGCAAACTGGGGCTTAGAATTGAATTTTCCAAAGTTCTAAATTGAAATAGACAAAGTGTCTCAGACATGTCTTTTAAATCACTCTATGTGAATTACTCTACAAAGGAAAATCGTTTTTTTTTTTTTTTACCAAGAGTAATTCTTTAAATCATTTTATAGTTTGGTTCCGTGTTTTCTGAGGATGCAGTATTGGAAAATTTGATGTAATTAGCCTATGAAGTCGAGTAGATGTATTCTATGTGCCGTTATTACTGAGTCAATTTCAAACAGATTATGGACATACGTCTCTGCTTCAAAGGAGTCCCAGAGAAATTGTATTTGATTTTAAAACTCTCTCTTGAAATGATTTTATATAAAAGAGAATTATTAATAGAATGCTACCACTTTCCTTTCCCTGCCTGAATTCTTTGACAGCATATACTGTGGTGACATTGATCAATAATGAATTCAGACACTGGATTTGTGGTAAGAAAATAGCATACGTTACAATAAATAGGAACATGGACTGGTATCCTTGGAAAATGAAGGCAGAAATTACTGTAGCTGAGAAGGTGAAGAAGAATTTAATATGGAATTAACATGAAAACGTCTTCATAATAGTACTAAAATATTACCAGTACTGTGAGCGGGATTTTTAAAAACTAGGAATTTGTTTCTGCTGCTTTTTGTAACAGTCATGTCATTCTGCTAATATGAGAAAATAATAACTACATTCTAGGGTATTTTAGATTTTTTAATGGAAACTTAAAGAAGTTGATAATCTTGACTACTGCTCTCGAACCAGAATGATTTATTTTTAATTACTTTATGAGTCAGAAAATCATATTTTGGTAGAACAAAACTATTCTGTCCTTTGAACTCAAATCTAATGATAGCAACAGTGACCCACTGGCTTCCCCCGCCTCATCCACCATTTGGATTGGGGGAGCTGGATAGAGCTGGCTTCAGGGGTTCTAGGAAAGAGGTGAGAAGAAGGGGTGCCTAACACCATTCCCTAGAAAACATGGTTTTCCCTGCCCTGGCACCAAAGCCTGAAATTTCAACATTAGAGGTTTCTTCCCCCTGTTAAAACTTCATCCTTCCAGTAAACCTTATAGCCACTTACATTCTTTCGAGCATGGGCTTCTGAGGCCTTTTCTTGAGAGAGGGGTTTGTGATTATGGGGAAGGACAGAGAAAGGCAGCTAGCATCCCAGAGCAGTGGCCAAAAAGACAGGGAGGTGTGGCATACACAAACATCACCTGATTTGGATGTTTGCATGCGGCCAGCTTTAGTAGAGGATGTAATTCATTTTGCAGTTTGTGTTAAGAATTTGATTTGGAGGCTGCTCAGGTGAAGGGGTGATACCTTTTGTCTATCTCTGGGGGCAAGTTCATGGTCCTTTTTCCAATTTCACATTTGAGAGAGATTGGTCATTCCTGGGCTGCTGTTCTGATGGATATACACAGCACCTCTCGCTTTGGGAAAACTGATTCTTTTATTGAGATTCTCAGGCTTGAACCCTGCCCAGGCTCATCTCCAGCCACTTATGGAGACCGGTTACCTAAGGCTGCAAACCCCAGCTGCTGGAAAGAATCTCAAGGTCTCAGAGCTAACGCAACAAGATTGCCACAGACTCCTACTTCATTTTTGTGGGATGAAAGCCAGCATGTTTGTCCAAATTGATTTACCACTCTGGTTTAATTAGGCCACAAAAACAAAAACCAAAACAAAACAAAACCCAAGGAGTTTTATGGAAACGTAAACGCACCTTCAGGAAATCCTCCTGCCTCTGCTGGCTTTCAAATCAGTGCTGTGCGACAGGAAATGGAGTCGAATCGCAATTTTAAAAAATGCTGTTCTGAGATGTGTTGGTGAGATGAATGATGGTGGTGGGGTAAGGATGCCTCAGAAAGAAATGTGTCTTTTAAACAGGAAATGCTGAGCCAAACTGGAAGCCCTCTCTGTCACTTGCCCCTTTTTCTAGCACACATTTCACTAAACCTCTGAATTGTAGTCACATAGTATTATGTTACTACTTTTGCTCAAAACTTATTTTTGAATGCAAGCAACTAAGCAACACCCTTAAAGCTCGAATTCAGGCTATAATCAAATCTACATTTAATCAACAATGTTTTATAATATACAAATCAGGACTTTGAAAATGTAACCTATCTTTCATAAACACTTTAAAAGCTGTTTAATATGTTGGTAATGCAATAAACCTAAACAGCCCTCAAATTTATTTTTTATAATGTGATCTTATCATCGTTTGGGTAAATAAGAGAACAAACAAAAACTTTAGAATTATAAGTCATTTTTAGTGTTTTCCAGTTAAGCGACCTTTTTATTTATTTATTTATTTTTTTGAGGGAGGGTCTTGCTGTGTTTCCCAGGCTGGAGTGCAGTGCCATAATCATGGCTCATTACAGCCTTAACCTCCCTGGCTCAAGTGATCCTCCCACCTCAGCCTACTGAGCAGCTGGAACTACAGGTGCATGCCATCACACCAAATTTTTTGTTTTTATTTCTGTAGAGATGGCGTTTAGCTATGTTGCCCAGGCTGGTCTTGAACTCCTGGGCCTTGGCCTCCCAAAGTGCTGGGATTACAGGCTTGAGTGACTACACCCAGCCTTAAGTGAGATTTTAAATGATTAGCACTTGTAACCTGTTCTTTCCAAAATACAGACTTGCCCTCAAAAGAACACCTTTCTGGCTGTACTCTGTGAGAAACAGTCTCGTCTGGAGATTCTTTTTGCTAAGTTTCAGGTCTGTGGGGGAGCAAGGAAGGACTTGATGGTGATAAAGGCACCAGGCCACATTCAGGACCTCCCACAAGCAGGAGGCTTCTGTTAGCCTGTTCTGCTCCAGGCCAGCAGAGTGTGGGCAGTGGGTCAGGATCCCCAGCGTGTGCTCGATGTGCTGGACGAGGTTTAGGTCCGTGAATGAGCCTTCCCAGGGGTCTCATGCTCCACTCGCAGGGTGGGCAGTAGCCAACAGGAAGTGGATAACTCCTGAACCTCTCTCTGGGACAAAATGGGCCCGAAAAAGAAACACACAGAGAGAATCTTCAAGACAGCGTGTGACACCTTCAGGCTGACTTAACTCATGGATCAGAAAGGAGAGGACATTTGAAAGGAAAGCTTGAAAAGGCATTTTCCTGGTGCTGTGGAAGTAACAGCATGTAACTGAGTAACAGTGAGTGTTTGAATGCTGCCATTTTCAAATGACCCTTCTAAGCATATAACTTTGGAATTACATTATTAGCATCACTTTAGGTCTTTTTTTACATTTAGGTCCTCTTTTGCTGTCTCCCAGAGGGGTGAAAACAAGGTCAAACCATTTTCTACAAGCCTTTGAAGCTTGTCGTTACTTGTCACACAGCCAGCAAAGCAGAGAGGGAGACAGAATTATCCATCTTAGGAATCACTGAAGCATTGGAAAGTTTTCCTATGTTTCAATTAAAATCTTCTCGGAGAACTATGGGTTCTTTTAAAAATAAATTTCTGATCATTGTCATAAAAGACGGAGACTATTGCAATGTCTTGTAATTTAGGAGGCCTCATGTTAGTTACTTTGGTCTTTCACTTGCAAAGCCGTACCATCTGACATTTTGGTACAGTTGTGCATTTTGTGGGTCAAGGTTAGTCTCAAATGAAGATAAGAAGAATACTTACGGTTCCCCCCCACCTTGAATATTTTCATGAGTAAACACAGGACGCTGTGGCTGAAATGAAATGATTTTCAATGTAATCAATGTTTAAACTGGTACTAATTAAAAGATAATTTGGATAATGGCATGGTACTTTTCTTGACATTTAATATTTCCTGTTGTAAAAAACCAAGAGGAAGAAAACAAAAATAAAGGGTTTCTGCAGGATTAATAATTAAAGGGAGCTTTAGATTAAAGCAAAATAACCAAGGTCAAATGTTTTGAACATGTCTACAATCTCGTCTGCTCAAGCTTTAAAGAAGAGTCGGGGTTTAGTCCCACTGATTTTTCAAAGGCCAGGAATAGGGCAAGAACATAGACAGCAAACCACTAGAATAGGCAGTATAGACAGCTTCCTACAACCTTAGTCTCCAGCGTTTTCCCAAACAAGCAGAAAATAAACCACATTTAGTTTAACAGCAAAGTATCCACATTCATTCTTTCAACCTTTCCTTCACAGACAACATTTTCACATACAGTATACAGGAAAATGTCAATAAGCAGACATCCCATGCTACACTGGAATGAACATTCTCTGTTCTCAATATGGAGAAAACACATGCATTTTTTAAAAGAGAAAACAGAACTTTGGAATGCAACAAACAATATCCAGGTAACATGTAACATTTTACCTTAGAAGAGAAATACTGGTAGAAATTTCCAGTGCACTGAACTCTCAAAAGAGTTTCTTTTCTTTTTAAACTAAGCATCAAGACCAGTATCTGTAATAGATACTTATAATATTGGAAATGACAAGCCTTAGCATCCCATATACCCACATTAATATTTCAATGAATGAAAGTTAATGTGTTTGTTGAATATATAAACTCAGTGTAATTTACATTGACTACCTAAACTTCACTTTCTAGGGGGAGAAATGCATACAAATCATTCATAACACATTTTAAAAGCATTTGCTTCTAAATAATAAAATCAGAATTTGCATGGCAATTATATAAGTGACTGTTTGATGACCACAGAACTGGCTGTTAGATCATGTCCTTCGACATTGGGACGAGTTCTCAGATTTCCATAGTTACGAGTGGATTACTGATAGGCTGGAAGTCTCTTTCTGCAAACGGTCCATGGAAACCCTCCCGGTCCAAGCTTGGATGGATAACTCTGAGGCTCCTTTTGGTCTATGGGTCTATGATTTATCCACTTCCTAAATTCTTTATCTGCCCCCTTTTCTATCCTACTCGTCTGTCTAGCATAAGACTAGGTACTCACAGTACTAAAACTGTAAGCTTTGGCTCTGTTAATTGGAAATCTTTATTAACAGTATTCTCAGAAACTTCACTCAACAGTCTGTGGATAGAATATTTAAAACTAGACTGTGTAAGAATTACTGGACACAAGTATGACTTCAGAGTGTGAAATACTTTACTCCTATACATCAATGTAAGTCTACTAACAATGTCTTTATTAAAATTAGAAGATATTCATATTTTAAGAAAAATTATGACTAGACAATTTTCTAGCCATCTTAAAGGTCATTTAATTCAAGATATTATTACATCAATTTAAATATATAAGATGGTAATTGTAAGTCATTGATAAGCCTATATCATATTACCTATTTCAAGTTCTCTTCCAATCCAATAAAACTTTATATATGTATAAAACTTTCATGCAGAAGTAAGATTTGTAGACATCAATTGCCATTAATATTATTTTGTAATATTTTTCCAGTCTTTTTTTTCCCTTAGTCGTCTTTCTCATTTTAAAAGCCTGCAGAATAATGTTCTCCCACGTGTGTCCATGTATCATAGTTTTCTCTTTTTTTTTTTTCAAAGTTGGAATTGGTCTAGTCTTTTTCCCCCGCTATTGTAAATAGCAATGCTACACACATTTTTTATGCAAAGAGCTATTTTCTTCTTTTGAACTATTCTTTAGAATATATTCCCAGGAGTAAAATTGCTGGCCAAAGAATATGTATTAAAGCCACATGATTTTGCAAATGTACATGTTAGTCACTGAAAAATACTGTACTCAAAAGTAATTTGAAAATGTCTGATATGCCACACTTCATACCATACACCCAGATAGCTACTACTCTTTCCCCCCAAACAATTGTAGCGCCATTTGCAGTGCATAATAAAGCTATAAATAAGAAAATATTATTTCTTCTTAAGAGAAAATGTGTAAAATATATTTCATTATACTCTAAAATTGGCGTACCTGTTTTCACACATTTAAACCATTTTCATATTTTGAAATTGAGTCAGTGTCAACTGCTACATCACCGCATCCGATGCTTTGTATAACTGGTTATTTCATTTCATTGCTCTTTTGTTAAAATGTGAATACCACTTTAAAAATAAAGTTGTTCATGGATATCAAACAATCTACTTTTAAAGTCCGTATATCCCTTTTTAGTTATCATCATTATAATTCTACTTAATTCCTTTAACTCCACCCACCTCATCAATCATTTAAATGAACTGTCTCGCTGACCATTATGAAAATGTGGTGATTGCTGCAAGTGTGCAGCTCCCTGGACCCACGTCCACGGCTGGGAAACGTATGTTCTGTGCGTGGCAGCCAGCACCGTCCTGGCTATTTTTTTTTTTGAGACAGATTCTCGTTCTGTTGCCTGGCTGGAGTGCAGTGGCATGTTCTGGGCTCACTGCAACTTCCGCCTCCCCGCTTCAAGCGATTCTCCTGCCTCAGCCTCTCTAGTAGCTGGGATTCCAGGCATGTGCCACCACGCCCAGCTAATTTTTGTATTTTTAGTAGAGACGGGGTTTCACCATGTTGGCCAGGATGGTCTCGATCTCTTGACCTTGTGATCTGCCCACCTCAGCCTCCCAAAGTGCTGGGATTACAGGTGTGAGCCACCGTGCCCAGCCCCCGTCCTTGCTTCTACCTGTTTCCCAATATCTTTCCCTTCCTTCATATCTTTCAAACCCTGACCCTCTTTACCACGTTTTCTATACTGTTCACATCCTGCAGCCAGACTCAATCAAGACTTTTCTTAGCAGAGAAGTTGTGTGTGTCTTATAACGGCGAGTTTTAGAACTTTTCGAAGCTTACCTTTAACAAGAATCACCTCCATATTAATGTGGATAACTAGGAGACAGTTTTGAGGAAAGCTGACTAATCACAGCACTTGAATTAGTTTATTTTTAAAACATTTGACTAGTCGGGAATGAGTAGCAGTTAACCACCACATAACCTTGGGCATGCGTCTCACCTTCCCTATCTCTGAAATCAATGAGCTGGACAAGATGGTGGTTAATCAGGTCCCCTCAGGGATTCCATGAAGGATGCACATGTCCACAGATATTTCCTCTGCTGTGTAAAGGTGTCCTCATCAGCTTTACACATGCAGTTGTCAGAGAGCTGTGACACTGACACTAACTGGTTAATTCTCATGTATCTCAGTCATGTAAAAAAAATAGTGGTTACAATTCAACTCCATTTTGCAGGTTAGTAAACCAAAACCCAAAGATACTGGATAATTTCTTAACGTGACAAATAGGTAAAAAACAGAACAACAACAACAAAAAAGAAACAAGATGGTAATTTTGATGTGAGCTCTTTATTGCATGAAAGATTACTATGATGGAATAGTTGGCCTAGCTTGGCTAAACTCAGCCTCTGAATTTTGACCCTCAGGTAGGTGCTAATGCATCTGCACTCTGCTGCCACCTCGTGGTGAGCAGTGGCAGCAACAAGCTAAGAGTTGTTTCTGCTTTATCCGCCTCTTTCTATCCAAGTTCCCAAGCCTGGATTAATTTTAAAAACCTATTTTAAAGGCCACAGAGTGATGTGGAATAGAGAGTCATCTGTTTTTCCAACCATGTTCTTCCCTTCCCACATTTTGTATTCTGGAGAAAGGATCCCTTGTAAGCCACCAGCGTTTTTGGTCTGTGTCCAGTTCTATTTGGACTATCTGTGCAGGCATTTCCATTTCTCATAACTTCTTAGCAGTTTAAAGATAAATATAGAACAATATGCATTTGTGACATTCAGAGAGACTTACACGAACCGAGCATAGAAAGATGGCTTTCAACTGACACATTACAATCACTGTGCTGGACATTTTGAGCAAGAATTATATTATGCTTATATTTCCTTAATGAATCTTAAGAGTAGAGTAAGAGAAAACCCAATGAAGCATGGCACTGTTTTCATGGTATCCTAAATACGTATTTTTTTTTTCTGCAGCCCTAAATAAGTAATTTTTTTCTGTAGCTATTTTTTGATGTTGCCAAAAATGGATACAAAAGAGACAAGTTTTAAACACATGCTAATTTCCAAAGCTAGAACCAATCACAAGTTACTGTTCATAAGGAGGCTGGTTTGAAATACCATGGAGCCTGTAACATCGGTAAAATATATCCTTTCCTATCTTAATGAGCTATGGTCTGTTGAAAAGCCATCTAATTTATCAAAGCTTCTGCAGTTATCTCTGAAGGATTAGCTATATTTAGTATCAAATAATTCTTAAATAAGGATTGCCTGTTACTTTAAATACTAATGCAGAAAAATCTCTGAAAGCAATATAAGCAGTGCTAAAGTGTTTTTGTCATTTTTTTCATAAAATATTAGTTGTAGTACTTGCCAACCAGAATTAGATGAAATTCTCCTAATAACAATACCATGCTTATGTTTATAGGCTTATTTTTCCTCTTAAATTATGAAGGTAAAACACAAAACTCTGCACAAATCTAAAAAATAGAATATGGTCCACACAAACACACATATAATCTGACATACAAATACATAATGTGAAAATCAGGTCAAAAAAATCTTAAGGGGAACCAAAGCATACCATCTCACGGACCCATAGGAAATTTATAGATGGGTCCTCTTCATTGCGAAAGAAGCTTATTTTTTGCCTTGACCCTGGAGGGCCATTCGGGAGAGTCTAAGAATCTCTACAAATTGGCATTCCTCTCTCTATGGCAACACAAAACTCTGCCCCAGCAACAAAATGAGAGCTTCCTATGCAAAGCAAAAAGCACAAAGTGGCATAAATACAGAATAATATCTAGTTTTTTTAGAAATGAAAAACGAAGACTTCTTTGAAATCAAGTTCTTGAGAATGTGAAATGCAGACCCATAGCTACGTGATGGACCAGCTAAGGTTGAGTCAGGGTCCACTAAAACAGAGATGGGGGAAAGGAATCCTGACTTACGTCTGGATGAATATTTCCAAACTGCTTGGCTGCATTCCTTAGAATTGATAGTAAGTACCATTTAGAGTCCATGTCTTTTAAAGCACGGTAGATATTATAGAACTGAGTAGCTAAGGGAAAGTAATTTGACCTTTAAGTTCAATCAAAGCTGACAAGAAATGGGAAGTGGATAGAATCCAGAGAGCAGTACGGGGGAGAAAGGCGCACCCGGAGAATGTAGTGCACATGACTAGAGCAACGGAAGACTTTAGACAAGAACCATGGATTAAAAAAAATCCAAACTGAGTGACACAGAAGCAAACATGACTGGAAGTGTGTGAGGTCAGTACTGTATGTGCTTGGCAACAGTTTTGTTCTTTGCAGGAGAGACGGTGATTAGAAAGCAGTGATTTCGTGTAGATCCATGAGACAGATGTAGACCGCAACACACACGACACCCTTATTTAGGGTAGAGAATCTGACCATGTCTTTGAGGATTTGGGAAACCTCATGCACACCTAAAAGGGAAGCCCATCACCAGGTGGTCACTTCACCTCCAGGGTGTCTCCAGCCTTACTTTGAGGCCTGTTCACAGCAAGCAAAGACAACGAAGGAAGAGCCAGCCCCCGAGAGGGGTGGTCAGGGTGTCTGGTTCAAGGTGGGGGCATGCTGACCCTACCCTGTGGGAACTGCTGAGCCCTCTGACAGGCGAGCCGCAGGATCTCCTAGACATCACTGGGCTGCGAGGAGGCTTACCCAGGACACATATCTCGCTTTTTAGGTCAGCCTGGAAAAGCCATAAGAAGTGAGTTAGTTCTCATCTTCATCACACAGCCTTTAGGAGACGCTTTCTTGGGTTGCTTTTTCCATGCACACACAGCATGCCAAACTCCTGAACAACAGCAGGGCAGAGAGGGTTAACAGCTCCTCCAGCTGCTCATACAGTTTCCACAACACAGGCACCAGCTGCTGTCTTAACACGGGACCCACGGGCACAGCAGAAAAAGGTTCGTAGAGGAAAGCTGGCATAAGGAAGAGGCCAAGAACATATAAGAAATGTTATGTCTTTTTTTTTTTTTTTTGAGACAAAGTTTTGCTCTGCTGCCCAGGAGGGAGAGCAATGATGTGATCTCGGCTCGCTGCAACCTTCGTCCTCCGTGTACAAGCAATTCTCCTGCCTCAGCCTCCTGAGTAGCTGGGATTACAGGCGTGTGCCACTGCGCCTGGCTAATTTTTGTACTTTTAGTAGAGACGGGGTTTCACCGTGTTGGTCAGGCTGGTCTTGAAATCTGACCTCAGGTGATCTGCCCGCCTCGGCCTCCCAAAGCGCTGGGGTTCCATGTGTGAGCCACCGTGCCCGGCCAAGAAATGTTATGTCTTTAACAGAACACTTAGCAATTGGGTTCAAGGTGCTCTCAAGCCCGACCTGCTTCTATGTGCTTATTGAAGAGATGCAAGGTGAGATAGAGGAGAATTTGGCTTAACGCCTGTCTAATTTCATGGACTGTGTCATCTATTTGTGGAAGGCAAAATTTTCTAACAAACATATAAGAAGAAAACAAGGCCTTTTTGGGGGAAAGCATGGTGAAATATAACGACATACTGAAGTGCTCTACCTGCAGGCTTGACTGTGTTAGTGTTCTTTCAGAGTAAGAGCTTTCATGTGACAACGAACAAGCTGACCTTCTTGTGCATGTGTGTTTCATTTTCCTTCCAATAGCAGACAGGATCTGGCAGGGTACTGCCTGGTATTTGATCTGGCTTAAGAGAACTTTGGTGGGAATAAAACACACTTAAATAAAAGCATGTGGTTTTCTCAACTCTCGTTTAGAAAAATTTTCCTAATTCTCAGTAATGATTGCCCTCAAATCCCCAGCCTCTCGGGGTGAAATGTGTTTGGCACAGTTGCTTAAGGGTCATGGCGGACAATGCTTGATGCTCTCCAAGTCCATTCTCTTCTCGGTCCTCAGTAACGGGACCAGGCTGTTGGGTAGGCACGTGGCCATTCTGGATAAAGATCCCATTTCCTGACTTGTAGCTGGATGTGCTCATGTGATAAGCTGTGACAGAGGGGATATGTGCAATTTCTGGGACATGGCCTTCAAGGGAGAAGGTGTAATCTCCCTCTTTTCTCCTTCTTGCTGGTTCTTATGCAACAGGAAGGAGAAAGAGGGGAGATTACACCTTCTTCCTTGAGCAGTTCTTTTCTCTGCTGGGACTCATCGCAGAAGCTTCTCTCTAAGGACAGTGATGAACCGACATCAGATGGAGCCTCCTGGGTTCTCTGATGACTGTGGAACCACCACATCAGTCCTGAAGACCCTACACTTATGTGTAAGCGCAATATTTTTCTACCTTGTCTAAGCTATAATTATTTTGAGTTTTCTGGGACTGTGCCTACCCCAGTCTTGACAAATACCGGGGTTCTATACGTATCAGAGCTCTTAGAGAAAAAAACTCCATTCAGCTGTTAGAATGATGTGGATAATAATAGCTGGAAAGACCACGTGAACATATCGGGAACAATCAGGGCCTGATTTCATGTTGGAAACTACCCCAGGGATCCCTTTCTCATGGGAATGCTTTAGGGTGATGAGATTGTGGGACCACAACCCCTGAGTTTCTTGGAAGAAACCCAAGAAAGAGCCTCTCACTCTCCTCAGAGAGCTTCTGCTGCAACCTGAGTCCACATGCTGCAAGGCTCTTGCCAAATAGTCTCTTGGATGGAAATGGAAGCTCAGCTTACAGAGGAGCTGCGATTTACACTATTTTTTTGTTATGAAAAATCATTATTTTAAAAACAAGTGCTCAAAAGACGGGGGAAATATTGGATTCAGCTTTATACATCAAACATAATTTATGTATCTTTCGGTCATCTGTAATCTATAAAGTGGTAGTAACTTTTACGTTTATGGAAGATTTTTGGATCGCCTTTATTTTTATGGAGATTTTCAATGTCTTAGAAAACACTTTAAAAGAATGAAATTGCATTGACTTAATGTAAGTTAACTAAACAATGGTTTATAGGAGTTGATAAAAATGTTATAGTGATTTCATGCATGCTGTACTATGTTAAAACATTATGAAAAGTTTATTTTCTCTTTGCTTTCAGTGCTCGGTTATTTCTTTTCTTTACAATAATCATCAGCATTCTTGAAAAGGAAGAAATGAAAAGGCTTTGGCCTCAGACTGACACAGTCTGTAACTGGGTCAGATGTGGAATTAAACTATAATGGCCTAAAATTTGGAGTTGATTCAATTTGTACTTAAATTTACAAGCACAAATAACTTCAGTGAATATATTCTTTCAGTGACTACAAAATAGATTTATAAGGTTTAAAAACACTCAGTGGGAGATTCAGAAATCAAGATTTGCTCCTAAATAAGAGATAAAATAGAGAAAAACCACTTTGCTTCGCTGTAGTTGTACGTATTTCATGTAGTAATTAGTTATTGTGAAAGCCTCCATTCTCTCATGCCATTCTGCAAACTGAAACCCGAAGAATGTACGAGAGGGATTTGGTTCTCACAGAAGAATAACCTTTTCTACAGCCTGCTTTTGCTCTTATACTACAATCGTGCGTCCTCTATCGCTCTAAATTAGAGAACTCAGATTCTAAAGCTACTTTACCTCTTACTCATTAAGCTTAAAGTCTGAAAAACAAGTAAAAAAAGATAAGGAATAAATACCTTGGCCTTAAAAATAAAACCACAGAAAGAGGGGGAAAAAAGAGAAATTCTTAGCCTTAGGCATCCTATAAAGTGCCATTATTTAAAACATTTTCTAATTATTTTCTGCCAGCTAAGGAAAAAACCTCCAAGAGCAAAAAAACAATTAGTCTTTAAAGTGTTTCATTTTTTACAAAGTTCCTTTCACACCTAACAGGAGCACGTAGACCATGTCAGCGAACGGGTTTGGTGATCGTGATTTTGAGATTGTATAAACGGCATTTCCTACTACAGAAACTTAGCTGTATCAGAGCACTACATTTTTACTTATCTGCAGAGGCTCTTCATTTCACATTCAAAAGATTGAATGTGAGGGTGAGTTATTATTTGAAGTCTGTCACCTTTTGTCAAGAGGAAAATATTTCAGGATCATTCTAAACACAGAAGGAAAACATTTCTGTGATGGACTAATTTCATGCTGTGGTTGTCATTAAATCTCTTTCCAAGGTAAGTCATTCATTTTGTTAAGATCATTTTTAAAAAATGGTATCTTTAGGTTAAATACCAGCGGAGCTGTCAGCCTGCAAGTCTCAGAGATGGATGCTTTGGGAACTGCTACAAAAGGATGATCCTTCCCACATCCTCATGAATTTACTTTACTTTTGTGGAAGAGCAAGGCTCAAGACACTCAGTGCCAAAGACCGTCCTGTCTCCAGGCTCTGCTGAGCCTGCCGATGGGTGGGAGATGACAGAAGGTAATGAGTCCACTGAGAGGGGATGGAGCATGACAGGCACTGAGCTGAGATGCCTTTGAATGTGATGGTTCTCATGCTGACGCTCAACTGAAAAAAGATCTAATCATTCCTTTTTATTATGATATACATTTCAGTTTGTTTTTCCCCCTCAGTCTGGGTATAGTTGCTATGCAAATGTATCTTTTCAATGTTTGGATAGAGGCCATGCTAAAGATGTTAAAAGTTAGCGATTAGTATTTGTATAACTTTTTAGGTCTTGTGAGAGGGCACGAATCTGAGAGTATACATCTTACTGATTAAGTTCTTGAGACATGCAACAAACCACACTCAAGATGCAGTTACCTTTAATTTTGGTGGATTGATCTCCTGTTGATAAGAATATTTAGGGAGGAGAGGAGGTGAGCAGGGCTGAGAAAGTGTAGAGTCCAGGTCAGAAACAGAGGCCAAGAGAGAATGAAATGGAGGGGGAAGAAAGCAGGTGGCTGGGAAAGGGTGTGGTTGCTCGCTCTCCTGAAGAAAATGACGGTGGCTTAAATATTGAAGAAAGACAAGACGTGATTATGCTTGTGCCCAGAAAGAGGTTACAGAATATCCTCTAAACCCAAATCATTTTAAAGTTACCAATAACCTTGGGAAGTTATATTTATGACACATTGTTTTGCTTTGAAAGCACTAACTCCCTCTCTTGAATTTGATTTAAAATCCTCAATGGGTGTGACCAGTATAATTTTTCGGATATGGGTGGCTGGAAATAGGAACACCTATGTTCCATAATTTTATAATACATTTCTATGTGGCTCCTTCTAAAAGTGAAGGAAAAAAGTATTTAAAACCCTGCAATGACTCTTTGTAACTTGCTTGTAAAGTAGGTCACCAACTATAAATAGTCAGTTTGTCACAAAGCTGGGAAGTCATGGCCCCCGCGTGCAGGGTGTGAGCTGGTGCTGGGATGACCGGCCTGGGGTACTGTCTGCAACACATAGCACTGCCTGTCAACAAAGCCACGCATCTGATCACGGCTTAAAATTGATTGAATTGAAAGGAAAATTAGTTACTGAAATAATTGGGGTAGAGACATGCTTGACTTATTGCAATGAAGATAGATATCTGTTATTAAATAACGTGTTTGTTTCACAGCATAGACATAGACAGGTTATTTTGAAATAGAGGAACTGGGAAAGAATATGACTTGGATAGTGGTGTAATATGAACCATGCTTTCTATTATTTCATAATTTCCATAATTGCCAGTAATTATACTTGCTTCTTTATTCACAGGATACATTTGAGGGATCAAGTTTCTTTCTTTCTTTCTTTTTTTTTCTTTTGAAACAGAGTTTTGCTCTTATTGCCCAGGATGGAGTGCAATGGCACAGTTTAGCTCACTGCAATCTCTCCCTCCCGGGTTCAAGCAGTTCTCCTACCTCAGCCTCCTGAGTACCTGGGATTACATCCTGAGGCATCCAACGCCACACCTGGCTAATTTTTGTATTTTTAGTAGAGATGGGGTTTCGCCATGTTGGCCAGGCTGGTCTTGAACTCCTGAGCTCAGATGATCTGCCCGCCTTGGCTTCCCAAAGTGCTAGGATTACAGGTGTGAGCCACCATGCCCGGCCTGAAGTTTCGTTTTTTTTTGAGATGGAGTCTCACTCTGTCACCCAGGCTGGAGTGCAATGGCATGATCTCTGCTCATTGCCTCAGCCTCCTGAGTGTTGGGATTGCAGGCACCTGCCACCATGTCTGGCTAGTTTTTGTATTCTTAGTAGAAATGAAGTTTCGCCGTGTTGGCCAGGCTGATCTCAGGCTCCTAACCTCACGTGATCTCCCTGTCTCAGCCTCCCAAAGTGCTGGGATTACAGGCTCGGTTTTCTGTTTTAAGGGAGAGGTTTGCAAGCTAAAGTTTCCAGGTATTTTCTGCCTTTGTTGATTAAAACCATTGTTCAAGGTTCTTTGTAACTTGAAGATACAGTACCCAGTTCTTAAGTAGTCAACGTGAAGTCAACATAAAGAGGATGACCTCTTTAGAAAATCATAAGGGGACAGACTGCTGTTTTTCTTTTTCTGTTTTCTTATTATTATCATTATTATTTTTGAAAAGTGCCATTATACCAAAGGTATGGTGTATAGTTTTCTCATCTTGGAATAGGACACATTTCTGTGCATTAATTTCCTCATCTTTAAAGTGGGGATGATAATATCACATACCTCACTGGGTTTTGAAGATTAAAGATGTAGAGTTCTTAGAATAGTGTCTGATAGTAAGAGCTCCACTATTAGCTATCATTATTAATATTGGAAGATTACAAAGACTATGTAAATCACACATAATTTTAAAATATAAGTTCATGGTCCTAAAGAAATAATGGGATAATGGAATTATATCGCATATTTACATCATTTAATTATCCCCCAGCTTACACAGTGTTTGTGTTTTTTGTTTAAAAAGCCCTGTTAGGCAGTGTCAAAACAGATATTTATTAATATGACTAACTGTAATAGCTACTCATAGTAAGGCCGGCTAGTTCTTCAGTGATTGGGCAGAATTAAAATACCTCATTACTGGTTTGTGCCGAATTGCTGCTCTCCTTGGGGATCCTAGAATCTGTGGGGGTGGTCAAGGAGTCAGGTTTCTCCTCTTCCTCCTCCTCTTCAATGTGCAGGCGTGGGGTCCCCTCTGTCCCATCGTGGCCACACCACCAGGCATCTCCTTCCTGAGGTCCTGGCGGCCCTCTCTGGATGCCTGACACGATCCCCTCATAGATGCCCTCATCTTCCTCTCCAATGACGGGAAGGGGTGTGGGGAAAGGAACCCAGGCTGGTGCATGCAGAGGCCACAAACTTATCCCCTAGGACTTCTGGCACCTTTTTAGGGTCTGAAAAGCCCCTTCTCATTTTTCTCAAATCTGCAAACTTGCTTTGAGTTGTGGTTATGGGATCCTGAAGTGGCTCTGCACGGTAAGGCTGGCCTGCAGCCAAGGCCACACCAGCGCCAGCGGAAGGCGATTTGGCCGGCGCAGACGCTGGAGACAACGGGAGGGGGACAGCAGGTTCCTCCTTGATTTCCAGGCTGAGGTCCTCTAGGATGTTTGGTTTGGCTTGGTCAGCTGACAAGGTTACAGCACCAAGTTTCTCCAATTCATCCAAGAAGTTGTCCAGGAAAGGAGGTGGTGTTGGGGCCAAAGGGTTTGCTGGTGGACACGAGGCTGTCAGGGACAACCAGCCCTGGGCAGTTCCCCAGAGAGCTCCTTTGTGTGAGCCAGGTGAGGCTGTGTGGGTGGGAGGAGGGGCTGGTTCACTGGAAGCCAACTTGGAAGTGAGCACAGATTATGAAGTTAAGAAAAAATAAACTAAGAAAATAATAATAATGCATCAAAACATAGAGATGAAGAAATGCAGAAAAGATGTGGTGAATAAGAAAATAATTTTATGTTTAACATAGACGGATTTGAAGACATTTAGAAGACATGTAGATTTGAAGATATTTTGCTGAAATTTAAATACATAAAATCATTTACGTTCATTAGAAAAGTTGCTTCAACAATGAAACCCTACTAGTTTTGAAAAGGGGTCTAAAATGTGAAATGAGGTGAAGATCATATAGAGATTACAAGAACAGTAAAACCTAAGAGACTGAATAGCTTACTCACTTTAAACTATGTTGAAAAGATATTACAGGTTTCCAGATACTGATTTAGTAGTATAAATGACTCCAAAGAAATGTAATGTAGAATGAAAACCAATAGTTAAATCTTTTTTTATTTCCTGAATTTGTGTAATGTTCTTTTTTTCCGACAGTATAGTCCAATCTTTTAAACTCTGACAATGTTCCCACTTAGATTTGCAAGGTGATTAGAACCTATGAATAAAGTATTTTAGACCATGATATGTTAACAGATTTCTAAGTGAATACGTTCTGAAAAGTATGTTTCAAAGACAGGAACCCATGATCAGAATGAAGTTGAGCTTACATAACTACTGCTTCAAAGTCTAAAAAAATCCAGAGTAAATGTTTACACAGAGAGAGCCATTTGATGCTAACAGCAGAGAAAACTTCTGCTTAAGGCTCCCGTTCTCTTTCAAAGCTTGACATTTATGTAAATCAGAGGAGGTATGATTTATGAAGCTTAATCTCCTGAAGTAAAAATATACTTCTATATATGTAGTATTGCTGAGGCATTTTGGATATAGTAAACAAAACAATAAATTTAAAATTTTATGCAACGTCATTAAAAGTAGTTGTAGTAACTATATACACCCCGTACATGCCCATAAAAATTAAAAATTAAAAAACATCGTTCTAGAAGTGCCATTTACTAACATTGGAATACATTTATCTACCCTTGCTGGACTAGAGAAAATGCTGCCTGCTCTGTGCATAAAGGCCTTGAGAAAGGGACCTTTCACTTTAGATCTTTCCAGGTAGATGCCTTTCATTTGGAAAGAAAAATATCTCCAAAAAGATTCTGGAGACACATTTTCCAGCTGATTGTTTAGGATAACACTTTACACAGGGAGCTGGCCCTTTTGCTCCTGGGGCCCTAGTGTGTGTAAGTGGGTGATGCATTTCCACGTAACTTTGGACTCCTGTGTCCTCTAATAGGAATGAGGTATTAATTGGATTTATTTAGCTTTTTCTTTTTTTAAAAGTCAACTCATCATGGGATGACATAAATGTCACAAAACTCATGTGAGCATCTTAATAAAGATTCAGGACCCAGGCTGCTTAGCTGCTGACACACAGCAAGACTGCATGTGTGGTTTGTACCTGGGTAGACAACTCCTCCTATTAAGTCCTGTAGATGCTGAGTTTTCAATAAGATATAAACCACTCAAGTCTCATTCAATAGTCTACAGAAGTTTCCTTACTGGCTAGAGTTCTATTTTATACCCTTTGTTACATAACACGAAAGTTTTTAATAGTTAGATTTGGAGGCCGGGTGCAGTGGCTCACGCCTATAATCCCAGCACTTTGGGAGGCCGAGGTGGGCGGATCACGAGGTCAAGAGATCGAGACCATCCTGGCCAACATGGTGAAACTCTGTCTCTACTAAAAAATACAAAAATTAGCTGGGCTTGGTGGCGGGCGCCTGTAGTCCCAGCTACTCGGGAGGCTGAGGCAGGAGAATTGCTTGAACCTGGGAGGTGGAGGTTGCAGTGAGCAGAGATCGCGCCACTGAGCTACAGCCTCGTGCCTGGCAACAGAGCGAGACTCTGTCTCAAAAAAAAAAAAGTTAGATTTGGGAAGTCTGTGAAATATATAATAATTTAAAATCATCAAGTTTCCACTTTGACTTTCTATTATGCCAGGAATATTATGTGGATGAGAAAGAAAGCTCTATAAATTCCCTTGTCATTACTGCCACCATCACCACTGCTGTCTCCTGCTGCTACTTACTCAAGTGCCATCACCATCACAGTCACCAGAACACAGATTTGCAGGTTAAACTGCTTAGCTTTACGACGGACTTGCTTACACCAAAGCCAAATGAGCCATCCTGGTATAACTATATCACCAAACTATACCTATGATACAAAAGCCATACAATTGTTTTCCAAAAGCACTAGAATTGGATTTCAAAGCACGAAAAGCAGAAATATCAGAAATAATATCAACTTACATTTTAGTCTCCCCTAAGACGAAGACAGTATGTCAAGAAATGTGATTTAAATGTGTCACCAGAGTAATTTATAAATTATTAATGAGTTCTCTCAGTAAATATCAGTTAGAAAATAGGTTCTATAACATTTAGTACATTTTGAATGTCATCATTTAGAAATACATTATATTTATCTTTCTAAAAATGATTGTCACTACTAAGAAGTTTTCTTCATGAAGCCTGTGACACCACAGCATGGATTACCAGTTGGGATAAAACCATTAAGTATTTATTTCAAATTACGGACATAAGCTTCTCAACATATTCTTTCCCCAGCAGTGAGCAATAAAACACTAGTTATTAGTGAAATTTTCTATTTAAAATCTGGTATTATTTAAAAAACTTGTAAATATATTCAATTACATTTAAATTATATTCACATCAAAGACTGGAATCAAAAATATTATATTGCCATTGTTAATTAGGACATATGGAATAATTTGTTAGCTGTTTAATGAGCTTTTGTAGATACATGCTTTTCTTTCTTTTAACATTTTATTTGAAGGTACAGTTGCTTTGAAATTTCTGTGATAGTTCTTTAAAGATGACTGAATGGTGGATAAGAGAAATATATGCATGAAGATTCTTATCTTTTCTCTTTATCAGTAGAAAATACTGAAGGAAAGATGCTAAGCTCTGGTAATGAACTAAATATACTTAAGAAGATTCTGGAAAACTTTTTGGCTTGGTCAGCTGACATGGTTTAGCTTTCTATGTCTCAGCTTTGATCTCAATTAAAATCATTAATCAATTATGCAACTTAATACATTTTTTAAATGTTGAGAAGTACTTATAACATTTTGGAAGTAACTGGCAATTTTTATTCTTAGAAGTTAATGGGAAATAAATCCTTAGATGCCATTCATAAAAAGAATATAATTCAGCAGAAAAATAAGAAAAAATTTCACATTGTGAGTATAGACTGTCAAATGGCCTTTTTATAAATTCACCAATTAAGGAAGCAAAGTCTCTTTTAAATTACATATTGGGAACAATAATCATCTTTAGCCCGCTCAAGTGAAACAGTAGAACTGGCCTATACCTGTCCTAAAACTAATAAAATAAACTCAAGGACTTATAATAACCTACAACATTTTTATTCAGGCTAATACACAAATTGACTTATCGACTCTAATTAAAAATTTTTGCTCTAGCTCACTTTCTATATAAAAAACTTGTATAGATTTGTGAACCTAATAACCATGTGCTCTTGTGATATACCATTTTGAGATATACATAGTATTTTATGTTGTATATATTTATATTTCAAAGTATAAATCATAATTGTATATATGTATGTATATAATTGTATTTATTTATATCTAGATCATTATATACATAAAATTCACATATATGAAAATCAAGCTTTAGAAAAAATTGTTTTAGAAAACATTTATGTACGTAGGAGTACCGATATATGTCATGCAAGAGTTTATGATAATATTGTTTTGTCTTTCTCCTTTGATATTTTAACTTGAAAATGAAATGAGCAAAATTAATCATGAAATCTTTATGGCAGCACCTATTTGAGAAAAACTGCTGTATTTACTGATGTGGCACTCACACACATAGAAACATAATATGTAAATCTCTTTCTCTGCAATAGATGTGATATTCTAATCTAATATCCTAAAATCACATACCGCTTGTCTTACTTGGAGCTCCCAATATCACATGAACATGATAGAGTATCTTCTTACCTTATTTGAGCTCAAGCTGTGAATCCTATCACTAGAATGGCTGTGGGGTATTGGAGGGTCAGGGTAGTCCTCAGCACCTTTTGTCTTCTTGACGACTTCTACATAGGAAACAGGGAAGATGCCTTGTCTGTTGGCTCCTGGGATTTTACCTTCATACCAGTTTTGATCGACTCTTTTGAGAAGAATCACTCTATCTCCCTGTTACGAATATGAGAAAAATGCATTAGAAATAGAGATAGAATAACATGAAAATATAATTGTCAATGCTTTCTATGAAACGGTAGGTTTCCTTTTGGAAAAGTTTTATATCTTCAGTTTTTGTTTAATCAGGGACCTGCAAATAAGGTCCTAGTGCTTACTAGAAAAATACACATCATCCACATATATGTAATTAAATTGTCCATTTGGGACATTAGAATCTTCCCTAAGGATGCTTGGTTAATGTGAACGGGTTTATACTTGCTCATGCTGGTATTGAGTGAAATTATTTGTCTAAGTTATTTCAAAAAGCAGAATAGTGTAACAGGTAATGTGTCAATGACAATAGCATTATGTTATCTCTGGCAGATTCAGTGCCTTGGCCTTCTAGAGGAAGAGCTTCAGAGAGTACACCACAGCTCGCTGTGAGAGTGTGTCTGAAATGGGTCACAGAAAACGCTTCCAGAAGGGATAACATCGAATGGCACACCGTTTTCTTTTTTTATTTTTATTTTTGAGAAGGAAACTCACTCTGTCACCCAGGCTGGAGTGCAAAGTAGCACTATGTTGGCTCACTGCAACCTCCACCTCCTGGGTTCGAGCAATTCTCCTGCCTCAGCCTCCCGAGTATCTGGGATTACAGGCGCTCACCACCACATCCGGCTAATTTTTGTATTTTAGTAGAGATGGAGGTTTCACCATGTTGGCCAAGCTGGTCTCGAACCCCTGACCTCAAATGATCTGACTGCCTCAGCCTCCCAAAGTGCTGGGATTGCAGGCATGAGCCACTGTGCCTGGCTCATTTTCTTCTCTAATCTACATGCACTAGGTAGTGACAGAGTGAACTGAAGGGATGGGGAAAGACAGCACCCTAGAATATCAATAGCTGTGACAAGACGGGCATTCCCCTGGTCTTCACCCTGGCAACGTGAACCCAGCATTCACCTGAGTAGTTGGTGACATTCTACACTTGTCATTAAATATTTGAATAGAACCCTTGGCTTTCACCACAATAGAACTTTCTACAATCAGTATTCCTTCCACCTGCAGTGACCAAGCAAATGCCACAGAACTCAGTTCGAACTTTAACTCAAAACCACATGTGGTCTAGAAATAGGCAGGCAAGTTGGTGCTACAGGGCAAAGCCGCAGCTGCATTCAGCAGGTGACACAGAAGCGTGGGCCGCTGCGCCTGCTTGTGTGACGGAGCTCAAACACTCATGAATCTCAGTCCGACAGGGCGCCCTTCTTCAGGTGCTACCCAAGAACTTCTACCCTGAGTAGCACTTGAAAGTTCTCTTTTGTCAAAATGCTGCATGGTTGATTTTGTGTGCTTCACCACCGCAGAGCAGAACATAGTGAAGAAAAGTCGGTCTCCCCAAATCTCAAAATTGCACTGATTTTCTAATATACTGAGAACAGGCAGTTGCTAGGCTGTTGTGTGAGCTATAAGATGCATTGGTGAAGGCTTTCTGTAAAGCATGGAACAGGAGACAGAGTTCTTGTAATGCTCTGTGGTTCTCACGCTGGGTGGTGCAGCCCAGAGGGTAGAAAAGAAGGAATCGGCTGATGATGCAGAATCAGGACTGAAAGGAGAGAATGAGACAAGGTTCTGCCAGGACCAGAACAAACCAGAACTATGGTATTGCCCTTCATTGCAACTGACTAAGGAATCCACTAGTAGGCGTGGGACGTCCTGGAACCACTCTGAATATCACTATCTCATGTGCCTTGTGTGCAGACAAGCAGTTACCTCAAACAAATATGTGTCATGTTTGGAAAGCAATAAAAATAGTTCATTTATCATTCTCAGTGATGGACAGTAGCAGGTTAAAGAGTCTTTTGATATGGTTAAGAAGAGACACTAGGATTGGATGGGCTGCTAGAGAAATTTGGGTCAATCATGAGGAAGATCCAGGAAAGTGCACTGTACAGACAGCTCCTCAGGTGGCTCCCCTGAGAGGAAGGATCTTCATCACCTAGGACCATTCCTACTTTCCAAGACAGAGGAAGAGAAGGATTGGAATATCTTGTTTAAAAAAGATTGGAAATAAGGCAGAAAAACAATATTTTGAAGTGTATCAAAGTGCTCTTTCCTTCTGGTGCTCCCGAATGTATAACTCCCTGATTTTCGGCCCTGTGCCCGGCTTCCCAGACTAAGCCACAGAGGGAGGCCCCAGAGAAGCTTGGTGTCCCTCGAGGAACTCCTCTGAAAGGACACAGGGACCAGCAGGGAACTGTGACTCCAGGCTACCTTATGGAGTCCTTTGAAGAAAACAGGAAAAACACAAAGATGTCTAAAGAAAAACATAACCTATTTTAGTTTTGAAGATATACAGCCTATTCAAATGCACTTACAAAAACAAAAATAAAAACAAAGAAACAAACAGAACACAGCCAGGCTACCTTTCTCAGTGACAGCTCCACGTTTGTGTCTGCGCTGAAGTTGTATTTGGCTATAGCTTCTCCATCTCTCCAGGCTGGGGCTGGTGGAGGTGGTCTTGCGGGCTGTGCTTTCTCAGGAGGTGTGAGTTTCTATGAAGGAAATAGTCATTTATTCTCAAACCTGTGGTGACTTTCGAAACAACCACCATCCAAGAGAAAAGGGAGAGAGGACTTACCTCTACGTATGAGATTGGGAAAATGCCCACTCTTCCGTGGTGTCTCTCCCTCATACCAATTTTGATCAATTTTCCTGAGAATGTAGACAGTATCTCCTTTCTTAAATGACAACTCCCTGGAAGAGACATGTTTAAATGGTCTTTTTCGTGATGTACAGCAATGATTCTCAGCATCAATACCCTCACTAGATCTTGCATTTGTTTGGGAAATATACTTATAATATTAAAGAATCCAATCTAAGATTGAGTTGACTCCAATTAGATAAGAATTATCCTTGCAAATTCTTAGAATGGATTTATAACGTAACTTTAGAAATGATTTCAAAAAGAGTAAGTATAGGCCGGGCGCGGTGGCTCACGCCTGTAATCCCAGAACTTTGGGAGGCCGAGGCGGGTGCGGATCACGAGGTCAAGAGATTAAGACCATCCTGGCCAACATGGTGAAACCCCTTCTCTACTAAAAATACAAAAATTAGCTGGGCGTGGTGGCGCACGCCTGTAGTCCCAGCTACTCGGGAGGCTGAGGCAGGAGAATTGCTTGAACCTGGGAGGCGGAGGTTGCAGTGAGCCGAGATCACGCCACTGCACTCCAGCCTGGCACCTGGTGACAGAGCGAGACTTGTCTCAAAAAAAAAAAAAAAAAAAAAAAAAAAAAAAAAAGAGTAAGTATAAACATCCCATTGGATACAAATCACAGACAGATTAATATGAAGTTTAAAGGAGGGGACAGACTCTTGCTACCTTATCATTAGTTCACAGAAGAGGAATTTTGAAGCTTGGCAAAATGAATGAATAGTCCTGTCTCTGATTTTTTTTTTTTTTGTCCTGAAGCTAGTTGGCTAGGTTACTAACCCCTCTACCCCTTTTGATGTACTAAAGCTTCCATGAAGGAAAACAAATATCCTGTAGCCTCAGAATAGAAGTGCCAACACCAGAACAGATTTTATTTGTGGGTCTTTGAAGCTAGTTGACAGGTATTTAAATAGAATATCTTGATAAGGAATTTATTTTGTGTAACAGAAAGATCTTATACTTTTAATTTTCAATGAGGCACAAAAGAATGGGTTTTAAGTGCAAAGACATGTGCCAATGTTTGTCTTCTATCTTCTGTTTATAAAAAATAAAAATAGTTCCAAAACATTAACTATATTTTGCCATTTTGGCTGTCTCTAAGAAAACTGTAGGTATATTTGATTTGGGAGTTTATAATTTTAAGTTATAATGACATTATTCATTTTGAATAATTCATGCCTAAACTTATCACCTTTACTACATCAATTTTTCCTGGCTTAATTATCCAGATGATTAGATTGGTTCATTATTTTGCCCCCACAGTTATTCTTGGATGTAGGGCAATTAATTTGCATCTTCTCCAAGGCATCACTTTGCAACACATCTGCCTTCCCACTCTGGAATCTTCTGCATTGTTTCATTCAGAATTTTCATTTTTTAAATTAAAAAAAAAATTTTGGTTCAGAATTTTTAGTTGGATCATTTATTAGTATAGACCGTATGACGGAGAGAGATTTATACCTGATGGAGAAGACTTCTCATTGATTAAAAGAATTAATTGAAAAAATGGTGGCACAGTAAAAGAATGATCACACATTTAGAAGTGCTAAAATCTCCACAATTGAAAATGTGTTAAATTTTCAGTAACCCTAAAGACAAAATAGATTCACAGAATTTTACATTCAAATACAGTGCTTCCTTCCTTTGTGCAAATGCCTAATGTAAAAAACGGAACACAGAGCAAAGCAAGATATTTAATGTTCACAACACAATAGTTTTATTTATCAGATATGCTTTGTTTCTGGAAATGAGACTAGCTTTTAAAAATATATATGTACATATGAATTACAGGCAACCAATTTTTTAAAACTATGTAAAGAACTCTTTTGTATTTGTATAGGTTCATATTTACAATTTTGAAGTCATTAAGACACAGGGAGGTAGTTGTTGCTGAAACTCTTAAGTATTCAAAACTGTGTCCCTCTCATCTCAGACCTAGAATTTTAAAGTCCCAATTGCTTTTTCCCCCCTTATTGATTGATGGATTGACTGATTGAGACAGAGTCTTTCTCTATCCCCCAGGCTGGAGTGCAGTGGTGCGATCTTGGCTCACAGGAACCTCCGTCTACCAGGTTCAAGTGATTCTCCGCTTCAGCCTCCTGAATAGCTGGGATTACAGGTCCATGCCACCACTCCTGCCTAATTTTTATATTTTTAGCAGAGATGGGGTTTTGCCATGTTGGCCAGGCTGGTCTCAAACTCCTGACCTCAAGTGATTCGCCTGCCTTGGCCTCCCAAAGTGCTGGGATTACAGGCATAAGCCACCATGCCTGACCGCTTGTTTTTTTTAAAACTTCTCAGAAGACCTTGTGAGCCTTGGGTGGACATGCTTCCTACTTCATATCCCCTGCCATTCCTCAGGGTTTATATATTTAAGAAAGCTATGGATTGATTTTTACAAAGAAGAAATGAAACGTGTGCTCCATAACATTATTTTATAAAACTGACATGCATTGTACAAATTGTCACACCATATCCAAAGAACAGTAGTTAGGACCAGAGTGCAGTAGAAGGAAAGCATCTTATTTCTCTAATCCGAAAAAAAGATGTAAGTTTTTCTTCAGGCCAGATTTAAGCCATGTTCGACATCTTAATTTCTAAATAGGATTTTTCTTATCTATTTCATTACCAAATTCTGAGTGATTTATTTTTACATGTCTTCTGCCAGAGACAGTTTCTGGAACTATTAATTCATATTATATGCATTTTTATGAATAGATTCTTGGTTATTATATATATTCAGTATAAACAACATATAATAATTTAATGACAATTTACAATGAATTCAGTATCTGTCTTGAATTCTACTGGAGACCAAAGTTTCTTAAAGGTCTGTGCCCATGGCCACAAAAAATCTGGGCAACTCCCTCTTATTTAAGTTTATTCATGTGCTTTCTCAACCACATGCTCATCTGATGAACAAAGAATAAAGGCAAAAGAAATACTGCAATTCAGGAGTGTGAAAACACCAACACCCAAAGACCACAGGAGAAAACTTTGCTCAGAATCTCTGAGGTTTGCAGGCTGACAATGGAGACTTCAATACAGAAATCTTTGTACTAAGTTCCTGTCATTAACTCACAAACTATGCTTGGGATGTTTGGATAAATAAATGTTATCAAGTTCCCCCAGCTAGTGTTAATTACTCCCCAATACTTTATTCATTTATTAATTCATTCTTTTTTTGAGACAGAGTCCTGCTCTGTTGCCAGGCTAGCGTGCAGTGGCGCAATCTCAGCTTTCAGCAACAACTACCTCCCAGGCTCAAGCAATCCTCTCACCTCAGCCTCCTGATAGCTGGGACTATACAGGTGCATGCCCCCAGGGCTGGCTAATTTTTGTATTTTTTTGTAGAGATGTGGTTTTGCCATGTTGCCCAGGCTGGTTTTGAACTCCTGGGCTCAAGCAATTCACTGCCTTGGCCTCCCAAAGTGCTGGGATTACAGCATGAGGCACTGTGCCTGGCCCTCAATACTTTATTAATTCATTATTGACACAAAAATTCTAAAAACAAATATTCTTAATTTCTTTTTGTTTTTCCTATCCTTTAGAACTCATTGTGTTCTACCTAACATGTCTAATATAATTTAAAACTCAGTATTTCTCAACTAAACTTAAAATGAAAATAAAATTACCCCATCCCAAGTAATTCTGAAGGAAGCATTTAATGAGAACAGATTGCTGCATTGGGAATTAGACCTCATTTTAACACAACCCATTGCAATGTTTATCCCTTAAAGTATTACTAACATATTTAAAACCACCTCAAATCATATGATGAATATTTATCTTACTTACTTAGATGTCTGAGCCTTAAAATCATAAACAGCTTTTGCAGGCAATTTCTAAAAAGGAAGATAAACAATTAATACTAATTTAAAACTTGAATTTTCTACAAAAAAGTAGTTTCTTGTGCCTTAAAGAAAAAGGAAACCTCAAGGAATGATTAAACATATGTAATGTAAATGCTGTATGCAATTTATAAATAAATCCATTCATTCTTCATTTAGATATTTAAGCTATAACAGGAATATAACAGATGACTTATGCAGCATCATATTTTATCTTAGGAACTGAGATAGATTAATGTTATGATGAGAGAATAAAATGCCTGCAGAGATTGCATCCCAGGCATCATTTTGGCTGTTACAAAGGCTTTTCCTGGGATAAATGTGGAGGGTCAATGGCTCTATATTCTATGGAGATAGACACAACTCCTTCTGAATCATAATAAAAGGATCAGATGTCATAAAAGAAGTCATCATTCCCTTCATTAGACACTTATTAACATATTAGCAAAAAATATTAGCTCAATTTTCACTGAGAGGCTGGTCAGTAGGCGAAAGTATAGGTGTGATCATCTTGCATTCCCTGGAGGGTTCAGGCATCCTTCAACATTCTGTCAAACTGTCACTCGTCTTTCAGTTGTGATGTGATGTGACACATGCCCATCCTCAACCTTTGGGGCCCACGAATCTCCCCGAGGCATGCTGTACTCTATAGCTAGCTAGACCAGTTCTTCCTTCCCCACCAACTAACAATCCCTTCACTCCATTCTCTTTCCCCATGACTCTGGTGAACTTTAGGAATCCTGGACCATTTCTAACTTCTCTGGGGGTCTCACAGGCACTGGACTACATCAGACACCTGTAAGATCCTTCTGGAGTGGCTGCCAGTCCATGTCCAGCTTTTAGTTTCCATCCAGCCCTCAAAAGTGCTGATTCAAGGCAGTTGGAGCAAGAGCTTGAGCCCCCCGCTCAGGGCCCTGGACAAAAGAGTCAGTTGGTGGGTGTTTCCCAGGGAGGGGCAGTGTCCTGCGAACTGGGTTGGTTAATAGCTTTTTTCAGGAATCTTCTACAAGAAAGTAAGCCAGCAAAAATTATTTATGTAGGCTCCGGATTGATTTGCAACACAGTTGACATCAGGCTTTCTCCTAGACCAGTGGGAGAAGAAATTATACAGAGGAAACCTCTTCCCCTCCATGAGGTGCCCTAACTCAGGACACTGTTAGGTCATGACGGTTCAGTTCATGGGCATCAGGTCAAGACTCGGAGAGGCCTCATGGCCAAAACTCGACCACCACTAGGGAAGACCCCAAGCTAGGGTCAGGGTGCGGACTGCTTCTAGGGCCAGAGTTGCTATGCTCGGGCTTCAAGGAAATTGTTTCTAGTTTCTCGGTATTTTCACATTTTCTGTCTGAGTTCTTTACTGCTTGGGGGATAATTTTTGGCTGGCATGTGCTGCATCAAGTGTGTTGCTGTAAAAGACTCTGATGCTATTAAATTACCTCTTTTCTGGAGTTCCTCTTCTTTCCCTTGGTGCACTTCTCCCCCATGTCAGTCAAAGTGGATGAGTAACTTCTAGGGGGACTCATGGTCTATTGGAAAGAACAGGGCCACTCATGGTGAGTATCCACTTAATTATAAACCAACTTGCTCCGCCATTTTCCCTGGTGGCAACTATTTTTTTTCCCAAATTTGGAGAGACACCATTATCAAACACATGGGTATAAAACTCATAGGTCATTATAAAATTGTGAAATAAGACACAAAATAAGAGCATTTCAAAAGGAAAAATATATGAGATATTTTTATAATTATTATAGAAGCAGAAGTATTATAATTGTCTATATGAATAAAATTGCTACATTGCTGATAAATTCTATTGCCATGCTCAGTATAGGCAATTTATAAAGGGATTTTTCATATAAAAAATTTTCAAAACTTTCTGTTTCTATATCTTTGCCTCTAATTTATAATTACTATTATCAGGTTTATAGAGGATGGAGAATTTGAAAATAGCAACAATGTGTAGAAAAAGAAACATTTTGTGGAACAATTTAAGACTGTAGTGATGGAAAAGAAAGAGATAGAACCAAAGAAAGTATGAGGATGACGGGAGTGCGGTCACTAACATTCTCCTTCCCTGTTACTCTCCCCTCTCTCTCTCTCTATTTTTAAATACTTATTGAATCTTAAGATGTCATATTGTTTACCTATGGCCTTCCTTTGTGCCCAGATGATAAACACCTTATCAGAAAGTAAAGAAACAAAGGGATATTGTTTCCTCTTTCTCCAAGAAAAAATAATCACATTACAAAATTATGATTGCATGTAGTTCTTTATAGTATCTCATACTTTTTGCACTTATGTAACATATATGGAACTGTAACTAGACATTAAAAGTATTCCAGCAGTCCATGTTAAAGAATTTTATCAGTATAACTGGATCAATATTTGTCAATTTTTTTTATCCCTTTAAGAACTCTAGTTATCCTAACAATAATCATTAAAAATAAAATGTATTTTATCCATCTATGAAAGAATTTAAAGTGCTGGTTCATAATAAGAAAACACTGTTTTAGGGTTTTGACTACTTTGATAATATAAAAGAATTACAAGTGGGATATCAGTTGCATGAAATGTAAGGGTAAATGTCTAACTCTCTGTGAGTTGTGAATTACAAAGTCTTTAGTTTTAGGAAGGTAACATGGCACAAATGTTTCAGGTAAAACTTAACCAGTCGTTTTCATTCATGCCAGAAGATTATGTACAGTATGTTTTTTGTTCTAAGTTAATATATTTTCATAATCGTAGGGCCTCATAAAGGTCATAAATTTTAAGTTACTTTTTCTAACCCATGAAATATAAGCTATTTTTCACTTGGGTGAAACACAATTGGAAAATAAATATTTTATTGAAAAACAAAATACTTTTAAATGCATTTCAAAGCCCTTTCAAGTCATGTTTTAAAAATGTACTCTTATTTGCATATAAAATTGGCAGATGATTATTATATTAAGATATTGAAAAACTGGAGAAGTTATTAACAAATTGGACTCTGACACATTTCAATTAGTGAACATTTTCAATTGTAGAAATTGATTTTTTAAATTCTAATTTATTATTTTGAAGCATGTTGCTTCATTCTAAGTGTAAGCAAAGATAAATATAAGTGTATAGTATAGCATAAGTGAAAACAGATTAATACTAAGTAGATTTGTTCAAGTTAATGAACAATTGAGCCATATTTGACTCTAATATGAAATTTGAATTTGTTTATTTTGTCTGAGATTATATTTATGAATTATTAGGGATTTCAATCCCTTTTCTGTTACCTACTGTTTGCGTGACCTCGGACAAATTTCTTATCCTCTCCAAGCCCAACTTCCAAAGTTAAAAATGGTTCTCGTTTCAGCCTGGAATGTTCATTTCAGCCTCTTAAAATTTACATAGTGAACAGATGCGCTCTAAGAATTAGTGAAAAAAATTGGGTAAAAATATTAAAACACCCTGATAAGTTACATAAATCTCAAAAATAGTCCTCTGCATTTTCATTGCTATCTATTCTTGTGTTACCACTTCAAAGTTATCTATGAAAACAGAGTTGAGAGTCACTTTTAGCCTGCATAGTCTGATTCATATTTCAATACAGGATTGTTTTAGCAGAAATAGAAAGTGAATGAATTAAGTAATGGAAAAGAGAAAATGAATACACTAAATGGTGAATATGGGACTTTTATATATACAGCTTAAAGATACATTCACAAAAATTTTATCGCAATTGTGTCCTCGAAATGGAGAAAGCTATTAAACAACCCCTAACTTCTTTGTGTCCATCAATTACTAATCACATATTTCAGTTCTGCTTCTTGAATGTTTTGATATAGTATCTTCTATGGAGAATGTGAGCAAATTATTTATTAATTAATGAATATAAAGTTTTAAAGTTAATATGAAAATTTTAAAAAGGCTATTTGTGAAACTATACGTTTTGATCCACATTACAACGTATTGTCTCAGTGTGAGTAATGGTTGTTTCAACCCTAATACTAAGCTACAAAATGGCCTTCCTTCCCTCTCGTTTTTGAGAGTAAATTTTTGTGAATTGATGGTCACTTTAAGCCACACATCAAGCCCAACTATCACACGGGCAAATGAGACATATTCACATGTTTGCACAAGTTTCTGCTTCACAACACATAACGATGCCAACGGTCTCCCAGCTCGGGAGTGATGAGATGTTGGAATGGAAAATGAAAGAGCTGGAGGGCGGGTCTCTGAACCACAAGGAAAAAGAAAGAAAAGCTCATCCACCTTGGAGTGGGCCGCCACGGTCTCGGTGGTGGTAGTTGTTGCTGGCTGTGTCCACGTCTTGGAAAGGGGCACTGTGAGGCGTTCTCCCACCCTCGTTCTGGTAGGGTGGGCAATGAATAGCACCATCTTGGGGCAGCGGGTGCAGAGGCTGGTGCAGGGGGGCTCCTCCTCAGCGCGCTCAGGGATGAGTTCCTCTCGGGGACGTCCGGCAGCAGCTCGCTGATGAGGCGGTGCAAGATGCTGTTGTCCGGCAAGCTCCCCCCTCTTCTTTTCAGCTTTGATTTGGTCACAGATGTCTTTCAGGGTGGAGTCCAGAGCCTCAAACACAGACGCCTTACATTTCGCCTTTTCAGTCTGTTTCTTAGGAGCTGAATTTCTTTTCCTCCGGAAAGGCACAGGACTGACTAGAGAGGCGAGTTTGGAAAGGCTGGGGTCCATTTCTGGCCTTCTGGGCTCCTCCGTGTTTTCGTGTCTGGCTCTTTCGTGTTTCAACATCGTGGTAAATCGAGTGTAGGAGGCCGGGCACCTGCCTTTGCAGGAGCTGATGAGGTGCCGGTGATGGTGGTGGTGGTGATGGTGGTGGTGGTGGTGGCTGGATCCGTAAAAGCTTTCAGAGGATGTGAAGGAAAAGTGATCAAAGTCGCTCTCGCTGCAGAACGATGACCCCTCCACGTGAATGTAGTCACTGTGGTCAGACACGACCCCATCCTGGTCGCTGTCGGAAAACTCCACGTGGGCTCTGGGCTGCTCGTGGCTGGTGACCTCAATGTGAATGGGCACCAGGGCGTCGACGTGCAGCCTCGCGGGACCTGAGTGGGGCGCCTGCCTTGATCTTCCTCCTCCAGCAAATACTCGATGGAAAATCGCCTCTTGGGACATAAGCCATTTTGTGGCGGTTCTAGGGTCACGGGAGAGAGCATGTCATCCCCTAAATTGGGCATGGATTTGGACTTCTGAATCAGCTTTTCGAATTCGGAAATGCGCGTGGGCACCATGTCCCGGGGCACCTCCTCCGTGGAGGACTGGCTCCACGCGTGCCCCAGGCCCTTGGGGTGCTGCTCGTTCTCATACTGCAGGATCCTGGACTTCACGGAGCAGATCACCTCGGAATTCATCAGATCCTTGCGGTTAATGCGGTGCATTTTCTTGTACATTTTTAGGAACCCCGGGGCGTTGTGGGCTGACCTGTGTCTGATCCTTGATCTGCCGTTACTGCGAACCTCCTGGATGTAGGGGGACCCCCAGGTGATGGCGCAGCTCTCTTTGGAGTCCGCGTCACATAACAGGGGAGCCCATGCTTTCTGACTTGATTTTCGGGTCCGGGAAGCTATCGCAGTCATCATTTAGGAGATCGTCACAGCTACGGGATTTGATTTTGGGAGAAACGGTTTCTCCGTGCTGCTCCAGATTTCTGCGTTTTGTCGGGCCATTTGCCAGCCATTCTTGAAAGTAATGGCCCTTGGGGAGTCCCGAGGGACGTCCAAGTGCTGTCTATAAGTGCTACAGTAATCTAACTCACTTGGGGGGGTTGCCGTTGAGCCCTGAGTAACTGCAAAGGGATGGACACATTTTGCTATCATCCCCCACCTTTTAATCCAGAGCAGCGTGGTAGAAGAGAGACATTTGGAGAAGTTAAAAGGTTCACAAAGAGAGGAGAGCATGTCAGTAAGCATCAGACAGCATAGCAAGGAGAAAGCAGTTAGTGTGTTTTAATCTAGAGGCCGATTGTTAACACATGCAGCTTCAAGGCTAGAGAAAAAGGTCTAATTCTAAAGCGAGCTGATACTTTTTCAATGAACGTAGCTTTGCTGAGAGAGCTGACAAAATCATGTATAAGAAGTAACTGATGTAGCAAACACACCTACTTCTTTTGCATAATTCATACATCTTTCTGATCATATTGTTTGCCAAAAACACAATAGAACCTTTTCAGCTGATAGCATGATCTGGTAGTAATTTAAAGGTTTAACGATTAGTGTCAAAAAGGTTATACACTTAATGAATTTAATAGGGCCAGAATTTGAGTCTCATTTGATTCATAATGATACATAGGTAAAGAGGGGTTTATACATTTACATTTAATTAATACTCTCATAACGGTATCAAATAATTTTTTATGAGTTTTGGATTTTAAAAGCTATAAGGCAAAATCAAAGTGCTGTGGACTATTGCTGCTAATTCTTTTCCAAGAAAAAAACAGCTAAAGCTCTTTAAACAAACTAATTTACCTCTTTGATTACTCTGCCTTTAACCTCTTATTAGGTACACAGTTCTCATGGGAAAACTGAATATAATGCAAAACTTTCTTCAGAGGTGCATACATCATGCTTTTTTTGGGAGGAAGAGTTTTTAAAAAAATCATTTGCAATTTGATTGCAATTTGATAATAGAGATCCACATTTGGCCTCAATTTTGAATAGCTACAGAAATGTCCTTTTGTTTTGCTGAGTTAACTAATAAATGAGAAGCCAAATTATATCTAATGGGATTTTTGCTTCTTAGAAATAAAATCTAATGGAGGAAAATATCTCTATTCAGTACTCATACCTTACGATGTTCCCTAAATTCTTTAAAAGTAGAGAAGCACATTAGGTAGATACGTAGTGTCTGGGAAAGGAAGTTGATTTAACAATCCCTGTGATAAACAAACACCTAAATTTATCAGAATCCTTTTAACTTTTGGGTAGTATCCAAGAACAATGAGTCAATGGCATTTCATGACCTACTTGTTACCTTAAGATATTCATTTGAATAACTGAGTTGAATTTGATAAGGCATCTCTGCTCCTCAGAGGAAGGGTGTGATGGATGGGGCTCACAAACTCTGAACCGTCAGCTGATACAGCTTCACGAGGCCTGAAAAGGGCTAGGCCTCCACCTACTCAGAGTGCAATCATCACGACCACAGTATCTTTTGCACACAAATCAGCTACCTCTTTTAACTACCATGTGTCGATGGTTTTGGTGCCTATAGTTGATAAGCGTAGCCGAGTCGGTCTGGTTTTATGGAAACCTATGTTAGAGCTCAATTTCTTCACACATTTCAAAATCCCTTCTCTTCTCTTTCAACCCCAAGACATTAAAGGAGACTGTAGGGTCCCAGACTTGGTCAAGCCCTAACCAGGTCCCTGTGGGTGCTGGTTCAATCCTCACTCTCCATCTCAGCAATATTCCTGTCCTCAAGGAAGGCCTCTAAATGGTCTTCCAGAAACCTGAAGGAGTGACTTACTCCTTTCAACAGTGACCTTCCCACATTTGCAGAGAGGAGACAGGTCGTCCAGAAAAAAGGCTTGGAGATTCCTGAACTTTATAATTATGGTTTGGGACCAGTGAGTATTGACTGTGAACTGTTGTGAATCGACCACTGTGCCACATGACAGGACGTGGATGTGCCACTGTTCATATGAAGGTGGCTCAAAATATACAGCAAATGGCTAAAGAAATTAATAGATTGGAATTTAAAAAAAAAATCTAGAATTGAATAATTAAAAAAAACTTCCAAACCATTGTATATTTTAGGCAACAATTTCCTCTGTTGCTGCTTATAATTTCTATCCTACAAATTTGACTAATCTGTTAGTTGCAGAAACATTAGAAAATTTTGACTATATGTCAGTGTTTACAATGACATCTCTTAATAGCCTGATGACACACTATTTGACAGTTTCAATTTGTTTAAAAAGTGATCTATTTGGGGAAAGAAAGCATTAGCAGATGCTAGCCAGAGTTCTTTAAGCAACCTAAGTGGTTTGCCAGCTTGAGTCAGTCTGGGTGGGGAAGAAAGCTATTGTTCTAAAACTATGTTTTATTCCAGGCACTGTAGATGGGAGCTGGCCCATGCTGCTATCACTGGGCCAGCTTTCACGCAGTGCTCTAGGCTAAAACGTAAACTAGTAAATTGTTGCGTTTTCATTTACTATTGCTCACCTTTTGCTCTCGATGGGGAAGAAGGAGAAGAACTAGTGAAAGACTTTGTAAGGGTAGTGCTTGATCCTGGGAGGTCCGCTCGGCCTGGGCTGGTCCTGCTCGCACTTTGATCTCCCAAGCCCCGTGGTGGACCCACTGCAGGCTCGCTCTTCCTCCGTTTCCTGAAGTCACTGGCCATGCTTGCAGAACTGAAAGAAGGAAGCAGCATCTGTTTGATTGCCAGTGGAGAAGGGTAAGGCGTGCACCAGAAAAACCAGCCGAATGTGCTAGTGACAACGGCATAACTCTTCAACCTCTACCCCCAAAACCGCATTGCTAGGAACTCATCCCTTGACATTCAACATGATTTCTCTAGAAGGATCTTTTAAAAAATCAATAGACTTTATTATTTATTTTGAGATGGCTTCTGGGACTCCTGGGCTCAAGGGATACTCTCGTCTCAATGTCCTGAGTAGCTGGGACCACAGGTGTGCACCACCACGCCTGGCTAATTTTTTTTTTTTATTTTTCTTTATACAGAGACAGAGTCTCACTACGTTGCCCAGGCTGGTTTCAAACTCCTGAGCTCAAGTGATCCTCCAGCCTCAGTCTCCTGAAGTGTTGGGATTGCAGGCGTGAGACACTGTGCCCAGCCGACTTAATTT
The DNA here is from genome assembly GCA_036589455.1 of Ateles fusciceps. NCBI lineage: Eukaryota > Metazoa > Chordata > Mammalia > Primates > Atelidae > Ateles > Ateles fusciceps. The sequence continues at coordinate 37,610 of JAZHEH010001578.1, forward strand.
TTTTAGAGAAGTTTTAGGCTTGCAGAAATGTTGATTGGAAAGTGTAGAGAGTTTCCTTGTACTCCCTTCCCTCTTGCACAGTTTCCCTTATCATCTACATATTCTATTATTGCGGTACATTGTTACAATTGCTGAATCTACCTTGACACATCCTCACCCCAAGTCCATAATTTACATTCGAGTTCACGTTTTGTTTTAAACATTTTATAGGTTTTGAGAAATGTATAATGATGTGTGTCCATCATTAACGTGTCAATCATATAAAATTTTTACTGCCATAAAAAGCTTCCGTTCTCCAGCTTTTCATCGCTCTCTTCCTCCTGCTCATCCTGGCCACCACGGATCGTTCCACTGCCTCCCCAGTTTTGCCTTTCACCACGCCCAACTGATATCATGCAGAATGCGGCCTCTCAGATTGGATTCCTTCACTCAGTAATATATTTTTAAGGTTCTTCCATGTATTTCTGTCACTCAGTAGCTGATTTTGTTGTATTGCTGAGTCACATTCTATTACGTGGATGCGCCACAATTTAACCATTCGCCTACTGAAGGACATCTTGGTTGCTTGCGATTTCTAGCAATTATAAATAATGCTGCTAAAAAAACCACCTGCTGGTTTTTGTGTGAACGTAAGTTTTTAAACATCTTTGAAAGTCAACATTCTCTATAGTGTAATATGTTGTGACTGAGAATTCAGTGTTATAATTTTTATCCTGTATCTTTTCTCTATAAAGCAGAGTTCTAACAACATGAATATATCCAGAGGGGAATATCAAATGCAGGAAAGAGCTGGAAAAAAAAAAAAAAGACATCAAACTTCTCTCACCTCAAGGGTTGCCTGCAGCTTGTCTTATCATCGTAGCTTTAGAAGGCCTTATACTGGAATTCCAACATTTTCTATTTAAATAATGAATGAAGGCTGAACATGATAGCTCATGTCTGTAATCAAGTACTTTGGGAGGCCAAGGCTGGAGGATGGCTCAAGGTTAGAAGTTGAGACCAGTCTGGGCAACCTAGTGAGACCCTATCTGTACTGAAAATAAAAATGTTAGCCAGTAGTGCCATGTGCCTGTAGTCCCAGCTATTCAGGAGGCTGAGGTGGGAGGATGGCTTGAGCCCAGGAGTTCAAGGCTGCAGTGAGCCATGATTGCACCACAGCACTCCAGCTTGGGCAACAGAGCCCTGTCTCCTCAGTCAATCAATCAATCAATCAATCAGTACCAGTAATCTGGTCAGCAAATTAACTATTAAAGAGTCCTTCCCCCAGCTGCATAAAATAGTCTAGAAAGCAGGGAATTTCTGTCCTGGTTTTGAGTTTGAGTATAGTATCATCTAACACAAACATTAGTGAATGGAGTGATTTCACAGCATAGCGCGTGTGAAATCAGTGGATTCTCAGACAAGAACTGTGTAGGCGACAGTGATGACAGCACCAGCAGCAACCCCAGCTCCTATGGGGTCCAGCAGAATGCCATGTGCTTTACTTACGTTTTTGTGTTTTTAGCCCACACAGCAAAACTTTGACGTATGTGCTGTTGTCTGTTTTACAAATGGTAAAGCGGACACATGCGCCTGGGATGTACGGAAGCAGAGAGGCAGACCTCAGAACTGGTTCATCCTCTCCGGAGAGGATGCTGCATCTCCTAGACCTGCTTTTTGCTGTGACTGTCCTGTCATGTGAGGCTCTGTGTATCTTTATGGTAATCTTCAGATCAGATTAAAACTCTAAAATTCAAGTGTTTTAGGTGCATAGATAGAAGCACAAGATAAAAAGAAGGGGTTTGAGGGTTCCTTTCTCAGGGTTGTTATTGCAGTTGGATGGCATCAGAAACTCAGTTTACGAGGGACCCGATTGACAAGGAACTCTACGTAGATGGGTAAATTAATGCTGCTACAGAAATATTTGTTATTGATGGTACAATATGGCTGGGAGTTTGTATTATTCAATAATGCTATTGAACTATGTCTGAATTTTGTAATATTTTAAAGTAAGTGTGATATTTAAGGCTAACAGAACTTACCTCAAGCGGTCTCTGAGGGAAGTTAGGCCTAGTGCTTACAAGCTATCTTGCCTCAATTTTGTTTTTTTCTCTCTCCTTGCCAACTGTGTAAACATGGTAAGTTACTGAGCCTAGGTGTCACTTTCCTCAGAAATAAAGTGGGGGACAACCGTATTTAAGTATAGTATTGTCTTAGGACTGAATATGTTTTGTACTTATACCTGGTGTATGGTGAACCCTCAAGTACTGGGAGTATTAGTAAAAGCATTTCTGATTTGTGTGGTCAGAGTATAACTAACAAATATGTGTATAACACTTTTTAATCTATGTTTTTTCAAATATGTTATAATTTTACAATTATAATACTTTACAACATTGAAAATTAGTTACTTATAATTCTAATCTAAAGAAAAGGAAACTGGATACAGGGAAGTGAGGGAAGAGAAGGATTTCTCAGTCTGGGAAGGAATTTATAATTAGTTCACTCATTTTTTAGAAATTCTTGAAATGATCAGATCTGCATCACAGATGCAGAAACAAAATAAAACAACGTCATGAGGCATGGCATTCAAGTGAAAATGAGTGATATGTAATACTCATTACGACTTCACTGAATCATTTTATTGTCGAAAAAGAAACCACTGGTATAAGAATATCCTGGTACACATGACAATAGCAAAGACATGAGATTCTTACCTCATGGGTCTTTCCAGGCTTCTGTCTATGGAGGACTGATACAAGGAGGCCTGTTAAGATAGGATAATAGTCCCATGAAAAATTTTACCGTGGCAAAATTTTGTTCACTTGTCAACATTAAATTAGGTATCCTAAAAAGAGTATTATAAAAATCAAGGTTTAAAGTAACATTCATTATGGCTATACAGATGTCTTCCCAAAGAGATATCATGCAACCTGATTTCACTTTGGACCTATTTGCTTTCTCTTCTGATGTAATGCATTGCATTTCTCTGTGTAGCTCAAATTATCCACAACCCAAGCATTGCATAGGGGGAAATTTAGGAATACTGAAATAAGAGCTAAAGTTATTCTACAACCTCAACTTCAGAATCTTACCTATTCATTGTAAATAGAAAGGTCCTTCATAAAGGACTGGTTTGATGTTTAAAAAAGTTCGCAGCCATCATTCAACCCTTATAAAGCATCACATTTTAAAGTTTTGTGATTGTTGTTTCCAAGTATTGTCTTTAAAACATAACATGTAAACAGAACTTACGGCATCATTCGTCAACATAGACATGAAATTTAAATAAAACCCACAGAATTTGACGTGAAGAAACTAAGGTACTTGGTACTTCAATCAGGTAAATAGTCATACCTTTATAATTAGGCGACTTCAGGGTTAGTTTAAAATAAATGAGCTAATGAATCAAAATATAACTTCAAAAGTGGACTTTAAAAATTTTCCTTCATTCTGAATAATACACTGAAATAGACAGTAAGCAAAAAGGATAATATGAATTTTTCCTTTTCCATCGCATCTACTAGGATAATTGCTAAAACACCTAAAAGGCAAGCGAGGACACTAGGCTACCAAGTGTTTGAGGTGACACTGTGGAATGATGTCCAGAAAGTATAGGGAGATGGCCGGTCCTGGTGGCTCACACCTCTAATCCCAGCACTGTGGGAAGCCAAGGCTGGTGGATCACCTGTGGTCAGGAGTTCAAGACCAGCCTGACCAACATGGTGAAACCCAGTCTCTACTAAATACAAAAAATTAGCCAGGCATGGTGATGTATTCCTGTAATCCCAGCTACTTGGGAGGCTGAGGCAAGACAGTCGCTTGAATCCTGGAGGTGGAGGTTACAGTGAGTTGAGATTGCCATTGCACTTTAGCCTGGGCAATGAGAGTAAAACCCGGTCTCAAAAAAAAAAAAAAAAAAAAAAAAAAAAAAAAAGAAAATATAAAGAAAGTATAGGGAGATGTATACCAAGTATAGATAGTTTTGGCTTTGGTCATATTTGATGATCAATTCATCACAGATAAACTTTGGTTAAAGAATTGGAATTCTAGTTTAAAAACATTTGTCTGTATAAAAGCTTAAAAATGTCAGCCAGAAAGGCAAGATTTGACAAATGTTGTCTTAAGTTGCTATCATCTAGAAACAAATTATCAGAGTATTAAAAATCTACTTAGCGGAAATTAAATCTCACTTTACAAACAATTTATATAACTCAGTTTTCTATTAATTTGTAAATTAGCACCAATTAATCAATTAAAACATTAGTATACAATTTTGCAATTCTTTATGTATATCAGTCTTACAAGGTCCCTTTTGTATAACTTATGCTTCTATTAACTAATAATTTAATTATATCTTATGAAATGAAAAGGGAATCTTGCCTAGAAACAAAAACATCTCTGTGTAAGAATATTCCCCACCCTCCTTTTAGACAGAAAAAGCAGATTCTAATATTTTTAGTTCGTAGAAAATATTTAGATTCCTAGGTTTTCAACAAATATAAAATTAGGAGAAAAATTTGGTTTGCTGGTCTGATAAGTTTACAGGATTATTTTAATTTGCTGAGCTCTGAATCAGATATTGGAAAGGCAGAAAAATAGATACTAAATATGAAAGAAAGCAAACAAGTAAAAAAATAAAATCAGATAGTTATATTACAATTAAGAAATAATAATTCTACTTGTTTGCCAAAGAGCAACACCAAAGAGCCTGAGAGCATTGCAGTCTGTGCAGATCGTGGCTTTCATGGGACACCCCGAACACACAGCTGATCACCAAAAAGTGTCAAGTTCAGAACACTCTTAGATCACCCCTACAGTGACCAGAAAATTTGAATTGTCAACTTACAATGAGCCTAAACAATATTGCAATGTAAAATGAAACATACTGTAAGAGCAGATTAATTGTGTTTTAGAGTTAGGCTAAGAAACTACTTCTCCTTGTACTGGTTTCTACATCCAAAATAAACTAAAACTATTTTTGTGGTTTCATGTACACTCACAGAAAGTTCAGTATTAATTTATAACATTAAAAAGTCTAGATTGATGGCTAAGAGAAAAAGTTGTACAATAATTGCAAGAAGGGTACTCAAACCAAAATGAAAATTGTCTCCAGAAAAGAGGTTACAAATTTTACCAATTATGAGCTACTGAGTATTTACATATTACCATTATTTTTAATATACTTAGAAGGTCAATTTAGTGAAGTACAGATACTGAATCACTCTGTTGAGTAACTATGAGATTAAATTTTGCTTAAATGTCCTTAACTGTTCTTCATTAATGCCAGTTTTCCAGTTATGGATTAAAAACTATGTTATTCATGGTATATACTAGGCAGTTGATAAATGGCAGCTAAGGTAATGTCTAATCAATTACAATGTTTTTAATCAGAAATGTTTAATAACAAAAGGTTATTAAAGATAAAATCCAGATACCTTAAGAGAAAATATTTTCTTACATTCTGAAAAACCATAATGTGAAATTAATAATATAGTTAACATATGCTGTTAGAATCATACGACACCTCCTTCCCAATCCCAGAGATAATTGGCAAGTAGATCAACTACTGGCAAAGTGTTTTTATTTGCCACTACCATAGCATTATAGAATGCATAGAATTAAGTTCCTACTATTTTTATGCCTAAGAATTATTGTGTAATATTAATTATCAGAACTCATTTCACAGAAATTCAATAGTTAATAATTGTGATATAAAAGAAATAGCACTGAAATGAAGGTTAAGAGATTTTTCCCGCCGCTATCTTACCATGTGATTTTGGACTTATTTCTTAAAATCATTGCAGTCTACATTTTTAACTGAAAAATGAGTGAGTTGGACATGAAGCACTCTAAATTCCATTTCAGTTATCTATGAACCAACTATCTTAAAAACACACTAGAAATATCTGAGAAAAATATCTGATCACATTGAATTTCAAAATTAATTATTGGGTTGTTCATATGTTGAAATGAGACTCTTCCTGCAGATATTAAGGTAACATAACATACAGAATAGAGCTCCTTGTTTTATTTGATTTTCTTCAGCTTATATGCCTGTCTGCCTGGCTATAAAACATAAGCCTTTAGAAATGACTGAATTCAATCACCTAGAGTGTTCCTGATTACTCTGTTTTTTATTTAATATGTAAATATTTTCATCACTTCTCAGTTTTAACACACACTCTGATACTTACCACGGGTAAATTATTTGAAATTGCAAATCGAGACTAGAAATTTGCACATTTCCTTGAGACTCTATACCTGCAATTCCAGTGGTCACCACTATGTGTCAGTAGTGCCTCCTACAACATAAATGTTCTAGTTTTGTTTTCCAGTTGCACATATTTGAGACTTTTAATGAAAATATTTATTGTGTTATAGTATTCACTTAAGACTACAGAGCAACTACTGTGCAAAAAACAGTTTATTTACTTTGTTCCCTCGCTAATTGTTTCTAAGAGTTCCTTGCAAGGAGGCTTTTAAATAGCTGATGGCTAGCAAAACAGTGCCATTTTTGCTTGTGTCTTCTAATGAGTCATTTAACTACTTTCTAAAGTAATTTTCTAATTTTCTTTAGAGAAAAGGGTAACAAGCTTTTGACTCTAGATCATTTTTGCCTATTTCATACTCTGTTTGATTCAAATAAAAATGTACACTGGCTGCCATCAATTTTTCAACTAACTGATGATTATAGGCTCTTCAGTAGAGATTGCAAAAGCATTGGATTTTACATGCCATTGATAATTTGTTATAGTGGCTGGTGGGATTACAGTGTTGAGAAGGAGTAGCAATGTCTGTCATGGGTATGAGACAGGGAAGTTGTGATACACAATTTCCAGGTATTTGCCAGCCCTATTCTCGATTGATAATACAATCTGCAAGTTGTATTTAGGAAAATGAAAGAATAAAAATAAATTTTAGAAATATATGGGACATAGGCATCTGATTATCCACACTCCAAGCATTATAAGACAATGGTTCTAAGAAGCCTTCTAATAGTATTTTACTCAGTCTAATAAAAACAGGTGGTTAATATATGCACTAAGACTATAATACTTTTGATTTTCTATTTTCACACTACTGAATACCAGAACTACATAGAACTACGTAGCATAACTAGAAGTTGTGGTGGGAATGATTCTTCACCCAGAGTTCAGAGCTAGCCAACAACTCCAGCATAACTAATGTCCAGGCAATGATATTGGATGCAACATAGCGATGCAGAGATAGATGTTTTCAGAAATAGCTTACACACTACAGAGAATCGTAAAACACAGATGCACGGAATCACAGTCGCAGCCTCTAAGAAAGAGAGAATCACGTGTTTTTACCTCATTGAAAACACCAGAAGAACCATCTTGAACATAGTCCAGAGGCTTTTTAGGAGGCTGGGTGTAGACGCACCACAGAAGCAGAAGTGTAGGGATGGAATGGAGGAGAGTCAGTGGCAGCAAGGAATGAACATGTGGAAAAGGTGACAACAGTTAGAAATTGAGTGCTGACAGCATTGGCTACACACACAGAATGACATGAATGGAGCAAAACGGGGCAGCTGGGAGGGAGTGTGCAACGTCTGCAAACACACTCGAGCACGGGGAAAATTGGCTAGTGTTCAATTAGTACATTTATAAACTCATTTTGTCAAATTTAATTAGCACTACTAGTCTCTGGCCACAGAAGAATGCAAGGTGTATTAAAGAAACATTAAAGGAGCAAGTGGGTAGCATGTTGGTGAGTTTCCACGTGTGGCTGAAAATGATTATGGAAAAGCCGATAATTTAGGCTCAGTACAGAAATTGGAATAGCACTATATACTTTCTTTTTAAAATTATGTTATTTTTTTGAGACAGGGTCTCACTCTGTCACCCAGGCTGGAGTGCAATCTTGGGTCACTGCAACCTCCACCACCTGGGTTCAAGCGATTCTCCCACCTCAGCCTCCTGAGTAGCTGGGATTACAGGCACATGCCACCACTCCTGGCTAATTTTTGTATTTTTAGTAGAGATGGGGCTTCACCATGTTGGCCAGGGTGGTCTCGAACTCCTGACCTCAAGTGATCCTCCTGCCCTGGCCTCCCATAGTTCTGGGATTATAGGTGTGAGCCACCGTGCCTGGCCGTCCCTATAAACTTTCTAACCAATAGCAACAATACATATAAAATAAAGCCAGAGAATGTTTTTCCTTGAAATAAAATACATTTATGTTAACACTAAGATACAAATGAGGAAAAAATGAGAGAAAACATTCCTCCTATGAGATAATAAAAACCCTATGAAAAACTATTTGGTTTATATTCATTTACAGTCACGTTTGATTCAGTTCAATAAGCTACCTTGAATCTAACCAAGTCTCCTTTGCAGTTTAATGGACAAAAGGGACTACCATCACCAACCAGTAAACCATATATGATCAATATACAAGTATATAAATTAGCATATGGTATAGAAATGATTATATTCTGATTTCTAAAAAATCTACTATCAGTATAATTGGTATGTTATTTAAGAGTCTAAAACTCATAAAAATGTTTGTAACAGATACACATCAAATGCACTGCTGTTGTTCTTGATCAGGGAAGTTGTTAACGGAACCTCGACTTGACTATCCTAAATGGGCTAAGCAATAAGGCCCAACCTCAAGGCTTCCTCTGGTGGGAGTTTGGGGATTAGGGAAGTGTGATGGCTTTCACTAGCAAGTCTGGAAATCAAGATCCACAGGGTTTCCTGATTTTTGTCCTTCCTTATATCCCTAATGGTAAATTAGGTAAAGTCACGTGTTGCATAACGACATTTCAGTCAATGATGCACCTCACATATGATGACTGTCCCATAAGATTACAATACTGTGTTTTTACCATGTCTTTTCTATGTTTAGATATGTTTAGGTACACAAATACTTACCATTGCATTATAGTTGCCTACAGTATGGAGTGCAATAACCTGCTGTACACGTTTGTAGCCCAGGAGCAACAGGGCATACCACACAGCCTAGGCGGGTAGCAGCCTCTAGCATCTGAGTTTGTGTAAGTACTCTAGGATGTCTGCACAATGGCAAGTTCACCTGATGACACATTCTCAGAACCCGTCCACGTTGTTAAGCAACACATGACTGTATTTTATAGTGGGATTACTCTGGCAGTATATTATAGGAAGAACTGCCCAGAGATTTTTTTTTCCTTTGACAGGCTCTGGGTTTAACTTCTTACTCTGTCATTTACTATTTTGGGCAAACTACTTAACCCCTTCGGTCCCCATTTTCTTCTAATTGGAGGAACATCAGGAGGACTCAAGGAGATAATGAAGACGGAGCCCAGCACTCTCCAGGTGCCCGATGATTGCTCAGCAAACAGGACTGTCAGTGTCAAGGTGCTCTTCTGCTTGAACTAGACCAAACAGACTGTAAACAAATACAAATCTTCTATAAAGCTGTAATAATTGTCTGAATATTCCAGAAACTACCTCAACATTTTGAACTTGCAATTAACTAGATATAAAGAAATCCTAATGAATGATTTAAAAACCATATAGGAAATATCTGAGCACATTTAACCATTTGGTACAGAAATGAACCTGGACTAAGCTGTACCAAATTTGCATATATATTATGCATTCAGCCTTTGCTCTCTGAATGACACCCATGTCTCCTGATAATGGTATTTCATAAATCAAACAACATTCTCCTAGTTTTCTTATATTAATAGTCTAGCCTCACTTACCGGGCGTCCAAACTCCAGTTCTGAAAAGAATTTATACCAGGGCTCATTTTCTAAATCTATGTCATCTGGATTTATGCGATCAGTCTAGAGCAGATGTGAAGGAAAGGGAAGGAAAAGGCACACTGAGCAAAGTGAGGGGAAACGCTGTGTGGTATGAAAAACTCGCGCGCATTCACACGCAAACGTGCATCAACTCTCACCCCACGATCCTCAGCAGGAGAGAACGGAGGAGGTAAAGTAAAACGAGTAACATGAGGATGTGAAGGTGAGCTCGATGGCACTGGGTCCCTGGTGACTTCCTCTGTCCACCGTTTCTAGTTGGCGTAAGTTGTGGACAACTCTTACCTGAGTTGATCCACTTATGCTTGAGGCATGAACTATGGACCACTCTCTACGGCGGCTAGACTGGGGCTGGCTGGCACGCCTGATGAGCCGAATAGGCCCAACCCAGTCACCAGGTAGCTCTTTGGGGCGAGTCCCTTTCTCGTCCCTGCCCTCACTGGGGGCGCAGTCCCAGCATGGGGAGCCCGCAGTCTGCACACAACTCCCTCAGCGGCAGCAGGTGGAAAGTCTGGGGTGGGGAGGGTGCGGGAGGGGTGGGAAGAGTGGCGAGCGGGGGGGGAGGGGACAGGGCGTTGGGGGGCTTGTAGGGGCCTGTGGACGAGAAGATTCTGCGGTCTGGGTGGGTGCGAGCAGGCCCGGGGAACAGGGGAATCGCCAGGCTCCGAGCAAGCAAGGGCTGCACCTGAACCTCTGCCGGGCATCAAGAAAGGTAAGGAAGGAAGGAGCTCACCCGGGGTGGGAGACAGAGCCGGGGCGCGCGCGCTTGGTGTGGGGGGCGCCACTCCGGGGCGGAGGGGAGGGGCTACCAGTGACTTCTCCGAGTCCGGAGCTAGAAGAGGCTTCAGGCCAGGTTCCCTTGGAACAGGTGTCGGAGTTGTTGGGAGAAGGGGCTGCAAGAAAGAGGGGTGCAGAAACTGGGTCATTAGATGGAGGCTCTGGGCGGAACCGCGAGGACACCCTGGCAGCGCGCTGTGCCTGCGTTAGGCCGGGCGGGGGGAGGGCTCCGGAGGGCCGAGTGTCCCTGGGGACCCAGACACCTGGGGAGCGATCCGGGCCCCTGCGAAGCCCTGACCGCCAGGAGTCTCTCGGAATGTGAAGGAAGACCCCCAAGATTCACCTCCCCCGCTGCCTACTTTGAGCTGAGAAAAGGATCTGGTTTTCCCAGTACCCTGGAGGCCGGGCAGGGGGAGGGACTTGGGATAAGATCCCATCGTGGTTTCCTTGATGTTCTAATTTAGAGAAAACGCCAATTCTATAATTGACTTGCTTCCCTTCAGAGGTTTCTGAATGTTGCTTTTAAGATGGAAAAACTAGGAGTGTTAATATAAACAGTTGGAGAAAATACACACAATTATTTTGGTAATAGGAAACAGATGCAGAGTGTTTACTTTACCCAATAACATTCTTAATATTTTCAAACAGTACACGCCTGACTAGATCGACTCAGGCTGCTGATTTTATATGAAATCTAAGTGCTTCAAGTACTATATGCAAGTTATCACTATTTGATAATTATCATATGACACTAATTAAATGTGGTACAGTTGAACAGCACAGTATCTTCAGTCAGAAAAGAAATTCTAAGAAAAATTATATGGTTCCCTAATAGCCATTCACTCCGGCTAGGAGAGGAGCCGTGATTCCCAAGACATATTCCAGGAAGGCTATGAAGTGCTCACTGCTACAGAGCAATTCAGCATCATTTGCTTACAATTCTTAAAGGAACTCAAGGACTTACACTGAGTAGCTACATCTGGGGTGTGAAAGAAATGCTATATAACCTTTGCAGTGCTGGGAGCTTGAAATCTTCCATATTCCAACAAAAGCCATGATTTTGACATTGTTCTACTGTTTTATTGACTCATTGCATTTACAAGTTTTGCTAATGATACACAGTCTACACTTAACAATAAATGATAGTGTTTTTAGTGATGTGATTTTGTTTCAATACTTTATAATAAAAGATGATAACAGCAATTACAGACAATGATAGAAAAGTTGGAAGCATCATGACAAAATAGTGCAAAAGTCTAAGTTATCCAAACTATGTAGTGATCATAATTATAAAGACTGTGAAATGTCTCTGGGAAATGCTTACGATGAGATACCAACCAGTAAAAACAATGTAACCATGCACTTGTACGGGAGTTACAAGGGTATCACAAAGCTTGCCTCTGCATGAACACAGTAAAGAAAGGCACACATACACAAAAGACTACAGTGGTGTTCTGGTATTGAGACTGTTTCTTCTTCTTTTAAATATTATTTTCCTTTATTGTTATAATGTTATTTTTGTAATAAATAAAAGTCAGAGAGAACATCCTACTATTAGACATGGGAAAATGCCTAGAAATCTTGAGATATTTTTCCTTATTTATGCCAGTATTATATTTGGTTTCTGCCTCAGAAGTGATAGTGAAATTGGTAGAGACAAAATATTCTAGTAACCAATTTGCTAGTTTCTGTTGAATTAAAAAATTTAATTCAATTTGCATTTGATTCAATAGTTGCAACAGTATTAAGATTTCAATCTTAATGAAATACTATTTTTCTCCAGTTGTTACTTAGATTATTATAGATGCACAATTATTTCATGAAATGGTTTTCCTGGAGCTAATTTTTAGGGTAACTGACAGTAGAGAAAATTTCCAGTAATTTTTCTTCTGTTTATAGAGATACACTATTTCTTCTACAGGAAACTAACCTCTGACTCTTTTAAACTTCATCATTTCTAATGTTATATACTGAATGATATTACTGATTATTATAACTTCTGCTTTCAAGAATAGTATTTCGTTTTGCTAGAAACTTCTCTTAGAGGAAACGTATCTGTTTAAGAAACATGAACAGCAGAGGGCAGCAAATTTACTAAACGAGTAAGACTTGTTAGCTATATAACTTCACTTTGACTTCCACCTTAAGAAATATGCAACAAATGGATATACCAAGTCCTGATTTATAGAAACGCATCTTTATGACTCCCACCTTAAGAAAATATATAACAAATGGATATATCAAGTCCTGATTTATAGAAATGCATCTCTATGATAGAATATGGAAAAAGAAGCAGAATATTTACCGTCTTAGATCATACCTTAGAATGGACATTTCCCATTAGTTATGCTTTTGTTGATTGAAAAAGTCAAATTATAGTTACAAGGCAACTATCTAGAAAGCATGTCAATAGAAATTGGCAGAGAAAACATCCGAAACAATGATAGCTGGTAATTATGAAAACTTTGGAATGCAATAAAAGGCATGTGTTTGAGCAGAGTTGTGTTAAAGGAAGTGTTAATGGCAGAACTAGAATTTTCTCTTTGCTGTGGCTGACCTATTGAATCTTTTAAGTCATGCAATAATTAAACGTCCTCTAGTGACCCAGAGGCACTGCTAAGGAACACAGAAGCCTCACAATAGTCAGTGACACACATATAGATGATCAGTCAACAGATGGATATACACACAAATCACTAATCTCAAGAATTCAACATTTTCCATGTGGAACATGGACGTTCCTTTGAGGTTAGCACTAATAATAACACTCAGAAACTCATTTAGGAAGTACGATTATGGTTTACTCTAATTGCTCATAAAAGACAAAAGAGCAAAGGTACTGATGTGCATCTTTCTAACCTTGGTGTGACTTTTTTTGGTTTCTTTTCATTAAAGAAAAAAAACCAAAAGCAACAACCAGCAAACTTCTCTGCTTAAAACTAACTTTGTGTCATTAGGGCAAGAGGACGTGTTTAAGAAAAGCTACAACTATAAATCACATGTGATCCTTACTTAAAAGCTACCAAGCATTAATGACGTTAAAAATTTTAGTGTTTTCTCCAATTTAAAAGCATTTAATTACTTTTGTAGTTACAGAAATTTCACTAAGTATTCTCAGTGAGGCATATGCTTTCTGTATGTTGTTATAAACGGGAAGAAGGGCCAGTGCTATTTTGTTTTTGAAAACTATGCTTGTTCCATTTTAAGCTTTAAGGACATTGGCTACCATGTTTTATATTTATTGTGGTTTCACAATAAATGCTATATACATTGTTAGTTGGGATAATTCTTAATGGTCATCAGATGAAACTTCTTAAATTTTTATAGTTTTAGTATTGACTGGCAATCTTGATTGACAAAGAAGTTAAGTTTATTGAGAGTTTAAATTGTATTTCAACTCTGCACAGTGTTTTCAATGATTATTTTCTTCTGCTTTTATTATTCTGTTCAGGTTAGTTATTGTAGGGTAAGATAATGTTTTCATATTATTTTCTACTTTATCAAGCATACAGAGGTCCTAAACAAATGCTTTATTAATTTTTTTAAAAAAATTAACATTAATCACCTACAAACATATCCAGTCTAGATGGGATGTAAACTTTTTAGTAATGTAATCCCAGCAGAGTTTTTACGATTGTCTCATGGAATAATTAAATTGTAGAAATACGGTTCTGATTTACGGTTCAAGTCAGCTAAAGGCAAATTCCTGGTGACTGCTAAGTACCTTTCTAGATCAAACATTAGGCCCAATTAATCAATATTTCTAAATTTACAGTCAAATGAGTATTTATGAGCTTCAAAAAAGTATACTCACTTGTACTTTCCTGTTAGAGAACATAAATGAATATGCCACTGATTCCTAAGGAAGATCTTTTTGCCAGGGTCTCGGGAGGACTTTTGTTCAAACAGTACTACCCCCTCTGCCTCCTTTGTATCCGAGGGAATCATGGAATTAGTGAGTCATAGCTACTAATAGCAGTGTGTCAAATCCCTCCAAGAATGTTTTGAGACCCACTGGGCCTTTTGCATTAGAAATGTATAGGCTTGATGGATAAGCAACAGAATAAGGATTCAGTCCCCCCACCAACTTTATCCACTAACTGCAAGGGTGAAATCTGTGTTCATTCATTTACTTAGAAATTCCATGAATGCATATTCACTCAACACCTGCTACAGCCAGGCATTGTGCCAGGTGTTGGGATACAACTGGTGGACCAGTCACAGTCCTTGCCTTCAAAAGCTGAAGATCTCATGAGGAACAGTGTGCCATGGACGCATAGCCTGGGGGAGCCTCCAACCCACTGTTGAGGAATCAGGGACATTCCCTGGGGGAAGCAGGGCTGTCCTGGGACCTGGAGGATGGGATGGAATTCTCCATGTGAAGAAAGAGTTTCCTGGTGGGGCGGAGCAGCCTTTACAGAGACCTTGAAAGACGGGAATTGAAAGTTCTCTGTGTAGCTAGAACCTAGTGAGGCAGAGAGGGTGGGAAGAGAGATGAGGCTGGAGAGGTCAGCTGAAGCTCAATCACAGCCTTCTATAAATTATGTCAGGGTTTTAGATTTTGCTCGAAGGACAGTGAAGAGCCAGGAGAAAATGTTGAGCTGGAGGTTTTATAAAGATTTTCTAAAGATTGCCTTCGCTGTGGTGTGGAAACTAGACTGGAGAGGCAGGGAAATGAATGAGGTGCCTGTCACTGGAGCCCAGGCATGGACAATTGTGGGCTAGAAGAGAGGAGTGGCAGGGCACTTCGGACAGGCAGACACAGTCCACTGGAGAGGAGGGGAAAATCCAAGACGATCTTTTGGAAAACTGGGCAGATGGAGAGGCCATGTAAAGATTCAAAACAGCAGCACAGAATTGCCCAGGTGTTGTGTATATTTTTCAAAAATTAAAAATGAAAAGATCAAAGGAATGCTCCCAAACTGTCTTGGAGTCCAGAGACATGAGAATGCGCGGATAAGACCCTGGCATCCCTCAGTGCTGGCCACGTGCTGTGACACCACTCGCGTTCAGCAAGCCTGTTCTCCAGCCTCTAGCTTGTCTTTTCAAACATGCCAGAATCTCATGTCAGCTATATCCATACGCAGCCAGTCTCCGCATCACCAGTGCCCACTGGCTCTTTTTGTTTTCTGATTTACAGAGGGAATTGAAATGAAGTCAGGACTAATTTTTTAAACAAATGATGCCATCATACTATACTGGAAAGGCTGACCCCAGTGATCCATATGGCCAGCTCGATCCATCGTGCTTAAGATTGGTCCTCTCCAGAATTGTTTAGGAGGGATAAAAGTTTTGGTTCTTTGCATTTCTCCATAAGATAGCCATTCCCATTTCCTTCTACTTATCTTCTCCTGTGGCTGCAGAGATCTATCCACACTCGAACCTCTGTCCCACTCATGGCTACTGGACCTGTGTGGCAACTACTTAGGGCATAGGTTTCTAATAAAGTAAACCAACTATACTTTAGTATGAATTAGCCAATAAATAAATTAATTTATACTGCAAAATTATCAAATAAGCGAATCAAATAACAACTACCACTTAGATGTGTTTCCTGCTCAGCTACACCTGGAGTGGCTGTCTAGCAGTGATCAGGTGCACCAGGCATGAGGGTGCCCAGGTACTTCCAGCTCCCACCAGCTATGTGTCCCTGGGGCAAAGAGAGGTAATGTGCATTTCAATCTCTTCGTTTGTAAAATGGAAATGCCATATGTCTGCTTAATAGGGCTGTTGGAAATTTCACATGACATAAGGCATAAATTACTAATTACAGAGCCTGGCTGTGTCAGTGCTCAATAAATATTTACAATTATTATTATTGCTATTATTCTGGCCATTGGAAGAGTCTTTAGTCTTTGTGAACCCAAAGACAAGAGTAATGTGGGGGATTTCAGCCCCAATGAAAGGGTCAATGTATAAATCCTCAAGGGAGCAAAGGGAGGATTTTTTAGGTGTGCATTTGTTTTAACCATAGAACAGGCTGTTTATTTTGCACAAACTCGGATCTAGTCTTGCATAGATATTAACTGACAGACTTGAAGTTCCTCAAGGTAGAGACTGTGTCCTGTCCCCCCACTGTGCACCTCACATAAAGCCTGGCACGTAGTTGGTGCTCTGTCGGTTTTGCTGAATGAGTAAATAATTGAAACATCCTGGCGGGGAAAGCGTCTAAAACCAGTCCTGTCTCCTGACGCCATAGTTACCGAAGCATTCCAATACAAGTCCAATGTTCATTATCCTGAGTCTCATACGTTATTAGAATGATCATAACGTTTTGTTATTCACATTTAAATCTGAGACTAACATTTTGCAGTTTTCAATTTTATGCAACGGTGACACTGTGTTTCACCCAATTCTTACTTGTAAAGTTCACAGTGGCATGATACTCAATCATAGAACCAGTAAATGGGTTCGAAAGTTTGCAATGGTGCCTGCAAATCAGTGATTTTTTTTTCTTTCAGTTTTTCTTTGTAGTCCTGTTACTCTAAAAGACATGAGTTATTTAAAGAAAGGGTAAGAAGGCTAAGATACACATCATGTATGAATTATCTGATGATAAGGTTTTGAACGTGCTTCTCCAGAACACAACCACAAATACAGTGTTGCAACACTAAACAAGGACACTCATGTCGGGTGTGGCGAGGCTCGGGCTGCCAATGAAAGCGCAGGGCTGGCCTTGCATTATATATGGGTGTGATTTCTTGGAGACTCTTAAAGGAGTTAGCAAAGAAAACTCTCTTTTTCCTATTCACTGACACCTAAAATTCTTTTAAAGCAAAAATGAGAGTACATTGCAATTGATTGCAAATGTTTTCCTAGAAATAGGTTTGGATGGAGATGCAGAGGAACTGTGGGGTTTCAAAGAGATCCTGAGGGCACTGATTTCTGAGGGGGAAGCAAAGGACATGCAAGGGAGTATTGGGAATCAAAACCAAAAAAGGCCGAGGGAGAGCCTATGTGTGAACCTGCACTTTGAGGAGGCAAGTGGTTCTTCTGCAGTGCATAGATATTTTTGTTTGCGTGTAATTAAATAATTGGAAAAAATACTGCAAAGTGAAATATAATCTTGATCCATTAGAATGACAATCAATCAGGAAGCTTGAGGCTTGGCAACCTGAGGAGGGATTTAATAAGAAGCAATTAAAACAACTTGTTATAAAAAGGGCATTTGGAAAATTTCCCCTTCATCCAAAGAAATATTAAAAAGCCAATATGGAAAACCAGGGGTAGAACTGCCTGGGTCCATGTGTATTGGGGAGATTATAAAGTTTTAAGTTTCATAATCAGAGGTTCAACTCCTCTTCTTAACAATATGTCTATAATTAATCTTCTCCTACTTATTCCCCACCCTGACTGCTATAGCATTCCTTACACTCCTTGAACTTATTAATGATTTTTCTTATTAGCAAGCTATGATAGCAATTAAGTATTGTATTTCTCAATGTTTTTTAAAAGTTAAACTCTGGTTAGTGATTAGGCACAGTTATAGTTACATGCAAATGAATCTTGCATATAAATATATATGTATATGTGTGTGTATATATAGATATACACATATATACACATGTGTATGCACATGTGTATATATGTGTATGTATACACACCTACATGTGTATGTATATTAATGCACACATGCGTGCACACACACAAAAATATTTGGTCAGTAAAGACAATATATTAGAATGTTTATCTTTCAATTCTGAGATGAGATGTACAAATCATGATACAAAATAAACATGATTTCTAACTAATGACAAATAAATACATTACCTTTGTGACAAAAATTGCTAACAGATCTGAAATTCAGGTTTATTTTGGTTACCCTGGGAGCCTATCGAGCTGGCATTCTGTTTAATGACAAGTGCTTACTGGTCTTTCATGCTGCAGAATTGATGACTTGCCAGGTTCATATTCAAAAATACTCCTTGGCTCAGACCGAAATTTTCTTGTGTCCACTTTTCTGTCTGGAGGATCCCAGTCATGCCTAGAAATAAACAACAAATCACACATTAAAATAATCCTTTTTGCTTAAAGCAATTGTGTAAAACCAGTTGTTATCTGTTTGCAAAGTTACTTTTAGCATAGCTTACAAAAAATTCCTCAGGATAAAAAGTTAATCTGTGAAAAAGACCACATGTCCTCCCACTGGCTCAAAAACTCACACGAGGGGTTTGTAGATGTGCAGAGAGTGACCTGTGAGTGAGCCTCTGGGTCACTAATGGCAGCTGTGTATGTTTGTGCTTAAAATAGGTGGCGATGTGCTCTGCTGAACTACGTGTGTTTAACCCACCATTTTGTGACCTTAGTGATCTTTGATCCAAAGTGACAAGGAGTAATGCACACACCATGTTTGATCTTATTTCTTGCAAGTGGCGTCACTGTTTGTCTGGGAAGAGTACAGAAGTGTCATGTGGGTTGGCACGTACCAGAGCAAGCAGTGGGGGACAGGAGGTCATCTTTTGGTGTGAGCCTTGAAAAACCAGAGTCAAACATCTCACTCATAGCAACCAGCACTTTCCCCCCAAGGAGTATCTTTCAAGAGGTTGTCAGAGGGCTTACAAAGTAAAGCTTCAAAGGATTTCACAAAATTAAGCTTTTCTAGGTTGCTGAGCTAAAGAAGAAGGCTACTTTTTGGGTCTTTTAAAAATTATTTTCTTTTTTTAAGAGACAGAGTCTCCCTCTGTGGCCCAGGCTGGAGTGCAGTGGTGTGATCATAGCTCACTGCAGCCTCAACTCCTGGGCTCAAGCCATGCTCTCTCCTCAGCTTCCCAGGGCCCATGATTTTTAGGAGCAAAGATTTTCTGACTATAGATGGGGTTAATTCTGATTCCATGGAATGGAATGAAATTCTGGCTCCATGGCATGTTGGAAACAGAGACAGAATTAGGGGCAAGTCCTAGCTTTCTACTAAATTCATGAGTGATATGGAACAACACCCCTTAAACTTTCTCAACCTTTGTTTTTCCACTTGTGTAAAACACAGATAGCAATAGTGTTGTTCTTCCTTGCAGAGGAGTTTTGAGCATCACACGAGACAATACATATGAAAGCCACATGGAATTTTTAAGGGGTTATCAAATCTTTTAATGAGATATTTAATTTTAACAAAACGTATCAGACAGGTAATACCTTTAAATCAAAACATTAATTTTGGTTCTTTTTTGATGACAAAGATAACAATTTATGTCTAGAAAACTGTTTCTCAATTTTAAGACCTCACATAATTCATCCTGAGGAGACTGGTATTAAAATGAGACCCCCATTCACATATGATGTGTGTGTTTTGGTGGAATGCTGTACCCTATATGATAATCAATTACTCTTTTATATAATTTTCATTGATTTATTTATTTAGTAGAGATAGGATTTTGCCATGTTGGCCAGGCTACTCTCGAACTCCTGGCCTCAAACAATCCACACACCATGGCTTCCCAAAGTGCTGGGACTGGCTGGGTATGGTGGCTCACGCCTGTAATCCCAGCACTTTGTAAGGCCGTGGTGGGTAGATCACAGGGTCAGGAGTTCAAGACCATCCTGGCCAACATGGTGAAACCCCATCTCTACTAAAAATACAAAAATTAGCCAGGCGTAGTGGTGGGTGTCTGTAATCCCAGCTACTTGGGTGGCTGAGGCAAAGAATTGCTTGAACCTGGGAGGCGGAGGTTGTGGTGAACTGAGATCGTGCCACGGACTCCAGCCTGGGCAACAGAGCAAGATTCTGTCTCAAAAAAAAAAAAAAATGCTGGGACTACAGGTATGAGCCACCATGCCTGGCTGGATCATCAATTATTCTTAATGGTGCGATAATGTGTTGAATACAATTTTTCTGGAATGGGTATCCTAGGAATAATTTTTATATTCTTATTTATTAATTGCTAGGATAGCACAGGCTTTGGATTTAATCAGAGCTGAGCTTGGACCCTGGCTTGAACATACTAGCTGCATGAGCTGAGTAAGTTCCTTTAATTTTCTAAACTGCAGTTTCTTCCTCTCTAAAATAGAACATATCTCACCGGGTTGTTCTCAGAATCAAATGATATGATACGGAAAAAGTGCCTAGCTTAGTGCTTGGCTCATAATGAGTGCTCAATAAAGGTTACCTACAAGTGGAAGTAGTAGTCATAATCCCAATAAAAATGACCCAATAAAAATGTATTTATAAATTTTTATTTTCATGTGGCTAGTTTGTATAAAAATATTTCAGTGGAGAAATGAAAACTTGTGTTAGCTTGAAAAACTGGTAGAACCAAGTCACAGACATTTTTTAGCTAATGCCTCATTATGATTTATGAATAACTTTTCCTGCTTTCAAAAATATATCTTATTAATAGACCTAGAGGAAACAGAAAATTAACTGCATAGCCCTTTACCTGGTATACCAAAGGAAGTACATGTCAATTACTTCTATTTACTTGCCTCTTTTATGAGTGTATTGATCAAAAAGCAGAAACTGTGCCCATATTACTTCAAGTCTAATTTAAGGCACTCCAGTATCATGAAACAAGACAGTAAAAACATTTGCTAATGGCCCAGTGCAGTGGCTTGCGCCTGTAATCCCAGGACTTTGGGAGGCCAAGGCGGGTAGATCATGAGTTCAGGAGATCGAGACCATCCTGGCTAACACAGTGAAATCCCGTCTCTACTAAAAATACAAAAAGTTAGCTGGGTGTGGCAGTGTGTGCCTGTAGTCCCAGCTACTCAGGAGGCTGAGGCAGGAGAATCGCTTGAACCTGGGAGGTGGAGGTTGCAGAGAGCCGAGATTGCGCCACTGCACTCCAGCCTGGGTGACAGAGTGAGACTCTGTGTCAAAAACAAAAAACAAAAAAACATTTGCTACAATCCCAGTAGAGGAGGTCAATATGGCATATGTACGGACCAACAAGATTATACATAGCTCTGTCTGTGACATGTGCACTGATTCTTTACCGAATGTCATGTAGCCTTATTTTTATCCTAAGCTAAATATAGGCCACTCTGGGGGGAGATGCCTTACTTTTCTGTTGAAGACCGATCTCTTGGTCGAAGCGGTGGGACTGGAGGGGGAACATGTGGGGGAGGCACTGGGGAGGACGCATCCTTAAAGGCATGGGTGCTGTTGTCGGAGTGGCTTTTGGAAAGAGGTCTGTAGGTTTGGGTCTTTGCAGCAGGGTGTGACTGAGCACTGTACGGTGGGTTGTACAGACCTATCACGACAGAAAACAAGAGCAGACAAAAAACAGAAGCAAATAACCTCTTAAAAAATGCCTTAAATTATTTGTCCCCCTCAAATTAGCCAATGATTGCATAGAAATTATTATCAATAAGCATATTCATAATGCATACATTAGAAGGTAGTTTATTAATTTATTAATATTATCAATTTACTAACGTCTATTATTTATTACAGATTTATTCTGTACATAAGCCCTGATTAGAGTAAAATTTGTCAATTAAATTATCAATAAGCATATTCATAATGCATACATTAGAAGGTAGTTTATTAGTTTGTTAATATTAATTTACGAATGTCCATTAATTTATTAATTACAGATTTATTCTGTACATAAGCCCTGATTACAGTAAATCTTTGTCATTTACTTCAGAATTAGTAATAATTCAGACTGGTACTAGGAATAAACTTGTAAGTACTCAGCAAATTTTCTCTTCAATTGTATACACTAATAATGTAATTAAGGTTTCAGGGAAAGATCAAAAATAGAACTGTTTCCAAATACCTTCTAACACTTTAAAAACCTTAATTTACATATGAAAATTGACATGCTGATTGCCAAATAAAATATTGCACACAGTTGTGTTTATAAAGGGCTGTGCAAGGTACAAGGAAACATTAGCCCTCATGCTTAGAGTGCGCCTGAGAAATCAGACACAAATAGAATTATGATGGAAAATAATTGGTAAAATATAATAAAGACCAAATGAAGAAAATACATATTAATTAAAGGATGTTAGTGGTGGTAGATTGCCCAGAGAAGATATTAGGAAACACGTGCGTTCAGAGTCAGCCCTGAAGAATTAGTTTGGGTGGGCAGGGACATACAGAAAAAAAGGCAGAAAAATACAAGAGGTTAAGCCATGGGATGCACAGTTAGTAGACAGCAAAAGAGACCAGCTGCAGTGGACTCGTCTGCTGATCAACGCTCAGCTTGTAGGGCTCTACGAAGTAACATGTCACTGCTGTTCCATTCACTCATTACTAATGTGACACATACCTCAACATTAAAACAGTTACAAAAATTCTAAATTTCCCACAACCCAGTCATTCGGGCTAATTCTCTTTGTACTCGTTTGCTGCTCCTGAAAATTCATGCAAGTTTCCACAGCAAATGAAAGGAGACAACGTCTACACTTACAGTTTGGCATGGACTCAACAGCCGGACTTCAACTTTTGAGCTAAATAAAGGAGGTGAGTTTGGCGCGCGTGGGAGCAGGGATGAAAGTTAAGGGAAACTTCTTTGTGGGCCTCAGGCTGTCACTAAGGGGAGCCAAGACCTAAACCCAGAGGGCTTGCTGAGATTCTTCTACTGAGTCTCCCTCTATCTATCTGTCTTTGGAGATAGGAGCACACTTCCAAATAGTTAAAGGGCCTGAGTGTGGTCTCCGGGTGTGCAGAACGGGGAGGATCATGCGACCCCAGGCTGGCCAGGGGACCCCAAGTGAGGCTGCAGCTGCTGAAGGGGGAGGGGAGCAGTGCAAGCCTCAGAGCCTGGTCTAAAGAAAGAAGAAAAAAAATAGTTGTGCACCTGTCCGGAGCCCCTGGCTGGGCAGGGAGAGGAGGCCTGGGTAGAATCCCCTGAGGAACATTCAGGAGAAAGTGATGAAGGAAAAACATTTCTCAGGGGTCCCTCCCTCCAGCCTGCAGACCTCTGAACCGGACACCAATGCACGCCAATCCAAGTGGCAATGCCTGGAACTGAAGTCATTCTATTATGACCACTGGCAATTCTGAGTCAGAAAATAGCCCCGCCAAGGGGGATTTTAAAAATCTTTCAATGAATGGTTGCATTTTGGAGCAAAAAGCAGGGACAAGGTCACCGAATACTTTGCTTGACTTGTTTTTTTGTGAAGTGTATCTGAAAGATCTTACACAATTGTAATCTTTCTCTCTGCTGATAAAAGATCTTTATCTTACTTTGTACCCTGGGTTACAGTGTGTCCTTTCAGGCTGTCCTTCACACTTTGGTTAAACATTCCTGAAGCTGAGAATAAACCAACAGTGGGAAAAGAATGAGATAAGCCAGTATTAGTTCTCATTTCCATGAGAAAAGTCAATCCTTTTGTTAAGCAAGCTCTGAGAAAAGAAATCGTCCTCCTAATATATGAACTGAAAACATGGGCTCAAACGGAAGGGTGAAAAAAGTGACCGTGCAGTTCTTCCCAACATTGCTGAGCATAAAATAGTCATTGCATGCAAGGGAACCCATCCTACCTGCATTATATGTATAAGGAGTATTATACATGTCTGTGTCATCATCTGGAAAATGAAACATAAATATATGGTAATACAGATTGTCACCATAGCATAACGAGACAGCAGAACTTCAGAGAAACAACAGAAATTTGTTAGAAAAGCAATATATTTTTCCTAGTTCATAATGCCACTTTTCTTTTTCTTTTTTTTTTTTAGAGACAGGGTCTTACTCTGTCATCTGGCCTGGAGTGCAGTGGTGTGATCTTTGCTTACTGCAGCCTGCAACTCCTGGGCTCAATCGATTCTCCCACCTTAGCCTCCTGAGTAGCTGGGACTACAGGTGCATGCCACCACAGGCCTCTGCAAACTGCCCTTTTTTGTCTGTAACGTATTGGCCTTGCTGCCCTCTTCATAGCTTGCAAAGTCAGGCCCTTGTCCTTGCTTCCCTAGAACCCGCTCTACTCTGGATTCCGAATTTCCTTAACTAAGTGCTTTAGTGCTCTCCTGTCTACGGCGCGGGCTCAGTCAGACCTGCTCAGTCGGATTCTCTTGATGAGAGCAGACAGGGGTGGGCAGACGAACAATGTGTCTGTTTACCCAGGCAACACACCGATTTAGACTGTGGACAGGGCAAGATGGAGGGCTGAGGTTAGCGTGCCTGGTTGTCCTCCAGGGGGAGGCTTCTTGGCAGCTCAGGGGGAGGCAGAGGCACAGGATCTGTCACTGGAGGAGTGATAAAAGGAGAATAGGAGGCATGCCGAAAAGGAAGAGGACATGGAGTTTGCTGGGGTCTTGACATTTTGTGTGAATGAAACCTATACAAAAGAAGAGTGTACACCCTTCAACCCGCAAGGACCTGATCAGAAAGCAGAGCAGCAGACCTACCCGGCTTGTGCACCATGTGAATCTGCTTAAACATGGTCTTGTACCAGTCCTTCGGCCGGTCGACTGTCTGTAATAAACACAGCGTCCAGTAGTTACAAGCTGGCTTCACATCAGCATCGCTCCTCAGTGTTTTCACTTCTCTGTTTTATCTCCTTCATAACAGAGTTCCATTCTGTGATACAATGTTCTGACTCTACTATGTCTTCATGACAATTTCAGCAATTTATTTAGTTACGTTTGCAGTTTGTAAATATATTACCTTGTGTTTGAATTTAGGCTGAACTGGAACATTAGATGCTATGGTCTTATTTTTTCAAATTGTAGCTGTGCCCAGCACTAGACAGTGGATATTTGCACACATATATTTATGTAAAGTTCACTTAATAAAAGTTATTGTTGTAATAATTTGCTTAACTCCTTTTGGTGATAATGATCATTATCCTTAGATGCTTTTTATTGAATGCTCTGTCAAGACTACGTTTTCAGAACTAACTGGGGAATATTTTTGATTCAAATTGTATTCTGATCAGAGTGGATCTAGAGAAATCAATTTGCTATTTACTAGTCCAAGTAACTAAAATACAGGATGTAGGAGGCATCCCAGAGTCTTAGAGAAAATTTAAGAATGTAGCTATTGCTTCAAAAATTTTAATATGATAATAGAGTATGTATAACATTTGCTCGGCTGAAATTGTAAGTTCCTTGAGAGTACAAGTCCTTATGCATCCAGGCTTCGGACCTGATGGGAACAGTGGGTTGTAGTGGAAAGATGAAATTAATGTGGAACCTTGAACCAAGACTCAAATCTTGGTTCCTTAAATTGCTGCTTAATACACTCTAGCAAGGTAAATTTGGGCAAGTCATGTCACCTTCTTGAGCCTCAGTTTTCTCCTCTCTAAAATGACATAATTATATCTAAGTCATAGGATGGTTGTGGAAATTGCATGAGACAATGTATACACAGGGTCTAGAGTAATGCCTGGAATATAATAACTAATCAATAAATAATAACACTGGGGAACCTCAAATATGTGTAGAATGAAATAATGAATGAATATAGCTTATTGGACAGAGAACTCTGCCTTTCTGATACCTGTAAAAGTAGACACATGCTTTTATAATATGGTCACAGATTTTGCTTGGCAAGATGTTACCCCAGATTTCTTAGAGCTATCTGGGCAGCAAACTTGACCATTCTGCTTACAGTAACTAAACACACTGAACTTTCCAAGACAGCTCTCTTGATTTAAAAAATTCTGTTAGGACTGATACAAAAATATTCCCATACTTATTAGACTGGGCTTTGGTTTAGATTTTATTGACTTATCTTTTTCCCCCAGAAATGTGGTCACTGCATTTTTCATCTGGACATTACTTTTGTGCTATATCTAAATTTCTTTTGACCTCTGGGAATATATTATTCTGAAAATCACCCCAAATACAGATTAAGGGCCACTTGACTTTGTTGTGAGTCAGCTCTTCATTCTCACATGGAAGAGCTGAGATTATTGATTGAACATTCAATCAAAGGATGGGAAATGGTGGGAGGGATTGCAGTGATGACACAAGAGTCTATTATTTGTTCAAAGTAGGTAAACATGTATCTTTCAAGGAAGTCTATTTTTACAAAGGACTGATTTCTCTTTCATTAAACCTCCTTTCCTTTATAGTATTAAAGCTACAGAAAATACAACATAATGTTATGCAAAACTGTTTTCCTAGACACACCAGTGGCAACAAGGAAGGCTTCTAAGTCAGTTCTACCACTGTATATGGCAATTCGTCTTGACAGACAGGAGGATTTTTTTCTTCACTTGCCGGAGGGCCTACATCAGGTGGGATCTCACAGTTACGCCATCTGCTAGCTTTATATGGTGAGCACAGAGATGCCAGGAAATGCCCTGTTGGCAAAGGGAACTATGAAGCTGGCAAAATAAAATACTAAAACTCTATGTCCCTTTTTAAAAGAAGTACTTGAAGCATTTAAAGTTCCTTTGTAAATGCCATCATGGAGACTGCTATGCCTAAGATTGAGAATAAGAAAATAGAAGTCTACTCAATTTTCAGGAAGTTTACTTTTACGTGTAATACCATTTTGCATGAAAAACAGTGACTAGCAATTCACTATGCAGTTTTCTTTCTACAACCTTGATTGAATAGACCTGAATTTTTACATTCCTAGTTTTCGAAACTTCAGAACTCTACACTGATTTAACATGCAGAGATTTCAAAAAAGAAAAAAAGCATATTTTCTATATAGCAGTATCCAGTAGTCACTGTATACTTTTTCTCCTTTTCAGTTTTGAAAATACCCAACAAGTGTTATATTGGAAGTAGAAGAAAAGAATCTTGTATTTCACCTAACTAGCTGGCTTTAATGGCACAATCTCATGGGAGCTGAGCCCTGGTGATTTTTGTTGTTGTTTTGAAGAATGGCAGGGAAAGGCTCACGTAGGTGTCCCAGGTCACATGAGAAAGGCAATCTGGAGGGCTGCTTCCCTTCATTAAAATAGCTCAAAAGTACCGTTTGTTGACTCTTGGCTTTCTAGAATTTCTGGATGACTTTACAAAATTCTGTTTCCTAAGTATAGGCTGGCTGTCTAAAATGATACCACACCATGGTACACTGTGACAGTGCCGCCACTGGTGAATACACTGAATCTGATCATCATTACTTTCTACACACATGAGAAAGAAAAACAGCCTCGGAGAGTCTTGGCCTGCTGTGGCTCAGAGACAGCCTGACTTGACATTGATAAACACATCTATACTTGGGGATGTGCTCTGTATACTCAGTGTAAGAGGAGAGTCCTCACAGACCTGTACCTCCTTTGCAAAGATTTAAAGGTCAAAGTAAGAAGACAATTGTGCATAAAAATTAAGGTTCTTTATGAGAAACTTCTGCATTGCTTAAATTGTATTTTCTATTTTATGGAAGGGGAACTAGCATTAAATGTTTAGTGTGTTTGCTTATGCATACCCAAGCATGCTTTTGATTTGGCAGTAAATAAACATTTTTCAAGTTTTAAGATGACTTAATTTTCATCAACCATCTCTAGCATCTCAGTTTTTCCTTTTGAAACTAACTGAGCAAGGCCTTGTTGGTTAAGGAAATTATGTCTTTTAGTGGATGAAAACGTGGACCAGGCTTGCATGTCTATTACATATCATTTATTGACCTAAAAACATACTCAGATTTCTTTGATAAAAATCCTCTCAGACAGACTCTATAACTATATAGAATCAGGGCTTTCTTAATTTTGTCTATACTGTGCCTCAAGTGTCAATTACACAAAACCAGTGACACCATGCCTGTCTGACCCTCTATCCCTAAATAATTAGGAGAAAGTTTCAAATTTAACCATTTTGAGCCAGAAATCTTAGAAGAGAAATGAACAAGAAAACATCATCACCAGAAACATGTAATCGTCATAAAATGAAGGATATTGGTCATAATCCCTGAACTTTTCCTTGGCACATAAATATGGCAATCGTCAGTTTCAAGACAGATTGTTAGACAATCATAATTAGTCACATTCAACATTCCCACAATCTAATGAGTCTAAAACCCCAGTAACTGCTGTACAGATTTGCTTTTTGCCTTTCAGATGTAATACAGATGCTGAAAAGAATTCATTTTAAACTCTTCTCTCTGTATATAAAATACATAATCCCCATATAAAAATGTAAAGTCAAGAACAGAGGAAAATCCCCACACTTTATCATTAGTTCTTTTTGACTGTTTCCAATCTTACCACAGCTTTTTTCCCCGATCTCTTTCCCATTCTTTGCCTCTATCCCTTATTGTCTTGGCTGCCCAGGTCTGGATTCCGGGGATCAGCTCTTGGCCACACCCCAGGTTTACGTGGGTCTTGCTGAAAAGTATAAACAGACGGTGCTCCCTCCCCCGCACAGCCCCCAGCTTCACCTGCAAAGGTGTTGTTGCTGTCATGCTGTCCCTGGCTTCCTTCTCCCGGCTGGCACAAGCCTTCTCTTCCAGTGGACCTGGTCAGCCAGCAGCTGCCTGCCCAGGCTCTCAGAAGCTGCCTCTGCTACTGCTGCGTTTTGCCAGAAGGGGCTGCCCAGACACACCGAGCAATGCTTTGGCAGAGTTAAAAAACTTAAAAAAAATCCGAACACTTTCACTTATCATACCAGGAGAGCTCTCAGCAGGCACAGCTGAAGAGGGACACTGAAATGTGCATTTTTCTTCAGACAGCTTCTCCTTCCCATGACATTAACTCCCTTCGCTCCAATCCTCTCACCTCCCAACTCCCAATCTCCAGGCGTTAACACACATCCATTTCAAGAAAGGAATACATCACTGGTTTATTTGCAATCCACATGGGAATTCAATGCAGCCAAAGAATTTCCATTGTCTTGTTCCTTCTCTTTCCTCTCTCTTGCCCTAAGCCTCCTTGGTAAAAGGTAGAAGGAAAAAACACAAAAAACAAAACCACCACCACCAAACCACACAACACAGTTTTATCATTTAACAAAATCACAGTGTTCATGATTTTTCATTCAAATGGAAAAACAGATTGTGTAATTCTCTTCCGTCGACAGCTTTCTTTCTCTGCCACACACAGCATAACATTCATGAGAACTCGGATGGCATGGAGGGCAATCCTCATTATATAAGACCCTAGGAATGCACAAAGCCATGGACAATCCATCCTTTGTGGAGTCTCTGCACAGCCCCAGACAGACGCACATGCTGGCATTTCCTACCGTTCTAATTGCTGTGGGGATTCCGGATTCATCCACGGGCCCGATCCCTGGGTAATGTGGGGCTTTGATGACCGTCACTCTCTTCTCTTCCTCTGAGGATCGGTACAGTGGGATAGAGCTGCTGCTGGTGCCGTCCAGAGACTGTGCATGCTGGGGATATGTCTCTGCGGAATCTGTGCAGAAAATTTGGTAACATGGAATGTATCTGATGCACAATCATAAATTAATGGTGTCTTGTTGTATATTTACGCCAACTGTAACAGAGTTCATGTTTCCATCACTATCTCTTTTAACTCATTCACTTTCCATTTGAGCCAGTGGAAATTGTGTAGGTGTGCAGGGAACATACCAACGAGGTCCTCACCTTCACAAAATATGAAGAAGGCTGGGGGAAGGACCGCATTTGCTAAAAGACTGTGTGGAAGCCTCTGTGTTAGTAAGTAATGTAAATACATTATCTCTTCTTATCCTTTCAGTAATCTTGAGGGGAGGGCAGGATAGAAGGAGCAAGAACCGGTTTTATAGTGGGGGGCAGGAGCTGAGACAAGTTTAGTAATTTCCCTCAGGTCATCATTTACATTAGTATTATTCTTGTGATATTGCTAACTACTATTATTTACAAGTTTTGAAATGTATTTCTAGACAAAAGATATGACTGTTGAGTCAGTAACAGTGATTTCACAAAAATGAAGCAAAATCAAAAATCACTTAAAAAAATCTTCACATCCAAACCTATGAAAGCTTATGAATAAATGCTTTAAAATTACTGGTACTAACTCATATGTGCATTTCTACCTTAAAATATCACAACCCATGACTTTTTACTCTTTTTTTGTTTTGCTTATTTTTTATTTTTTTAAAGACGGGGTTTCACCATGTTGGTCAGGCTGGTCTTGAACTCCCGACCTCAGGTGATCCACCCGCCTTGGCCTCCAAAGTGCTTGGATTACAGGCGTGAGCCACCGTGCCCAGCGACTTTTTACTGTTTGAGGAGAAAATTGCCCTAAGGATATGATTTAGATGAGGCTTATCAAGTTCTTCACTTTTTTTTTTAGTAACTTCTAGTATACTTTCCTTTTTTTTTTTTTGAGATGGAGTCTTGCTCTGTCACTCAGGCTGGAGTGTAGTGGCACAATCTCGGCTCACTACAACCTCTGCCTGCTGGGTTCAAGCGATTCTTCTGCCTCAGCCTCCTGAGTAGCTGGTACTACAGGCATATGCCACCACGCCTGGTTAATTTTTGTACTTTTTTTTTTTTTTTAGTAGAGCTGGGGTTTCACCATATTGGCCAGGCTAGTCTCGATCTTCTGACCTTGTGATCCACCTACCTTGGCTTCCCAAAGTGCTGGGATTACAGGCATGAGCCACTGTGCCTGGCCACTAACTTGTAGTATACTTTCAGAAGCAGCAGAGTACAGAGATGCAGTCTACGTACCATTACTCCTGGTTCACAGCTATTTTTAAAAATCAACATTATTACCATTCCTCTGGTACAATTAATATGCCTTTTTATTTTTCTGCAATTAATTTGAAAATGGTGGTGACAAAAAAATGACACTTTGTTTATACTCTTTATGTCATGGTTTGTCAGGACTGCCACTCAGAAAGTCCTTTAATGTGGAAATGAAAAAAATTCTCACGTTTCAGGTGGGACTCACTAGTATCATTTATGTGTATACGATATACATCATATGTGAATCTATTTTTCATGAAAAATTTGCATAAAATATCATAACTAAGCTTTTTAAGAAATTTTAACTCATCAATATAAGGACAATGAAAACTAAGATCTCTCTAAGGTAAAATCCACTGTAATATTTGTAACTGCTATTACTGTGATGATGACTATTTTCAATTTAGTTTGCATCAGAAAGGCAGTTTTAATACCCTTTTTGATGAAGGATGGATCAGGTTAGTTATAAAACTGCTTGATGTGCTATTGAATGTGAAAGTAACATTCAAGCTAGTCCTTATTAAGACACAATGAGATATTTGACACGAATTGACTTTCTATTTAATTCCAAAAAGGACTTGAGTGGGCAGCCATGCTGCCAGTATTTTTATCAGCAACAAATGTTTTCTGAACACTAACATGTGCAAAGTCCTACTCTAAGCAAGAAGAATCAACTCTGCCTTCGCACCTGCTGCGTTACATGCTATGAACCCATAACTTATGCAATAGAAGTTAGCCTTTTATTATTCTCATATATAGTTGTCATCTTTGCAATCTTTTGTCCTAAACTAAATCTAAAATACGTCTAGGGCAAGGTAGATGTGCATATTCCCTCGAGACCTATCACAGCACTGGCCAGCTGGAATTTGTTTAATGTTTACATAGGGAATTTCTTCCCATGTAGAATATTTTATATATAAAATCTACTTATCAATATGTTCTAAAATCAAAGCCTATCTGCCTTCAAGTATTTATGTTTTTTTGTTGGGTGGGGACAGGACAAAACTTCATTCTCTAAGATGGAAAACGAGACGGAGCCAGACTTTGTTAACAATTATTTGGGAAAAAGCTATGGCTAGAATAATTTGTCGAGTTTTACTTTATATGTGTGTAAATGCATAGTTCCATTTTAAACAACCCTAGATATAGCGGACTTCCATTATAATACTACACTATGGGCTGATTGTGACAGGGCAAAATTTTGGCACAAGCAAGTTTTAGTTTCTTATACTCTAAAAGGACATCTTTGTAAGATTCACAGATGATCCTCGGGCATAGCATCAGAGAAGGCGCAGATGTATTTAGACTTTAATAAGTCCCACAGTTACCTTTAAAGTTTTATAGTTACAGAGCTTTTGTTGACCTCAGAAGCTGAGTTCCACCGTGTGCATGCTGGATGCTGACATAAAATGTCCCTGAACAAAGAAACAGCATCATATGCTTTCAATACTGAGTCAGTGCTAGGGAAGGACGTGTGCTCTCTGCTGTCAGAGAAGACAAGGTGGTTTCAGCCCTGGGTTTTAGTTTTTCTTCCCCCCTGTTCCTGGCCCCTGTGGCCAGAAGACCGGGCTTTTCCTTTCGTGGGAGGTGCAGGATGGCCCCGCTGTCCTGAGAATTCTCCTCTGCTCTCTGCTGTCCTAGAAGTTTCCTAGTCAATCAACATCATGGAAACTTGTTCAGCCTGAATTCCTATGATAGTTCAGTTTTGTATTGACTCTTGATATTTTAGGTTTTTTAAGTTACATTTTTACAAACTGAGAAATATTTATTACATTATTTTCTAAACTATCCAAATACATTTGACCATGGAAGAGCATTTCTATCTCTGAATATCACGGTTTCTTTCCCAGGAGGCTATGAAGGTCCATGAGTCCCATGAAATTATCTGCTTACAATTTTTTATGAATGTCCATTTGTTTTCTGGAGAAGAGTTCTATCTTTCGCTGAATTCCTAGTCCTCAAAGGGTTAAGAACAATTGCTCTATACAATGATGGAGCCTTCATTTAAGGAACTGTCCTTTTTTTTTTTTTTTTTTTTTTTTGAGATGGAGTCTCACTCTGTCACCCAGGCTGGAGTGCAGTGGCACAATCTCAGCTCACTGCAACCTCTGCCTCCCAGTTCAAGCCATTCTCCTGCCTCAGCCTTTCCAAGTAGCTGGGATTACAGGTGCCTGCCACTACGACCAGCTAACTTTTGTATTTTTAGTAGAGACAGGGTTTCACCATGTTGGTCAGGCTGGTCTCGATCTCCTGACCTCAGGTGATCCACCCACCTTGGCCTCCCAAAGTGCTGGGATTACAGGCGTGAGCCACTGAGCCCAGCCAGGGAACTCTTAAGTTTCTCTTGTGTGGCTTCCAGCTACCATATCGCTGACTGCAGGTCTTCTAGCCTTGGTTTGAATGGTGGTTTTCTACTTTGTGACTCAGTGGGTGACTGTGTCACTGCTTTGTGGGGCAGCCTGCCCTCCTGTTAGAGTGTTTTAACTGTCAAACGATTCTCCCTTCTACAGACACCCAGGAAATAGTCTGTGGTGGAAGCTCTTCCAAAGATAAGCAAGCGGCCCCTATGAAAAGCCTGCATTCATGTCCTCCAGTGGCGCAAACCCCCTTGCCCTAAGCAGCCATCTTCTTTTTCTTTCTACTTCACCACCTGAAACATTTAAGTGCCTACTCCAAGACCAGATACAGGTGGAGTCATCATCTCAGAATATCATGGTGCCCATTGTCTCCCATGTTGGGTCCTCTACCCCAGTCTGTCCCTGTGGATGGGATCACGAAATAGCAGAGTGCTGAGTGCTCCCGCCTCCCCTTGATGCCCCCTATTTTTCTCATGGGGTTGTCCTTGCCGTATTGAGGTTGCCATGGAAATCATGGTGAGTAAATTACTTACCAAGGGAAGTGCCGTGCTGCATGACAATGCTGGAGTTGAGTGAGGCTGGGAGAGAATATGCCGAGGGGGAAAACGGCCTCTGATAGTAACTCATGGGACTCACGGCACCTCCAGAGTTTCCATTCACTGTTATCTGGCTCTGAGTAAAGTACAAAGGCATCGAGTTAAAGCACATAGTTCCCCGTAAACATCATTCCTTTAGGTGATAATAAAAGACTTCCAATCACATGACAGTAATCAGCTGCCAAGCTCTTATTTATTTTGAAAACTGATGTCAGAGGGCACGGTCCGTTCTTTGCCTTCTCTCTCTTCCTTTATTTCTGAAAATCACTCTTTGTGTATCTGAGGGCCCAGAGATTGGTTAGGAAGAATGAAGGCGGCTGACCAGCGGACATGTCACTCTGCCAACAGAGGTGCCAAATGGTATCAGTAGGAGTCAGTACCAAGTAAACGTGGAGGACGCCTTTGCTCTGACAGTCAAAACGTCAGTGGTCAGAACACTGTCGTGCTGTTCCATGCAGCATGGACATGACG
The DNA here is from genome assembly GCA_036589455.1 of Ateles fusciceps. Taxonomy (NCBI): domain Eukaryota; kingdom Metazoa; phylum Chordata; class Mammalia; order Primates; family Atelidae; genus Ateles; species Ateles fusciceps. The sequence goes on from JAZHEH010001578.1 coordinate 72,045, forward strand.
CCCTTGCCACGAGGCAAGGGGTCGGTTCTCAGACTGAGTCAGGGATCTCCTCGAGTGAAGGAACGCTTCCAGAGCAAGGTGACTAGCATAAGGAACCTGGTTGTTTGGATTTATATATCATGAACAACCTGCTCTAGAAGGATCAAATATCTGGTAAAGGATCAGAAAGACATGCTCAACCCCTGGCTTCTCCCTTCTTCAGCTCATTTAGCACTTTATGAATCTCTGTTTGATTGCTGCATTATTCATCGTTCTGACTGTTTTGTATCTGAACATTTTCTATCCCCAACGGTATCTCAAGCTTCCTGTTGAAGATGGTCACATATATGCTTCTTTAATCATTTTTATAACATGCAGCCTAGTGCTAATGACAGAGCATATGTTCAGTCGATTCTGATTGAACTGAATTGGTTTAGTTCACAGATACCGAGCTCAGGACTATTAAGCATTCCTGTCTACCCACAGCACAACACTGACCAGTACAGAGCACACACAATGCATGCAAATACGACCAAACATTAGTAAGAACATTTAGTTAATTTATCTTACAGTTAAATACACACAACACACATAGGCACACAGATAAAGAGCCATAATTTGTGAAACTTTTCTACTTATTTTAAAACAAAATAAACCTCTATTACACAGGCTTGAAACATAGATATAGTAACTGCATATTTCTATGATTTTACTTTAAAGCAGATAGGTTTTCAAATGACCTAGAATAAGTCGAATTTCATTATTGCATAACCATACCACTTACGTCCCCAAATCAATAAACATTTCATTACAAGCCTTGTGCCTATTGATTAAGTACTTCTCCAGGCTGTTAGAAAAATTACTGTCATATCATAACCAGCCACATCTTGAGGACCTGCTCCCTGGAGAGAGATGGACGTTCAAATAAGTTGAGGCACAGGCCTGCCCAAATCTTCAGCCTTTAGGTACCTCCGATGGATGATTTGAGAACACTCTCACCTCTTTGCCCAAATTAAGTTTGGTGGATCTTTGTCAATATCATCATAATAGTATTATAATATGTCATAATTAATGTTAAAAGCCGAAGAATCTTTCTTATGAGAAACCATCAGGTTAACTATGTTACTCAGGAAACTTGCCTAAATCCTATTTTGATGGTTTCATTAATATTAATTAGGGGTTAAAAAAGTAAACACTGAAAGCAGATTTATTCTTTTATTGTGTTAAACCAATCAGGATTTTACGACTAAAATAATATCATTAGCATTTTAGAAAACACTGTATTGTGATATTGAATTTATTATTAGGAAAAACATGTCATGGATAATCTGTTTGCAATTTTAAACTGGTAATTGAAATTAATCTCTGTTACAAGTAGCTCTGCTTATGCCCACAAGACTGTATATAAGATAGTTAGGCTCCTGAAGAGTCTTAAAAACAGAAAATTGAACAGGTTAGTTCGTAGATTGATACAGTGTCACTGCCTTGTGTTTTTAATTAAAGGTCCTGGTGAAGTTTTTAAAAGCTCAGAACCATTTGAAGCACAGTAGGCCAAATGGCAGGAACGCACACCTGCTGCGCTCCTGGCACCTGTGGTTGGGCTGGTCCCCTGTGGCAGGGGAGGGACTCGCTGTGGGGTTAGGCCTGGAAAACGAGGCTCCTTCTGTAGCCAGTCTCTGAATGGAACATTTGAACGCAAAGTGTTAGACCCAGCCATTGTGGGAATACTAAATCCCATCACCAAAAAAAGCATCTTTTACTTTCTGTAAATTGCAGTGTCTTAAAAAACATATGGCTTATTATAACATTTCTCTGTGCATAAAATTTTCAGATTTATGAGCTTGATAGAACATAAAAACGATGTAGCACAAATAACATTTTGTCTGTGACAGTGTTTATGTGGAACTTCATTATAATATCAATTTAAAAATTACTATTTTTCGCCTGAAGCTATTTGCCTTTCAAATGGAAGCCATTACCTAGACATTATTTGCAATCTGTGCCATAAAATTTTGAAACATTTTAGCCACTCACAAATCATTTATTAGGGATTGCTTATCACATAGATATATTTAAGTAATATATGTATGGAAGAGATATATATATATTGCTATAAATGAAAGACAAATTATTGATATATAAAATTTAAACATGGCCGGGCACGGTGGCTCACGCCTGTAATCCCAGCACTTTGGAAGACCAAGTGGGTGGATCACGAGGTTAAGAGATTGAGACCATCCTGGCCAACATGATGAAACCCCGTCTCTACTAAAAATACAAAACTTAGGTGGGCGTGGTGGCGTGCACCTGTAGTCCTAGCTACTTGGGAGCCTGAGGCGGGAGAATTGCCTGAACCCGGGAGGTGGAGGTTGCAGTGAGCCGAGATCGCGCCACTGCACTCCAGCCTGGCACCTGGTGACAGAGCCAGACTCTGTCTCAAAAAAAATTTTTTTTTAAAATATATTCATAAATTTCTATCCTGAAATGGCTCAGGAAGAATAATTTTAAAAAAACATACAGTTAAGTTCCTGTAGGGTAGATTAAGATTATTGACATCATTCACTCCTGGACAACAGATGAGTTCAAAAGTTGTAGCTATTAGAGAAGGAGGAGTGAGAAAAATTAGCCTCATGCAGGCAGTAACCATTCACGTGAGAAGCAAGGACATAGAAAAGCGTCACACAGGACACATTAATGTGAGATGGTGAGAGAACTACTAACAGGTATTAATACTGGGTTAAAATGTTTTGAAAAATTTTAGACTTTCTCTATGATCAAAACATATTGTAATGTATATTTATCTAAATTTCTGAGGTAAGGCAAATCACTGTACAACTCATCAGCTATGAGAAACCGTAACTATTTTAGAGTAACTGTAAGTAATTCTAAAATGAATGAAGAGAATATAAGTGACTTTTTCAGCCTTTAGTAGGCTTATGAGGATGACTGTAGTGATTTCCCTGACAGGTGGCATAGAACTAGTTTCAGAATCAACACCTATGCAAATAAAAATGTCAGCTGAAAAATGAGATGGCACAACAAATCAGTCCTTTTAAGGAAAAGGTGGAGGCAAAGAGAGGCAGAATAATTACATGAATGGCCGCAGGGGTGGTTAAGGTGGTGCCATCTGTCACAGCAGACCTCTGACCCCAGGTGGGGGAGGGTGTCTCAGAACGGCCAGTGGTGTCAGAGTCACCAATCTGCAGCTCCTCTAGCATGACTGTGGAGGACTCGCTCTCCGAGCGGGAGGAGTGCTCGGCCAGGGAGGAGTCTGTAGTCAGAGAGCCTGTGTCGTGGCTGTGGATAAGGCTTTCAGAAGCTGGGAGCAGGTGTTTGTATAAGCAATGGGAAAGGCTCTGGGGTGTACGCAGGCGTGAAGACCCCAAACCATCGGGTGGTGGAAGGCTAAGTGATGCTGAGCTGGCGCCACTGCCTGGTGAAAAAGTGGCTCGGTTCAAAGGTACCACGGAAGGAGGGCATGGAGGAGACGCTTCTGGTGTGGTTTGTCTGTGTGTCTGTGAAGCATTTACCTCCAACACACTGGCAGGTAAGTTCTGATTTCCAAGCTGAGTATGAGGAAAAAATAATAAGAGATAAATTATCCAATTAACAAAAATACCTCTTTTGCGATGTGGCAGAGAAGGCAAAGCATCGGATTTATTTGCAAGCACTTCAAGGAGGGACATTCAGATGGATTAGGTGTCAACCACACACAAGTGCAGAAAAAGCATGAAAACAGGAGGAACGTGAATCCAGTCAGTGTGTTTTGGAAACCAGGCCGGTTTTCACACGGCACTGCCACGGAATTTTGGGTAGGGGCTTGAGAGTGTTGGCATAATGAAACTTTTTCCTCAGGAGTTTTAGTTTTTGCATTTCTGACAATAATATGGTATCATACTATTGGTCAGCAGAATTGGTTTGCCCTTCACCAGAAAAATCTTATGGCATAACTGCCTCCCCCCTTGCCAAAATATCCCAAAACATGAATCTGTCTTATTTTTTTCCTGGTTTAGGAATGTAAATATTGATGATACTAAACACAACTAAGTGGAAAAGATATTTTATTTCCTTTCCACTCTTTAAATCTGTTCTTTGATTTCTCTACCAAATACAGAAAGAATTGGACTTCAGAATATCCTAGCAATGCAAATAGAGGTACCATGTGTGAAAATGAAAACCAGCCACTGATAATGGTTAGAATGTACCTAGTTGGTTAGAACTATGGTTGGCACAAAATCTTAGGTAAAGGAGAAAGAAACTGAAGGAGAAATAAAAGATTTAACAGCTCCAAGGCCATATATAACCCAACAGGCTACATATAGCAGAGGAATCCTCTGTAGAAGGCAGAGAGAAGATGGCCATTTGAACATTTTACAGCCACCTGTGATAGCCTTCATGATGTCTGACCACACATGACAAACAGAATGATAAGCACCCAATTCAACATAAGTGAATAAAACTCCAAAGCCAGTTTTCTTACTTGTTTTTTCTACCTTTCAGAATAGATATTTTTTGGAGGGGATGTTTAAGGGAAGAGATGGCTTTCAGATAGATGGCCAGAAGTATTGGAAGATAATAGCACAAAAATGGGAAATGAATGAAAGAGCTATATAAACTTAGAAGTATTGCCTAGCAAAGATGTAAGTAGTGCAATTTGCTGTTCTTTGCAGGCCATAATTTCATAATGGCTGATGTCTTGTGGGTTGCTGGCCTAATTACAATAATTTTTTTCTCAGACTTCTACTTGAATACTTTAAAAAATCCATCACATAAAAGGGTCTCTCTGAATCATAGATCCCTTAGAAATCTGATAAAAGCAACTGATCCTTCTTTCGGGGAAATGCACAATTTCATACTTACATAAAGTTCTGTATAAACTTCAGGGGGACAGAGACACTCTAAAGCAGATCCTTAATCTGACGGGATAAGAAACCCCAACCTTGGATAAAAAGACAGATTTTCTTGTCCTAATTTTACTTTGTCCTAATATGGACAATTTTCTTGTCCTAATATCATTTTTTTTCTTGTTTAAAATGTGAGATATTTATTTTTTTACTGTTTATGGTTGCTTCAATCTCTAGAAATAACTGACAGAAATCTTAGCTACCCAGAACCTAAAATGTTTTGGTGAGAATGCATCCTTATTATTAGTGAGTACTTATAATAACTGCAATCTTATTGGAGGTAAAACTATAATATTATAAAATTATCATAATTCTAACTTAATATATTAAAATTCTGCTATAAGTCTGAATGTAATTCAGTATAAAGCAGTCTTTGGATAGTGTCAATAAAATTTCCTCTAACAACGCAGTTTTACTAAGGATGTTTCCATGTAATATGAATCTCTTTCTAGTTTTGTTTATACTAAATGAAAACTCCAAGAAATGATATAAATCATACAAAAGGATTTGAGTTATCTGCTCAGGAGACTTTTCCCTTTAAAATTAAAACATCTAATGACTTTAATCCCTATTGGATTGACTTGTTCATATCCTTTGACTTGAAACATATCAAAAGCTAAAGCATATTCTCTCTAAAATCATCCTTGTCACAGGTAATATGATCATTAGTTTGCATAGTATAGTGTCTGGGGATGGCCCTATCCATTCAATTGTTCTTCCAAACAGAATGTCCACAGAAAACAGAATTATTCCACCTTCTGAGTTTCTTTCACCATCTCCTGACATGCTCCTGGTTTTGAGTCTTTCAATGCATGCATGTGTATGTGTGTTTGTATGTGTGTGTGTTCGTATGTGTGTGTGTGAGTGTGTGTAAGGCATGAAATGCCTCTTGGTGAGTCACATTACACATTAATTTCTACAGATAAAACTCAGTAATTCAACAGCGTACTAGTCACCTACAAAAAAGCTTTTATAAGACCCCAATCTCCACATGAATGGAATACCCTGTAGATTCAGGGGGAGGGAAAGACCATGTTACACATGTTTCTCCTAAGGAAAATAAGGAAAGCAGCAGAAAAGGTGTGAAAGAGGAAGAAGGCAGTATTTTCCCAATCTGGACTACCTTGAAAATAGGGAAAACTAGTTTAACCAAGCACATTTTTTTTCTTACTTCTTGAGTGGCAAGTAGATGACTGCAGAAAAATCATCCTAATTGTTTCATGTCTCCTTCTTTTCAAGACCATGGAAGGCTAAGGTGTTTGAATAGGGATCAAGGGTCATCAACTTTTTGTGAGTATAAATTTTTTTTTTCTTTCCCCAAATGTTGAGCTAGCAGGAAGGGGGTAATGAGAAACACCAGCTAGCAGCTAGCAGCTGCCTGGTCTTCTGCAAAGGACAGGGACAGTGCTTAAACCTTAACATGACTGATACACCAAGAGAGAGCACCTGCTTACTCAAACTAGCACAGAGCTTCTTGTCCAAATGAATCCAACTCAGAATGCTAAAGAGAGCCTGTGGATGAGAGAGATTACCAAATCAACATTGGAGTTCCCGAGGAAAGAAGGAGCAAGGAGATTCAAGGAGGGTAAGCTTCAGCAGTGGAAAAAGCGTGTTGAGCTGGATGAAGGTACTGCAAACTCAAGTGCCCATCATGGGCAAGGAAAATATCCAGGATGTGCAAATCAAGCCCATGTTGGATGACAGGGAATGATGGGACTGACGGCAGATTGCAGAAGGCATGTTCCCCCTCAAGACAGGCTTGATTTGCCCATATCCTCTGCCTTGAAACACGCCAAAAGCTAAAGCTTACTGTCTATAAAACCACCATAGTCATGGGTAATATGATCTTTAGTTTGCTCATAAACTCAGTGACAACACATCTATAGTCATAAGTTCCTAAGCCATCAGGTGTTGATTCAGTAGATGTAGAAGCTGGACGTGAAGGAGGGTAGGTGTGAAGCTGGGATATGAAGGAGTGCATGGCCAGGCCTAGGGAGAGGTCAGTAAAGTGCTTATTGGAGCCCAAATTTAAACAGTAATTGAGATAAATTCTGTTTCAATGCAATCTTTGAAAGAAAATCAAAATCAATGCAAAAGAAAAAAACACCCCATACTGAACAAAAATGTCAAAAATTTAAATAAAGATCATGCCACATCATAGGAAAAGAGAAAGAAAAAAACTGGGTCTGGGGTTTTTAATACAAGAAACTCATCAATAATATTTTCAAAATCTACATTTTTGCTTATTTGTTTTAGTTGAGAGAATGGACACGTTTGACAATTTCCAATTTACTGATGGCAATCTTAAATAATTTTTAATTAATTTAAGGTGAAGTTAAACATGTAACAGGGCAAGCATGGTGGATCACACCTGTAATCCCAGCACTCTGGGAGGCTGAGGCAAGTGGATCACCTGAGGTCAGGAGTTCAAGACCAGCCTTGCCAACACAGTGAAACCCTGTCTCTACCAAAAATACAAAAATCAGCGAGGCATGGTGCCGGGTGCCTATAATCCCAGCTACTTGAGAGGCTGAGGCAGGAGAATTGCTTCAACCTGGGAGGTGGAGGTTGCAGTGAGCCGAGATCACGCCACTGCACTCCAGCCTGGATGACAGAGCAAGACTCTGTTTAAAAAAAAATTGTTTTGCTTTAAATAAAATATTTAAACTTAATAATGTGTGAGTGTTAATAAACCTGCATTTTAATTTTTCAGAAAAAATTCTAATGACTTAAACATTCTAGGAAAAAACTCATTTACAATATACAAAATAGGTACACAGGAGGACAGAATTTCCTTCGGCCCCAGGCGTGACGTGGCCCTGTGCTCGAGGATCTCTTTTAACATCTTTTGTATTGAGCTTCTAGGCCTCATTTTTCAAGGAACATAAAGGATATATATTAAATGTCAAGCAAATAAATTTGACAGGCTTTTGTTCTCTTTCTTCCAGCAGCATTGACAGTAATGACTTGAAAAGAAAATATCTGAGAAATGCCAGATACAGGTGATGGGGAGGAAGGTAGCAAATCACACTGCCATGTGTGTACCTAGGCAACTATCTTGCATGTTCTTCACATGTGCCCCAAAACCTAAAATGCAATTAAAAAAAAAAGACCAACATTTACCTCCCATCCGCACATGCTTTTGGGACAATTTGTCCCCCTCTGTCCTGGCCTGTCCTGGGGGTATGAGGAGACGTGCCGGGCCGCTGTGTCTGTGCCGGGTCATCATTTTGCTGGCCACAGCTGGTTAGGAAGGCGGAAGAACTGGACTATGCTAGGCCAGTGGGGCCCTGCCTCCCTCTGGGGAATTTGAATTATATGACACTGAGTGGCCCCTCAGGTAGCTGTGGGGTACCCAAATGCAAGAAGTCAGAGAATGTCATGGAAACCCGTGGGCAACTTGAAGTAATGACAGAGCAGAAACAAAGAGAGAGAGACACAGGGAACTCTATGCAGTTCCTACGATTGAAGGGAGGGAGGGCAGCTGCCTGGTCGCTGCCCATTTTCCTAAGGCCTGGCTGTATTGCCTGCATTGTAATGATGTGAGATTGTCTGACAGCCTCATAATAAAAATTATTTTAACCATATACTCCCCACCAAAGAGCTGGGTGACAAATGATCTAAATTGTCACACAGATCAGGCACACCGATGGCATGTGGCACCTGAATCAGGGGAGTATTTCTCCTGCACTCTGTGGTATTCAGATGGGGAATACGGTTTTGCATCTGGGAAAGTGTTGTATTTTAAGAACAATGCCAAAATATGGGATTGGGATTTAAGAATCAGCTTGTGTGAGAACATAGAGGCAGCAGAGGCTACTGACTGAGCTGCGGATCTCCAGTCCGGCAGACTTGGGCAAGTTGTTTCATTTCCTTGGCCTCAGTACCTTCATGTGTAAAATACAGACATGGATAAAACCCATCTCTTAAAGCCTGGAAAAATTAAGTGGGGCAATGTAAAGTGCTTAGCACAGTGCCTGGTGTGCTGTAATAGCTCTCAAAAAAGGAGAAGCATGTTTTAAGAAATTAAAATGCTGGCAAGGAAGAGGACTGCTCTGCACAAAGCCAGCAGCAGCGTAGGGAGGAGAAAAATCACATGAACACTGTTAGACAGAGGCAGAAGAACATTTCCTCTCCTTTGCTCTGTGGGTAACCACACAGAAGTTAAGGAAGGCAGATCGTGACCCGGTATTAAAAATACTTTCTAATAATTAGATCTCAGAAATGGCTGAGCACTGGATTGCTGCCTCAGAATGTAACTGAGCTCTTCATTAAGTGTATTCAGAAGAGGCTGGATTCCCATCTATTGGGAGATGTTGAAGAGGAGGTTTTATTTCTAAACTCATGTTGGGCTCCCAAGTATTCTCTAATGTTCAATTATGTAAATACACACATATGCATGCATGTGCACAGACATCAAATGGAGAAATTGCCAAAGATCTGATCAACTAATAGCATTATGACCCCACAGAAAGGAAGCCATACTAATAGACTACATCAACGATCGGGGCTGGTCTTGATAGGAATGTTCCAGAAAGTGTGTTCTGTGTGTTTCATCCCCCCACTGCTGACATGTCTGCATTACTCTGTCCTCCTTAGCATCTACATACTGATCCCATGGAGCAAAAGAAATGAGTTTCCTCTCCCTTCTACAGGACAGGCAGGCAGATTCCCCTTTGAGTCCCCAACATATGTGCAGTGGCAGCTGTGAAGGTGAAGCCTTGGCAAATGACCGATTACGTTGTTTCATAATGCACAGGACAAGCTTATCTTCCTGAAGCAAAGAACATAGCACAGATGCCATAGAAACTGCCTGGGGTGCGGCTTTTTGCTGTCTTTCCAAAGGGTCTGGCTTATACCTTCACTTATTTGACATTGAGAACAATGTGACATTTTTAGCAACAGGATATCTGGTCACACAGTGACTGAAGGATAACATGCCTCATTTCTGGTCTGTTTGTAGGAGGTAAATTAAAGCACATGCCACTTAGAAAACACTATGAAAACTTGTCAACTATGAAGAGAATTTCTAACAGTGACCTGTAGTTTTCTTGTTAAACGAATGGTCAGACTTTAATAATAACAAAACTATGTAAGTGAAACTTCTGGAACACTGAAATGTACTTTTCTCATCTTGGTGTACTTTTATTGCTTGGGCCTGCTAATTCCTGGGAGCCTAATTGTTTATAATGGAGCACATATTTGGCTGATTCACAGTGTATCGCTTACAGCACTTGGCATTTGCTAAGACTTACCAGAATGTGGAGTGCAAGTGTTTAAAATGGAAAGGTCACCATTGTGAAAGATCATTACATGGAAAATGAGACTTAAAAATGAAGCATGTCACACTAGTCAAGATGTAGAAACAAACCAAATGTCCACTGATGGATAAATAGATAAAGAAAATGTGGTGTACACACAAAATGGAATACTACTCAGCCTTAAAAAAGATGGAAATCCTGCCATATGCTGTAACACCAAGCAACCTAGAGGACGTTATACCAAGTGAAATAAGCCAGTCTCAGAAGGACAAATATCTGAGCAGAGAGAAGAGAGGTGGTTGCCAGGGGCTGGGGGAAGGCGGAAGTGAGTTGCTATTCAGTGGGCATAAAGTTTTAGTTACGCAACATGAATAATTCTAGAGAAACGCTGCGCAGCATGGTACCTATAGTTCACAACACTGCATTGCACACTTACAAATTTGTGAAGAAGGCACATCTCATGTTAAATGTTCTTACCAAAATTTTAGACAGAGAATAAAAACTGCAACAGCTTCATGCTACCTTTTTTACAAAGCCTGATGAAAGAGGACACACTATCTTGGAACAAACTGAAAGTCTGTTGAAATAAACTTTTATCTACCAGTAAAAAAAAAAATATATATATATATATATATATATATATTTTTTTTTTTCCCAACAACCAGTATTGTTGAAAATATTTCTTTTACCCATCACATGCATGATTTGGAAAAATATTATTTAAAGATGATGACACCTACTCTATGTTGAGGAATTACTATGAAGCAGGCACCATGCCCAGATCCTTATATGCCTTCCCTTACTCAAACCTCCCAGCAGTTCTACAGATGAGAAAACTGCTGCTTGGGGGAGGGCGAATAACTAGATGAATGGTTTTATGTTAATAAGATCTTGAAAGAGCTGACTGCCCAACCACTCTCTTCCCCGTCTCTCTCATACCCACTCCACGAAAGCCTCCTTCCCCACCACAGAATCAGTGGTAAGTTTTCAGCTTTCATTTCATACTTGTCTTATCAACAGCATTTGCGCAGTTAACCATCCCTTCCTTTCCACACATTTTCCTTGCATGGCTCTTAGGATGCCACATTTTGCTGAATTTCCTCCTCCCTTAGAGGACACTGCTTTCAGTCTCTTCTGCTCATTCTTCCTCTTAATGTTGAGATTCACTCAGGCTCAACTCTTGACCCTCCCCTTTCTCTGTCCTCCCTCCCTGGTGCTCTCACGCCATCTCACAGCCACAAAACCCATCGATTAGCCAACGGCTTGTACCTCCAACCAGGACCTTTTCCCTGAAGTACAGGCTCTCACATCCGAGTGCCTACTTGACCACTTCCTGTGGGTGTCTAACAAACACCTCAAACTTCCTGTATCCCAAACGGAACCTCTGAAATTTCCACCAACCTGCTCCACCCACAGCTGTCCAGTCTGAGCTGATGGCAACGCCATCCTCCAGCTGGAGTCAACCTTGACTTTTCTCTTCCTCACATCCCACAAGCAATCTGCCAGGAAGTCCTGTTAGCTCAACTTTCAAAATACATTCTCACAATCTGATTTCTCACCACCTCCTCTGCTGGCCCCTGCTTAGAGCCCCCATCATTTCTCACCCAAATGATTGCAGTAGTTACCTAACTGGTTTGCCTGATGTCCTCCTTGCCCCACCATGGTACATTTTTCACTGAGCTACCAGAATGATTTTGTTAATATATAAGGAAAATAATAATGGTGGTAGTCTCAACATCTTCCAGTGGCCTCCATTTTTATTGAGAGTAAATGTCAAAATCCTTGAATCTGGTCTTTGTTATCTCTGACTTCACTTCCTGTCACTCTTACCTCACTTACTTCCTCTCCCTCCCTCAGGCTTCCTTCTGGTCCTCCCACAGCCCCAGCATGATCAACCTTAAAAGTTTTACATGAGACATTTCCTCTGCCTGGAATATTCTTCCCCTTCAAAGCTGTTCTGTGTTTTCAGTGAGTTCTATTGACTGAGCTACCATTCTTGACATGACGTCTGGTTTCCACATCTTGACTTTGCATGGCATAATTCAATTTCCATAGAGTAATCTAATATATGTAATTAATGTTTGCCCCCTCCTGCCACACACAGACAAATTTTAAGCATGAATGGTTTCAAATCCAGTTTTGTCACTAGAACAGACTTGACATAGGTCAGGCACCCAATAAATATTTGTTGAATAAATAGCAGTGACAGGATCTCAAATCTTAACTTTTGGATGGTGCTGATACCCTGGGGATTATATAATGAAACCAACTGTCCCTGCTCAGCCTGGATAAAACCATGCAAAACGAAGGTTATCAACTCGTTTTCAAACATCACAAAACCATTCTGAAGAAGCAAACTATGTTGGCTGAGTCCAATGACTGACACGTGTTCCTGTGACTTCTCCTACCCCCTGCTTCCTGGTGTGCCCATCCTGGGATGCCCGTGAATCTGCCCACTGACACTGGGACAGGTCTGTCTGTATAGTCGCAGAGGGATTCTGCTCCCTCAGACCTTCCTGGACTCCTGAACCCCATCAAGACACATCTGCCTTAGCTCCCAGTGTCAAGGCCCCGTATCCCCTTGTCACTGGTGAGTAACTCTTCACAATGAGAGCTAGCCGTCGTTCTAGGTGCCAGTCCTGCAACCAGCCTGCTAGAGCTTGTATCCTGGTTCTACCTTTTGCCAGCTGCATGACCCTGGGGGAGCAACTTGTGTGCCTCAGTGTCCTTATCCATAAAATAAGGACAGTAGTAATACCTACTCCGTGAGATTGTGGAAATGATTAATAAACATAAACAAGCTGGAATAGTACCTACATAGAGTAAACCCTTCGTATTTGTTAGCTGCTATTAATGTTATTATTATCACCTGATTTCACAGGGGCTTTCAGAACATGTTACCTTAATTAAAAGAAATTGCTCTACTGAATGAATTTTGTACATCTTGATTTGCTGATGGAAAAGATATTTTAGTAGAGGTATGATAAAACTAGCTTGTCTTTTCAATCATTTACGTTTAAGGCTTCTGCTTTATGAGTGGGTGGGGCGATCTTGGTGTCAGTTATCTTCTGGAGATTTTCTACACAGTTAAAAATGTATCACCTCATTTGAGACCAGCCTGACCAATATAGTGAAACCCTGTCTCTACTGAAAATACAAAAAATTAGCTGGGTATAGTGGTGCATGCCTGTAATCCCAGCTACTTGGGAGGCTGAGGCAGGAGAATCGCTTGAACCTGGGAAGTGGAGGTTGCAGTGAGCCAAGATCACACCATTGCACTCCAGCCTAGGTAACAAGGGTGAGACTCTGTCTCAAAAAAAAAAAAAATTATATATATATGTTTTGGATGATCTTTAATAACTCAGATACAAAAAGGAGTAATATACAAATTACTTAGGCACCAGTGTTTTCAATTCTAACACTACTGCTGTTGCTGTTACTATGATATCTTTTATTAATAGCTATCATTTATTGAGTGCTTGTTCTATCTAGTCCATGATAATTCCCTAGTCTTACCATAACCTATGAATTAAGGATCGATTATTATTCTCATTTCTTTGTTCAGACTCACAGAGAAGTTTAGATGAATATCTCATCACATAGTCAATGATGCCTGGATTAAAATCTACAGTTTATCCTTAAGGTTTATGCTCTTAGCACTACATTATTTTATGGACAAGTCAAAAAGAGAAACACATTTCTTCTGCTAACAGACTAATACGTGTCAGCAGAAGGATGCTATGAGAGAATTCTACATACATGGAAAGAAAGATTTACTTCCTGCAAGTCTGGATGATAAAAGTTGATTAATATACTTTCTGAAATGATAAATTGATCAAGTTTTAGTGAAAAGAAATATTGAGTTGCAAAGAGATAGACATTGCTTAAAATTAAGATAACTATTCCCCCCCCCCCAAAGCAAACTATAATCGACAATTATTTGAAGAGATTTTATACATGTAAATAAAGTAAAACTAAGTACAAAAAGTTCTAATATGAAAAATATTTCTTTAAAACCTAAACATGCTTTACATCCTGAAGTAGTTTGCAGTGTCTTAAATGATAACTGACCCATCAATAATTTCTCATAAATATCTAGAAGAAAAAAAAACTTTTAGAACATGATTTTTGGTTGAAAGATCTGTATGCACATACTTAAATGGAAAAATACCTAGAAATTTGCTGGTGAATTTAGTAGGGTTTTAAATAGGAAAATGGTTTCTTTCTCCTTTCCCTTCCTGCTTGGAAACTAACAAAACATTAGGTCGTATAAGAAGCCCAAACCAAACATGTTAGGATCTCTACAGTACGCGTGTATTAATAAGAGACTGAGAAGCGTCATGTACCACCCTGCAGTCTGAGGACCGCGAGGCCGCTGCAACGGCAGGTTTGTGTCTCTCTTGCTGAAGAGGTATCTTTGCAGTCTCTGGAGAAAGCTCAGGTAGCCGTTTGTGGCTTTCAGGATCCTGTCCTGAAAGGGGAGCTATCTGAATGGAAAGAGATGCTGTGTGTGTCTCAGGCACTGGATGAGGGGGCAGTGAGCAGGACCTTTGGAGAAATGATGGTACTTCGACAGGTTTGGAAAGCTGCGGAGTATGAATGGGGCTGCTGCTTCCTAGATCCTGGTTACAGGTTAGTTTCACGGTAGAAATTCTCCGAGTTTGAGAATCCTGCCTGTAGTCCTCTTGTAGAACTGGGGTGTTGATGTTAGTGAATGGTGCAGAATCCGTGCTGGAAGCTGCTGGGAGTGGATTAGTGACTTTTTGTGTATATGACACAGTTGTGTTAGATTCTTCAGAATATACAATTGTCTGTCTGGAATCTTCATTGGAATACATAGTTCCCTGAAGAGGTTTTTTGTTAGCAAAGTATTCTGTACAGGAGGGAATTTGTGTGTTAGTTACTAACTGGTCTAAAAGGACACCCTTTGTGTGACTGGTTATCAAAGACCTATGAAAGCTCTCTTTTCTGTCTGGTGGAGGGGGGTGCCTGGATTGACAAAGGAATCCAGAAAAAGAAATAAAGTTGAAAGAAAAACAGAGAGAAAGTCAAAGTTAGTCACGAAAGAAACCAGTGTCGACCTTGTCCTTACAGAAGTAAAGCAATGCCACACCTTCTGATTATGCTATCCATTTTGTTAGCTAGATCCAGTGATCATTTTCATTCCGTTTAGAATGCATTTACATTCATTATCAATGTTTGCCCTTAGGGGAAAAAAGTGTTTCCAGAGAATACATTATAACATTTGTTCCACCTATATTCTGGGAAATTATGTTAAAAGTGAACATATGTTCTCTTAGCATATTTTTTAATTAGACTTTGAAATATATATATGGTTTATTTAATAGCATTTGTTTTATAACAATTTTCATGCTTGTGGTACAATTTTACTAACATCTCCAACACAGAGTCCCTTTAGTTAATATAATAGTTGCATACTTATAGTTATTGAATACATAAGGTATTGCTGACCTCATCAGTTTAAATCCAAAGCATCAGCTGTTAGCTTTTAAAGAATTAGAATATATCCTAAAGATTATGTT
Source organism: Ateles fusciceps (assembly GCA_036589455.1). Classification (NCBI taxonomy): domain Eukaryota; kingdom Metazoa; phylum Chordata; class Mammalia; order Primates; family Atelidae; genus Ateles; species Ateles fusciceps. The sequence goes on from JAZHEH010001578.1 coordinate 87,732, forward strand.
AGAAACTGATCTACTTTTATGAGCTTAATCAGAAATAAAACAAAATCCTCGTTAGTTAAAATTTGTTCTCCATGTTGTAAATACAAGCCTGGCAAGCAAACCAAACACAAAAGCAGAAACATATTAAAAATAAAACATGTATTGAAATATGCACACTATGAAAGGGGCTTTAAGCAGTGGTCTAATAACCATGCCTTAAAATCCCATAGTAAAGAGTGTGCAGGGTTACCTGAGTTGGTGATCTTTTATCTTGTAGGTTTGGTCGAACGCTTCTAAAACCTTTTGCTGCAAGAGAGGAATATGTAGCGTCTCCGTTCAGTGTCTCTTGATTGCCATCATTGTAAGATCTCCAAGCTTTCATTAAGGGAAAACAATTGGATACAAAAATATCTACGTTCACTTAAACATTTTTTATAAAATTTATTTTTGTTTCCAAAATTGTAATGTTCTTACTAGAGGTTTGATTTAATATGCATAACAGTATATGAAATTTAAGTTTTACATGAAGCCAGCAATGTGGCTAGGAATATGTTTTTAAAAAGTCACAAATAATGCAATAGTTATTCAGAATATCTTTCTGTACCTGAGTCTGGTGACTGAGAATCACGCCCTGAAAAAAAAAAAGAAATGTTGAAATTAGGGTGAAATAAATGAATAACCCAGTCAAAATAACATGACAAAGAACTATATGCATTATTTTTGCAAACATTATTTCAGTTTTAAAATCTGGGTATGTCAAACATGCCAAAGGGAGGTTTGTACATTTATTTTTACTTTAATTAGAGAGTCATTCATTAAATATCTATAATATATAAATATCTATATAGCAATCACTAATTTTTCCCCTCAATAATGTTGCAACATGCAATTTTCATGTGATTATGGCCAAAGATGGATGCATGAATTTCTAAATATCAAATTAAAGGATCATTGTTTATAAACAGTGAGTGATTCTCGCGGCACTAATTCAAACCCCCAGATCCTTAGCTTCCAATGCCCTGCCGTTAATCAGCATATTTAACTCCCGTTTTAGAGAATTGTATCCTGCAATTTAGTTTTTACCTTAAGAAACTGTAGACCTGTCTACCACATCATGTGACATTTTCAAATTATTCTCTAGACTTTTAGTTTTTTTCTTATTGCCATATAATAGCCATGTTATACTCAAATATGAAAGAGCCGTTAGAATATGTTCCACTGTCTTTCCGCTAGTAAGCTGTGGAAATAAATTTTAGTACTAATAAATTGCTTTTGGTAAGGCAGCTGGCAAGTTATCAGTGATATATTTATTATCAATTTTATTGAAGTCATATATTCCAGAATCTTCTATATGCACATTTGAGGTAATTAGTTTGCACGTTTAACTTATGTATATTCGAAGTCATCAGCTTGTGTTGCCTGGTTCTATTAAAGCACATGGTCAACTTCATTTAGATTTATTAAGTTTTAACTTTGGAAATGATCCTAGGGGTAGGATGGCTAGCCCAACCTGCTGTCCAGTTCCTGGATTTCCTCTACGTGATCCCTGGGACCATTATTAGATTCCTATTTCAATTCATATAACAGGAATTTTACAAGCTGAAAAAGTCTTTTTCTTTTAATGCTTCAGAATAGTTATTTTCAAGTTTAAACAAGTAAATTTAGAATGATAAAAATGGGTTGAGAAATGCAAACATCTGATTTTTAGATAAAATATTTGATATGGATTCTTTCCAAATCAAAGGAAGAAACATGTGAATCAACACAGAATACATTAGAATGATTCCTGCTTGGGTGAGCTAGAGAAGACAAATGAATTCCCATTCTTTCTGATCATTGATAACTTTGTATGGATTTTATCTCCAATTAATTTAAAATTGGAGCAACAAAATGGGTACCATAGAGAAAAATTACTTCAAAGAATTATGCATGAAATGTTTATTGGATGCTACGTCTAAAATTTGTACAATTTAAAATTTTTATTTATGTTTTAGAGATGGGGTCTTGCTATTTTGCCCAGGCTGGCCTTGAAATGGTGGGCTCAAGAGATCCTACAGCCTCAGTCTTTTGGTTAGCTGGGACCACAAGTGTGTGCTACCAGGCCTGGCTCTACTTCTAGGATGTGGTGGAAGCAGAAATGATTGAAATTCTTAATCAGTTTAGATGATGAAGATAAAGAAAAACACAGCTTGGCAATATGGAGCAATTACTAGAATTCTGCTTTGGGACACTCAGGAGCGAGATTTAATAACCACAAGGGTGTCATCCACTGTGAACAGTGAACAAATTTTAGGATTTGGGAAAGGACAATGAAAAATAACTTTTGGGATTTGGGAAAAGGCAATAAAATAGCCCAAGGCGACTTTATGAAAAGAGAAGCAGCATTAATAACAATGATTATATTCTGATTATTTGCTTGAGGACAGGGAGTGTATTTTACGCTTGGTTTGGTAAAACTGAGATAAACAGGAAGGCTGTGTGGTATGTGCTGGGGGATGAGGAAGTAAGAGCCAGAGGCTTGGAGATGTAAGGGGTGCAGGTGTGGTGAGAAAGAAGAGGGTGTACTGCGCTGGTCTGAAGGACACTCGAGACACCCTCCCTCTAACTGATAGTCTGTAGGGGCAGGCTCTGTATCTTCACACTGGTGACTGTGTTGAAGATGGTGGAGCCCCAGGAAACAGTAAGCAGGAAAATCAGAGGACAGTCACTCTAGGCTCAACTGTGGGCCTCTTCCTGGGATACTGGGCCCAGGGATTTCCAAATGAATCTGTCCCTGTGCCACTGGAAACACTGGACAGTAACAGTGGTGGGCTCTATGGAAAGGCCAGGCATCACATAGTAGACAGGTGTGTGCAGAATTAAGAGAAAGGAGAAAATGGCCATGGGTTAACACTTCAGGATGAACCAGTATTTTTTATATATTTTTTTATTTTATTTATTTATTTTTTGTTATACTTTAAGTTCTGGGGTACATGGGCAGATCATGCAGGTTTGTTACATAGGTATACACATGCCATGGTGGTTTGCTGCTTCCATCCCCCTGTCATCTCCATTAGGTATATCTCCTAATGTTATCCCTCCGCAATCCCCCCCCCACCCCCTGCCATCCCCTCCCTAGCCCCCCACCCCCCAACAGGCCCCAGTATATGATGTTCCCCTCTCTGTATCCATATGTTCTTATTTAGGATGAACCAATATTTTAATAAAGCTTATGTTGATGATTAAAGTCTGCTTTGAAGTGGGTAGTCTTTTAAGGAGACTGAAGTACACATTATTCCTCTTTCTTTAAAATAAATTCAATTACAGATACTTCAAACACTCAGTCCTGATTTGCTCTTTTATTATAGTCTTCTATGTGGACACTGTTGTTAAGCATAGTCCTGCTTTTATTTTATTCCTGCAGGAAAGTCTAGGAGAGGGAGGACACCTGTTCTTTGGAGCAGGTAATAGAAGGTATCATGGATCCATGTCAAGTAAAGAGAAGATAGGTTACCAAAAAAAAAAAAGTCGGTGAGGTAAATGGCTTGGCAGATATGTGGGGAAAATGGTTTTCCCCAAAGCTGCAACACTCACTTGTCAAAAAACAAAGCTAGGGGCCGGGCGGGGTGGCTCACGCCTGTAATCCCAGCACTTTGGGAGGCAGAGACGGGCGGATCACGAGGTCAACAGATCGAGACCATCCTGGCCAACGTGGTGAAACCCCGTCTCTACTAAAAATACAAAAAAATTAGCTGGGCGTGGTGGCGCGCGCCTGTAGTCCCAGCTACTCGGGAGGCTGAGGCAGGAGAATTGCTTGAATCCAGGAGGCGGAGGTTGCAGTGAGCTGAGGTCGCGCCATTGCACTCCAGCCTGGCGCCTGGTGACAGGGTGAGACTCTGTCTCAAAAAAAAAAAAAAAAAAGAAAGAAAACAAAGCTTGGACTCTAGGAGTCTGAGTCTTTAATTTCTAGTGTTCTTAGCAGATAGTCATGGCCTCACTGAAAATCCATGAATGACTAAATGGTGTAAGTTGTTTTCCCTCTCCTGAATATACTAACAAACAGGGTCTTGAAGAACGAAGAGCTCTTCGTGCTCTTCACCAGCACATTTCCCTGTGTCAAGGCACAAACCGGTGAGTATCTCTCTCGGAGTTTGTGCAAGACATTCCTGGTTCCATGTCAGGGGCGGAAGTGGATCCCCTCAATGGCCCTTTCTACTGCTCTGAATCTAACATGACAGATTTTCCACAGCTGTGTTTGTAACAGGTGTCATATCCGAATCTCTATGCTCAGGTTTTATTTAAATCCCTTTTAACTGATATGCCATATTGACAAAGTGGCTTAGGACCTTTTGTGTAGTTTTTACATAAAGGCTGTTGTATTTTAACAATATTGAAGGCAATTAATATTTATCAATTCTCTTTTGATTCACATAAAGACACTGTGTCATATAAGTTCTTTTGAAAGCTACATAGAACACAGTTGTGCATAATAATGCAGACTTCTTAATTAAAAAATATAATGAATACTTTAAAAAAGGGGGCTGGCTGTGGTGGCTCATGCCTGTAATCCCAGCACTCTGGGAGGCCGAGGCAGGTGGATCACTTGAGGTCAGGAGTTCAAGACCAGCCTAGCCAATATGGTGAAACCATGTCTCTACTAAAAAACGTGCAAAAATTAGCCAAGTGTGGTGACAGGTGCCTGTAATCCCAGCTACTCGGGAGGCTGAGGCTGGAGAACTGCTTGAACCTGGGAGGCAGAGGTTGCAGTGAGCCGACATTGGGCCACTCCACTCCAGCCTGGGAGACACAGCAAGACTCCATCTCAAAAAACAAACAAACAAACAAACGAAAGGGGGATCTTACTTTCTGTGTCTAATTGACACAAAGAGGGCTGCTTTTAAACAATAACATCCAAAATTCAGTGGACGTCATTCTCTAGGAATCTTACTCCTAGTGACAGAAAACTTAGCCCAAAGCTGCATTGTTATACTGAAGATTATTTCATATTCTTGAAGTGTGAAATCTATTTTTGCTATTTTAATTCTGAAGCATTAAATCTTTCCTATTAAGCAGAGTTATATGAAATTGCGTACATTCCGAGTTTCGACTCTCCAAATTGCCACTGTTGACGCACTGTGGCATTCCCTAGCACGTGCATCAGTGACTCACGTCTCAGTAGGTTGGGCTGAGATCCTATTTGGTTGAAATGTCAATGCTATTCAGGGTATTGGCATTCCAATTACATGATGGCCCTAAACTCTTAAATTTATTGTCTTACTTGCCTTCATTCCTGTTTCCCATGGTATCCAATGTAAACACATCTGTAGTTTTTCTAACACCTTTTTGTGTTCATACACACATGAGCCAATGCATACAAATAGAGATTTGTATAAAGATTATTTTTAACGAAAATGAGATCATACTGCAAACCTTGCAATGCAACTTGCATTTTCTTTTGACAATATATAATTGAACTCACTAGCCTGGCATTTAAACGTGCACATTGAAATCCATGTGTGGATTAGAGGTGGTGAATGGAAGTGAGATTCTCCATATGGAAGTTCATTTTTTTTTCCTCAGGGAAAGCGCAGTACTTTAGAATCACGTGGCCGTAAAGTGAAGAACATCCTGAATATTTAAACAGCTGCTAGATGTACATGTGAAAAGACTGTGATATGCATAGTGAGAATTAACATGATTTAAAGGCTCTCCATCTCTTTTCCACTTCCGCTGTAAGACCCGTTAATCTTATAAATAAAAAACAAGTAATCCCCAAACTGCAACTACCCAACCAGACAACCAACCACCCAGTCACCAAAAGGTGTGGGTCTGTTTCAGGGTCTAGAGGCACTGGGCTTGCTGGCCTCCCTTTGATCTTCTAACAGCTGCACCCCCTCCCAATGCAGACTGTGCCTCAGGTACTGTGCCTAACTTAGGTAGTCATGATAGAGATTTATTATAAAGAGACCACTTGAGTGGATGCTGAAAGTCATAGCCCCAGTGACTTCCTACCTGTGGGTACATGTTAATCTTAATTGGTCAAGATTTTGATATTTTATATATATTAGAAGGGTCTTTGCTGATTGGATTAAAGGACAGTAAAGGTCTCTTTCAAAACTAATGTTCTATCATTCTGTTTGCAACTTTTGACAAAAAATCTAATTAATGAAGAGTTGGGTTCCTACAAATCCCTCTTTTCATCCTATATCCCTGTACTCCTACCCCAGCAGTTTTTAGGTTAATCCCCCCCCAAAAAACCTATGAATTATCCTAATGAAATATGTTACTTAAGTTCATGCTATAACAAAAACTTAATAGTTATTAACACTTGCAGTTACTCAACCTATTTTTGGTAAGTGACTGTTGCTTTAATTATACATGTAAAATGTTTCCTACAAGATCTCATTTTCCTTTGCTTTTTACGTTTAGAACAAAAACAGTCAGAAGAGCTAGAAGCCATTCAAATGCGACATTCTGTGAGTTAGTGATATTATACCTGCAGCCAATAGGTTTGGAGAACTTTGCACTCTCTTCACAGATGTTAGCGTAACAGACATGGCGGCACGTTTGCGAGCAGACCCACCACTATCTGGAAGCAAAAAAATGACATAGCAGAGGCCAAGGCAACAGAAAAAGCACATGCAATACCATGCGTTTTAAGTGAAATGTGCCAGACATCCATGAGAAGGATGAACAGTCAGAGTCAGCAACCACGGAATGCACCTGCCAATTTCACATCACCCTCAAACTAAAACAAACAAAACATGGAAGTGAAAAGCATGGAAGATTTAATACTTAACATTTTATGGTTTTCCTTGTGAAAACTCAGGCACAGAACTCAACTTTGCTTATGCCATTTAAATTCAATTTAATCTAAATCTATAAGCATTGGAGTTGGCTTTTAGAGTCAAGGATTAGCACTATTTCAGGATTAAGGGCTATGGTACAACATACTTTTAAGTTAATATCATTTAAGTTTTACCATCTTCTAGCTGTTAGAATTCCCAAAGAGAGCCTGAATAATTCTCGCAGTAAAAATTATTAGTGACACAGATATGATACATTTTTTTAGAATTCATAGAGGAACACACGACATTATGGAAAGTTCCTTCTTCCTGTAGCTATTGTTAGTTATGGAAATAACTAGCCTAATTAAAATGATATATATGGCATTGAAATGAGTATGTTTAAAGAAAGTAGTATATTGCTTTTACTTTTTAAAATTTTATTTTTAGGGCTAGAGTCCTGCTCCATCACCCGGGCTGGAGTGCAGTGGTGCCATCATAGCTCATTGCAGCCTTAAACTTCTGGGCTCAAGCAATGCTCCTGCCTCAGCCTCCTGAGTAGCTAGGACCACAGGCGCACACCACCGTCCCTGGCTAACTTTTTAACTTATTGTAGAGACATGGTCTTGCTATGCTGCCCAGGTTGGTCTCAAACTCCCTGGCTCAAGTGCTCTTTCCACCTTGGCCTCCCATTGCAAGCATGAGCCACCACACCTGGCCTCATTTATTGCTTTTATACTTTTAACAATATGTGTACTATGATCTAATAGTTAAACTTGTGCAAGTCACAGTGCAAAGTAAAAGAAGTGTAAGTGCATCAGCCATTTTAATGTGCTGTGAGAAGTTCAGACTTCTAAATTTGGAAGAGAAGTCTTTCAAAATGGGAAGGCCAATGTTCTATTTATGACTAGGTTCAAATTCCATTCTCACATTCCTCTGTAATATGGCATGCGCAATAAATAGTTTTGCTCATTCCTCTCATTCTGCTCATGAAGTAAACAAAATTAAATCAAATCTTTTAGAAAGTTCTAAAAAAAGACAATATAGCCACCTCGATATAGTAATATAATCATTATATATGGTCACATTCCTATTTTTCCTTTTTCTTTGTTTTCATAGGGAAAGCATCAAGTATGTTTATTGGACATGAGAGAATTTAGATTAGTAAAGAGGGTTGGAACTATGATTTGAATGAATTTTTCATAAAAATTATAAATAGTAAGATTAATAGAACTTAAAATCAGTGGAGTGATTCTTATATCAAAATTTAACTTCTTTAAACTATATGTTTAAAATAACAATTTCTTAATGTAGAAAATCATTGAACCAGAAAACCGACTTGAAAGAATATTAAAAGAAAATGAGCCCAATCCATCAAAGGTTATAATTAAGAACCCAAAGAAAGTGACACAAATGGTAGAAACGACTGAAGATTCCTTCAGGAGAGGCTCCAAAAGGAATTTAGGATTTTAGCAAACTCAGCAAACTGAAAGTAGCTTAGAGACAAGTGTGTCTGATAAGACGGAGCTAATGTTATTGCTTCCAGGAGCTGTGAACTGGCCTAAAATGGTTGCGTAGTCAAAGACTTTGAAAGTGAAAACTGACATCACTCTAAGAGTGATTTTATTTCCCAGTTCTTTTATGTCTGAACATCTAACAAGCACATAGATGAAAACAGAAAATTCCAGAATGAGAAGATCCAGGGTCACAGGTTAAACCTATGGTGTTCAAACTGTGGACTGAGATGCCCTGGGCTGCGCTGGTGAATTCACAGGGGTGTTGGGGTATATTTCCTGCTTTTAAGGAAAACACTGTGCTGACTGTATGTGCTGTATTCCTTTTGATGACATCATATTTTTGAAAAACTGGAATCTTGATAGTTGCTATGATAAAAAGCAAGTACCCTCTGAAGAACATTTTATTTATTTATGTTTAGAGAAAGGGTCTTGCTCTGTTGCCCAGGCTGGAGTGTAGTGATGCGATCGTAGCTCACTGGGCTTGAGCTGATCCTCCTGCCTCAGCTTCTCTGATGGCTGGGATTACGGGCACACGCCATCATGCCCAGCTAATTTTTAAAATTTTTATGGAGATAGGGTCTCATTATGTTGCTCAGACTTGTCTCCAACACCTGGGCTTGAGTGACCCTCCTGGTTCAGCCTCCCAAAATGCTGGAATTACAGGCATGAGCCACTGTGCCCGTCTGGCCTATAAAACATTTTAGATCAGTGAATGAGAGTGGCCATGTACAATCTAATTCTAAGGTCTGAGAATTTTTTCAGTGTGCAACAGGCACACACATACCATTAGTAAGTAATTCTTGTTCTAAAGAATGAAATAAAATTATGTTCTTTCAATTTGTATGTATTATTTTGTCAAATGGCTTCTAAGTCATCAAAACAAAATGCTTATTAAGTAATTACTAAGTTATTAAGTTGTTAGCACCTAACTACTTAATAAATAGAAGTGTTAGGTATTTCTGGCCTAGAAGCACCATGAAAAAATTACTGAGACATTAAAAGTCAGTGTAAACCAAAAAAGTTTGAGAATCGTTGGGTTAGACAATTTACGTATTTTAGGAAGTGCTAAGTCCTAGATCAAATAAATGGAGACTCTGTCTTTAATAAAGTTTAATAAAGAGCTGAATTCTAAAACTCGACGCATTTGTAAAATTGCTGGAACAGAATGTTATATTCTATTTCTTCTTTCTTACATATTGATACTTTCTGATACTCCTTGAAGATATTTTTAAGATCTTAAAATGAGGATGCTGCCTTTCCTGTGTCAGTTTATCCTTAAGAATCCCAATGCTGGTCTTGCCTTTTGTCCTCATTAATGACCCGCAGCCCTGCTGGGCTACTCTTCCCCCTGAGCTGCAAGATTCCTGGAAGCCATTTCTATTGCTAGAAACCACTCATGTGGGTAAATTACACATGGAGAATTATTTGATGTCTTTTTCTCCTTTTTCAATAGCTAAGCTATGCCTAAGAAAGTAATGGGTTAAAAATTCTAAAAGTGGACATATAACATGTTTTGTGTATTTTCTATATTATTTATACACTTTAGCATGAAAAATTAACCACATTCCCCATGGCTAGTTTATTATATATTGATTAAAAGCAAATACTTAACATAAAAGAACGTTTTTTAACCATAGTGACTGACACATGAAGATTTAAATGGGAATATATCTCTTTATTGATTGATAAATAATATTGATTGAATTTAGCTTATCTATCAATCGTTAAAAAGATATATTCTGATTTAAATGATATATTGATATATATATCAATAAAACTGGCCTGCATTATCTATCTATATAGATTATCTATCTGCATTATTTATCTATCCGTGTATTATCTGCATTATCTATCTATCTATCTACAGATAAATAGACAAAAGAAGTCAGAGGAGCTAGAAGCTATTTTTGGGATGAGAAAAATAAGAACTTGTGGGGCCACTTTGTTCATCTATCTGTCATCTATGTATGTATGTACATATCTATCTATCTATCATCTATCTGTAGATAATGCAGGCCAATTTTATTTACTATATCTTTAGGAACAAATTCCTAATTCATTTTATAAGCACAGTAACAATGCTTTCAACTTCCTAATGCAATGTGTGCATGTGCGTGTGTGTGTGTGTGTGTGTGTGTATAAAATATACATATATATTTAAGAGTGGTATGTTTTTATAAAAAATATTATTCTGGAATTTTGAGCAAAATTTTTTAGTCACTTTTGATCAAATTTGAGCACGTTTGAATACCATATTTTCCAATCATTATATATAAGCAGAAGTTCATCCACATAAGCAAAATAATCCTATACAAATGGCATCCCATCCAGAGTCAAGCTTACTCCTTAGAAATGAGAGGAGGCTTTAGAGGGTTACATTTATGCTGCTAAGCAGTAACTTGGCTCAAGTACCTTAGTGACTTAAACAAATTTATGAATTTCTGTGTGCTTACTTTGCTATGAGGTATTGAATTATATGAATGGGAAGGGCAATTATTGAATGCACTGCACATTAACATAGTCTATTCAGTATATCATGTATGCAAGTCTCTGTCATAATAGGGTTATAATAAATAGGAAAATCAGCACTCAATAAAATGAGGAATACTGGGAAGTTATGACCAGCTTAAGTCTACAGGGAGATGTCTTGGAAGGATAAGAAAATGTGACTTTCTCATGTGGAACTTCTGCTGGCGTGACTTTGTAGCTCCAAAACACGGCTGATGCTAGTCCAGCTGTGGGCTCTATATTCTATTTGCTTTCTCCTCTCTCCTTTACTTAATAATATTTTCTACTTCATTCCCCACGTCTAGCCTGACATCTTCAATCATTGAGATGCGTTTGTGTGATGCGTTTGCAGGGCTGTAACTTCTCTTGATTGCTAAGCCTTCCCTGTGTGTTTTGACTGTCTCCAGAATCCTCATCTTGCCTGTTGTCCATGTCTGCAAGGTGACTGCATCCTCAGGAGCCTGCTCACCCAGCCTTCTCGGGGCCACTATGGCACATGGAACGTGATGCAAGGCTCTGCACTAGACCTGGGGATTAGGTATTGGTCCTCACCAGTGGCTGGTAATTGTCCTTGTAGGCACTTTGATGCAACAAGAGACAGCAGAAAGGCAGCCAGCTGGACATGAGAGGATATCTTGGACCATCCCTTCTACTCTGCCATGGGGTGATGGCTCAAACAACTGTCCAGTGATCACTTGTGGATAGGAAACGGTATCATTTAAACACAAGTTACAAAATTTCAGTGAGAAAGTTGTTTCTTGAATTAGTTAATACTGTGTATTTCAAGGTCGGGGGAAGGCAAAATTAGAAGCCAAATTATTTCTATTGTGGAAAAAAGTTCCTATGTACATGGCATGTGTTACGAACACTTCTACAGTTAAAATGTATATAATGCAGTTCAGAGGCGTGGTTGTGAAGCTATTTGGAGATACTATTCTCACATCTAAACATATAATGCTTATAACACTATGTCAGTTGTGACTACAGGTTAATTAAGCTGATTTTTGTATAAAGCTTTGGCATTCAATCTGCTGACCTCTTCAATATAAAGAGTTTATAAAACAGAGAAGTTTAGATATTTTCTCCTAGAGCAACTTGCCTTTGAATTTAGCTTATTTTTAAGTGAGCGATTTCAAAAGTACACATACAAATGACATACTACCTCCTCCTATCATTTATAGGTGTTAGCTTTAACCTGTGATTAATGAAAAAGGAAGTAGGAGCAAGTAACAGAACGGAAAGTTCTACTTTTGATGGCTATGAGAGTGGAGCACAAATACAAAGAAAGAAAGTAACGACTCTAGGCTGTATACCTAATCAGAACCCACAATCACATTTAGGATCAGCACAGTGCTAAACTAATGATTTAGGGCCAACACGATTTTTAGAGAGCAAGGCTAAGAGAGTTTAAAACTAACAGACAGCATACCTGTGTTCATTTTGACCTTGGAGAGTTTGTTATTAAAGTCCTCAGTTTTCCTGTAGAAAAAAAATGGGGCATAATTTGTTCACTAGCACGTGGAACAAAATATCATAGAAGCGTGTTTTGTTTTTGTTTTCCATGTACCTGTAAGTTAATATCACATTGTCATTAGTCTTGTTTAAATCAGTGTTTAATAAGGTAGGAAGAATTTATAATTCTATTGATGTTAAACTTTTATCATTGGTCCTGTGATCATGAGACAGATCATATTCTGTTTTTATGCTTTTGTTTAATGGTTAGCATTGATGGATGAAAATGGAGAAGTTTTGTGCTTGTTTGCTTATTTTTTAGAGAGAGGTTGTGCTCTTGTCACCCAGGCTGAAGTGCAGTTGATGTGATCGCAGTTCACTGCAGCTTTAATCTCCTGGACTCAAGCCATCCTCCCACCTCAGCCTCTCAAGGTGCTAGGATTACAGGTGTGAGCCACCATGCCTGGCTGAGTTTTCATCTTTAAAAATTAAATTTCTTCTGCAAATATTTATGCAAACAGTTTTTGTTCTCTAAGCCTGAAAGGATTGTCTGTTAAGTGTCCTCTTCTGGAATTTTAAAAGCTACCCTGGCACTTTAAAATCATTGCCTTACATGTGTGGGTCATTTTACTACCGGGGAATATGTAATGAATGTAATGCATATTTTGAGGACACTCAAGAAAGATGAGATTCATCTCTCTCTTTTTAAGACACAGGAAATAGATGGTTACTACAAACCCCATTTCTGCATTCGTATTGAACTCTGATTTTTCCCAATAGTGTTGGATGCATAGCAATTGGGATGAATTCACTAGAAATGGTTGGCAGAACGGACATGTCTCAGAAAAAAGTTTTAAATATTGTATATCATCTTATGACATGTGAGATGACTTAGTTCTTTCTCTGGCATATTAGCCCATTTATGGAGTTTCTTATTTATCCATAACCTGAGACCAAAGAGAAAAGACACATTGATAAGGAAGCAAATCTCCTAAGTCCAAGAGTTCCCCCGCAAGAGATGTCTGACCCCGGCCACTTGGCCTTTGCTCCTGAGTGAGCCTGTTCAGTATCCACAAGAACTCCCCAACACAACGCAGTCACAGCTTCCAGGCACATTAGCACTGCCACATCGGAACATTTTCAAGAATTTTATTTATTCCTTTTGGATGAACGAGGATGAGTTTGAAATGAAATCATTGGCATGATCACCTGTCAAGAAGGACTTCTGATGAGTATATTTTTCTCAGTCTCTAAAAAGAGCAGCCAATGAGCTTCCTGGCTTTCTTGTCTTTGTCTGCCAAGGTTCTCACCCCCTTCTCCCTTCTGACCATTTCCTCTGCTCAATTTGACAACTATTATTTTCTTTCAATGTGACCATCGGAGTTCACCTCTTATGGAAAGCCTGGCTTTGTTCATTACTACTGCAAAATTATAATAATAAAATCAAAGTCTGAACATTAGCTAAATATAATGGTACCTTTCTCCCAGTGGGGGCAAAATGCTGAAATAAAATAACATAAAAAATATGTCCTATGAAATATAATTATAAAGATTTTATATATACATAATATAACCCTTCTCATTTTGCTATATACACACATGCACACACATACACACACACATATGTACGTTTGCCTAGATTGAATTACTAATACCTCAGGGCTCAATACATACTAAATTAATGCACATTTAAAATGGGTAAAATCACAATACTGATAATCATCTCAATATATGTTTTTAGAGCTACAAGCTGCAAACAATATAGATGGTATCCTTACTATGCAGCGTTTAATTTTTGTGTAGTCTGACTGTGTTCAGTGTCATATCCATGCCCATCTGCCCTGGGCCTTCGCTGCAGGGTAGGGAGCAGGACAGCAGCCATGCTGAGCACGGCCAGGCTAGAACTGACTTTCCACACTGCTACAGTGAACTTCACAGGAACATTTCATAGGCCAACAGACTTTGAAAAATGATTCAAGGAAATTTTATGATGGTAAATTTTATCTCCTATTTTTCAGTGTATATAACTAAACAGGTACATTTCTGTTTGTTTGTTTGTTTGTTTATTTTGTTTTTCTCCAGAATTACACACAAAAATGTGGCATATGTCTGAAAACTCAGCTTGATAGCCTTAATACCGTCTGTATTGAAGGACACCGATGAAGTCGGGGAAGAGGGCAGTGGCCAGCACAGGAGCTTTGGGAAAGCGCCTTCAAAGTATTTATTTTAGTCTCTCAGTAGCAAAACTCCTAATATGTTAACCTTAAATGGACAAAATAAATGGAAAAGAAAAGCCTCAGGGGATGTCTGTGACCGAGGCTGAGGCAACTTCTAAAACAAGAAGGGATAAACAATCTCCAGAAAATGAGGATTATAAGGACCTTTCCCAAATTTCACTTCATCATTCCTTTTGGAACCAGGCAACGCTGTGCTTAAAACTGCTTAAGGTTTTAAAACTGCACGAGAAAGACGGTATTTGGGCTAGAATAATACTGACTGACAAAGAAAACATCAAACACGGTTAACTCGGAATACAAAATCGGCTGATAGATAATAATAATGTTTTGGTACCAAGTTAGAGAACTAGGTATCAACATCTATTGTTTGAATTCAAATGCTGATATTTACAGAACATCTGACACTCAAAAAGTAAAACAGGAGTAACAAGAACAAAGAAAGGCGCCACGAATCCTTGAGGTTTTCATCTTTAAAGTGATGTATCCTGTTACTTATAAATGTAATTTGTGAGGTTTTTCAACTTCCCATTGTTTTAGATGTCAAAATGTGAAGTGACTAACTTCCTAATCAGGCAAGACATTTTCCAAGTTGTTAAAAGAAGAACCCCAGTGATTGAGCTCTCAAGAAGAACCTGAAACTGAAAGGCTCCTTGGGTGACTAATAAAAACGCATGATTCTATTTCCATTATTTGTGCTAAGTCCATTAACAAATCCATGACTCAGAACTCTCTTTAGACAATTCAAACTAAAGCGAATTTAATCTCTTTTGTTCTGCTCTGAAAGTGTCCTTGATTGTACTTCCATAACAAGCACATATTATTCTGGAAAGCATCAAATTCCTTGAGTGTTTGCATGCTGCTAGAAAACAGTATTTCAAGTATTCTCTTAACTTGGAATTGAACCAGGGACGAGTCTATGAGAACTGAGCCTCCATGAATTACATGGAGATTACCTTGAGCCTTAGGAGACAGACCACAGAGCAAAGAAGTATCTAAACATTAAGGTGTCAACATGATTTCAACAGGTGCTATGGGTTGTATTTACTTTTGTCAAAGTTTCATTTAAAGAGAAACTTCCTATGTGTCCTAATTTGTGACAACAATGGATTTGTTTTACTCATGGGTTAGAAGTAGCCTCCATTGCCAAAACACATAGGGCAAAGGATTGTGTTGATTGTTCAGGGAGGGCTGTTAACAGCATGACTTCGGGTCTATAGTCTTTCAGCTCTGCTTGAATTTCTTTGGATTATCAGAGATCTCATTTTTCTGCAGGAATCAGAGCAGCCTGTGTTCTCAATATGCATAAGAGAATAGACTGGGTTATTTAACTTTTGAATGAGGATCCCAAGGAGTTTGATCCTGCGTGGGCATTAACATGCCTTTGTGCATGTTGTCTTGTAATTCTGCTTGAATTGTTTTAATTAGCAGGCATGCCATTCTGAAGAGCAGCAGAGATAAAATCCTTTCCCCAGCTTTGGCCAAGAATTCTGTGTAGGTCATTTTATTTTTGTAGACCTGAATTTAAGTACCAAGACCATGTATGAAACTAGAGGACTGAATTTTTGCTCAGTTAATGTGAGGAGTTGCCCTAAAGATTTTCCACAGACTAACCTTAAGCCAATACATTGCTGTGGTTATTTTGAAATTCATCTATTCATACTTCACATATTATTCAAAACAGGACACACTGGTGTTTAAGTAGTAAGAAAACATTCCAGGATATTAGTTTTTAATAAAGAGATGCATTTTAAACATGAGAATAAAAATATAATCATTAAAATTATGCATCAGATTTTAGCTTGAATTTACTTATTTGTTTTGAAATGGGATTATATGTAGCACTTTTTGGATAAACTGCCCTAAGTGATCAATGCATTAATGCATCTCTATCTCCGACTGTGGTAAAATAAGAAGTATTCATAAATGCCAAATGATTTCACCTTTCAGTTACAGTCAAATGACTCATTCAGGTTGACATTCATCTTCACCTATTTTTCCTATATGTCAACATGCCGCTTTGAAATAATTACAAGAAAACTCTAAGTTATTTACTTTGTGAGTTTAGAAACCCTCCTCAACCCCTTTTCTGACTAGTTTCTCTAAATTGGCTCAGAGACTCTTCTGCCTCTGAGTGGGTGGCACACAAGTCAACAGCAATGGCATGACTGCCCATGCTCATAAGAACACTGAGTCCCTCCCAGAATTCCTGTGCTAACAGTGCCTGAAAATGTTCCTTAGTATTCAGGAGCCAAATTACCCACGGCATCTATTTATCTACGCTGAGGTCAAAACACATTCAACATCAATTCTAGGAATAAGAAATTACCACAAATAGTAAAGAAACAAATATACATGAGGCTGTTGATAATTTTTTATGAGAATATGCAGTGTTTAATTAGACCAAATGTCCTGATACCTGGAAAAATTTCCTGAATAAAGAGCACTATATGTCTTCCAAGGAAACTAGCAATTTTCTTCTTGAGACTTTACAATGTAAGTTGTTCAAAATACTTATTAATCCTCCCTAAAGGCTTTACTGATTAGAAGTTGATCACCTGGTAAATGATTCTTTCTGATGTTATTCCAAAGTCTCAAGGTTGGTGAATCACTCACTTACCTATTTGCTTTAAATGGTCATGTGACTTAATACTGCTCCAGAACCTCCCTTTCTTTTCTTTTTTTTTTTTTTTAAGATGGAGTCTCACTCTATTGCCCAGGCTGGAGTGCAATGGTGTGATCTCAGTTCACTGCAACCTGTGCCTCTGGGTTCAAGTGATTCTCCTGCCTCGGTCTCCCGAGTAGCTGGGACTACAAGCATGCACCACCACGTTGTATTTTTAGTAGAGACAGGGTTTCACCATGTTGGCCAGGCTAGTCTTGAACTCCTGGCCTCAAGTGATCTGCCTGCCTCGGCCTCCCAAAGTGCTAGGATTACAGGTGTGAGTCACCATGCCCAGACAGCTTACTTTCATGGCGTTCCTTACTTTTATATTGTAATCTTAGGGATAATTACAGAATACATCTAAGTATTTACATGTGCATCTTTTTGCTAAGACTAAGTCATTTGTTCAACTTGATAGTACAGTAGTAGGAGAATTCCATTGGCTTATAATATGCAAATCAAAAGGCAAAAAGTTTTCTAATGAAAATAATGCAGATCCTGAAAGAGGATCTCATGAGTCAGGCACATTATCAAAGAGACATGTGAGGAATTAATTAGAATATTCCTATAACACATGCATAGGTGAACTGAATAGTGTTGGAAGAATAGGTCAAGAAATAGGCATAAGTTGACTCAAATCCCAGTTCTGCCCATTTCTACGCATCTAAACAATTTATACCAATGTCATTATCATAGTCTCCTCCACTGACAGCAAAGCCTCTCCAGTCTGGCAAACTGGCATTATTCCCATTCACTAATATTTCAAATATTTTGAAGCAGGCCTTTACCTTTGATTGAGTCTTAAGAAGATAATCTAGACTTTCCTGAAAATACAGGAAAATACATGGGGCATTATTGTATTGTTTTAGATTGAAGCAAGCCATATGGTTTATAAGATTGATTTCTATGGATTTTCCCATCTCCCAATTGTCCCACACCCAGCTTAGCAACATGTTGAAATTGAAAAGGAATTCCACTTTCCAGGCAGCTTTCTTTGTTCTTTAAAAAGATCCTTTTTTTTTTCAAGCTAAAAAAATTTCCCCCCCCCGCATTGCTATGAACAAGAGAGAATCTAAGAAAATAGTTGAATGAAACCCTTGCCTCCTATCCCAGCTATAAACAATGCTACTGGATCTAAGGGAAAGTGACGTTAAAAGGTTGTGAGGATTAGCTTTTTTAAAAAATCATTCTTTCCCTTTGACAGTTGATAGCCGAAAGTGATGGCTGAACAGAGATGTCTATAAAATGTCACATAACGAATTGTGTGACAAATTGCAGAGTGATAGCATCCTGACGGCAGCCTACTCCTGCTTAATTCAATAAGGGAAAGTGCCTCTGATTTCCCACCTTGTACTGGGAAGCACACGTTTCTATTTTGAGGAGAAAAGTGTTGATCTTTTTAAAGAACCGTTTTTAAAAATTTTATGCTTTGCTAATTTTCTCACTGCTTTTAATTTTAAAATCTTCCATTTTAACTTTTATATATTGAAATATAAAAATCATCTGCCATCAAAAGGATTATGTAATCTAGTCTAGTTTTGCAAGTCTCATACTTAGATTTTAGGTAGAAGCAAGCATCAAAGGCTCTGGTAGGGATTGAGATAAATCAACGCATTGTTAGGGTTAAGCATTTGAAGATAAGATAAATGGATGCCCCAAGCAGATACTCAAAAGTAGTTCATCTCTCCTGACTCTTAGTAAATAATAGGCATCCTCCATTAAGGAATCTTAAAACATCATTTTGATCAAGATCTTGGCTAGGTGTGGTGGCTCATGCCTGTAATCCCAGCACTTTGGGAGGCCAAGCTGGGCGGATCGCTTGAGGTCAGGAGTTCGAGGTCGGCCTGGCCAACATGGTGAAACCCCATCTCTACTAAAAATACAAAAATTAGCCAGGCATGGTGGCACATCCCTGTAGTCCCAGCTCCTTGGGAGGCTGAGGCAGGAGAATGGCTTGAACCCAAGAGGCAGAGGTTACAGAGAGCCAAGACTGTGCCATTGCACTCCAGCCTGCGCAACAGAGCAAGACTCCATCTCAAAAGCAAACAGAACAAAACAAAACAAAAATGATATCAAGATCTTTCTCTTTAAAATATTACAGTACCCTACTTAAGTAAGTGCTGAATCATATGAGGCAGGGGTTAGGGGAAAAGAACAAAATATGAGAAGACGACAGTGTGGCAGAAGGCAAAACTGATGAATAAAATAAGAACTGTTAACACAGAACTATATATTTCTTCTTCTAAGACTAATAAGGAAATAGTGGTTGCTTATGACAAGGATTCCTTTTGCCCAGTTACAGCACAAGTCTAAATGGAAAGTGCTAATCAAGTCTACTAAACCCAGACCATCTTAGACCTTCTTGGTCTAAGCCTAGACCAATAACTATTATTTTTTTTCTGAAAACCTCAGAATTTTAAGTTAATAAGTATATTTATTTTAAATTACTTTCATGGTAATGTTATATTGTGAAAGTATTACAGTTAAATAAGCCTGCTTATTGTTAATTCACTATTTTTAAAAAGCCGCACTTTTCTTCTGATTGAATACACCTGTTTCCTGAACACCTGAAATAACATTTATATACCTCAGCAATGTCAAGGTTTGTCAGAATTGTTGACAGAATATACTGTCAGAATTATTACAAATTTGTACTTATATGTGTCTCAGATACGCAATGGTGAAATCCCCTACTTGCTATGTGGAATTTAAATTTTGGGGTGGGGGAAAATTTGCTCTAATTTGATCTTATAGTCTTAAAATTTAAGTAATACAGTACTTACAAAGTTTATTCAGAATGAAATGTGCCTTTTTTTTGAGACAGAGTCTCGCTCTATTGGCCAGGCTGGAGTGCAGTGGCACTATCTCAGCTCACTGCAGCCTCCACCTCCCAGGTTCGAGCAATTCTCCTGCCTCAGCCTCTGAGTAGCTGGGATTACAGGCGTGTGCCACCATGCCTGGCTAATTTTAGCATTTTTAGTAGAGACGAGGTTTTACCATGTTGGCCAGGCTGGTCTCGAACTCTTGACCTCAGGTAATTTTCTCACCTTGGTCTCCCAAAGTGCTGGGATTATAGGTGTGAGCCTCTGCACCCAGCCAAAATGTATCTTAAATTGTACGTCTTAAGGCAGTTTGATCCATTTTAGAAAATTTGAGTGAGAAAATAATAAGCCAATGGGGGAAAAAGATCATCTGAAGAAATTCTGAATTTATTAAAAGTTGTGTCGATATCAACACAAATACCAAAAACACAAAAGTGGATAGTTTATTATACTATTCTTTGGGAGCTAATAAGACAATAAAGACAGATATCTTCCATTTTCATTGATAAAGTGATTTACTTCTGACATCAGAAATGGATTATTATTATTTATATACTGCTGCTCCTTTGTTACTCAGAAATTTGAAAAAATGCATTCAGTTTCTCTATCACTACATGGACAAGTGGCTAAGCAGAATCATAGGTGAATAAAAGGTACTCAGTTTGAGGAGTACCCTTTTCTGACCGTGTGTCTTCAACATTTTGATTTTAGGGAAAAACAAAGTGACGTGCGTATTGATTCTGCAGAAGGCATACACGTGAGAGGGGAATCGGTCATAAGTAGAAAGGTGATCCTGACAGGCTGAATTAAACTTTAACAGGGATAAATATAAAATCCTGCAATTTGACTAAAGTAAACTTCATGATTAGGTTGAAGAGACTGGCTTTTCAAAAATTTATATGGAAAAAGTCTAAGGGCTTTAATGCAATTGTTGAAAAATATAATTAGATCAATGTCTAAACAAACAGTGGTTGCATGAATCAATGAAGATTGCGCTCCAGCTACCTCACTTTTAAACTGTCCTCATCTGAAGTTCAGGGCCACGGATCACCTTACAGATCCAACCTGGGCCTCTTGTTCATACCGACTCTACCCTGGCACTCAGCCTGTTCTCCTTCAGGCATGAACTTGAGTCTCTAGACAGGCTTTGGAGGCTGTGCTGGGAGGTCACAGAACGATATGGTAGAGACACTATGGTGAGTTTCCAGGTGACTACCAGCAGCAACAGGAAAGGTTATTGACATGTACTTGAGATTTATTTTTTTCTTTCATCTCATGGAACTCACCCCAGTGGCCCTTAGGGTTAATGCTCTCAAATATACCAAATTTATGCTTTGAATTGACAAGAAGGTGCGTGGATAACAGTTGCAGCTAGAAGGTTCGATATTCCCTTAAGATGTACCTGAATTTAAGAAACATGATATCCAAAGGAGACTGTTTCTCAGTGCTGGGTTTTTAGCCACCTGGTTCACGATTCTCATCAGAAAGAATGAAAACAAGTCCATCCTAGAAATAAGGGCTTTAAGACTTCGGAATTGTACAACAAAACGGGATTTGGTATCTATTGCCCTTTTGTTCAGCAAAATGCCAACCTAGATGACCTCAGTTCTTGTTCTTACCCCACACACGTGTTCCCAGCATTCTTCATTTTTCATACCTAATATAGTCCTTCATGCCCTGCCACTATTTAAAGCTAAAACTTTCACTCAATCCACCAAAAATAGGCAAGGAAAACAACATACAAGTTTATACTTAAATGACACAGAGGAGAACAGTGAAGCTTATTTGAACAAAGTTTCTGTTGTTTCATAACACCCTAACTTATTTGACATAGTAGCTAAATGTAGAAATGATCAGAACAGTCTTTAAGATTCTGGGTTGGCATATTTTAACATATGTAGTGAAGTCTGACTTAGTCTGATCTTTATTAGCCATTTTCTCTCCTTTTATCTACAGAAACAAACTCTCCACACTGTTTCTTTTAGCTTGGACTTTTGCCGCTCTTGGAAAAGCAGAAAAATTTCCTTCTGACTTCCCAACTGCATGACTTCTTTCAGAGCAGCCTGGTTTTAGCTCCAGGGTAGGCTGCCATGGAGGGCAGAGCCATGGATCACCTTACAGATCCAACCTGGGCCTCTTGTTCATACCGACTCTACCCTGGCACTCAGCCTGTTCTCCTTCAGGTCCACAGGTAGAGACTGTCTGTGTGGACATCTTCATGGATGGAGATACCCCTGACTTCTGATCTGATACCTACTGACTTCATTTCCATTTCTTCTTTTCTAATGGAGAGTACAAGCACTTTGTCCTCTGCGTTGCAGAATTTGGTCAAGGAAGCCCAGAACCCATGTTGTGATCACATGCGGTTACATGGATTCTAGCTAATTATGTTTGAGAGCAGTGATCACTTTTCTGTAGAACACAGAACATGTTAACATGAACTATTATTGCTGGGATGTTGGCTGTCTGCCATTCCTATGACAGAGCAGAAGAAAACGTCACTCATATTGGGAGGGGACAAACAATAATGGATGGGCCAAAAAGTTAGCAAATTTCTTTTTTGTGGGAGAAGCAACTTTAGAAATACATATCTACATACCTTGTCTAAGTCAATGTGTTGCTATAAAGGAATAGCTGAGGCTGTGTAATTTATAAAGAAAATAGGGTTATTTGGTTCTTGGTTCTGCAGGCTGCACGGCAGGCATGGCACTGACACCTGCTTGGCTTCTGGCACTGAGACACCTGCTTGGCTTCTGGAGAGGCCTCATGATGCTTCCACTCCTGGTGGAAAGGAGAACGTGAAGGGGAGCTGGTGGGCAGAGATCACACAGTGAGAGCAGAAGCAAGAGAGAGCATGAAGGTGGCAGGCTCTTTTCAACAATCAGCTCTCAAGAGAACTCCTCTGGGAATGAATAGCGCAAGAACTCACTCACTCTTCCATCCCCCCAGGAGGACATTAATCTATTCATGAAGGATCTGGTCCCATGACTCAAACACCTCCCATTAAGCCCCATCTCCAACTGGGGACTGAATTTCAACATGAGATTTGGAGGAGTCAAATATCCAGACCATAGCACAGATCAATAGCTAGGAAGTGGCAGAGTCAGCGTTCAACAACCTGTGTTTTAGGGAACTGCCAGGTATGTGCTTTTAACATCACATTACTTTTTTATTGTACTAAAGTAAGTGTCAGTATTAAGCCTTGTGTGGGAAGGTATACTTGGGCAAATCACTTCACTTTGATGAGCCTGAGTTTTAAAATTTATAGTATGAAAGACTTGATTTAAAATATAAAAGCACATAAGGGCCTTTTATGGTTTGAAATTTTCCTAAACCTAGGAAAGGTATATTCAACCAACAAACGTTTATTGAACTTTAATGTACAAACCACTGTGCTACTGTCACGATTGCACATATCTAGCAGAAACTAATTGGAAGCCAATATTTAACGGCTCATTCACATATTAAAATTCAGAAGAAGGAGATCATTAAAGACTCCTGTTTCTGATAGCATCACAATGAGATGAGATAGATATTAACTAGATATTAACACATGTCCAAGTCACCATCCAAGGCTGTCTCCCTCTTTGCTGTCTAGTTTACTTAACTCCAGATGTAAGATCTAGAGAACTGTTTAAATATTACACATCCTTCTGTATTATCTCCAGTGCCCTACCCCTGAGCTTCTCCATTTTAGAATTTGATTGTTCCTAAAATAGAATCCGTTTTATAAATCTACACCAGAACAGACAGACTTCAGTCCATAAATCTTCATTACTTTTTAAAGCCTTTTTCATGAGTAGTGGTAGGAAGAGTGGAGGTAACAAGAATCATTGATTTTTTTAAAATTCTGTTAAAATTTACAGTATAGGAGAACCTCAAAACAGATATCTCAATCACGGAGGCAGCTTGGCATTCCAAATACTACATTTTTGCATAGCTCCTATTTTAAAGAGTAAAGTCTATCAGCTTTTGAGGAAACAAAAAACTAAAAGATCTAAGCAGATTATATTCCTAGCCAATATTCTCATCACATTTTTCTTACTGGCTGAATCAGTCACGCCATAACTTGCTAAATTATAATAGCATAGGAGTACAATGACATTTTGAGTTATTTTTCATGTGGATGGTTGCTGTTCTGTGCTTTGATTACTGCTGAGAAATGTTGGCATCAGACTCACAAACAATTGCCAAAGTCTTATGACCCACAAAAACTTCAGTCAGCCTGTTTCCATGTTCAGAACTTTTGGAATTAGGATATTTACTTTACATTAATTATGATTTAATATTATGGCTATTTGTAAGGCTACTATGTGATAAATGTATCATTAACTTCAAATGATTAAGAAAAGCAATCTGAATTAGGGAGAAGTGTGAGTTACGAAGTGCTTGTGAAGAAACAATTTATTTCCCTTCAAAAATACAGATTAACTCTAGGTCCAGGCAATAACACCTAAAATGAATCCTTCAGGTCCTAGTTTAACGAATACATAAGAATGACTTATACTTCTAACCTCAATTTATATGGAATGAATGCTTCTAAAAAGGTTTATTTTGTGTAGTATAAATATTTATGCTAGCACTTTGCCCAAGAATCTAGCTTTTAATATCATCAAAAATAAAGACAGCCTAGACTCTCAGTGAATTCCCTCTATTTCTAAGTTGGTATGTTTAAATTACAATTCAGACATAATTCATACTTACTTCTCATTTCATGCTGGGGTCATGATATTCCCTTCTCCCCAACCTCACCCCATCTTTCCAGTCTCACTCTGTCTCACAGTCTAGAGAGCAGTGGTGTGACCTTGGCTCGCTGCAACCTCCGCCTCCCTGGTTCAAGCCATTCTCCTGCCTCAACCTCCCAGCTAGCTGGGATTACAGGCATGCCCCACCACACCTGGCCAATTTTTGCATTTTTAGGAGAGACAGGTTTCACCATGCTGGCTAGGCTAGTCTTGAGCTCCTGACCTCAGGTGATCCCCCCTGACTCAGCCTCCCAAAGTGCTGGGATTACAGGCGTAAGCCACCATGCCTGGCCCATTCATTCATTATTTAATTCATTAATCAAAAAGTCTGAGAGCCCATTCTACTCTAGAAACTACCCTGGATGTTCCCTCTCCCTCAACTCTCTCTGTTTTGAGAAATAAGACAAGAAACATTCAGCTCTGGGAAGGGCAGCATGCTTTTATCTGAGCCCCACAGTTCATTTGCCCAAGAGAATTGGGCCCAGGAGATAAACATTTCTAGTCCTTTTGATTTTGCAGAGGTCGGATATAGGTTAAGCATAGGCTAGCACTCAGAGTGGGCAGATGGGAGTCTCTGACCAGCTCACGTGGTGCGGGAGTTAACGCTATTGCTTCATGTTCCCGTAACAGCAATGGATCCTAAATGGATGATGTTCCAGTGGCACACAGGTAGGGGCAGCATGGCAGACAAGCGCGAGAGAAAAGCAGTGTGCAGACGCACGTGTGCACACACACAGACACACCTGCACACGCACACATGCTGTGTTCCCTACCGAGTTGTCTCAGAGGTCACAAGTGTGCAGATTTTATCTTCCTAGTTCACTACGGGACTACACAGAAGTTGGTCAGTATTAAAGCCTCAAAGGAATCATCATGTCACTTTTGTCCAGATTTATTTTCCAAACCTCTCTTTGTTTTATCAAAAACACTTTAGGAAGACATTCTTCCAGATGGATTAGGTAAACACTGGACCTGTTCATTAAAAAAGTTTCTTAAAGTTTAATATTGATAAGTTCTATATGCACACAAAAATGGGGGTTTTCTCCGTTTTTTTCACTGCTGTATGCTCAGTTGCTAACAATATCTAGTACATATTATTTACCCAGTAAATATTTATAGAAAGAAGATGTCCTCATTTATAGACGTCTAATGATAGAATGACTCCCATCGTGAAGTAGTTTGTCAGGGAGAGTTAGGCAAACAGGCTGGAGGATGCCCCTCATTTGCCATTACAGTGCCCCCCTTGGCTCTCCTAGGCTACTGAGGGGCTTTCTTCTGAGTTCTTGTTGGACATCTTGAATGTAATGGTGTCCCTAGACACCAGCTTACATTGTCTTCTGGCAGATGTCACTTGAGGAATCTCTAGATGATTTAGAGGTGTCAGGCTAGCAAATCCACACTCATTCCTGAAAATCACTGGCAAATGGTAAAGTTAATTGAGCCAGTATTTTGGCAATTGGCAGGATGATTTTGTTTGAAGTGTGAAGTGCATTTTAAGAAGTTAGTTAGGTTTCCTGAATACCAACAGTATCATCAAAATGCTATGCTTGCCACACTGATTTAATCAACTCTCAATTACCAATTTATATCATACATTTTAAACAAAAGCATTTTTACCATTGAACCCTAAACATGAACGTGACTTGTGATTTAGTTTTTCCAAGAGGAGAAGACTAATACAAATATTCATTTTAGAAAAATTCTCAGTACATGGGCTGTTTGTATGTATCTTACTGCTCCATATCCCAACCAAAATGAGATCCACAAACAGCAAGCAGGCAAACCCTTGACTTTTTTATCTTTTAGTTAGTTGTAATATAACATAAGTGAAATCGATTGTAGTAATGGAGAATGACTATTGTTACTTTGGGGGCTTTGTCTAGGTACACACAAATGCATAAACCATAATCCTGGGTATATGACGAAGTCAAGTACATCCCCTCCCTCCTTTCCTTCCGTCACTAACCACCTGCACACCCACCATCTAAAGCCAAAGATAGACCTTCATAAGAACCTGTGTCTATCCAGATGACTTCTGCTGTTATTACATCCCTCATCTCCATACACTTGAGTAACCGGCATTCTGAATTCCATGCTTATCATTCTCTTGCTTTCCCGTCCATATAGTTTCATTGTATTTATATGTCTTCTAAAAGCACATTTTAGCTGTTTAAATCTTTATAGTGATGTCATGATGCACATAATTACATTGCTAAGATTCATCCAGATTGTTGGTTACTCCTGCAGTGTGTTCACTTTGTCTCCTCTATAATATTCGATTTTGTGAAAATATCACATTTTGTACATCCACTTTCTGTTCAGGGGCATCTGGGTTGCTTCCAGATTTTTGCTATTCTGAGTAGTTCTGTCATAAACATGTATGTACATGTTTCTTAATGCTTTGCTTGTTAATTAACTGCTTGCCAGACAATTAAATGACACTAATAGCTCCTACTTAAAGAGTATTTTCTATGTGCTAAAAACTGTTTTTAGAATATTGACAGATATTGCATATATATTAGTTACATAAATATTACACATTACATATATATTAATTGACTTGAGCCTCCCATCAACCAAACAAGCTAAATGCTATTGTTATTTTACTTTACTGCAAAGAAACAGTAAACCGAAGGGAAGTTACAAGGTCACACAGCTATTAAGTAGTGAGTGACGCTTGGGAATCCAGGCAGTTTGGCTTCAGAGTTTTTGTGCTGGGATCTAAGGACATAAAGGATTGCAACAGTTTATAACACACAACTTAGTTATTGACCAAAATTTGAGTGTGAGTCTGTCATAATTCAGATTAATCAAAGTATAGTATACCGTACAGTGAGCGATATTGGAAATGCTCATGTATACTATAATTACTCTAAAATGAATTTCATATAAACATCTTCATTTTTTTAATCATGGGTACAAGGCACATACATTTATTTCAATAGGACAACTGCTGTTTGTGATGCTTGTTCTCATAATTCAGTGGTGGTAGTTGCATTTGTTTGTTCTCATGCTCCTAATAAAGACATACCCAAGACTGGGTAATTTATAAAGGAAACAGATTTGATAGACTCACAGTTCCACATGGCTGAGGAGGCCTCACAATCATGGTGAAAGGCAAAGGGCATCTTACATGACAGCAGACCAGAGAGCTTGTGCAGAGGAATTCCCATTTATAAAACCGTCAGATCTCATGAGACTTATTCACTACCACAAGAACAGCAAGAACGGCACGAGAAAGACCCACCCCATAATTCAATGACCTCCCATGGATTTGTGGGAGCTACAATTCAAGATGAGAGTTGGGTGGGGACACAGCCAAGCCCTATCAGTATTTCTCTATATTTCTCACAAACATCCCTGAGCACTTTATTCTTACCACCCACCATAGGATGGTCAGGCTCATCTTTCTTCCCCCTTAAGGAGCCAGGCTTCTCCTAGGCTTCAGTGTTAAGGGCACAGTGGGTTCTGGGTGACCCTCACGAAATCAAATCATGAATTTAAGGCAGAGCTGACTTGGGCTGTCATTCTTTGGAGGAGGAGATGTTCTTAGATGATGAACAAAAATTCTCCTTAGTCAGAAAAGCAGCATCCTCATAAATGTATGGAATTGTGGCAAACACATTAAGCATGTCATTCCTTAAGTTTGTATCTGTCACTACATAATAACCCATGATAAATAAATTTGGTCAAGAAACTATATTGTCACGGATACATGTAAAGACAGGGAGCATGATGAGCAGTGTTTGTTTAACTTTGCAAGGTTCAAAACCGTCATCAGAGCCACCCGTTGTGGCTTCATTAATTTTTTGTTCATCCTGGTTCTGAATGTTTAGTCTCAAGAGGAATTATGAGCCGTCAGATTGGATGAGTCATCTTTTAGTTATAATCACAGGAACATTCAAAAATGAAATCACTTTATTCAGCTGGATGAACTTTATAAAGAGTAAATGACTTCATATACATTTGGCATAAGGCTAATGAGCTATATTCAGTTTTTCCTGGAATTATCTCATCCATTCTCTCCACGCTCCATGATGCCTGCCTCCATCATCTCCCTTCCCAGTGCTTTCCTGGTCATGCAAATCAAAAAGGAACAGGGGAAGAAACAGGTGGTTTTGCTAACCTTCAACTCATTAAGGCAAGGGGGAAAAGGCCCACAAAAGGTGGCGTCTGAAACGTGAGCAACTTTCCAAGATCCAAATAAAATGTTTTCCAGACAGTTCAATGTTATTTTTATCATTACTTTTATAATCTACTAACTTTTAAAAGCTGCATTAGGATATTACTTCTGGATCTCCAATCTTTATATCTGTTTCTATGTGGGTATGGATGTATGTGTCTCTCAAAAAATTTCAATTCAGTTCTTCTGAGAGAGAACTGAAGAGAACTCTTCAACCCTTTTTCTTTTTTTTTGAGATGGAGTCTCTCTCTGTCGTCCAGGCTGGGGTACATTGGTGGGATCTCTGCTCGTTGCAACCTCTGCCTCCCGGGTTCGAGCGATTCTCCCTGCCTCAACCTCCCAAGTAGCTGGGATTACAGGTATGCACCACCATGCCCAGCTCATTTTTGTATTTTTTAGTAGAGATGACTTTTCGCCATGTTGGCCAGGCTGGTCTTGAACTCCTGACCTCAGGTGATCCGCCTGCCTGGGCCTCCCAAAGTGCTAGGATTACAGGACTCATGCTCAGCTGGGAGTACACACATGCACCATCACACCCAGCAAATGTTCTCATTTTTTGTAGAGATGGGGTCTTGCCTTGTTGCCTGGGCTGGTCTTGAACTCCTGGCCTCAAACCATCCTCCCACCTCAGCCTCTCAAAGTGCTGGGATGACAGGCCTGAGCCGCTGTGCCTGGCCCTGACATGAGACTCTTAAGACCATTTTATAACCAATTTCACGCCTTCTACAATTAAACAAGATAGTAATTATGTAACAGATCTAGACAACTTTTTCATACAGATATTTATTTTCTCAAGTGCAGCTAGGGCTAGAGCGGTTTGTAGAAATTTAGAAGTCTAAGCAATGCTTCAGGTCACATGGTCTCTTGCTGTGCAGCCTCAGCCAAGTGAGTTCTAAGTGTGGAAGTGCCCACAAAAATTGCAGCGTAAGTGAAGACATCTTTGGTGTCTAACATATTTTTCCTGTGTATTCACTTCCCATCATCTTTTCGCATTATTTTCTGTCTCCAAGCAATCTGTCCTACATCCCTCCCCATCCAAATTCCCAACATATGCTGGGGTTTAGGCAATAATATTTGAGGCGATCGTAGAGTAACGTACAGATGTGTTTGAATGAGGGGCTGTTTAATCTCATTTAGAGCTATTTGAAGATTCAGAAATGAACTTCTCAAGCCCTGATTTGTCTTTAAAAGGCCAGCTTGGTATATCAGCTGCTGATTCAGCAGCCCCGCTAGGCTGTCCAACACCACACTGAGCTGACTGTGCTCCCCCGCCGTCTCTCCTCTCCTCTAATGGAGTTTCGCTTTTCTGTAAAGGGCATCATCATTTTGCTTGTCCAGCCCCCAAAACACTGACCTCATATTTGACTCGTAATTCCCCCTCCTAGCCTCACATTGGAGCAGATCCTACTGACACAAACAGGAGCCAGAGAAACTCCAGGAAGAAAAGGGTGAGTCTCTGGAACAACCCCATCCTCAAGCTGAAAAGCCTGAAACCACGGCCCAAGGTGACAACTTGTATCCCTCTTTTCCCACTCCAATGTTGCCTTTTCCTAAACCACTCATAGGCCTGACCCACCCCACTCTGTGCCTTTAAAAACCCCAGACTTAGCTGGTAGATGTGACTACCGCTGGATGGCAGGGAGAAGCAGCTTGACCTCAGAGGGGCAGATTGACCGTGTAACTTCGGAGAAGAATCCAGCCAGAGACAGCTGCAGTCAAGTGGAAAATTACCTACCTGCCCCATCCCCTTTTCAGTTCCCCTTTCCGCTGACAGCCACTTTCATCAGCAATAAAACCCCCCATATTTATCATCCTTTAATTTGTTCATGCAACCTCATTTTTCCTGGATGCCAGACAAGAGCTCAGGAGCCAGCAGTTCAGGTACAAAAGGCTGTCACACTGGCCCTTTGCCTTTGCTGCCAGTGGGCAGCTGCCTCACGCAAAAAGGCGGAGGGCCCACTAAGCTGTTAACATGTAAGCCATCCGTGGAGAGCGGAGCTAAAACGGCACTGCAACACGCCCTCTGGGGCTTTGGGAGTCGCAGGAACCCCCACCTGGACGCTCCCACGGGGCCTGCATGGAGCTCACTCCTGCCAGTGCCAAAGCGGCTAGCTGTTTCCAGCGCTCGTGCACGCCAGCCCCCACTCTGCTTGCTGGTGCACTCCCTCCTCTTAGGAGTTGAGAGTGCCAGGCTGAGTAAACGAGGCATCCTGTCATGAGTCCCATGAAGGGGTCAGGGAAATATCCTGCTTCACTACCGTCTCTTCAAATCCTCCAGAACCCAAACACGTCCCCTCACCTTCTGTTTTACCACCTAATACTTCAGTCTAGTTTTCCAGTAGCCTATGGTTGTTCTCCCTTCCTCCACTGATGTCACTGCCTTCCACTGTTCCCAAAGTATCTAGAGTGATGCTGGAACACCTGAGAGCGATCAGGCATTCTCCCATTCAAAGACCTCCAGCCACCTCCCACCTCCCCTTCTCTGCCGGCCGGCAGCATCCTCTGTGTCCTGGGTCCTCCCTGCATCTCTAGCTCATGGCCACCACACTCCCTCTTTGTCCTCCAGGCTCACTGGCCACCTCACTGAGCCCTGGACACTCCACGCTCACACTGTCTTCTCCCTGGAGCCCCAGATCGCTTCTTGAGTTCTTCAGATTTATGCTCCATCACCACCGTATCAGAGACCTTCCTAACTGCCCCACATGAAGTGCAGTTCTCCATGTTTCCTTTGTCTTTTAAAAGCTTTTCTGCAGAACACTTCCTATCACCTCTCGTCTTACATGTTTGCTTTTTATTTCTTTCCCACCACAAGGATTAGCTCAGAAGAGCAGAGACTTTCATCAGGAGAATGTGATTCAGAGGCAGGAAATTTAATCATGGGGTGGAATCTATAAGGACATTCAGTCCATGTACTGGCATCATCTGGCTCTACCCAGGGTATAATAAGGGGAAGGGATGAGTATTACAAATTGCTGAAATCAATATGTACTTTTTTCCTTTAGCAAATGCAAAGAGGTAGTTAGCTTCGCCACTTAGACAACCGTGGAAATACTGCTGCTATGGAAAAGGGTGAAGAGAGAGTCAGAGTGAAACAAGTCAGTGCTTCATAATTTGGTCAATAGAAACTGTAATCATCACTATCACATAGTTTCCCACTGTGATGATGCTGCAGCCTGGCACACATTAATGTTGCCACGTGTTCCTTCTGCACACCGTTACTTGCCTTTGTTGTTTCATGTGAAACTAGACAAACATCACAATCTGACTGTGGACTCTGACCACTAGCATTGATTTCAAACAGTGCTGAGGCAATTCTGTGACATCTGAACCTCACCACCATGACACGTGATCTTAAATTTCAGTTCTAGAAATGAGATGGAACAGCTACCACCTATCCTTAAGTATAATGAAAAAATTATTTTTCTCGTGACAACATAACCTTCATTATTTAAGTGGATATATGGTGGATTTTCTACCTTACATTTAATTTCCTAGGGTTTTGTTAAAATTGTGAATGATGAAGCAAGCACTGCTTTGTCAAAGTAGCACATTTGCATTTTAACAGATTTTCTTCCATTTCTTTCTAAAGGAGTGTCTGGAATAACGGGAGGGGTCAGCAGGCTGGAGTGTAGGGTATTTGGGAGCAGGCTCTTGCTTTGAGCTTCAGGTCATACCATTTCTTGCTCAGCCAGCCTCTGACCCTATACTTGGTCTATACCAGGTTAACGTATTGAGTTTCATGAATACACTTAGGTAGCATCAAGTAGAATAATGGCAGATTTAATGTTTATATATCTTTACTTAAGGTTTCTTTTTTTGTTCTTGATTTTAAAGACAGAGTCTTGCTCTTGTCATCCAAGCTGGAGTGCAATGGCGTGATTTTGGCTCACTGCAACCTCCGCCTCCTGGGTTCAAGTGATTCTCCTACCTCAGCCTCCCAAGTAGCTGGGATTACAGGTGCCAACCACCACACCCAACTAATTTTTGTATTTTTAGTAGAGACGGGGTTTCATCATGTTGGCCAGGCTGGTCTTGAACTCCTGACCTTAGGTGATCCACCTGCCTCAGCCTCCCAGAGTGCTAGGATTACAGCTTGCCCAGCCGAGGCTTTTTTTTTCACCTCATCAACACACAAAACTTGTAACCTAAATTTTGTGCAGAAATGTGTTTCACAACAGCAATTAAGTATACAGGTGTATTAATCTGTTCTCACACTGCTAATAAAGACATACCTGAGACGGGGTAATTTATAAAGGAAAGAGGCTTAATGGACTCACAGCTCCACATGGCTGGGGGAGGCCTCATAATCGTGCCAGAAAGCAAAGAGGAGCCAAGGTATGTCTTCCATGGTGGCAGGCAAGAGAGTATGTGCAGGGGAATTCCCATTTATAAAACCATCAGATGTCGTAGACGTATTCATTACCACAGAAACAGTTTGAGGGAAACTACCCGCACGATTCAATTATTTCCACTTGGCCCCACCCTTGACACGTGGGGATTATTACAATTCAGGGTGAGATTTGGGAGGGGACACAGTCAAACCACACCAACAGGCTTGCTACCTAAACCTCTCAAATCATTTAAAAGTTTCACTTAAGTTACCTTCAGAATACATGAGTCTATAAAGAAAAAAGGAATTGTGTTTTGGGGCTATAAGTTAAAGGCTTGTAAATAATTTTGTTTTTAAAAAAACTACTTTACCATGGCATTTTTTATGACAGATTTTTAAAAGAATCAAAATTTTCTCCTAAATGTACATGAATTCGTTTGCAAAGAATTAATTTACTTAATCATTAGCTTTATTCTGCTTTTGGACTAAATAATTTGTCTAAACTGAAAGAGTGGTGTTAAAAGTGGATGTCATCAGTGTTTACGCTGACCTAACAGGCATAAAATGGGATTACGCCAGTCAATAAGGCAAAAGATAAAGGGGGTAACAAAATTCCTTCTATTTTGATATTTAGTCTCCAGCAATTTATAGGTTTTCTCTCTAAGAAACAGCACTCTTATACTCCAAGAAGGAGATTGTAAAGCTCAGAAAAGGCCTATGAAAAGGTAAAAGGAACACAAAATAAAAAATAAAATAAATGTTTAGCTTAAAAAATAAAAAGAAATAAGTTAGCCTAGAATAATTAAGACTAAAGAAAAATGCGACTGAAAATTTAAAATCAGAAAAAAAAAAAACTGGTAAAGTTAACTCTGTTTTTCCCTAAGCCCTAACTTACCAGAATTAAAAGACCCTCTATTGTACTTCAAAATTGTTTTTGATAGAAATATATTAAAAAGTATTTTATGCAGTGAGTAGAACATTTCCGGAGCTCAACAACTTGAAATACAACAGACTAAAAATGTAGACAGAATCTAACTCCTTTAGAAGTATGCAGGAGTGGCAGCTCTATCCATGTTTTCCTCCCTTGACTACAAATGGCTTAAAGACAGAGGTCATAAATAAAGAGTGAAAACTACTAAATGCTCAATAGACAAATA
Source organism: Ateles fusciceps (assembly GCA_036589455.1). Taxonomy (NCBI): domain Eukaryota; kingdom Metazoa; phylum Chordata; class Mammalia; order Primates; family Atelidae; genus Ateles; species Ateles fusciceps. The sequence continues at coordinate 122,088 of JAZHEH010001578.1, forward strand.
ATAAATCTTAGGTGCTTGCATAAATGTTGCTGGAATGTGTAACAGACTATTCTGAAAGGAAGACTAGTTTTTTTTTGAGATGGAGTCTTGCTCTGTCATCCAGGCTGGAGTGCAGTGGCATGATCTTGGCTCACTACAACCTCTCCCTCCCGGGTTCAAGCGATTTTCCTGCCTCAGCCTCCCGAGTAGCTGGGACTACAGGCATGAGTCACTATGACCAGCTAGTTTTTTTGTTTTTGTTTTTTTGTATTTTTAGTAGAGATGGGGTTTCACCATGTTGGCCAGGATGGCCCTGATCTCGACCTCGTGATCTGCCCACCTCAGCCTCCCAAAGTGCTGGGATTACAGACATAAGCCACCGCGCCTGGCCAGCAAGGCTATTCTTAACAGTCATGCCCACTGTGCCATGTCCTACAATGTGACTGCTGGAGAGAGATTAGAAGCGAGATGTTTTTCTGTATCAAGCCACGCAGTCGGAGACCTCTTCCTCTTCTAATAAATAGAAATAGTTCCTATATCATCAGAAGATTTCATAGAGAAAGTATTTTTAACGAAGGTGTATGATACAGATTATGGGCTACTTTTGAGAACTGCAGTATTGGCTGAGCATGGTGGCTCACACCTGTAATCCCAGCACTTTGGGAGGCTGAAGTGGGCGAATCACCTGAGGTCAGGAGTTCGAGACCAGCCTGGCCAACATGGTGAAACCCTGTCTCTACTAAAAATACAAAAATTAGCCGGGTGTGGTGGCAGAAGCCTGTAATCCCAGCTACTCAGGAAGCTGAGGCAGGAGAATCGCTGGAACCCGGGAGGTGGAGGCTGCAGTGAGCCATTGCACTCTGGCCTGGGGGGACAAGAGTAAGAATCCGTCTCAAAAAACAAACAAACAAAAAAAGAACTGAAGAACTGCAGCATCACCTGCCACTCAGCTTCCAGACAGAGATGGGCATGGTCCACCATAACACCTGTTGCTGGGGCAGGCTGGCGAGGTCGTCAAGAGCGTCGATGGTAGACGCTGGGCCAAGCCAGCTTTGCGAAAAGCCCATTCTACCACATCCAGATGGATCACTTCAGAAAGTGACTTATCCTCTCTCTGAACCTGCCCACATTTCCTCCTCTAGAAGCAGGGGACAACAATGGTGCCAAGCTTGTGGGGTGGCTGAAGAACCCAGTGGATGCGTACACACGAAGCACTTAGCAGTGGGTCTGGCATGTCCTGCAAAACTGTGACTCCTGCTGCTGTGAAACAGGGGAATGTTTCCTTGGCACTGACAGGTGTGACTAGCGGTTGAAACACTTCAGATACGGGTCCCCTCCTTGCCTTGGTCATTCATTCAAGTGAATCCACGAATCACATTTTCGCTTGTAATAAATGAAATTTTTTTTAAAGGCGTGTACTAAATCTCGGTTTGAAGGATGCATTCTTTGGGACTCACACTGGCTTCTTTACTCCACAGATGGTGGGGTAAAATCTGTGTTGACTGTACCTTCAGCTGGGGCAGGCTCCAGCAGTGGTAGCCTCCTGGGCTGAGTGGGAGCCAGATCTGACTGACAGGTCTCACCAGCACACCAGACTGCGGTGGCGGGTCTGAGGCTCACCGGTAGGAGACATCAGTGGAGGGAGGACCCTGTGAGCGGTCCACCCCTGCGTGACAGATGTCCCTTTATAGAAACAGGCTTTGGCAAAGGGAAACAGCAGAGCGGCAAGATGATTCTGATTACTGGTGACGTTTCATTGCAATTAGATTTTTAACCACAACAAAAAAGATGATAAAGTTTTTCTGTGTCTTCTCCATAAAACTGTCCCAGCTTAGGACACTTTAGTGCTCATTCTTCTTGCCACATTACCCGCCACAGGTCCACTGTATTGGAAGTATACTGAAAAGAGCTCGTGGCTAGCGTGGGGAGCGCTGCTGTCTTCAAACCGAGAAGTGAAATGCACCCACACCCAGCCACATCAGTGATTCCCCGGGAGTGATCTTCAGGGAGTTGCTAGGAGATACCCGGTCTGTGTTTCCTTTGATTACAGGGCATAACCGTGCCACTGTCAAAATGCCAAAGAAAAGGGCAGTGATTACTGGACATAATTTTTTCCTGTTACTTCCCATGAGATACTGTTTTGCACAAAGGGAGGAGGCTAAGGGAGCCATGAATATCTCTGTAGCAGAAACACAGCAACTGTTATCTGAGCAAGGCCAGTATCCTCCAATCGCAATCCTGTGTGCCACGCAGATTGTTTGCTTCATCAAACTGAATTCCATCTTTTAGTAATTTCTTAGAATGGTAGATAGTATTCCACATAGGTATGGGGGGGGTCACTTCTGCTTTAAAAGTGGGGCTGACACAGATAGGTAGAAGCCACGTGTGGTCAAAGGAGATAAGGTGCCACAAAATGAGGAGTGTAATTAGCTCAGCGCCCTGGACTGAGGTAAAATGGAAAAAGGCTAATCCTTTTAACCCCAAGACATTTCTCTATCCACACTATCTCCTGTATATGCAGTGATTACACATAGAATTCTTTTTCTGTGACAGCCAATATCATGTAGGGCTTAAAAGTCACAACCTGCGTTTATATCATAACTCTACTACTTGCTAGCTGCACGACGTGGGGGTGAGTTACTTTCTCTCTTGGTGCCTCGCTTTCTACAACTATAAAACTGAAACACGTAACAGTAAGTACCTGATATAGGATCACTGTGAGAATGAAATGAAATAATATATGTATGGTTGGGCACTGTGGCTGACACCTGTAATCCCAGCACTTTGGGAAACTAAGGTGGGCAGATCAGTTGAAATCAGGAGTTCGAGACCAGCCTGGCCAACATAGTGAAACCTCGTTTCTACTAAAAATACAAAAACTAGCCGGGCATGGTGGCGTGCACCTATAATTCCAGCTACTTGGGAGGCTGAGGCAGGAGAATCGCTTGAGCCCGGGAGACAGAGGCTGCAGGAAGCCAAGCTTGTGTCATTGCAGTTTAGCCTGGGTGACAGAGTGAAACTCCATCTCAAAAAAAAAAAAAAGAAAGAAAGAAAGAATATACTTAGAAAAATGTAATATACTTAGAAAAATATCTGGCCCAGAACAAATGCTTAAAGGAATATGAGTTATCATTTCATCATTATTATTAGCAGCATGAACATTATTTTGATGTGTTCTGAAGGTAGCTAAACAGTACTCAAGAGTTTCATGATCAGTTGTAGAAAATTACAAAAAGTTAGAAGGCCACCCATCTTGAGAAAAGACAAGTTTGTATAAATAGGGCAAACTACTGAAAGCAGGAAAAGTTCAAGGAAGCCAGGATGACAAAGTTTTCTTAAATCTCTTGTCTTGCTGGTTGCCGATCACCACCTCGTTCTCCAGGATGGGTGCACCGTTCCTGTACGGGTTACCTAAGACTGGATACTGACTGAGCATGTCCTGTGCATAAGGACACCTATGTTTATTCCACTTAGAAGCCCGATGTTGTCCTGAATGTCAAACAACAAAAAATGCACTTCTCTGGGAGAGCTGGGCGTTCTAGGTTCTGTCGTTAACTGGGTGTGTGTCTTTAGGTATCGTTCTACCTTTCTGGACTTCTGCTTCCTTATTTGCAAAGTGAGACAGGCAGACACTCAGGCAATATTCCCCTGATCTCCACCTTTAAAAAAACAATTTTCTGATCTACCTTTATAAGAACAGTGTGTGCTCTAATTTTCTTTGCAGGATTAGCTCTATGCAGACCTGTCATGTGGAAGCCCAGAGTTATAAATCAGAAACAGGTAAATGATTTACTTTTGCCCTGCAAATGAGTCACATTCTCACAAATGGATTATCAAATTCCATTAAATAGCAACAACCTTGTCCAATGATTCTAAAATAGAATCTGGTTTTCAAGAAATCAGTGTATCTGTTTTCAATTGTATAAAGACAGGTATGTGATAGCATCGTTAAATTGTATGTTTTAGAAGCTACACTGGCAAATAATTTTCCCAGAGAAGAGGTTACCGAGAAAAACGAAAAAAAATTTAGTTTTTCTGGTTTGGAGAAGCAGCAAGTAAAAGTCACAGCTCTGGAACCAAAGCAGGAAAGCTCCTTGAAGAATGAGGTAACCCGACTGGCCAGCGGTATTTTTGCAGGGGCTCTCCAAGCAGCATGAACTGTACACTGCAATTAATCATTAAGTGTGATCAGGCTAGGTCAAGCTCCACTAACAGAATTCAGACATGTTTTTCTCTCCAGCATTTGCTTATCAGTTTGCTGGCATATAGAGTAACATTTATAAGGATCTGTTTCTGCAACTCCATCCCTCAACCTACTTTTTTAAAAATTGTAAATAGACTGGATGAGGAGAAAAAGGCAAAGAGAAACAGTGCCATGCTTCAAGAGCATTTGTCTTGATATTTTAGTGACAGCCTTAATCAAATTAATTCTAGTTGGCTCTGACTAGCTTAGCATAAGATGTTAGTTTTTAGCAGCAAATGAGTAGCACTTGACAAGGTGAGAAATCTTCCTTCGGTTGTTGAAATCATCCAATGTGTGTTTCTAATCTACATTTTGAAAACAAAAGCCCTGGTATAATGCAATAGGAATTCTTCTTGCCTATATGACTGGATTCTGCTCTAGGGTCTGGTGGGATGGTTATTACACACGGCAGAGAAAGCTATGTGCTCTCTTGTACCCAATCCCCCTTCTTACTTTATAATGGAAGTTTCAGCTGAGCACGTGGCTTTAGCCAGGCTAAGATTACATTTTTCAGTTTTCCTTGTTTTGCCACCAAATTTTGCCAGTGGGTGTGAGAGGAAATGCTGTGTGCATCCTCCAAGAGGCTGTGGCCTTAAAGGCAAGGGGCTTCCTCTTTGCTTTTCCCCCTTCCCCGCTGGCTGGGATGCAGAACTGATGTCAGGAGCTGGGGCAGCCCTCTTGACCACCAAGGGAAGCCATGTATTTAGCACTGAGACAGAGCAATAAATGGAAAAAGCCCAGGTCCCCAGAATTGTGACGCCTCCATACTACCCTTGTACCACAAATTGGTACTTTTGCACAAGTGAGCAATAAACGTCTTTCATCTTTAACCTCTGTTAATTTGAATCTCTGTAACGGCAGCTGAGGTTTTATCCCAATGAATGTATTCTCACAGTCAGAGTCCAGAACATATTAATGGTTCCATTAAGTTTATATTTATGCATAATTATAAGAAGAAAGTCCCCAATTTTACACTAAACTCTATATTCCTTCCAAGTGTCTTGGGTTGAGTGAAATGTTGGCTGTTGGACATATTTCTGGTGGCACTATAACCCAGTAGATCACACGCCTGCAACTGCTTTCTCTTCCTTAGGCCCAGGTCACTTTGCCTGCACCTCTTTAAAGATTGTATTTGTCTTTCTCCCTCCCTCCCTCCCTCCCTCCCTCCCTCTCTCCCTCTCTCCTTTTCTTCCTTCCTTCCATGTATCTAAGAGACTGTCCTGGGCCCTGGTACCCAGCTGATCTGCCTTGTGAATCTGTCTTATGTGAGAACTGTGCCAGGTGCCAGGAAACACTTGATTTTGAGACCCTGAGGATGCATTTACTGAATTTTTCAAAAAATATTTACGTGATCATCACAAAGAATGAATTGCAGTTTTTTCACAGTAGAGGTATTGATAATCCACCCCTTGAAATGGGGCAGCGTGGGATGAACAACTTTGAACCAGGGCCTTAAAAGGTTAGAACACACAGCCACATGACCGTAGGCACAATACTTTGTCTTCCTGGGCCTCGATCTTCTCACCTTTGCAGTGAGAATGATACTAAAATCCCTCATCCACCTGCCTCATGGGAGTTCTCAGAGGATAGTGTGAGAGGATCTACCACAAAGCACATCTGGGAGTTGCTTTCTAACTCCTACTTCCCCATCTACTCTTTTTTTTTTTTTTTTTTTGAGACGGAGTCTCACTCTGTCTCCCAAGCTAGAGTGCAGTGGTGCAATCTCAGCTCACTGCCTCCCAGGTTCCAGTGATTCTCCTGCCTCAGCCTCCTGAGTAGTAGCTGGGATTACAGGTACCCAGCACCATGCCTAGACAATTTTTGTATTTTTAGTAGAAACAAGGTTTCACCATGTTGGCCAGGCTGATCTCCAACTCCTAACCTCAGGTGATCCACCTGCCTTGGCCTCCAATGTGCTGGGATTACAGGTGTGAGCCACCACACCCAGCCCCTACCCACTCTTTAACTATGATAGATGTGAACATTTGACCTCTGTGAAGACAAGTTCAGTACAGTGACTGGGTCTTTGCCCTACCTTCCTAAGCGAATGACAGAGCTGGTCCCAGGGAGCCTTTGGAGCGTCTGCAAGCAAACTTCATGGAGCAACCCAAGGAGGTCAGAGCTCACTCCTTTTTGTCACATGCAGTTGGAATTTTGGAAACCAAGCACAATGGAGAAGTAACTTTTCTAGTATACCCAGAAGATAAACCCTAGGGTATAGTTTTAAAGAAGTCAAATGTTTTACTGTAAAGTAGAAGAAGAAAATACCCAGATCTTTCTGCACAGTAAAGTGGCTTATGTTTTGCATGCATTGGAAAGAAGGGAAAACAAAAGCTGTCTGGAAGGCGAAATCCATCACTTGAGAAGTGGCACTGCTCCAGAGAGCTGAGGTCTTCCTCTTAGAAATTACAGACTTCTGTTCCATATCATTAAGCCCTGTGTTGCTCAACTTCCAAATAATTTAGAGAGAATTATCATGTGAGAGTACATACATATATATATTTTTTTCAAAATAACCTTCTCAACATGTAGCAAAATGTAGTAAGGGAAGGAAAAAAAAAAGGGGAAGTTCTTTAGATTTCATCCAAAACAATAACTTAAGTTCCAAGTTACTATATAAACACCTGCTAAAAGGTCACGAGTTTTGTAAGAGATGTTTGGAACAAATAGTACTTCAGAACTACCCACAAAAATAAATAAAAAGGAAACCATATTCTGTCACTGGGTCCAGAGAGGATGATGAAACAGCTACGATCATGTATAAGCTTTATCTTCATTTCCAGAGAACAGTGCTAGGGACATATATGTTATTTTCCAAATTTTGTTTAAAAAATATGAAAAATATCTGTAAAATTCTGGTAAGACAAAACAGTTTCTAAGTCTTTGGATCTTAAAATGATTCTTCAGTCCTAATGAGCTATGAAAAATTATGTTAATTTAAAATTATCATTCATGTGGATATTTAATTTAAAAAGTGCATTATTTGGAAAATTATCTCTGCAATTTATTCCAATGTAGTTTAACATGAAGCAGCTACATTGCATTTTTGGATATTTGTAGAGGTGTGAAAACTGTGAATATCACTTCAGGCTTTGCAGAATGGTACTCTACAGTGAATCTGTGTCTGGCCTCTGATTGGTGATAAAAAAAAAAATTATTGGGAATAGATTATTAGTTGCTATGAGACAGAATTTTGAGAAAGCTTGTTGAAAGAGTCTTGTTTGAAGAGTCCATAAGGAACCTCCTCCTTCGTACCCACACTCTGGCTAAGAATGTCGACTCTTTTTCCCTTAATTAAAGGCTGAATCACTAATAATATTAAGTTAAGATTAAGTTTCTACTAAGCAGGAGCATGAGCTTTTAACACCTTTAATGTCGCCCAAAGCCTACCCAAAGTGCCCAGGAAAATAATCAGTTTATTTTATTTTATTTTTGAGATGGAGTCTTGCTTTGTTACCCAGGCTGGAGTGCAGTGGCGTGATCTCAGCTCACTGCAACCTCCACCTCCTGGGTTCAAGCAATTCTCCTGCCTCAGCCTCCCGAGTAGCTGAGACTACAGGCATGCGCCACCATGCCTGGCTAATTTTTTGTATTTATACTAGAGATGGGGTTTCACCATGTGGGCCAGGATGGTCTTGATCGCCTGACCTCGTGATCCACCCACCTCGGCCTCCCAAAGTTCTGGGATTACAGGTGTGAGCCACCGTGCCTGGCCAAAAATAAACAGTTTTGTAAGATTCAGCATAATTTTATTTTGTTTAGTAGCTAAAATGAGCCAGAACTGAATTCATATCATCACAGTGGAAAGAAGGCAAACATCTGAGAAATTAATAAATCCCACAGTCACTAAAAGTGTATTGTATTTTGGGTACAACTCTGACCGTAGAGGTGAGCACCTGAAATAACACAGGTGCCTTCTCACTGGTAGTGCAGTGGCAACTCCACTGAAAACACAGAGACAAGAACTCTTTCACTCTATCTCCCTTAAGAACTCTGAAAACACTCTTATGTTTTTGGAGAACGAGCACCAATGTAGTCTGCATCATGGATCCTATGGAACATTGTTATGTTTTAATGTGCTAAAACCTAAGCAGTGTATTAACCAGAGCAATCTATTTCTATGAGGACCATGAGAAAATAATTCAGAGGCTTCGAGGGAAGTTGGGAGAAGACAAGAGATCCCGTACAAGTGCACTCAAATGGCCAGAAAAAGCAGAGATACTGATTGCTCCAAGCAGTACCGTGAGGCTTATTCTATTCACTTCCTTGGAATAATTTCCAGTATTTGTTAAGTCATATGGAATTTGGGGGCTTGAGGTAGGGAGTGTGTCTTATTCATGCTTGGGCATCTAAGAGTTTTTGAAGTTTTGTTATGTTTCTTTTTAAAGCATGGATCTTTCTAGTTCAACTATCTCTGTGGAGTCCAGGCAAAAAAAAAAAAAAAAAAATAGTTCATAGACACAGAGCAGCACATTGACCTTTCTTCAGTGAACATCAAGGTCCTGGGCTCATGAGGGAATAAGGAAAAGAAGCCTCAGTATATTAACCCATGGGCTCCGGCCATGTGGCAGCTGCACATTTTCAGTCACTTTGCTTGGGGTGCGCCATGTACATTAAGAACAGGTAACTAAGAAGCAATCATTCTCGGTGTTTTTGGCATCTACTGATTAGCACCTGACATTCCAAGTTATTTCCTCCTCTCCTTGGCATGCTGATTTCTGTACTGTTGAACAGCAGGAAGCGGTTTCAAGGGTCTAATAAATTAGCCTTTCATTGTTTCAGCTTCCAAGTGAAGTCAACAATAAAAGCAGCTTAGTATGAAAAAGATCTAGGGTTTCTTAACCTACCTCTTGTTTCTTATTTTCTTTCAGTATTGATTTTTTTTTTTGGATGATGTTTGGGTGTTTGGAGAGGGGGAAACACCATAAAGTTAGATCTTAAGCTGCGCTGGGATAACTTTTGCATGTTTTTATTGAATACTTGGGATATTCCGGTGCCCAGAGAGTGAAAAAAAAAAAAAAAGACAAAAGGATGAGCAGCTAGTTAATAGTCTTCACAGCCACCAGTTACCCTTCAATCTAGTATTTTCTAGAGTGCTGTGATATTTGCAGAATTAACACACAAAACAGCATTCTATGGACCAAGCGGTGATGAGATTGAGTTTGCCTTTGAGAACCCTGGTGGGTGTCCTAACCTAACTCTCCTACCCTCTTCACTGTCATCTATACTGTTGCCTGAGGGCTCTTCCTAATACCTAGCCAAACTGGCGGGCGGGGTGGGGGGGGAGGGGGTGCTGTGCTGTCTGAGAGGTCAACTTCTAACAATTTAGTGTGACCTCAAGGCCACCCCAATACCTGACCCCATTGTCCCTTTTCACTCTGCTTTGACCACGTCTCTCAATTTGTCAGTCTATCTGCTCTGCCTGGAGTCCACCGTGGACACTCATGCTGTCTCCTGCATCTGAATGTAGAATTTCCCTGACCTTTCTATTTACAAAATCCTACTCATTTTTCAAGGTTTTCCTTTCCTTAATTACTTTTTATTTCTGTGTTCTCAAAAATACTTTCCTTGAGCAATGCTAAGTGCTTATTTCCTTTATGTCTACCTGTTTCTCTCATTATAGCATCTGTGAGATTAAGGATAATATCCTTTTCACCATTTATCTCTCACTGCTCCTAGTTCAGCACCTTGCATATCTCCCATGCTCAGTGTATTTAAAAACAAAAGAATCATATATAAGATCGTGGATCGTGTTGCCAGTTTATAATTTAATAAAGAGGTTTTTTTTTTTTGCGATTATGGTAAATCTTTGACTAGTTCTCAAAAAGATTTAGGCAGATCTATTTTTGACCATTTCTCCTGTTAATATTTACATCGAACTTCAGCCTTTTGTGGGTCAATAGCTATAAACCATCACAGCCTGCTATAATCCAGTAGTTACAAAAGGATGAGAATTATCCTGCAAAAAGCACCAGGCTGCAGAGCTTCTGGTTTGGAATTATTACACTGAGGCCAGACATTCTAGCTACCCATTTGTGTTCAAAGGGGAAGCTGCATTTGAGAAAGCTTCTAAATGTGGGTTTCTGGCACCTACCACGTAGAACTCTATGCCAGAGGGTTAAACATACTTGCCCTCTATATTATGCCCATGAGCGTCCTAATATAGATTCTAACAGAGCTTCTTTGACATAGCTACTTCATCTCTCTGAGTTTCAATTTCCTCACCTATAAACCTGGGAGTAACGACTTTGTGTGGTAAGAGTCCCAAGCAATTAATCAAAATTCTAACTCTGTGCTTGAACACAAGCATTGACATAAACATGGGCTACTGTTGTCTTGATCTGTGTTTTTGTGGTTGTTCATATAGTACTTACTAATTGTTACCAATTTCGGGTTGTCATTTCTGTCATTTTAATTTTATTTTATCAAATAAATTATCATAATCTTTTAATCAGCTCTCCTGTCCCTAGTTCTGCCCCTAATCTTGATCTCTCTCATTCTTCTAATTCCAAGCTGCAATGGCAAGGCTAATATTTTGAAAGGAACACTGACTTCACATTATCTATTAATAAATTTTAAACCAAGCCCAACACAACATGATCCCAGCCTGATTTTTGAGACTTTATAGTCTATTTTCCACCTCAGTTTTTGTTTTTTAGCCAAACTGAACTTTTCGCTGCTCCTTTTTATGTACATTTTATGTTTTGGCCTTCACTGGAGTTTACTCAGCACCTTTTCACCAGGTGCCCATGTCGTGACAGATACTTTCTGGGTCCTAGGGGTGTCAGGCACATCTAAACAAGTCCTGTCTTCCAGGAGCCCATGACTGGTGTGGCGAGGCAGGTGTGATTTTGAATCACCTTTTGTGAGATGTTTTAGTTATTAAGATTACCTGTAATTACTCTTAAAATAACACACACTTTTAAAGGTCCATCTCAAAGCAGTCCCCTATGAAAACGACAGAAATCTCTCTTACTCATTTAAACTAATATAGTTCCCTGTCTGCGCCACCTCACCTTGTCTTACTTTATGTTATTTGCGTTTGTGTTTTCTTGAGGGGAGGGGTCATGCTTTATTCATGTTTTTGTTTTTCATCGCCTTATGCATAACAGGCTTTCAATAAATATGTGCTAAATATCAAAGGTATATAACAGTACAATTTGACTTTAAATAGAACAATATCCAAAGTTTTCATGGACCATTTTTCGAAAGACCCATTCTCCCAAGATACTCAACCTACAATACTTACTTTATATAAGCTCTGTTACTTAAGCTAACAAATGATAGTTCTGGAAACCTCATATATGGAGATATAAGGATATTTAGCTGTATAATATATATATGATATATTTTGTTACGTCACCAGACTTGGCTTGAATAGCAAGAATATCACTTGCTTATTTTCTTGACATTCTTTTAAGGTTTGCTCCACAAATATATAAATATTAATATATTAGAAAGTTATGGAAACAGATGCAGGAAAAATAGACAGACATAAATATAGTATGGGGGCCTGGACATAAACCAGGGATTTCAGAAATAGAAACCGTGGAGATATGTCTGGGAGGAGGGTCTGTTTTAGCACATTTGGGCATGCATCTTTAAATAGGAGACACATTTCTGGAAGGAACATAGGGTCCTGTGGGTGAAGTATTGGGTTGCCTTGTTTTATATTTACTTGAGGCTTTGGCACAGAATCAACTACAGTGTAAAGCGAAAGCAAAAATCAAGCGAGCTTGGATTTAGGGACATTAAGTATGCTTTGAACAGATCAGAAGCCCTGGACAGACGCCACCACAAAAGCAGCAGCATCTGGAAACGCACACTCCTGCTCACCTCTTCGTATTGCTTGGTGTGATTTCCATGGTTAGTAAATGAGTTATTTACTTCAACCAACATTGATGTGACCAAAATAGCTTAATCAGAGCAAATTCTCATCTCCTCTGAAGATGGACAGATTGTTAATGAATGTCCACATTTGCATTAATGACCCTGTTGCTCATGCTGTCACAATTACAGCTAACCAAATAGATGTAGTCAATGGATTTTGTTAATGACTTACCTTCAAAGTAATAACACTCACATATAAGTAGAAGTTAAAAGGATTTCAATAAATTTGGTAACTGGCTTTTTAACTATACGTTTGTGTCTGGCATTTATAATTAGCAAATCTTATTATTTCAAAATGTTTTGAAATTAGTGACAGATTAATAAGTTTGTTATCAGATTACCAAATTAAACTTTTATCAGATTACGTCTACACTAAAAAAGAAAAGCCTGAAGCATTATTAACTTCATTTCAACAAGCTTCTGTAAATAAATAGGTTTTCATTCGGAAATCAGCCTTATTTATCAGGGTTATCAAATCATTATGTAACAAAAGCATGATTTCCAAAAATGCCCATGAGTAGGCTTATTTTATTTTGATACAATCAGGTTTGCTACACATTTAACATAAAGCAAGGTAAATAGCTTGTTCAGAAAAAGTAACACCTCAGAAAAATGCACCTCAGTCACTGTTTTGAGTTACTGATTAATATTTGTCCCTGAATCTGCTCCAGACAGATTTCATGTTTTTTTTTTTTTTTGATAACTTTCACTGGAGTCTGGTTGGCTTTTATGATTAAACCCATCCTTGACTAGGAGTTAGATATTGAAAAACACTTAAAATATACATGGTCAATTTCTAATAATTAATTTTTTTCAGTAAACTTATGGAGAATAACTTTTGTGGTGATTATTAGAATATTCAAAAAATATTTCTACTGCAAAAACTAAGTACTTGCTTTCTGGGTCTGCGGGTCTATCCAGCCTGCCCAAGAACTGGATTCAGCTAAGGTTCTCTCTTCCATTTTGGAGCCTGGGAGATTTTATGCAAACCAGTGACTGTGCTCCCCAAAGAAGTCTACTGAGTTGTGTGCCGGAGAAAATCTGACCAGGAATTCATGCTTTCAAGTTCTAGTTCTACCATCTGTTACCTAGGCAAATGTTTTCACCTGACTGTGGGGTTGACAAAGGCTTTTGGCTTGCCAAAACAAACAAAGAAACAAAACCAAACCCTGTATTTGTAGACGGGAATCACTTGAAAGTATTTTGCTGGGGTCCTGTCTTTGCCATTCCATGTAACTCTAGTCATCTTGACTGCTCCTGTGCTCTAGATGAAAACTGATAATACTTCTTTCATCATCTGTTTTGTGCAAGCGTGGTGGTCAGTAAGATTATTTTTGGTGAAGCAGCAAAACCACAGGGCTTTGTTTCTAAATCTGGTTAACTGAACGCCTTCTGTATTCACCTGTCATCACAAAATGATGTGCAGTAGCACTAATTATTTTAATCAGAGTCATTCCTACTTCTGAAGTTAATCACGGTGATTCTCTGATCGGGAAGAAAATTAATTAAGATGCAATGCTATTTTCGTGTCTCCCATGGTGACATCTCCCAGGTTTCTCATTAAATCACCCATTTAGTGTTTGGTTTCAGTGTTTTGCAGCCAGGCAGACCAGATGCAAATCCCAGCTGCATGTCCTGTCTGCTCCCTGAGGAGGCACAGATGATGGCCCTGCTCCCGCCGGCATCTCCAGCCCTGGACCAGTGCTGGCTGCACATGAGGAGCCAAATGCATGTTTTCTGAGGGGGAGTAAGTGGAAGAATGAATGAAATCAGCCCTTCCATCTTTTCTTCCTTAGCTGTAAAGTAGGATGATGATGCCTATTTGCCACTGGTTGTTTTGAGGATTAAATCATAGATGTAATGCATTTAGCACAGTGAAACGGCACATGATAAGAATTCTATAAATGGTAGTTGTTCATCTTCCTACAGGAAGGGCAGATCTCTGAGTCATTGAAACTGCTTCTTATTTCCCACTTTCCTTTATTTCCTTATGTGGTAAAGTGTAAGTTCTACTGGTATTCAACAAGTAAAACTCCTGTTCTACCAGCATTCAACGAGTAATGTGCTACTAACTTTTAAGTCTGCATATTTAAAAATGACATAAAATCTAGTTGTCTCATTAATTTTCCACTTGTCTCTTTCCGGGCCTGCTCAGCAGATCCCCACTTTCAGAGGACTGCCCTCCAAGTAACCGCAGACAGGGTTTCCTTCTGTATTTCCATTTTCTGAATAAGTAATGAGGGGAACTAGACCCTCAGCGCCTCCTCTGCCTGCTTCGTCCTTACGGAGCTGCTGTGGGGAGAACACTCCTCACTGTCCTGTCAAGTGATGGCCACTGTTCTGTAGCCACGTGGATCTGTGTACTCGAGGTCAGTTAATTTCAGGAAATAATCCATTCTAACGTTTGCTGAGATTCCCTAATTTCTACTCTGGAATACAAGGAATAGTACCAATCTTCAGTTTCCTGGGGGAGTGCCTCCTCACTTTTCATCTTTTTCTTTCTACTTAGTCTAATGACTCAGATTCCAGATGGTTCTGCCTAAGTTTAGAATGATCATGATCTACTTTGTAGGAGAGAGAAAAGAAAACATATCTTGTACAGTACAACTTACATAAGTTTTTTGGGGAAGTGAGGAAAACGTAACACTCAGTGTAGAAGAAGTTTGGCTCTGACATCAGACATCAGTGTTTTGTATTCTCTCACTGGGGTGTGTTGTAATTTACCTATTTACTTTCTAATTCCCCCCTGTAGCTAATGGAGTTAACATTTTCAAAGAATGTTTTAATGACATGGAAAAATATCCTCAAAAGAATGAAGTGAAAGTACAAGGTACAAACCAGTACAGTGTAATTCTAATTTTGTTTTTTAAAAGGTAAATATACTTTTGTTTTTTGAAAAAGAAATATCATATTCCTTAAGAGTTCATTTTATCATCTGAAGAGTGGGTTGAAATGTAAAGTTTAATTTCTTCATTATAGACTGTATTATTTTAGTAAAAGTTTTTCTTTGGTGTCACCCATTGGGGGCAGCACTGAGCTGGGGCCCTGACCCTCCTACCGTCCATCTGGCTGCACCACTGCCAGCACTGCATTCAATGAATTGTAACAGAATACTGATGACTCAGCATTTCTGCTGTGGGCAGGAAGTCCTTAAGCGAGTGTCTTTGTAGTTCCTCCAAGAAAGGGTGCTCAGGGATTCCTTGGGTAAACTGCACAGGCCTTGGAGAGGACAACCAGGTTGCAGTAGTCAGTTTGCACTGGGCCATCCCAGAGCTAGAACAAAGGGACAGGCCAGCTCCTAGAGTCCCAGAGGTCACAGACTTGGGCAGGTCCAGGCGCTAGATGCAGTTCTGCCTTTGGAGCTGGACATCCAGGTACCCGGCTGCCTACTGGGAACAGGTGAGCCTGCATTAGCCATCGTGAAGACATCCAGGTACCCGGCTGCCTACTGGGAACAGGTGAGCCTGCATCAGCCATCGTGAAGACATCCAGGTACCCGGCTGCCTACTGGGAACAGGTGAGCCTGCATCAGCCATCGTGAAGACATCCAGGTACCCGGCTGCCTACTGGGAACAGGTGAGCCTGCATCAGCCATCGTGAAGCCTCGAAAGGCTTCATCCTGACGTAGCTACAGACCAGGTTCTCCCCCAAACTGCACTGTTACTGACAAAACAACTTAAGAAAAAAAACAATGATACCTACTTGAGCATTTTCCTCATGCAGGCCATTAAACAGGCTGCTGTTCTCAGGGAACAAATGACTCATGTAAATGACTATTTTGTAGGTTTTTCTTATGGTCAAACAGCCATGGATCTTTTAATAGCTTTATTTTAACTCAGTCCCAATGGTTAATCTAAATCCTTTCTGTCATCAGTGATACCCAGCGCTTACTTCAGTACAGTCTCATCTGGACAGATTCAAATGCGGAGGCTCTAATGTTGCCCACCAGAGGAGGAGGAGCTGGAACTCAGGAAAACAGCTCAGATGCTTCATGCAAATGAGGAAGCTCAATTGGCTTCCAGTGAAAATACCTCACAAATCATTTTCTCTTGTCTCTACTTGCCAAAATATTTATAAAATATCTTTGCACTGTCATACCTAACTAAGCCTCTTGGTATTTATTTTTTCAATAAGATTCTCTGATGCAATAACTAAGCACTGACTTTTAGAATGTGTTTCTCTCCCTCCCCCCTCCCTCCCTGCCTGCCTCTCTCTCTCTCTCTCTCTCTCCGTCTCAGTCTAGATAGACAATCAAATCAGTGTGCAGACGAAGGACCAAGAGTATCACCAAATTATTATGGTAACTTGTGGATAATAACTTTCAAAATCTGATATCTGTGCTCCAATATCTGACCTCCTTTTTTGAAAAATAGGTACATGTGAAACCTGATTTACAACTGAGGAAGTTAAACCTTTCCTTTTGAAAGTAATATATTAGTAGAAAATGCAAGTTCAACGGAGATTGGTGATCTCCTAAATGATTTGCATGAAAATAAGTAATTCCCAGGAATTCTGAAACTCTCCCGAGTCAAGAGGACACATCAGGCTTTAGAAAAACTCACTCCCTTGGAAGATAATCTCAATAGCATGTGTGAATAGAGAGAGCATCGAAGTGTGACAGACAGAATGTCAAAGAAGCGTGACAGGCATGATCTTAGTACTCAGAAAAAGTAAGTGGAAGGCTTATGTGGATATTCATATACTACTTTCCAGGGTTTCAGAGGTTCATGATTTCTCATGGAGACCAAAGTGTGTGCGTGACTGTGAGGGGTTATCAGTCCTCTGGGTTCTGGCTTCACTCAGAAATAGCCCAGACCACAGGTGTCCATCCTGCCCAACAGACGTTAGGCCCCCTCCCGGGGCCCCTGCCGAGTGGGTCAGTTCTGTGGATGTGGGAAGGGGTGAGTGTTGAGTTTGGAATGAAAAGCTGTGTCTTGAGCTTACAGTAGATAATTTAGAGCTGCTTCTTGCTTAGAGATGACCCAATGCCCAAAAGTAGCCATTGTGGGCAAGTGGTGTTTCCCAAAAAGATATGGTGAAGTGCTTCGTAACCCCCAGTGCCTGTGAGAGTGACCTTATTTGGAAACAGGATCTTTACAGATGTAATCAAGTTAATTGAGGTCATACTGAAGTAAAGTGAGCCCTAAATCCAAGGACTGGTATTCTTATGAGGAGAGAGAGATTTGGACAGATCCATAGAAAGAACATTGTGTGACAGCGCAGGCAGAGACGGGTGATGCTGCCATCAGCCAAGGACTGCTGGCAACCACTAGAAGCGGGACGAGGTGAGGAAGGAGTTGCTGCTGGAGCCTTCACAGGCAACACTGCCCTGCCGACACCCTGACCTCAGACTTCTAGACCTCCACGTGGAGTGTGAGACAATAGATTTCTGAGGTTTTAAGCCACCCAGTTGGTTGCACTTTGTTTCAGCAACTTTGGAAACTGATACCGTGGCTCAAACAGAGCCTCTAGGTGTCTCCTCTTTTGCAATCCAAAGACTGTACCAAAGCAACCTGAAGGGGTAAGAGAACTAAATAAATTTGCTTTTGGGGGAGATAGATTTGGGTCAATTTCTCTATGTTGAGTTAGATGAGTGACATAAGGTAGTAGTCAATTCCAGATAACCCTCGACCGTGGTGATTTCAGAAAGAGAGGGCCAGGAGGCCTGGGAGCCAGCAGGCCAGCAGGGGGCCTGCCCACTGGCCCTGAAGCAGCCAGCAGTGATGTCTGAGCAAGGGGCCCATCCTGTGCTTCTCTGGAGCCCCACCGAGCAGAGACCGGTGGAGGGCCAGGGGAACTGCACCTCGGTGGGTGGAGGGGCTTAGAGAGGCTGAGACAAGGTATGTGCATGGGCATGAGGGCATTCCTGGTCCTGTGTGACGCGTCAGTGAGCAAGAGGCATCCTCTAGAAGAGGTAGACACTACATGGGAAGGGAGAAGCAGCGTGAAGGAAGGAGCTTCAGGACGAGGGTACTCAGTGATAGCTTCCTCCCCCATGTCCCTCAGACCCACGGCGTGATATCCCACTCCAAAATAAGGCAGAATGAAGAATTAAAACCCATCACTCTTGGAGAAAAAAAGCAAGTTATCTGGATATCCTTGCTTTCTCCTGGCCTCACTACCTCTGATGTTCCCCTGGCTTCTTGCAAATCAATCAGCCTAAATCAAGGATATCAAGACAGAAACGCTGCTGCGAACGGCACAGAAGTGAATGTCAAGGAGAGGTCAGGGAACACGCATACTCCTTGGCGCCCACCGTCTTATTTTCTTAACTTACTGGGAAATCTTTTTGTTAACGTGCATGCATTAAATTTCTTCCTGGCCTCGTCAGCCCCAAGCCCAGGCAGTGGCGGTCCCCCGCGAGGATAGCGTACCTTCTGAAGAAATGCACCCAGATCAGAATGGTATATGAGTCTGTCCTATTCTGGCTCTAGAAAAGAAATGTCACAATAAATAGGTGGGTGGGGTCTGCCCCACACTCCCCAAAACAGCCCAAACAGCGGTGAGATCAAACTGAGGACAACGTTATCATCGTATACTCTTTTCTTTACACAGTTTGATACCTACCTACTTCCCAGAACAACACTGTGTAAGGGAAACTGGGTGAATACTTATTATTTTTAGTGTGTTACACACTACAATTAGTCACCATTAGCTAATCATATGGAAAAGGCTGAGTTGGGGCTGCTTCACTCAAAGTTGGTTTTAGGTGGGGTGAAGCAGGCAGCGTGACATGGGCAGCCCCGTGGTGGGTTTTGCTGATTCAGTTCCTCTTTCCTTGCCCCCTATTTAATATAAAATTCCTCTAACAAAGTTTCCCATGTGACCACGGGTCAGCATTTTCATAGAATGGAGGCGTGCAGTACAGCAAAGACCACAGTGCCAGCGCCCTTCGCATCTGCCATTCCCACCTCCTCCTTGCTTTTCCAGTCCTTTCCAAACCCGCATAGGCTGGTGGGGAGAGGAGGGAGACAGAAAGGGTGAGAGGGGAAGCAAAGTCATTTCCAGCATTTTCAAGTCAGCTCTCCCCAAATGCTCTCTCTCCACACCCCTCTTCCCCCTTTTGGGACTCCGAGGCCTTCCCTCCACCTGAAACCCCTTGTCGAGGATCCCTTCCTTCTCTAAATTTGGCAGGAAGCTTCTGTTGCAGACTCTTTTTACTACTGGAATTCCCTTTCAGGGACTGCTCTCTGCCACTTGTAGGGCTGCAGCAGCTTGCCTGACCATTTAAGGCTCTACACTGCGCTCACAGAAAATGAGCATACTCCTCTCTCAGATATCTTATATTTTATACAAGCTCTGTGCATTTTCCAAACACAGGATTGACCCTCATGGGCAGGAATTTGAGACCAGGCAGGAAAAGAGAGTCACAGAATGTAGGGGAGCTGCTTGGGGGCTGGTGGGACTTGCCAGGGATCCTCATATCCCTTCATGAGGCAGTTGCCTGGTCAACCTATTTCCAGGGATGCCCCTGATTTCATGTGAAAAGCAATGCATGTTTCTGCAGACACGTCAGTGCTCTAACAGCAGCGTGTCCTCTGCTTTGATGTCTTAGGAGATTTGCTTCCATTGAATCATAGTAAACTATATTTTTGCTTCTTGGCAGAATATTATTTACAGATATCTGCAGATTTGGGAGGAAAACTTTTTTTCCTAGATGGAACTATCTTGAAAACAAGGGGAAGAAAGGGCAAACACACACATACACACACACACACTCTCTCACTCACATGAAAGCCTTCTCCCCACATCCTTCCAAGTCTTCGTTCTATTTAAACTATTTATAAATAATACCTGATGATAATCTCACTGAAAATGCATTGTTTTTATGTTAATTTTTGTTAATTTGACATCTCTAGATGATATCATGAAAATTTTTACTGTGTGTACGTTTGTGTGTGCATGTAATTTTGTTCCCTTAGTCCATGATGAATTAAAATAAGTAGTTTACCTATAGATAACTAACATTCTGTACATGTCTTCATGAAGTTTGCCATAACAGCTGCAATTAAGACATATCCCAGAAAATGTTTAAATTTTATTTTTAATACAATCCTAATGTTGCTGAGTTCCCAGCAACACAATCATTTATTGCAGCCAACATCTACTGTGTTTACTATTACAGCAAGCTCTTTTCCAAGTTCTTATGTCAATAACACACAAGGTAGGGCCTGCGATATTTCCCATTTGTGGATGGGGAACCAGAGCCACGGACAGGTGCCAAGTCACCCAGGTCTCAGTGGCGGGGTGGGGGGGTCTCCCCAGAGACAGCCTGGCTCAGACACACTCTCCACTGCCGCGGCGCAAGGGACCCTTGTCATCGTCCCACAGAGTCTGCCTTGTCATTGCTTCTTAGGTGCTGAGATACTGTCAATGAAGAAACAATCTCAGTACACTCTGTGGTTCTGTCATCCTCAGCAATGACCAGTCTTCATGGGGGTGGCGTCCTGCAAGCCTGGGCTTGTGTTAAAATAAAAAAGTGTGCTTTGCACCTAAAGCAGTCATGGGATTAAAACAAGCAGCAAATTGATGCTCTCATTTAAAAGTCTTCCCTGGCCTGTGAGTGCTCTGGGACTACAGAGGTGAAAGAAGCCTGTCCACGAAAGAACTGGGCATTCTGGAGGATCCTGGGCAGAACTTAAGACCCCAGGGGAAAGCAGGAAGAGAAGGCACATTTTCAGGAAAGGTCGAAGCCAATGTCAGTTAATGATGGCAGTGTTAGGTTCTGTTTTCACACTTTCGATGGTCTAAAAATGGGGCTTCAGACAAAATACCTTTCCCAAATGAAGCCAAGGCCTGCTTCACTACAGGCACAGGGTATGCACTGTGGGTGACAGCCAGCCTCCTTCAGTTTTCCAGAGTCTTTCCTGGGGTCTTGCTTGGCTCAGGGCCACTGGAACGCAGCCCACCCGCTGACACCAGGGGGAGTCGAGCCTGCGCTCAAGGTTCACACGTCTTGTGTGCCACAAACACTGCAGAGGAGAAAGACATCATCCACACAAGATCCCGCCCTCAGCAGGGACTTGGAAAATCAGGAACCCAATAGTCCACAGTTAGGGAGACTGAAAGGTTGCTCATTTTACCTAATAATACCACACCTACTAGTCCCATTGCTAACATTTCTACTTCAAGTTAGCAAGCCGAGTGAGGTGCAGTGAAAAGTGTCTGAGTTCCAGGTTGCTCTTAGCAACATCTATAATCTGTGCTTCTAGCCTCCTTCCCTGCAGAACAGTACCTGAAGGAAGACCTGGTGATGCTCATTGACAGCGGAATTGCCCACGATTTCTCCCTTTTCAGCAGCGATTTAAGTGTTCCAAAGGCATTAGAGCGCTTTACTGTTTTCAAGGCAAGATGGAAGGAGAGCTTAATCTTGCTTAGAATTTCCTCTACTTTTAAGTTTCAGGTTGGGGGTATAAAGAGGTTGGATACAGAAGAACTGCAGCTGCCCAGGGCTGGCTGGGGCCGGGCTGTGGAGAGCAGGTGATCTCCCCTCTTCTCCATCAGAGTCAGGAATGTGCCTGTTCCTTTACTGGGGAGAGCAGGTGATCTCCCCCTTCTCCATCAGAGTCAGGAATGTGCCTGTTCCTTTACTGGGGAGAGCGGGTGATCTCCCCTCTTCTCCATCAGAGTCAGGAATGTGTCTGCTCCTTTACTGGGGAGAGCGGGTGATCTCTCCTCTTCTCCATCAGAGTCAGGAATGTGTCTGCTCCTTTACTGGGGAGAGCAGGTGATCTCCCCCTCTTCTCCATCAGAGTCAGGAATGTGTCTGCTCCTTTACTGGGGAGAGCAGGTGATCTCCCCCTCTTCTCCATCAGAGTCAGGAATGTGCCTGCTACTTTACTGGGGAGAGCGGGTGATCTCCCCCTCTTCTCCATCAGAGTCAGGAATGTGTCTGCTCCTTTACTGGGGAGAGCGGGTGATCTCCCCCTCTTCTCCATCAGAGTCAGGAATGTGTCTGCTCCTTTACTGGGGAGAGCGGGTGATCTCCCCCTCTTCTCCATCAGAGTCAGGAATGTGTCTGCTCCTTTACTGGGGAGAGCGGGTGATCTCCCCTCTTCTCCATCAGAGTCAGGAATGTGTCTGCTCCTTTACTGGGGAGAGCGGGTGATCTCCCCTCTTCTCCATCAGAGTCAGGAATGTGTCTGCTCCTTTACTGGGGAGAGCGGGTGATCTCCCCTCTTCTCCATCAGAGTCAGGAATGTGCCTGTTCCTTTACTGGGGAGAGCGGGTGATCTCCCCTCTTCTCCATCAGAGTCAGGAATGTGCCTGCTCCTTTACTGGGGGAGAGCGGGTGATCTCCCCCTCTTCTCCATCAGAGTCAGGAATGTGCCTGCTCCTTTACTGGGGAGAGCGGGTGATCTCCCCCTCTTCTCCATCAGAGTCAGGAATGTGCCTGCTCCTTTACTGGGGAGAGCGGGTGATCTCCCCTCTTCTCCATCAGAGTCAGGATGTGTCTGCTCCTTTACTGGAACCATTGACTTCCCTGGATGGCTGCAGGCTTTAGGGAGGCCTGTGCTGGCAATACAGGTGCAGTTCAAAAGAAATTCCATTAAAATAAAGTGGGCAGTGGGGAGACAGGGGGAACTCTGTCACAAAACATTAAACCTAAAATGCTGTCCGGTCAAAACCTAGACAGCCTATAAGATCCATGAGAACTCGGAGACTCTGCTTCTGAAGCGAGGGTGGGGGAGCTGAGGGGTGAAGCCATCATCAGGGTGTCAGCCCAGCCCGAGCCATGGAGAAGGCGGCTGCCTCTGCGGGGGTTGGGAACCGCACACGTGCACGGCAAAGGCGAAGGACCTTCCATCGACCACGCAAAATCTTCACGAAATCAGGGTCTGTCCACGGTCTAAATATCGAGACCTCATGCTGAGTTCTGAGGTAAAATGGGAAAACCATTTTCATAGTACAGTGACGTTTCCTGCCAATAAGCAAACTTTTCCACCCCCCCGCTCAGCTACAAAAACACACTTGGGAGCTCCAGGGAGGAGGCAGAGGAACATGGGCCCCCCAGTGCGAGGCCGGCTCAGGAGTCCCTTCCAGTGGCAGTGACACTGCTTTGTGAAATGCACACACTATGGGATGGAAAACAGTGAGAGGGAAGCCACAGCGTTAAGAAGGAATAATCACAGAACGTTTTTGGTATTTCCACAGCTCCCTCAACATCTGCCTACACTTCCAGGTTAATCGAGGCAGCCTGTTTACGTGGAGCTTTGAGCCGACACAAATCCTTTGCCGACCCCAGCAGAACACACTTTCCACATTTAAAGCCATTTTCATGTAAATGATTATGCCATTGACCTCCCAGGGTCATTCAAATATTTGCTGAGAAGTTGGCTGCTTTCGGGATTTTCTTAGAATGCCATGTATTTCATTTTTGTGCAGAACAGATGACAGGCAAGGCATTCCGACGGGAGTTGAGTTCATTTAACTAATTCCTGTCAGGGGAAGGGAAGTGATGGGATTCATAAAGCCAGTCCCAGCCCGGAGACTTTCCTTTTTCCAAAACAGAAAAAACAAAACATGCTGTGTGGTTTTGCAACCGGGCAAGTTTTGAAATATTTTTAAGCTCTCTACTTTGCCAAGTGTTTCATTAAAAACTATTTTCTTTCTGTTTCATGCCAAAAAAATGTCACCCCCAAATATTTTTTCCCATATCTGGTCACATGTCCAGGATTTTTTCTTTCTAAGAATAAATAATTTTTCTGGGTTATAAAAATGCCACTTGCTGTATCAGATTAAACATATCTTTATATAGAAAAAGCATGTGAAACATTCTGCAAGTGGGTCTAAGGGAAGAGTCTTACTTGATACAATTTTGTTACATTAATTTTGATTAAATATTAGGTCTTGAATTCTTTTTATGACTCTCACAAAGTTCAGGCTTACTTTGTAACACTTTCAATCCTTTTTTTCACTATCCATATACGGTTTCCTTTTATTAGAAAGCACTAAAGAAGAATTGATTTCTGTGTTTGACCAAAATAATATGTTGGCTATGATACCAATGCAAGGGAACCCTCTGGGCTCCATTCTCTATTTGCATAGTTAGCTGGAGTTAGAAGGTTCAGCTCTCAGGGGTTCAAGAACTGTAGCATTAAAAAGTGCGAACTTGCAAATGAGCTGCCAAGATTCACAGAAAGTGGAGAATGTGGCTGAGAGCTGACTTGTCTCCATCCTGGTGTTCTATTGGTCCTGCTGCTAGGTAAAGCTCAGGCACACAGGGACACTGAAAAATAGCTATTTGTATGGGTTGGACTGGCATTTTCTTTTTTACCAGTGAAAATGGTAATTACATTCACAAAGTCAAAAAGCCGAATAAATGGTCTTAGAGTTGGAAATAAAGGGAAAAACAAAACACAGGCTTGAAAAAGCAGTAATAGCCATACACCTAAAATGTGACAAATGTTCGTAGGGAAATGAATTGTAGGGCATTAGCTCTTGTAAAACAACGAAGGGCCTGGTGTAAGTCATATGCTACAGATTTGAAAACTTAACATTGGGCAACTTAAAAGGCACGTATCTGTTATTGATATTTAACTAATCATTGTAAATGAATCTACTGTAAGTGAAAAGCAATCGAAGTTGATCTGTAATGTTACTGCTGGTTAGCGGGGTAATTCTGAAAGTCTGTGTGTTTATTGGTGTGTGAGGGGACGTGTGTATTGAGGTGTGTGTTCAGGGGAGGGGGCTTCTGGTCCTTTATAAATGGTTCCTTCTAAACTTCCTGGTTTTCAAATCTTCATCGCTCTTTTTAAAATCTAAAAATGTAGGCTTATAATATATGGAGAGCACATTGCCACGAGGAGATGAGACATTTCAGAGAGCACATGGCACTGATTCTGAAATGCCACAGAGTTGCTTCAGAATATACCCAAATTATCTGAAAGACTAATGATACTCTAAGAAACTGCAGGGCGCAGAAAGTTGTTTTGCTCGTCTTCAACCCACTGTCACCGTGCCACAAATCGAACCTAATAAAATTTCCATTCCTCTCTCCATCTTATCAGTATATGACCCCTCCCCTCATGCACGGGGAAATTGTTCTTTACATCATGAAAAAATCAAGCATCTCCAAGCACTTACATTTTGTTGAGCCGGGTCTCCCATGGTCAAATGATAGAATGCAACACAGTGAGTTTGCTTCCTAGGAACGGCAAATCAGCATTGCGTGCACTCAAACCCGAAATAATACCCTTCATTTGCTGCAATTGGTTTAGTGTCAGTGCCATAAAAAATGGATGATGGAAAACTGGAGCCCTTGACAGAAATACAAGTCTGCTGTGTGTGGCTTGTGCAGGAATGGAGCAGAGAGAAGCGGTGGTCTTGTCTACATATCATCCTTGGGCTTCACCCATGCTGACAAGTGGAAGCATGTACACAGTGGACACATGCTGTCAGGACATTCATCCCTGCTGGCACATAAATGGCAGGGAGCTACACATAAGAACTCCTGTTAGAATTCAAGTGGCACAGAAACCTGAGCCTATGGAATATCACTGTGGAGAGGGCAGACCAAGTTCTTTACAGTGCTCTTTGCTTTTGCAAAGAGGTAATTTCCAACTCAAGAATGCTCTGTGGCTTTGGCGTAAAGAAAGTTGAAATTCAGTGAAATAGAGCCTTGAAGGTCATCCAGTCTGTGCTGCAGCAGGAAGTGAATGTTGGGAGCCACAAATGCAAAATAGGCAGCTCAGCCCAACATTAACTCAGCCCAGCACCAACTTAGCCCAGTACTAACTCAGCTCAGCACCAACTTAGCCCAGCACTAACTCAGCCCAGCACCACCTCCCCTCAGCACTAACTCACACCAGCACCAACTCGGACCAGCACTAACTTGGACAAGCACCAATTCAAACCAGCACCAACTAACTCAGACCAGCACTAACTCAGACCAGTACCAACTCAGCCTAGTATGCACCAATCCTTTGGCATAGACTCAGACTCCAAACATGTATAGAGAAAGTCTAACCAAAATTTGCAAAATTAGGACCTGTGGTCAGTACCTTGACTAAATATGACTCTGTCTATGAACACAAGTGGGCATAATGTGACATAAGACAGTAGAGAGGGGTACTGTTAGAAACCTCTAGCATTGGGCTGAGCATGGTAGCTCATGCCTGTAATCCCAGCACTTTGGGAGGCCGAGGCGGGTGGATCACTTGAGATCAGGAGTTTGAGAGCAGCCTGGCCGACATGGTGAAACCCCGTCTCTACTAAAAGTACAAAAATTAGCTGAACATGGTGGCGGGTGCCTGTAATCCCAGCTACACAGGAGGCTGAGAATCGTTTGAACCCAGGAGGCAGAGGTTGCAGTTAGCCAAGATTACGCCATTGCACTCCAGTCTGGGTGACAGTGAGACTCCATCTCAAAAAAAAAAAAAAGAAAATAAGAAACCTTCAGCATTAGCATTATGTCAGAAAGGGCAAGAGGACTGAAGAAGGAGAAAGGCAGAGAGAGTAACAGGGGGACACGCATGGAAAGTACTTTTTGCTTCTTCAGTCCTGTGACTGCATTAGGAGCAGAGGACAGACCCGAGAGCTGCCCTCTCCTTACTTTTCTTGTCTTTTTTTTTTTTTTTTTTTGAGAGAGAGAGTTTTGATCTGTCATCCAGGCTGGAGTGTAGTGGCATGACCTCGGCTCACTGCAACCTCTGCCTCTCAGGTTCAAGCGATTTTCCTGCGCGTGGCTAATTTTTGTATTTTTAGTAGAGATGAGGTTTCACTACGTTGGCCAAGCTGTTCTAGAACTGACCTCAAGTGATCTGCCCGCCTCGGCCTCCCAAAGTGCTGGGATTACAGGTGTGAACCACCGCGCCTGGCCTCTCCTCACTTTCCATCACACACTCCTGCCCTGTGGCCCTGCTTGGACACAGTAGCAGGGTCTACATAAAATAAATTGAAATACTTCTTTTCATCATCTGCTTTACTTTTGGTCCATCACATTGGAGATACTCAGCCAGAAATCATACGCTGGCTGGTTTCTAGGAGCCAACTCGAATGCTTGGCCTTTGAGGGAAGTGTTAAGGTGCGTATGGTCTCCCGCCCCACTGGTCCTCCGCTCACGGACCCTGGCCTGCGCTCACTTTGTCTCACAGCCTACGCTTCCAACTGTTCATGTGTGATGCAGCCGCTGGTCCTGCCACGCTTGGAGCCCTCCCATCCGCTGACTGGCCCTTCTCTGAAATCCACATCTTGGCTTCCCTGCGTTGTTGCTGATTGGACGTGTCTCTCTGGCTCGTTTTCTCCGAGAATTCTGGTGAAGACGATAATCTCTGGCACTCAGGGGCCAGCTCTGGCTCCAGCGGTTTGGGGGTGGTATTCAAACAACCCTTGAGAATCTTATTTTTCAAGCCTATTGACTGGACTTTAGGGCTAAAGCAAGCGGTAAATTAAAAAACAAAACAAAGCAAAGCAGAAACAACTGGCCTTGCTGGGTGTGGTGGTTCACGCCTGTAATCCCAGCAGTTTGGGAGGTCGAGGCAGGAGGATCACTTGAGGTTAGGAGTTTAAGACCAGCCTGGCCAACATGGGGAAACCCCATCTCTACTAAAAATACAAAAATTAGCCGGGCATGGTGGTGGGCACCTATAATCCCAGCTACTCGGGAGGCTGAGGCAGGAGAATTGCTTGAACCCGGGAGGCGGAGGTTTCAGTGAGTGGAGACTCGCCACTGCACTCCAGCCTGGGCAACAGAGTGAGACTCCATCTCAAAACACCACCACCACCACCAACAGCTGGTGTAAGTAAACAGATGCACCCAGGAGCCCGACTGTGCAGACAGACTGCCTGGCTTTGAATCTCGCTGCTGCCATTGATTGGCTGCTTACCCTTGCATATCACAAGATGGGAATAATAACAGCACCTACTTCATAGGTTGCTCTGTTACCCATTCGTTTCTTCATTCCTTCGGTAAGTATCTATTGGGCACCTACTACTTCCCAGACGTACGGATCCAGAAACGTCCAGCACAGATTAAGAGTCCACAGTCTCAAGGACTTCACATTCCAGGGCATGTTTCTTTAAGGATCCAATAAGATATACCCCTAAACTGTACACTGTAGAGCCTTTGACACAGTAAACACTCATGTGCCACCAGCTATTATCACAGTAACAATAAAAATACACTTTTAGCAAAGGTTTTAACTGGATGAGGTGATACTCATAAAGATATATTTGCTGTAGTGAAAAGGAGAGAAAATGTAGGAAAGTCAGGGAAGAGAAATATCTGCTAAAATCGTTCATGAATCTGACACAGGAGATACTGAGCATGTCCTAAGCCTTGACCTGTGCTATTTGATGTGGCATTGCACACCTGGGACACGTCAATTATGAGGTTTAGACCGTCTGCACACTACCTGACACACTCCACAGCTGTACAACTTGCAGCATGAGTCAGCACCATCAGCATGAATCAGCACCATCCTAACCTCTAAAGAGCCCAGCAGGCACAGCAACGGCACCTCCCAGCCTTTTGGGCGTGGTAGGGACCAGCTCATTTCCGGAGAGGTATCTCCTTTACGCCCGTCTGCAAAAGCAACCTAGATCTAAACCTTAGATCTCAAGGTCAGAAAGGGGGTTAGGTTGAGGTACTGGAGCGTCCTTTTTAAATTTTATTTTTACAATAACTTCCATTTATTATTATTTTTGGTGGCACCCTAGTGAGGCAGGCTAGTTTGACAATATGCTGCTTAGAGGAAATTTGCTGTTAAGTCATTTGAGCTCACTAAATTTTGGTGTAGCATGAAAACCAAGACTGTTTTCAACTCTCTCTTTGGCAAACCCACTTGATTCCTGATAGCGCTATTAATATTGCAAAGGTTTCCCAATTTGCTTCCCAGTTGCTCCCTGGGACGGTGAAGAACAGACAAATAACCCCTCGGAAGCAAGCAGTCTCGAAACCAGGCTGAGCTTTGTAATGGCTTCTTCCACACTGTCCTTCAGTGCTGAGGATGAAAACAGAGCTAAAAACTGTGAAACACAATGATTTATCACCTCCTTTCCCTGTATACACCCAGTAGTTTAGAACCCCGTTAGCTTCAAAATCTATTCAATCACATCATATTCCCGTCCCAACTCCCACAAATGCTACATGAGAGAGGGTTCAGGTATCAAACGAGTGGCTGGAAGGACAAACTAAGATTCCAATGAGGAGTTCCTCCTCCTCCTGATTCAGATTTTTTTTTTTTTTTTTTTTTGAGACGGAGTCTCTGCCAGGCTGGAGTGCATGGAGTGATCTCGGCTCACCACAACCTCGGACTCCCTGGTTCAAGCGATTCTCTTGCCTCAGCCTCCTGAGTAGCTGGAATTGCAGCCATGTGCCACCACATCCAGTTAATTTTTGTATTTTAGTACAGATGGGGTTTCACCATGTTGGCCAGGATGGTCTTGATCTCCTGACCTTGTGATCTGCCCGCCCCGGCCTCCCAAAGTGCTGGGAAGGCGTGAGCCACCACGCCCGGCCTCAGATAATTTCTTCGTCTTCCTCCTCCTCTTCTTCTTCTGGTTCTTTCTTCTCCTTCTTCTTGTTTCTCCTTGTCCTCTTTCTTCCTCTTCTTTTCTTCTTCCCTCCTCCTCCTTTCCTCCTTTCTTCTCCTCCTTCTGAACCTTATTCTTCCTCCTCCTCCTCTTCCTCTCCCCCTCATCTTTCCCCTTTCCCTCCTCTTCTATTTCTCCTTTCTTGTCCTTCCTCCTCCTTTTTCCCTTCCTTTCTTCCTTCCCCCACTTCCTTTTCCTTATTCCCCCTCCTTCTCCTTTTCCTCTTCTTCTTCCTCCTCCTTCCATTCTCTTTTTTGTTATTCAATCTCCAATTTTCACTTCCTAAAATTTCATGTGGTTGGATGCTACTATAATTATTCAATTACACGGTGATGACATGAGGGCTGGTGGTTTGAAACAACGTACCCTCTTGTTGGCGTTACTGCATTCATGTGGAACTTGAAACCGTAGGTCCGTGCAGGCTTTTCCAGGGTCCCCAAGAGTACTTCGTGGGTTTTGGATCCAGGTTTGTGTTTCAGTAAATCAGCATATTACTCCAGTCTATAGTGTACCATCAAGATAGCAATCGTCTGACTATTTTAGACTCTGCATTATGAAAGGAAATCTTGCTTTTGATTGAATTTCATGGGAGAATATTGATAAAATATCATTGTTGAGATCATTACTCTTCTTTAGCTCAAATCAAACAATGAAGTGATGTCATCTTGCAAACTATGCAGACAGGTGGTGGTACTCATGAGCCTGCCACACTGGATTAATCTTTGAATTGTCAGAATCTCAGAATGAGAACTTTCCACAAATCCAAAACTGGTGGGCTGGCAACTTGGACCATTCAGAGATGAAATTATATCATGATATAAGAAGCCTAATGGAATGAATGGCCAATATGCATTAAAGACAAGGCTGCTAAAACCTAGCTCCTACCATTCAGACTTCTCTGAAATTGTGAAACATGATTTTCCCCTTTACCCCAAAGAAGACCCTTTGGCAAGGGTACAAGCACTAAGGGTGAGCCTTCCTTTGGATTGGAAGCTCAGAAGAAAGAGTCATATTGAAGTCACTCAAACTGATCTTTGCTCGGGCTGCCCGCTGACTTTGCTAGGCAGCTAGTGCTAAGGAGAGGCTAAAGAAAGCAGAGGACACTTTTGGGCCAGCTCAGGGGTGGGGAGTGCATGGCCGCTCTCCTTGTGTGATGCCGGTGGCTTGTTCTGTGGTGTGTGGGCATACAGAGAGCGGGCACATCCCCCACTGCAGCTGGCGAAGCTTGATGTGGGACTAATCAGGGATAGAGGGGGAGGAGCTGCTGCGAAGATGCCCGAGCAGGTGCCATCAGTGGGGACTAGGGAAGCAGCATCTCTATCCAGGATGCATCCCGGTGGTAAGGACACCACCAACCTGAACGTGACCAGTAAGAACACAAACCAGACCCCCCAGACGTCTCCCACATGTAAGGAGAGGTCAGGGGTTGCTCTAATTTTTGGCTTTCACACCTTTTAGACAGATGTCTTGAAAAACGTCTGTTTCACTTGCATTAGGAATTAATCATGTTCCAGAATTATGATCAGGTAGATGAGGAGGACCGAAGCCACAGCGGGCTCCTTTTGACTTCACATCACATCTTCTTCAAAGCACCTGTGCACCCAAGGTGCAGATTCTGATTTGATGGCAACCTATTACAAATTTACTTAGACTGCAAGCAATCATACTATACTTAATAGCTATATTTAGTAGAATACTTAGATTAATACTTGGAGAGAATTTAAATTTAAATATTATTTTCACAGCTAAAAGACAAAATAGCAATAGGCAAATGCATTCTCTTTTGGTTTTCTTTGGCCGATATACTTCATTTTTAAGCCTATATACCCCTCTCCCAATTTGAAGACATCCCTCTTATACAGTAAGCACAAGTATACACATAAAAACATTAGGTCAAGGTGTAGCTGGGACATAGTCCACCCAGGCTGCCTGGGGATGAAAGCCTGTTTGACTGATCGCTGCAGTTACCACCTCTTGGCCATGACCGTTCCTGCCATTTTGGCCTCTCTGAAAAGTGAGGTGCACTCAGCCATCATAGATATGTTTCCTGGTCATGTTTTGGTTCTCTCTACAAGAGAAAAAACGATATCACCTAAGTCCTAACTGTATCCTCCCACTCTGTGAACTGCAGAAAAGGAAGCAGCAGAAGAAATAATAGAAGAAAGAAGAAAATGACAGAAGCATGGAAGGAAAAGTAGCAGGTGAGTTTTCATCAGGGCAGCCTTCGGGTAAGATTTACAGGAGACAGTGTTTTCTCTGTGCCTCCGTGGCTTGAAAGGCAGTGGAAGGAGGACTCACCAGTGACAGAATTCAAAACACTCATAGTTGTGCCTCAAAGTCCTCCCTGGACATCACCAAAAGGCATGGTTTTAGGTTGTTTTTCTGAAGGGCAATGGGTTTCTATAGATCCATGTATTCTCTTTACCCAGTTAGAGTTTCTTTTCTTTTCTGAGACGGAGTCTCACTCTGTTACCCTGACTGGAGTGCAGTGGGACCATCTTGGCTCACTGCAACCTACGCCTCCTAGGTTCAAGCGATTCTCCTGCCTCAGCCTCCTGAGTAGCTGGAACTACAGGTGTGTGCCACCATGCCTGGCTAATTTTTGTATTTTTAGTACAGACAGGGTTTCACCATATTGGCCAGGCTGGTCTTGAACTCCTGACCTCAAGTGATCCTCCAACCTTGGCCTCACAAAGTGCTGGCATTACAGGCATGGGCCACTGCACCTGGCCTTATCTAATTAGAGTTTCTTAAGTGGGAATGGAGTCAGTGGTCCCAGGCTGGGCCAAGCTAGGACAAGCTGAGGAATGCATCCTGGGGTTGACAGATGGTGAGGAATACCCAAGCAAAATATTCTTGTGTGAGGCTTAGACTCTGTAAGAAACTATCACTTTATGAAGAGACTTTCTTCTCCCATCAACCAGATTTTCCCTCACATTAGTTGCAGCCTTGTTATGGGCAGAATTCTGTCCTCTCAAATTCATATATTGAAGGCCTGGCTTCCTAGGACCTCAGAATGTGCCTGCACTCTGTATTTGAAGACAGGGGCTTTAGGAGGGGAATTAAACTGAGGTCATTAGGGTTGGGCCTTAAACCAATCTAGCTGGTGTCCTTTAAAAGAAGAGGGAATCTGGACACACACACGAGACACCAGGGATGCATTCATAGAGGAAAGACTACGTGAGGTCACAGCAAGAAGGTGGCCGTCGGCAAGACAAGCACGGAGGCTTCAGAAGAAACTAGATCTGCTGTCACCTCGATCTTGGACATCGGGCCTCCAGAACTTTGAGAAATAAATTTCTGCTGTCAAAGCCACCAGTGGTACTTGTTACAGCACCCCAAGTGGACTAATACAACCTGCAGGCTTCACACGATGAACAAGGGATGCGACTTTATTGCAGGACCAGTAATCTGAGTTGCTTGCAAATGCTTGAGTGTAAGCTCAGCTGTGCTTTCAGTGATCTGGCTGGAAAGAAGTGGAGGGCACGAGTTCATGGCAGTGTGCTCAGGGGTACCTGGCCCCTCTACATAAGAGCCCCATAGAAGACATGGCGCTCTGGTCCTATCTCAGAGCAGCGGCAGCTTCCAGGACGCCACCACCACTGGTCTCTTGCTGCTCCCCCACTTGGCTCCGGACAGATGAGGCAGGCCAGTGGCGGTCAGGGTATAGCTACATGTGGTTGTAACCAGAGTGGTTTCTCCTCATCCTCCCCGAGGTTGCCCTTCTCCGTGCCTGGAGCGGTGACAAACTGGCCTTTGCTCAGGCATGGTGGCTCATCCCAGCACTCTGGGAGGCCAAGGCTGATGGTTCACCTGAGGTCAGGAGTTCAAGTCCAGCCTGGCCAATTTGGTGAAACCCCATCTCTACTAAAAATACAAAAATTTAGCCAGGCGTGGTGGTGGGTGCCTATAATCCCAGCTACTCAAGAGGTTGAGGCAGGAGAATCACTTGAACCCGGGAGGCGGAGGTCGCAGTGAGCCGAGATCATACCACTGCAGTCCGGCCTAGGTAACAGAGAGCGAGACTCCATCTCAAAAGAAAAAAAAAAAAGGCCTTTGCTGCTCCCCACAGATGCTCACATTTCTCCCCAGCTCACTCTAAGCTGTGCTAAGATCTGGTAACAAAGCTTGCTTTTATTTAAGGTACATATTGTGAGTTTTAGGTGGCCCGCTCTAAGGTACAGAGGCCTGCTCTTGGGACTTGCAAATTAGCATCTAGCTCTACTACTTCTGGGCACATGACCTCGGCCTCATCAGTTAGGGCTGGGCTTGCGTGAAGTGAGCTGCGGCCCAGGGCCTCGGTGTGTGACTGGCTCTGTCATCAGGAGCCCCATACATTCTCCAGGGACACTTTTTAATCATGTTGCTTTTGATGGAGGCAGTATGTTCCTGAACATATTTTCATAGTCTAGTCTCCGTCAATATTATTCTTCCAGATTGGCATCCGCTTCCAGAATTTGGAGCAAGGCAAGTTGGGAAGTAGGGCTCTGGAATCTTGAAGGATTGCCTAAGTCCCCTGCACACAGCAGCAAAAGCAGCCTCCACAGATGCCAGCTTATCAAGGGAGGGTTCATGGGCAATTTTAAGGACCTCAACCCTGATGATGAGAGAAGGTGTATTATGAATTTTGCATCTGCAGTTTTGAGGTTAGTGGCATTTTAGCATAAATAAGGTTGATTCCTTAAACACCTCAAAATAGCTCTAAATACTAAAAATAAAAATAAAAGAGAGAGAGAGAGAAATTTAGGAACTGTCCAGGTAGGATTGAGGTAAAGGACAGGGATGAAGTGAACTTTCTGAGACGTGTGTAGGTGGCTAAGTCAGTTTGGATGTCAGAAACTACACTGAGAATCAGGAGATGAGGAAGATCAATGGCAAACCAAAATGAGACAGGCTGAGACAAAGCGAGATGACAGAAGCTTGGTGATCATCTTGGACATTTTTCTAAACTGGGTGGCAAAGGAGGGAGAAACAGGTATCCTTAGGCAAAGGCCATCTCTGCCCAAGCTTGACGAGGGCAGATTGAGGACTGATTCTAGCATGAGAGGGAGGTGCAGGAGAGGCAGCTGCCCAGCACGTCCTCAAAGACCGTGAAGCCACTACTCTGAACAGTGTAGACAATACTGACCAGGAGACAGAATGCGTGTGCACACGTGCACGTGAACGTAAGAGGCTAGGGACGTCAGAGGGGAGAGGAAATACAGGGAGAAGGGAGGTCAAGGAAAGACGCCTGACATTCCACAGGGGAAGCTTCTGCACAGGAACAATGGGGATAACAACTTTAAGATGCATTGGAGAGGGTCTTTTGCTACAGAGTCAGCATCGCAAACAAGCAGAGGACCTCTGCATTAAGGTGCGATTTAAAAATACGCTATTATCTGAGATCGTGGTGCTCAACCATGGTGATTTTGCTCCCCCGGGGAACATTTGACAACTGGGAGACAGTTTTAGTTGCCACAGCTGGCAGTGGGGATGGGGTGCTAACTGCCATCCCGTGGGTAGAAGAGAGAGACGCTGCTAAACACCCAACAGAGTGTAAGGGGATTCTACAGCAAAGAATGGTCTGACTCCAAATGTCAACGGCTGAGAAACCAAATTCAGAGGATCCCAGGGAACAGAAAAGTATCTTAAAAATAAACGACATTACTTAGTATTGTACAGTTGACAAATGTTAACACTGTGCATTTATTAAAAATGAATGTAAGCAACAATTATTATTGTAGTTAGAATTTTGAAAATGTATATATGTACTGCAGCAGACTTTTAAAAGGACATATTCAGCTTCATCACCCTTTTTTTTTTTAATTGGGATTACTTCTGTCAAAATAATGCTGGTAGAAAGCAATGATATGCGAAGCATAGTCCTTTACAGAAAGAATTCAGATATGATGAGTGGAAAATAACCTTAAAGAAGCTTGAAAGAAGCAACAACTTAACGAAACCCAGCTACTGGTTCCATTTTATATTTATCTTTCCAAACTGCTGATGAATTCTGACCCATGTAGTCATGACAAAATACACATCCTGAAGAATCTGTATCCCTTTTGAGGTACTTAATGGATGTTTAGCAGGCAAGAAAATATGGCGTGCCTATTATTCACATTTGATCTTTAAATTGACATTAAGATGCCACATTTAGAGTACTGGGGGAAATTCGAGCCAAATATATAAAGCCGCTGCTGAGATGAAAGACATTCCACAAGGAGGAAACTGATCTCAGAACCAGTTAACACAGCCATGAGGGCTTTACGGCTGCTACAGCACATTAGCCACAAACAATTTCCATCCGAGGAAGTGCACTTAGCACAGCTACTGATGCATAATAAATATTTGATCCTAATTGGACCTAATGATGAATTTCAATTCTGCATTCACCATTCTTCTGTAGGACACCAACCCATAAATATAAAAAATAAAAAAGGTTTTGGGGGCACTTTTCATTTCCTTAAGTCTTTTAATAATGATGAATTGCCTAGGAGGCTCTTTGAAAAGATAGACGTGGCTAAAATGCTATCGGGAGAATTAGAAATTGCACAAGGATTCAATGCAAAATACTTTGTGAAAAAATTTGAACTTCCTTGTTTAACTTGTGTTCGTTCATTGAGAGATTAGAGGTAAAATATACTTTCTAAAAATAAAATCTGGCAAACTTTAATTTTGGTACCGATTTGGAATTTGATTAAACAGGTTCAAGTCTATTTTTAAAATTAATTATTATTATTATTAATTTTTGGCTTTCTGAGTCAAACTGACACAGGACAGAAAACCAAATAATAAATAATAATAATAATTTTTTGAGACAGAGTCTCGCTCTGTCACCAGGCTGGAGTGCAGTGGTGTGATCTCGGCTCACTGCAGTCTCCATATCACGGCTTCCAGTGATTCTCATGCCTTAGCCTCCCAAGGAGCTGGGACTACAGGAGCGCACCACCACACCCAAATAATTTTTGTATTTTTAGTAGAAACGGGGTTTTTCCATGTTGGCCAGGATGGTCTCAATCTCTTGACCTTTTGATCTGCCCGCCTCAGTCCCCCCAGTGCTGGGATTATAGGTGCGGGCCACCTCACCCAGCCCCAACTCTATTGTTATAGATTATAAAAAGGCTCCTTTCAGATAAAGTAAAAAAGATAATTTTGTTTTAGGACTTAAAAGAATAAATGTCTGGGGTTCTTTAATCTCAGTAGAATAACTCTTATTCTATTAGTAGGCAGAAACGTTTAAGCAGCATTGTCCAAAAGACATGCATGTAATTTAAATGCTTTTAAATGGAACAGAAAATTAAATTCTCTGGTGTTTTCTCAGTATTCTTTCAAAATCACATCACCAATGGATGTGAGTTTCTAATTATTCACCTATCTTTTAAAAAATTTATCCCTGAACACTTACACACTGCTGTTGGAAATGTAAATTAGTTCTACCATTGTGGAAAGCATTTGGTGATTTCTGAAAGAACTTAAAACAGAACTACCACTGACCCAGTAATCCCATTATTGAGTATATATCTAATGGAATATAGATAATTTTATCATAAAGACACATGCACACATATTCACTGCAGCACCATTCACAAAGACATGGAGTCAACATAAATGCTCATCAATGGTAGATTGGATAAAGAAAATATGCTATATACACACCACGGAATACTATGCAGCCATAAAAAAGAACAGGCTCATGTCCTTTGCAGGAATGTGGATGAACCTAGAGGCCATTTCCTAAGCAAACTCACACAGGAACAGCAAACCAAATACCACATGTTCTCACAAGTGGGAACTAAACACTGAGTGCATATGGATACAAAGAAGGAAATAACAGCTACCATAGACTACATAAGCGTGGGAGGTGGGAAGAGGTGAGGACTGAAAAACTACCTATTAAGTACTACACTTATTACCTGGGTCATGAAATAATCTGTACACAAATCCCCCCGACCCATGACATGCAATAACCCCTATGACATGCAATCAATCTGCCTATATAACAAACCTGCACATATACCCGTGAACTTAAAAGATAAAAAAATAATAAAAATAGAAAGTTTACCCTTGATAACATGTTTCGTGTATAATCACTAAATCTACTAAGGCACATTTGCATTATTATATTATAGACTCTGGTAGCTCTACAGTTTCTCCAACTGTGTACAGTTGGCCAACTACCGTAACCCACATCTTCCAAATCCTAGCAGCTTAACAATGGGAAAAGGGAATATCCAGTGCAGCTCAGTGGAATGTCTGTGTGTGTGTGCGGGGGGGGGGGGGGGTAGGGTGGGGTGGGGGCTCTGTTCTAAGCAGCCATTTAGAAATGAGGCTCCTTGCAGCTATTACTCCACCATGCCATGGGGTCTCAGAGTCCTTCACATCCCTTGAGTCTAGCTGTTAGCTGAGAGGAGCGAGAATATGCAGGATCAGGCATAGGCTTCACGAAGCAGACCTAGAAGGACAATACAGCACTTCTACCAGCCAGAAATTGTCATATGATTCCTTCTAACTGCAGAGGAGGTTGGAGAAGATAATATACCAGTGTGCCCATGAGGAAAGGAAATGGGGTTTGCGAAAATGCACAGCATTATCTCTGACAAAGTGGCAGGGAAAAAACCCACTAATGTCATATCTTTATATACTTGAGAGATGTATCATCAATGACCAATTCTCTGCCCTTGGCAGAATGCTGATTGGAAATATAGCTTTGGACAGGGTCAATATTAGGCTACGTCGAGATGATCGGCATGTGTCCTGGCAAGCTGACAACAGACTCTGTCAAACAGTCGGCATGCCCAGACCAGCCTCCTGGTCTTCCAAGCAATCACGCTCCCCTTCCCACTTTGAGACTGACACCTTTGCTTCCCACTGCAATCACAGCCACTTCATTGAAAGGAGTTGACCAGTGTCACTTGCATTTTCATCTTCATAGGGGAAGAGTCACTGTCACTTGGAATGCAACCACAAACTCCATTATCCTTAGACTACATCAGAATTACGCTCCTTTAAACTATTTGAAGGTAAAGGTCACAAGAAACTAATAGGCAACAGAAGCATACATAAATGTGAGACATCTGGCAGGGAAGACAGTTTGCTACTCATAAAATACACAACTTGAAAGTTGGTATAAATATCAGATCCAGAATAATGCCAGCCACATTTTTACTGGCAGGCGCAGCAGGCGATAACACAATGAAAATTCTCGTAGAGGTTGGAAATAGCAACAAGTCTTGAAAACTCATTTGACTATCAAGGAGGGGCTAGATCACACATTAACTCAGACCACAAAGGCTAAAGGTCTCACTTAGACGCTCTTACCACTCAGCATTTAGAACTAGATGAATAATCACATTCATTCTTTCAAAACCTTTCCCTTTAATTATACGTACGAAAGAAAATGTCTTCTCATTCCTCATATCTCACTTGGCATAAAATCTAATGTTTGTTCATCTCACTTATCCTAATCCCATACCTCCTCATGTTTATTAGAAGAAAAAATTTAACTCTGAATGTCAGGAAACAGATTTGAAGTAAATATCAGTTAAAATGCAAAAAAAAAGCAAAAGTGGTCCCAGATTTTTACAAATGTTGTTTTATAGAAACCACAAAATTGAGGCAACTTGATTTGAAACGAGTGAAGACATCCAAGAATTTTAATAGTGTGCAAGCGATTGGGACTGGTGGTTGGGAGCCCTGACATTAAACAGCTGAACTTTTCATTGACAGCTCATTAGAAAGATGTTCCAAGAATATCGAACAGAAGATGCTCAACAGAAGCTCCTCTCTAGGCAGTTCATAACTGCTATTTTGTTTATGTTATTGTAAGTCATAACTTACATTAGAATACGTAACTGTGTAAAATTTAAAGATTTTTTTATAGATTGCATGAACAAATTCCCCTTAGTACAGCTGTAATTTTGCTGCTATGTCACATGGATTTTTAATTACATTTTTCAAACACTAAGGCAGTCAATTTGATAAACAGAATATATCACAAAATTCATTCTTCTGTTCTAGGGTCTTGGTTCTTGGTAACTCATTCTCCAGAAAGAAATCATATCAGTCAGTTCACAAAAGAAAAAAAAATATTTAAGCCACCTAAAAACTCAAGTACTATTCATTGTTGATTATGTCTGGATGTTTACATCACCTAAACTATATGGTCAGTCTATAAAAATGTATGTGTATATATGCTTACAGGTAATATGCAATATAAGTAACATCCAGGGCTGGATCCTGAAGCAGACTTCCATTTTTTTTTTCACTTTGGGATGGTTTTCTCGTCAAACTGCATGGAAAAGCAGGAAGCACATTGTCCACTGTGGGGGGTCCTGGACCAGTAAAAGACTTTCAGATACTCTCAAGTGTAGTCCACGTCTTTGGATCTCAGTGGCTTTTATTATGACATAAGATATTTAGATGATACAAGCCCCGTCAAGAAACATGATTTTATAAAGAGAAACATTTGATTGTGTGGCCATTTCATAATTAGCTTCCAAAATGAGACAGGAAATTGACCTACGTGAAGAAGGCAGAGCAGGGCAAAATGCCTTTACTGCTTCGCAAATTCTGATTTCTGAGTAGGAGACGCAACTAAACCTCCTATCAATTTTTAGTCTACCTGTACATTTCTAACTTTTAGAGGTTTTTGTTAACCTTCCTTTTTGTCATTAACTTGACATTTGATATTCAAGAAACTTTAGAAACCAATGCCTGTATAATAAAATTTCAAGGTATTAAAATCGCATTTATCTTTAAGGTCACTCACTTTGCGCCAACATCACAATTCCATTTTAAGAGTTATTTTGTGTCCTGAGAAATTAAACCACTGTCTCAACTCCTTCCAGGTGACATAACAAGCCTATGTGGTATGGATTGTTCATGCTGTGCAGCATACCACAGAGACAAAGGTATACATTAGTTTAGCAATTTCAACTTCTTAAAACATCTGCTTTCTCTCCAGCTAGATCTATACAACCGGATGGAGAAGATCAGGCTTAGGTGTTTTGTAAAATTTGAAAGTTAGCTCCCTAATGGCAGCTTTCCTATGTTACTCATATTATTGGAGTATTTTCAAGCGATAGCTGATAGAATCTGGTGAGCCAGTGATGTGACTGGGTGTAAGAAGTGAAAACTCTGATGGATTGTTAACGTAGAGGCTGATGACCAGATTACAGGTTTGTACATTTTGTTTATCTCGTGTTGTGTGGAGGCTGCTGTTCAGAGCATTGCTGACACCAGGGCAGGCAACTAGTTACACAGTTAGTGAGGCTGGTGACGAAGAAACTCTCAGGCCCCAACCAATAATTTCACATAGCTAGTAAATCAGCATGAACTCCCTTGAATTACACTTCACTTTTTAAAATTAAATAACATGGGGAAGACTTTCCAGAATTTACCACTTCTTCACCAAATTGCTCTCGCCAGGCCCCCATGGAGCTCCATATTGTAAATAATCAGGTTATATCTAAGCCATCCTCTTTCTTGATCATGCCTCCCCCTCTGACATACTCTCTTCTCTTGGCTTTCAGCATACTGGGCCTGCTTGCTTTCCTCCTATCTCCCTGGGAATGCCTTCCCGGTTTCACTGATGGGGTTCTCCTCTTCTCCTCCTGGCCTCTCAATCCTGGAGTGCCACAGGGCTGAGTTCTTGGCCTTCTTTATCCTTTCCACACTCACTGCCTCATTCAGCCTGAAGACTTTAACCACCATGGAGAACCAGCCCCCTCTTGGCGTCTCCTCCATTTCCACCTGTTCCAGGCACCATCCTTCCTAGCTGGCCATTGCAATAGCTTCCTAATTAATCTCCAGCTTCCACCTTCCCGTCCTTACCGCCTACTCCCTTCAGTGTGAAAGCCTCATCCTCTGGCAGTCCCCCCTTCTTTCTCTGGGTTGCAGCTATCCTGGCCTCCTTGCTGTGCCTCAAACAGGGAGGCCACTCACACTTTAGAGCATCTGCAGAGGCAGTGCCTTCTGCCCCCAGATGGGTAACCCAGTGGATAACCCCCTTCAACTTCCTTGCTCAACACTGGAAACTTCAAGCTGCACTGCCCTCGACACAGACTTTCTCCAGATCCTCTTTTCCCTCCTATATTTTTAGAGCCCTCTTTTACTCTCTTACCTACTATACAATTTCTTATCATGTTTATCTTTTACTGTATGGTCTGCCCATGGGAATTTAAGCTCTGTGGGGGCAGGGATTTTTACTGGGGTTGTTCACGGATGTGTCTCAAGCACTCAAAACAGTCCTTTGCCTTTGGCCAGTGCTCGGATTTGCATGCGTTAATGCCTGTGCTTGCTCTGGAGTGACGAGGATGCCAGTGTTGCTAAGTTTGGAAATGAAGCTCCTCCTATGCTATGACGAGCCTGCAGAGGAGATAACAGCTTCTTGCTTAAAGACATGGAGTAGGCGTTAGAAATGATTTCTGCCCAATGTAAGAAGAGCACTTTCCAGTGATCAAGCAGAAGGAGCTGTTTGCTCTTTCCTCAGTGATTCTCACAATCCCATATGCTATCAAGTTCCATTGTCCTCTGTATATGTGAGGGTAAGGTGCTCCATTTGATGTATCTTGAAAAAGAACAGAGTTTGTGTATGTGAGGGGTGTGTGCGCCTTTTTCTAAGGATTGAACTGGATGACCAAAGGATGTGGCATAGGTAATGGGTAGAGAGAACTCAGTTACAACCGTTCACAAAAATCTCACAATAGTGAATGAAGGGTGAATGAACAGAGAAGGCCTAAGAAATCTCTCAAATAGATGGCTTTT
The DNA here is from genome assembly GCA_036589455.1 of Ateles fusciceps. Classification (NCBI taxonomy): domain Eukaryota; kingdom Metazoa; phylum Chordata; class Mammalia; order Primates; family Atelidae; genus Ateles; species Ateles fusciceps. Next base: position 164,482 of record JAZHEH010001578.1, read on the forward strand.
CTAGGAATTGAAAGGGTTTTTTTTTTTCCTTTACAGTTTAAAAAAAAATGTGGAAATGGAATACTCAATAAGATTTAGCTGTGGTTTCGATGAATGCTCTAAGAATTATGCCAGTGGTAAACATTCTAGAGAGATGGTGATGTCTTGGAAGTCAATAGTTTTTCTATTGCCTGTAACAGGGTTCCTTAGTTATAATTATGTTAATTGCTTTCAACGTCTTATGTTACTAATATAGTAATTATCTCAAAGCTTATCGCATTCTGTAAAATCCTATACTTATTAGCAATAATCGAAGTCAACTTTAGCAATCCATTAAGGTTAGATACTTCTATAAAGTATAGATACTTCTATAAAGCACTCTATGCCACAGCACTTTCATATTCCTATGTGGCAAATTTCTGTTATAGATTCCACGTTGGCTTATTGAAATGGTACATACTCAAGGATACCCCACCTCAGGGGACTCCAAATGCCATTTCAGTTTTTACTTTATGCAACGTAGTCCCGTTCTCCATCCATGCTCAGACTTCCCATCTCTTAGGTTCAGCTCTCAGATCAGGAACAACCATATGTACTACCTTTCACTTCCATTGAATTGGCAGTGAGTCATTATTTGATTACTGCCAATGTGTTGGTCAAATATGAGGAAGGAACACTCTGGAAAATTAACAGAATGCATCTGTATAGGCATCCTATGTCCACATAATGCATCTACACAGTCTTTGTGACTGCAACAGCATTGGCCAGAACAATACTGATCCCTGGAAAAGATATGCCACAACAGAGCTCAGCTGCCTTTCACAAATATGAGTCCATGAACACATTCAGGAAAATGAAAATGTGCAATCCATTAAAAACACATTTCCCTCTCATTAGTTGCATGAGGATATAAAAATTAAATCAAATCAGCTTTGTTGCCAATTTCAAGAATGTGACTGAGGATAAGGAGCAAAAGAAAGCAATGCCACCAGTCCTTCTCTGAATAATCTGTCACCATGTTAGCAGAGCGGAAAACATTTTATTTTAAATGACTGCTATTTCAGTTACATAATAAAAGTTAATAGATACAACCCCAAACACAAGACTTAATTCATTCAGACACACACATGCTTGTGTTAGTCTACGGAGGAAATGTATCTTTTATGTCAAAATTACATACTTCTTTGAAATGTAGTTCAAAGTAAAGAAGAAAACTTTAAACATTTTCCTTCACTTTTAACTCCTTACATGCCCCAAAGCAAACACCTGAACATATGTTAAAATACTTGAATTCATAGCTGCCATCAGTAATGTCTTTATTCATTCAGAAATTGTTTCAATATCCCTCTGTTAGACTTTTTCCTGAATGTTGATCTTGAAAATCTGTACTGAAAGCTTAAAGGTTTTTCTCCCAAAGTCATATTCAACTTCCATAGATCATTTCAGAATAATACACTTTTGATATTTAAATAGAAGCAAATACAATAATATCTCTACAATCCATGGATTATATATATATACTAGTACAGATAACTGTCATTCTGAAGATATTTTTCCCAAGGCACAGAGGCCATCACATAAATTCACTTGCATTTTTAGAGTGGGTGTTCATGGCGAAACCATTAGAGAAAGGCTGTGGTCCCAGCGACTGTCACGGAGGCCAGTACAGAGTATTGAGTACGCTCTCCACAAACAATTGTTGTGCTTATTAATTGAAGAAGAATGATCTTATATGTGAATCAGAAAGGAAGGAAATTAGGAATTTACTAGTAAAACCAAATAATTTGATAACTGTTTTTAATACCTTAAGCAATTTCACATGCATTGAATGAAATATTGTCATACGGATCCCTTTCTGTTGCTTCAGTCATGTATTTCTTGAAGACTCCTTTCACTATCATTTACGAAGCATATGATTTTATGGTTTAGAGTTTTCTCTTTAACGAAACTTTTATGATTTAGTATCTGCTTCTACCACCATCACATCAGTATATAATAAGTGGCAACAAAGGCAGTGATTTGTGAACAGTGTCGATACTGTGTCTGAAAGAGAATCTGAGGAAAAGGGTTCTTTGAGGTTAGTAGTGGGGCTGACATTGAATCTGAGTTCCATGCCCAGTGGTGAGCCACACCCTTTCCTTACTAAGGAGTCTGGAAATGTTGCCAGCCCTGCCTTTTAGTTTGAAAAACACAGGGCTATTTATGTCTAAACACAATGCACTGAATTTACCTTCAGTGGCTGACACAGTTATCTTTCCTGATCCTTAAAACCTTAACAGACAGCAAAGTGCACACACTTGCTATATAACAGAAGTTCGGTAGATGGAAAGTCTACATGCAAGGCCGATTTATGTTCACAAGATAACTCAGCCACAAGGGTTTACATGGAAGGCAGAGAGAATGGATGTAAAGAGTAGTCAGAATACTACTGAGAAATCCTAGTCAAGAATGTTGCAACAGCCTGTGAACAGGGAAGGAATGGTATTGAAGAGGTGTGTTTGTAGGTAGAATCAATGAGTAGGGACGAAGTCGGTATGAAGAAAAATTTGAATGCTTGTCTAAGATTCTAATTCTCAGTAAGTGGGTGACACCATCGTCAAGGTACAGTCCTGGGAAGGAACAGCAGGGTGGGAATTGGAAAGCGGTGAGTTTTACACGTATTGAATTTGAGGTACTCAGAAGGCATTCGAAGTGATGTTTACCAGCTTCTTGGAAATGCGAGTCTGGAACTTTCACAAGAGATCAGGGATGGAGACATAAGTTTAGGGATTATCACGGAGGAGGAAACAGGTGAACTCAGGGACGATTATGAAGATTTAGACAAGAATGAGAGAACCCAAGGGAGTCACTTTAAGGTCGAGCAAAGAAAAAGGCACCTGTAAGTGGAATTCAGAAGATGTAATCAGAGAGACTGAAGGTAAATCAGAAGCTTCCAGTGTCACAGAAGGCAAAGGAGAAGAGAGTTCATGAAGATGTGAGAGTCAACTGTGTAATCTAAAACACTTGTCCTCGCTTTTGTTTCCAAATACCACTTTACGTTAATTATGTAATATCTGGTTTCTCAGCGTTAATAACAATAACATGAAAAAATCAAAATTATTCTTTTGTCATTTCTCTCAGTGTGTTTATTATTATTTAAATAGATGTATATGCTTTCATGAACTTTACTTATGTAGGAGTTAAGAACATGGCATCCCCAAAATACACCACTCTGGCATATTGAGTATTTTTAGTTAAAGGCACTTAAGAAAAAGTAGGTGAGGTCGGGTATGGTGGCTCATGCCTGTAATCGCAGCACTTTGGAGGCTGACGCACATGGATCACCTGAGGTCAGGAGTTCAGGACCAGCTTGGCCAACATGGTGAAACCCCATGTCTACTAAAAATACAAAAATTAGCTGGCCGTGGTGGCAGGTGCCTGTAATACCAGCTACTCAGGAGGCTGAGGCAGGAGAATCGCTTGAACCCAGGAGGTGAAGGTTGCAGTGAGCCCAGATTGCACCTTTGCACTCCAGCCTGGGTGACAGAGTGAGATTCTGTCTCAAAACAAGAAAAATAAAAAAATGAAAAGCAGGTGCAAAAAGATCACTTTGATCTTCTTTCTGTTTCTTAAAAGCAGGTTATGAAGTTCCCGTGTGAAAGACGTCCTCCCTTGGCCAAAAGAGAGGCGTCATTCCTGTGGACAAGGACCAGAAGCTGAGGCTGAGGGAGACCTGTACCACCTGCTACGCTGGCCCTTCCTTCCCAGCCATTCTCCTCCAGTCACCTGCACTGGCCCAAGCCCCCGGACTCCTGCCCCAGCCTGATTACATTTCTACAATTTACTGCTCTTTGTCTAATTCCTTATATAGGTGGTCAATGCAAACTGCATCTTTGGGTCTTCACAAATTATGAAGGTTTTCATGCCATGTAAACTTATATTAAGTAAACGTGTATGTTTTTCTATTGTAGATCTGTCTTGTGTCAATTTAGTCCTCAGGCACGACACCCACACGCCCCTACCCCCTAACAAACCCCAACAGAGGAGAGGTATAATTTTGCCTCCCTTACACCTAGAAACAGACAACATCTTTTCTTTGAAGTTAATGATTTAAAATTAAAAAGACTTTTGGCTTGCACTCAATTTTCAGATTACATGTGAAATTACTTGTAAAGAAAAATTATTCAATATTATCCATCATTTGTCAAAACTCTTAAAAAGATAGTGATGTCTACCAGCTTTCCCATTTTAACATATTGGAATGAGTCTATGGATAAAATAAGTAGAAAATATTGGAATAAAAGTCCTCAAAATTAAGTAGTGATTCCTGCCAAATGCTAATGAAAAGTCACTAGCTTTTTCCTATAACCTTAAGGAAGTGTCAATATTATTAAGGAACAGCTGTGTGTATATAAGTTTTTCTGAATAAATTAAATTATAAGAAATATATAAGCCACAGAATGAAGTCTTTCTATTAAAAACAGGTAGCCCTCACTTGCCTGGTATCATGTTAACAGGAAACTCATGCATATCCACCCATATCATTACTCTCTATAGTCCGGTGGTAACTGAGAGGAGTGCTTGTATGTTTCACTCACTTTTCATACCTTGACTAAATAAACTCTCTTAAAACAGAAACCCTTTTTTCTCAACCTAATGACCCAAACCAGTGTTAAAGAGGTTAAGATAATGTATTCAATGCTAGATTCAAAGCCCATTATAAATTTTCATAAAACATAATGAGAAATTATTTGAGAATTTAAAGAGTAAACATCACATTTATAACAATGCCATACAAAAAGATACACACTACGAATCCATCTTGACTGTAGGTTTACAAAGATGTTTGTCTGCTAAGGAACTAAATTCATTTTCTCTTCTAACTCACTGTTTATAGAAGTTTTGAGCCCCAGGCAAAAAAATATAGATGCATAGACCAAACATTATACTGTCTACGATACATTTTCAGAAAATTTGGGCTGCTTTAAGTAATATATTTATGTTTTATATAGTCTCTCAATATTAGCAGCTGTGAAAGACATTTACAATTTACTTACTATGTAGAATTTATCTTAAATTTAAGAAATGGGAAACAGAGGGAAAGATGTTTTAATGCAAGTCTTTATCCAGACATTCAAAAGATAAATAATGTAACGAATGACCGTGCACCCACCCATCATTCATCTTAAAACAGAAGACACTAATTCAATTAAAGCCTGTTGTGTATCTCTCTAATTGAAAGCTCCTTCCTACCTCCAGAGGTAACCAGTATCAGAATGTAATATTTATCAGTCTCTATATTTCTTTACGTTATTATGATGTAGGTTTATAATGAATACTCTTTTTAAGGTTAAAGTAATTTCTTCCTTTGTCTGGTTGTGAGTTTTTATCTTGAAAGCCTGTGTTGGATTTTATCAGTTTTTCTTCTGCACTGATTGAGACTGATCTACAGTCAGAATGTAAAGTTTTAAACCACAAACCTCATGATTCACATAGAATGGTGACAGAAGTCTTTAATAAATAAACTATTGAAGCAATATTAAAAGATCCTTATGAAAATATTTTATTCAATGAAATGAAATTGCTTAAGGCATTAAAGTAGTGATTCACGGTCACCTAAAACGCTATTTGGTTTTACTAGTGAATTCCTCATTTCCTTGCCTTCTGATTTATATGTAAGATAATTCTTAAATTAATAAGCACAGCTGAGGGTTAAACATAACAAATGGTCTTTTGCCAAATGTTTTTACACCTATTAAGTATTTCAGAATATTGATTAGAAAAATGATATACGTGAACATATAAAATTGTGATGTGGACACAAATGATTTTTAACATTGAATGTGTTTTAGTTTTGATATCAAAAGTACATAAAATATTGTAAGGAGGATAAAAATCTCACTGCAATCAAGCTTTCTCACCTTCGCATAAAAATTATCACTTTGATTTCAGACAAGTTTTTACAAGCTGTGGTTAAGAGAAGGATCTCACCATGTGAGACAAAGAGTGGGTGTGTGCCAATTCTAAATTAATTTCCAAACATGAAATACATCCATTAACTTTTAAAGATGCTCAAACACAAAATAAAGTATATTTTGTATGCAGACAAGTAGGCATCATTAATTTTTACTACAAAAAGTAGCTTTTATTACTTTTTCCACAAAAAATCTACCTCTGAATTTACCTTTTCACTGTTTTCATTTTTACTTGAATTTATTAGTTTCCCATCATAAGCCAGTCTTCTATTATATCGATATAAAGTTTATAAACTTGTTGACACCTAATTTTTGTCTTATTCTGCCTTGAATAAAAATAATCATAGTAGATATAGAAAGAAAACTTTCTTGATTTAATTTGATGTCAGAAATACAATTTTTTAAATCTAATTTTGCTGCTAAGAGATGTTACCCTGTAAGCTTTCTCCAAAAGTTAGTGTTTTACTGCCTTTTACAGACAGAAGCAAAAACCATTTTCTACTTCAGAATGAGGCCTGGATCCCTTAGTCTGACATCTGACATCTTCCTGAAATCCCACCGAACCTCCATCCTTATTTCCAACAATTCCCTGCTGAGGATCCCTTCACTACGGGCCTACTCATAGATGTGCACATGAGGTGAACCATCTGGTGTGCCAGGCCATACCTTCCAACACTTGGCTCTGCTGGGACCACAGGGATGGGTTTCCTCATCTCACTGTACATTTACACGGCCACATTAGGTTTTGGATAGTTTCCCATTCTTAACCATGGTCTTTAACCATTTTTTTTTCAAAGTGAATCCTCTTATGGTATAAAAAAAAAAAAAAAAAAAAGTGAAATAGAAAATATTTTAGATCTATAGATCAAAATTATATTTGAAAACTATATTTAATTGTATATTCATTAAATTCACATAAAATGTACCCATAGGTAACTTTTCAACATTCTTGAGTATGTTGAAAATTAACGATTTGTTCTAAAACTTGAGGGTTACACAGTTTTGAAATATTTCAAAGTTCAGTTCAAACAAACACAAAACTTCTGGATACCACTTGGAGCTAAATTCAATACCGATCAAATTTCTTAGGTTTGCAGAACTGAACTAAACAAGTACCCCTGGGCTGAGAGCATGTCAAGATCGAGCACTACACCAATTTAAGGTTGTACTTGGACCAGCATGTTCCGGGGGTCACAGTAACCAACACGCAACGTCTTAAAAATACATGCTGTACGTGTGTTTTTCTATTAAGCTACATTCGAGCTCTTCTTTTTCCAGGCACACATTTATTTGAGAGACAAGAGATGAATGTTTCTATTCCATTCTTTCTAATATCAAGTTGGTCTTTAAAATATATATTTAAAACTGTGTCAATTTACTAACCTGATTCTTTTCGGTATACTGACAGGTTATTTCAACCAGCCTCCTCCTAACATTTGGCTCATTATACTATTGGCACATTCATGTCTTTCTCTGTAATCTTTACCTCTCCTGCTTGCTTATCTCTCAGTGAAGTACAGAAAGTCAAAATTTATGATTCGAAATGGCTCCTTCATTGCCTGGACCAATGGTTTTCTTGTGTTTTATTGAAAATGAAAGAGCTATACATTTGGTGAAACAATAAAAACACAACCTTTCATCTCTGATAAGACTGAGCATTAAATAAAATTATAGGTGCAATTATTGCACAGGTAGAGGTTTACTTTCCAGGACAAAGTCTAGATAAAGAGGGCCGTACTGACCTGCCCCCGAGGCCTCAGTCTCTGCACCTTATTTCTACTGCTCTCATCTTTGTCCCCTTCTTCTCAATTACATCCATGTAACAGGGACTGTCCAGTGTTGCATCTCTCTAATCACCTTGAATATTGCTCAGCAGTATTACCAATGTATGAGCCTGAATGTGAGGCTTTTGTTCTCAATAAATAAAGTTGGGCTTTGCATGGGACCTAAATATTCTTTGAGTCCTAAGTTTTCTCTCCTCTGGGTCTTTGCTCTCCATCACCTTCTGCCATTTGAATACCCTCTTATCCAAACCAAAGTCCCCAATTTCAGTACAGCTTTTCCTCTGTGATAATACTGCTGATTTTCTAGTACAATATACACCCAGCTCCCAATTCCAGCTCTGAGCTCCAAGAGTTCTGGGGGACTCTATGTTGCCCGTCTTCTTTTGCAGAGTGTTATGACCCAGGGGTATGTGTCCAGCCCTCTTACCAGACTGTATCTGTATGTGGCATGGCTCCTTGCACACAGTATGTGGAAGGCTTGGTAACAGACTCCCATGTTCACTTAATGGCCTAGACTGATAACATTTTAAATAATACACAATGTTCTTGCATCCATTTAAGGAAGAAACAACTGATTTCTATCTTTTAAGATTACATTTTAAGACCATAGCAAAGTCTTTGAATCTCTAACCAAAACTAACAATAAAAAACAAATTTGGCCAGGTGCAGTGGCTCACACCTGTAATCCCAACATTTCGGAAGGCCGAGGCGGGTGGATCACTTGAGATCTGGAGTATGAGACCAGCCTGGACAACATGGCGAAACCCCATCTACAAAAAGTACAAAAATTAGCTTGCGAGGTGGCAGGTGCTTGTAATCCCAGCTACTCAAGAGGCTGAGGCACGAGAATCACTTAACCTGGGAGGTGGAAGTTGCAGTGAGCCAAGATTGCACCACAGCACTCTAGTGACTACAAAAAAAAAAAAAAAAAAAAAAAAAAAGTAAATTTTATCATATTTAATTGAATTTGTTTCAAGGTGAGGGTAAGGGGAGTCTGCAAGAGTGACATGTGTTCTGCTCTTCTGAAAAAGCAAGAAAGGTTATCTTTATACACCAGATCAAGGTATTGTCAGCTACAGAGTGAAATTCCATACAGAAAAATAAAATTTTCTTCAAGCGAAAAATTAAGTGGCCAATAAGATCACATTCAAAAATTAAAATGGGTGCCCTGGTCTCGATTACTGACACCATTTCTCAATAGAAGTAACCAGAGCTCCTCGAAGACATAATTGATTTTAGGACTGGGACATGAAATATACAAAATGACTCGGGAGCATCTTGCAGTGCCAGGAAAAAAAAGTCAGCCCTTGAAATGATGGGTATCATCAAAGGCACATGGGAGACTGGAGATGCATTTTGGATTTCAGAGTTTTTTCAGATTTTGGAATATCTGCACATCCATCATGACTTATCTTAGACCCACATCTAAATGTGAAATTCACTTACGTTATATGTACCATATCTAAAGAGCCTGAAGGTAATTTTATACAATGCTTTTAACAGGTTTGTGCATAAAATGAAGTTTGTGTACAGTGAACCATCGGAAAGCACAGGTGCCCATGTCAGCCACACGCTTAGAAAATCTGGGGTTGTTTGGCATCACCATCATTCCTGACTGAATTTGTTACCAACAAGCAATCATTTTCCTACCCTTACTCAGACATAAGTACTTAACAGTAGAAAATACTACTGTTTTTTTAAACAGTAAAAATACGTACTATTAAAACAGTGAAAATTAATGTGTGTAGGTAAGGGAGCAGCGCAGGAATGGCACTGTTCTCCTTTACCAGCTGTTAGGCAATAGCAGCAGCAAACAACGCAGGCTTTTAGTCACCACCGAGGATGCTGTGTTTAGAGTAAAACTGTACACCGTATTTTTTTTTTCCTTTTTAGGTGATAAGAAACATCACAAGCAGTTGACAAACCAGGAAGTGGGTCCTCTAAGAAATGAGGAGGCATTCTGCCGGATGGCTTTTCATATGTTTTCTCCAGAGTCATCTGCCTCATTAAGAGCAATTTTTGTCTTAGAAGTCTTTCTTTGAGTTTGTAAACAGACATATCTTCTCGTTCTGTTACGAATGCCCTCTGCTGTACTCCTTCGATTAGCCCATCACATTGTCACCACGGCATCTGTACCTTGTATTTTCAGGAGGGTTGACGTCACCTTCATTGTCCATTTGTGACATCATGTTGGTGGTGCTCAAAACATTCCAGATTCTGGAACATTTTGAATTTCAGACTTTTAGAGTAGGGATGGTCAGGCTCTACTACTTCTTATTTCGGAGAAAAACATAATATCCAAATAACTAATGAAAACTTGGTTGGAGAATGATGACTTCTAGAAGCGACTGTTTAATCTGCTTCTGAGAAATAATCCTCTTTGCTCTCCAGGGGAGTCTACTGCTGTTACTGTTTTGTGTTATCATGTCCTGATCAGACAGACACCGATTTTTTTTTTAAAAAGAAAACAAGTACATTGAAAATGTAAATTTAGGCTGTAATATATCCTTGAGAAATAAATAAATATTACATGGACTCCATTTTTTTCTGGCAGTCAATTAAGCACAAAAAGATTTTTAAAGCATTGATTTTTGCATTCTTAAATGACAAATGAAGTCTCCTTGAAATAAGATTTTTAATGATTTACAGAAACATTTGCACATACTCTAGCTTGGCGTTGATTCTCAACTTGGCATTTTTATCCCTGTTTTTTTGAGATGGAGTTTTGCTCTTGTTGTCCAGGCTGGAGTGCAATGGTGGGATCTCGGTTCACTGCAACATCCTCCTCCTGGGTTCAAACGATTCTCCCGCTTCAGCCTCCCAAGTAGCTGGGATTACAAGTGTGCAGCACCATGCCCGGCTAATTTTGAATTTTTTTTTTTTTAAATTACAAAGATGGGGTTTAAATTCACAGATGAGGTTTCACCATGGTGGTCAGGTGGTCTTGAGCCCCTGACCTCAAGTGATCCACCCGCCTTGGCTTTCCAAAGCGCTGGGGTTATAGGTGTGAGCCACCACACCTGGCCTGTTCTTTCCCTTTTGCTGTTTTGCTATGGATGATGAATGTCTTAAAACTACTGAACTTCTTATACCTTGATATGTTTAGTGAGAACTTCCTTGTAGGATGGTTCTCAATGATTTTCTCTAGAACCTCCATTTGAACATCGTCCCTTTCTCTGCTCATTGTAACCAGTCTGTGGATATCAAAATCATACATGCTGAACAGATGCTGCACTGTGACTAGTGAAGCCAGTGTTAAAAAGCAGCTTCTACATACAGCACTTCTGAATTATGTTATTGCTATAGCTTTTCAAATGCTTTCCCTGCTAGGCCAACCACTGCCTGTCATCTGCTAACATGCAAACTATATCTTTAATGAAAGTCAATTTTATTGAATAAATAAGTGATTATAAAATTTTAAAATGAAATTTGATTTGAATCTACATCTATACCTGTCACCAAAGATAGTGTAAATCTTTGGTGAGGCCACAAATTCATTTCTGTGAAAATTCTTCATACGAGTTTAGAAATCTTCCAACTAAGAAAAGGACAAGTCAAATCTCAGTGTCCTGGTTGGCTTAGCATTTCATAACTGCCAGAGCGCCAGGAGGACCTTCCGGAGACTGACTCATGGGAGTTCATCTGCAACAATTCAGGTCTCCCAGTGGGTCATATTTTCATTGGAGATTATTTACTATGCCTGGAATCCTAACACTTGGTGTCTCTAATGAGAAAAAATAATCAAAAAATTTCAATATTCAGCCAACATAAATTTATATGATCTACAAAAGAAAGGAATGCTATCAGCTCCTGGGCTTGATTATTTTTGTTTTGGATATGACAGATTTGCTGAACAAAGCTTACAAATCCCCCCTCTTCCTCTCTGCTCACTACTACCCCCCACCCAGAAAACATACATGCACACCTTCCCAACCAGGTCCCATCTGACTGTTAACACTCGCATAAGCTCTAGGTCATCATGCTTTTCTGAGGGACATTGCCTCCACTGAGGGCTCCTTTATCCTCAGTATCCCTTACGTTCCCAGCCACAGGACTGGACTTCTCAATGCTTACAATGTTCCCTTGGAGTATATCAGTTGAGCAGGCAGAAAAAAATATCTGGAAGTTTATTATTTTTCCACCAATATATTTGACACCACCTTTGGAGAGGGAACAAAAGGCATACTGTCAAGCGGATAGACCTGGACAAAATGTTACTGTTTGTTCCTCACGAGCACAGAGGTATATTTAAGCAAAGAAAGACATTCCATGGCTCTCCCCGGGACTTCCTTCCTTCAGCTGAATTATACCAACATGTTCACACCACTGGGGATCAGGCTGCTGGAATTTAAAACGCAGACCTCTATCTGCCAGTGCTTCAATACCACAGTTACAACCATTCATATTAGGATTGAACCTGGCTTGCAGTGATCATGAGATAAATGGGAGTTTATTGGGGAAAGAAGTGTTCACCCATGAAACTACAGCAGAAGATGCGGAAATAAGGCTGTCCTTGTTCGGCAGATTCTATACTAATACAATAGAGCCTCAAAGTCACCAGAAGTCACCTGGCCTTGGGTTAGGTTTCAAATCCAGGCTGACTGACATTCATGAAGCCTTTGGCAACACCGGCCAAGTTTTGTGCAAGGCTGGGTAGAATGCTTCTTTCATGTGGAACCTGTGTGAAACTAGTGGCTTTGGCTAGATTTCACCTGAAGTTTCACATTCAAACAATCCAGAGTTTCAAAGTAAAATTAAGGGGTGAAGAGAAACAGAGAGAAAACAAAAAACAGGGAAAAAATGGCTTGCCTGGGAATGGAATGATCACCTACCATTTTCCAAATAGGTGTCATCCTGGTGCCGTTTATATTGCTGGACTTGCCTCTAACAATGTATTTGCACTCAGCACTGCCAGAGCAAGCCTTTCCAGTACTAAGTAGGGGCGAGTATTCTCGCTAAACCCTCTCTCCCACAAAGCCCAGACTCAAAATAACGGGAGGATTTAAAATGTTAACTGTACACATAAATGCGACGATTAACATGCTTCTTATATTTGTAGATTTGAAGGGGAAAAGTGGCAATGAAATGTCCAGGTTTGGGAAATTACAAAAGTATACTGAACATCTCCAAATTCTGGAGATTCCATTGCGTCTGCCCCTAATCCAGGGGGATCTCTGCCATACCTTTCCCCCACAGCTCCGCCCCTTCAAAGATTGTCCTTGTGGCCACTTATGTCTGTCCTTCTTAGCAAGGTGCAGAGGATGGAGGCAGATTGCGTCAGCGCTGAGGAGTCATCGTCCTTGACTGGGACTTAAACAGTGTCCTGACAGGATTAGGCTCATTCTATTCCTAACCTTCAACAGAGCACATGGGGACGGTTTGCCAGGGAACATCAAACTCTGTATTTGGCTGACGACTTTGAAAATACCTTGTGCTTGGGGTGGGCAAGAAAAAGGGAACAAATGTCATACACACTTGCGCTTTCTTTACAATGAAGAGAATATTTCCAAGTTGACTGAACAGCTGGTAAGTGCTACATGTTGCCCATTTCATGAAACACATTTTTAAGAAATCCCTTATCCCTGACACAGCAGAAGTTTCACTCATAAAACAGACTTCTGGCCACTGAGGGTTTTTTTCTCCCCCAGTTTTCTTTTGATTTTAATTTTCTTTTTCTTTCTGGTTGTTTTTTCTTCCTCTCTCTCTCTCTTTTTTTTTTTTTTTTTTTTTTTGTTACTTGGAATATTATTATGTGGTTAAAATTCATGCTTTCCTTTGACATGTGGTCTGTGATACCAATAAACTTTTCTGAAGAAAAAAAAAATCTCTGAACTCCAAAGATTTCAGCATCCATGTTTTAAAAAAGTAGCAGTTGGGCCCCAAGGCACACGGAGATTCTGAGGCAGGAGGGCAGCCAGCGCCAGGCTCTGGGCTGTCATCAGCTGCTTTCTCTTAGACATCTGCCAGGCAGGGGCCATGCACTGTCGAGAAGTCTATGTTGGGGGAGAACCTTACCAGAGAACACTTTTCTTTCAATTGGGGGTCCCTCTAGAAGTAAAATCTAAGACGTATCAGTGAGGAAAACCAAAGCTCCAACCAATTATTTAAAGGAAATGCTATCAAAGCATTAAACCAAATGAAAAAAAAAAGGGGAGTTTTTACTGAACATAGTAAATAGCCACAATCAAAGTAACGCCGTGTTTGAAGTTAAAGTCCACAGATCAAAGTACTTTGCAAAATGTCAAGCGCAAGCATGCAGAGGGCGAGAGGGGGAGCCGCCAAAACTGACCCAAAATACCACATCGTCACATCAGAGAAATCTGCCAGCAAATGGACCTGGCAAAAGATATTCAGCTTAGTAAGGAATCGTCAAAACAGCCCCCTAGAATGTGCTAGGAACATACACAACAACAACAACAAAAGCAAAGCCTCCAAATGCCCCCAAACAACCACGAATCCTACACTAGCAGTGAACAAAACAGGAATGAAAGGAGAACATTATACAATACAGCCCTCCCATTGCCCTTAGAGAACAATTACTTGTCTATATTCTCTTTACCCAGGTGGATGGTTGCATCTTTTTCCTCTTTTTTTTTTAATGCCCCTGGAAAGTTAAAAATAAAGCAGTCTAAACAACAAAAGTATGAGGTCTGAAAGATCCTCTCATTGCTTTGGCAATCAGGCTTAATTAGACCTCTGATCCAGGGTGCAGTCATAGTGAGGTCCGCACTGCAGGTCACTAGTATGAGAACTTGAAGCAAAGTTTAAAATCACAGCCACAAAAGCGCCCCGACGTTCCTGCTCTATTCTGGAACACAATATTTATCTGGGAATTGTTCACAACTCCCCTTTATCATTTTCACTACAAATAAGTTATTTTAAAGACATTAGTCATGAACATATCAGAAAACAATTAAATAATTCCGGAATAAAAAATCTTACCTACAGGCAGCTGAGTTCAACAGTTGCTCTATACAGAGGAAGTAGGAGTCAGTGGCCTTTTACATGTAGAGATTGTTTATTTAGCCCTTTTTAAAAGGTCTTGAACTTCAGAGGTTTAAGATTAAGTCCAATCCAAGTGTCTGAAGGAAAAAAAGGCAAGGGAGAGGCAAATAAGAGAGGGAAAGAATCCCAGCTGCTGGGTGGTGCTGCTGTTCTGAGAGCATTTGAGCTATTTTCAGCATTAACAGCAGCCGGGGTTGTCTACAGAGGGCTGAAAAATCCCTTGCCCGGATCGCCACCCCCCCACTCCAGAGGGGAAAACACCAACCAGGAAACCCACAACAACTTGGTTCATTGTGCAAATATTCATTTAAATTTTGAGGAAAACTGCCAGCCCCACTGAAAACAAAACAAACCCAAACTTAACTGGAATCTTAAAGAAACACAGTGCTCTGCCATCCTCCTCAAGTTTTCAAAATGAATTACCTGACTCACTGAAAATGAGATGTCCTAGTTATGCTTTATTGAGAAGGAAGACTTTTCTGCTGGGGTTTCCTAGCTTGCTTAGAAGGGGGTGTGAAGAAATACTTGAGAGCTCGCTGGTAGCAGTTATCTGTTGCCAGACTATTCTTTAGACTGAAGACAAACAATTTCTTTCTAGCATGCACCTAAATTTCCAGTTTCATCAACCATGCTATTTTTGAAAGCTGCCGGGATAAGTGTTGACATCTCTTATCTATTGGCAGAGACTGGGGCCATTCAGTGAGTCAGACAAACAATGACCCCTGCTTCTGCCTCCACAGGCCAATGAAGAAATCTTTCTGGTTGGGTCACTGGCAATGACAAACTTGGAGCTTTCATTTGTTTCTGGAATTAAAAATGAAGATGTTGTATTCATTCATTCATTCATTCAGCAAATATTTATTTGTCAAACACTTCAGAGCTTACTATAGCACTCTGAGAATACAGGCAGAATGAAGAGTCCTTGCCTTCAGGGGTGTACAGCACACAGATGCAGCAAGAATAAATAAAAACAGAATTTTTAAAATGTTTTCCCGACTTTTTCACATGATGAGGCTATTCACATCATGGTAGCTGAAGATGGAGATCTCTTTCTACTGCGGATGAAGGGAGATATTATGCGTCATCAGACCAGCTTCAGGCTTCCATTGAGTCATTATGCCTTCACAACACCACCAGGAAGGAAAATTAGTTACTTTCTACCAAAGAAGCAGTTAAGTACTTTTATGAAAGCTTCTACTGCATGTAGATAAAATCCCTGTTTCTTTTCAACTTCCTACTCCCCATTGCAAAAAGAATGCTTAGGTAGTCAGAAAGTACTACTGAGAGGCTTTCCATTGGGAGATGAAGAAAGAGTCTTCAACCTGAATCCGGTATAAAAAAACCGCCCTGATATATTTCATAATTAATGTGAGGGTTGGTTGCTAAATGTTCATATCAAATTCAATTCTTTCTTTGCAGTTAAAGAAAGACACTGAAATTGATTATGGAAAATACCGAGGATTATGCCATTTTAAAAAAGAGTTACCTGACTGCTATTTCAAGCACTATTTCAAAATAGTGAAATCCTTTGGCTCAATAGACCTGATACAAAAACTATATTTTACCATGCACAGTGGCTCATGCCTGTAATCCCAGCACTTTGGGAGGCCAAGACAGGTGGATCACGAGGTCAGGAGTTTGAGACCAGCCTGGCCAACATGGTGAAACCTTGTCTCTATTAAAGATACAAAAATTAACTGGGCGTGGTGGCAGGTGCCTGTAGTCCCAGCTACTCTGGAGGCTGAGGCAGGAGAATCCTTTGAATCTGGGAGGTGGAGGTTGCAGTGAGCCGAGATCACACCATTGCACTCCAGCCTGGGCGACAGGGCAAGACTCCATCTCAAACCAAAAACAAAAACAAAAATAACCTTTTTCTTTATTTCTCTTTTTTTATTTCACAAAGAAATATATTTAAAATAATTTGGGCCCTGTGTGGTGGCTCACACCTGTAATCCCAGCGCTTTGGGAGGCTGAGGTGTGAGGATCATTTGAGCCCAGGAGTTAGAAGCCAGCATGGGCAACATACCAAGACCCCCGTCACTCAAAAATAAAAGAAAAAAAAAAATAGCTGTATGTGGTGGCATTCGCCTGTGGTCTCAGCCACTCAGGAAGCTGAGGTGGGAGGATCTTGTGTGCCCATGAGTTCAAGGTTGCATTTGAGCGATGGTCACGCTATTCCACCAGCCTGGTCAACAGAGTGAGACCTTGTCTATAAATATATGTATCTAAAGAAATGAATTTTTAAAATATAGAATAATTTGAACAGGTTTATATTGGAGTAGATTTCTTATAACTTGGTAAACACTAAAAAGGACTTTGGCATAACCCACCCTCGTATAAAATGGGAATGATGATGAGCTGTCATAGGGCTCATACGAATAATGCACATAAAATGCTTAACTGAGCAATGTCTAACACACACCAACCAACTCACGGAAGTCAATGCCATCATCACTGCTCTAAGTGTAAAGCTTTGCGATCCAATATGGCGGCTACAGGTGGCTACTGAGCTCCTAAAATGTGGCTATTCAGAACTGAAGTGTCATATCAGTGTAAAATGCATGCTGGATTTTCAGGTCTTTATACAAAAAAAAAAAAAGGTGACTGATAAGAAATTACTCAATGGGTATGATGTTCATGTTTCAGGTGATGGATACATTCATTAAATCCGACTTTACTACTACTCAGTATATCCATGTAACAAAATTATCCTTGTGCCCCCACAAATTTGTACAAGTAAAAATGGATTAAATTCAATGTTTTCTCTTCCTAAAACATGTAAATGATCATTTTTACATTGACTGCATGTTGAAAAAAGAATGCAAATCATCACATTAATTTTTATATTATGTGTTAGAATGACAATATTTTGGACATATTGTGTTAAATAGGATATTTTGTTAAAATTAATTTCATCGGTTTTTTACTTTTTCAAATCTGACTGCTAGCAAATTTAAACTCACATATGTGACTTGCGTTATATTTCTACTGGGCAGTGCCACATAGGCCAGTGGTTCTTGAAAGGTAGTAAGCATGGCTGACCTGGAAGCTTTGTAAAAACGGATTGCTGGGCCCACCCCAGAGTGTCTGATCCAGTACGTCTGGCAGGGTCTGAAATTGTGCATTCTTAACAAGTTCCCAGGCGATTCTCGACCACGCTTTGAGAACCAATGGTCTTGGGCCTTGCCACTTAGAAAAGAAGTCCATGGACCAACCTTAATGTCATCACTTAGGATCTTGGTAGAAATGCAAAACCTGAGGCCCCACCTGGACCTACTGAGCCAGGATGTGCATTTTCACAACATTCCCAGGCTGTGTGTAAACTTGTTGAAACTTGAGAGAAATTGATGTAGTGTCTCTCATCCCTGGGTGAATATAAGGTAAACTTTAACAACACCAGGACCCCAGCCCCAACCCTAGAGAGTCAGATTTAATGACTCTGGATGTGACTCAAGCATCTGCATATGTGAACAGCTGATTCCAGGGTAAAGCCAGCACTGAGAGTCTCATCAGACTGGACGTGGAAAGGCCAGGCTCCAGAGACCAGACACTCTTGCTAGTGAGGGGGGCAGATGCTTGGGGGACTGCCAGGTGCTGGAAAGACAGGTCCTGTGCAGAGGGGAAAGAGAGTCAAACCCACACAGCCAGGGCAATGAGTAGGTGCTGCAGCCAGTGGGGTTGGGGGGGAAGCCATGCAGAGGGCCTCCATGCCTCTCCAGGTGTGACAGAGTCCCAGCTGCTCCAGGCATGGCATTTCCACGGAAGGCTGGGCAAAGCAGAGCACATCCTCAGTCTTGGAAAAGCTAGCACCCTAGGGCAAGTTATCTGCGCAGAGATGCAGGCTCTGAGGAATAAGATAAGGACCTTGCTGAGGGATCCAAGATGGCCGATTAGGAGCAGCTCAGGATCGCAGCTCCCAGTGAAAGCGCAGAGGGTGAGTGGACGCCACATTTCCAGACAGATTTTTATTGCCCACAGACCAGGAGATTCCCAGGCCGAGGAGCCCCACGGGTCGCCAGCACCGCTGATTTGGCTGGCATGGCTGTTTTGCTGGTGCCCTGGTGCGGCGGTTCTCCATACAAAATACATGGGTCTGGGCACCATTTTAGCTGGCGATTGGAGCTCCAGGAAGGCAGAGTCGCCCATTCATCTGATTAAAAAGGGGACTGAAACAGGGAGCCGGGCGCCACACAGGAAATCACACAGATCCCGGTGCCTTTTCAACAGGCGACTGGAACACCTGGGGAGACAGTCGACCATTCAACTAAAAAAAAAGAAGGCTCTGAGGCAGGGAGCCAGGTGATCAGGCTCGGTTGGTCCCCACCCCCCACAAAAAAATAGCAATTGGAAACGCTCTGGACTGAGAGTTTCACAGCAATCACAGCCAAACCCGGGATGGTCCAGCTCTGTGGGGGAGGGGCGTCTGCCATTACCGAGGCAGTCCACCACTGCGGAGGTAGTTTGCCATTGCTGAGGCAGCCCGCTATTGTGAGGCAGCCTGCCATTACAGAGAGAGTCCGCCATTGCAGAGGTTGGCCGCCATTGCCCAGGCAGTTCTAACTACACCCGTATAAACAGGACTGCAGGGAAGTTCACATGGCAGCTGGGTGGAGTCCACAGCAGCTCAGCAAAGCCTCAGCAGGCAGATAGTGAATAGGCTGCCTCCTCACTGGGCAGGGCAGCCCTGAAAAAAGGCAGCAGCACAACAGAAACTCATAAATAAAGCCCTAACTCCCCCAGGACAGGGCACCCAGGAAAAAAAAAGGGGGGGGGGAGGCTTATGAGTTCTGCTGCAGCAGACTTAACGTACCTGCCCAGCAGCTCTGAATGAACAACGGAGCTCACAGCTCAGCACTTGAGCTCCTATAAAGGACAGACTGTCTCCTCAAGGAGCTCCCTGACCCCCGTATATACAAAGAGTCACCTCATAAAGGAGAGCTCAGACTGACATCTGGCGGCTATCCTTCTGGGACAAAGATAGCAGAAGAAGAAACTGGCAGCAACCCTTACTGTTCTGCAGCTGCTGCAGGTGATCCCCAGGCAAGCAGGGCCTGGAGTGGACCTCAGCATTCCTACAGCAGAGGGACCAGACTGTTAGAAGGAAAACTAAGAAACAGAAGGAAATAACTTCATCATCGACAAACTGGACATCCACTCAGAGACTCAATCTGAAAGTCAACAACTATAAAGACGACAGGTGGATAAATCCACAAAGATGGGAAGAAACTAGCACAAAAAGGAGGAAAACACCCGAAACCAGAATGCCTCGCCTCCTACAAGGGATCACAACTCCTCACCAGAAAGGGAACAAGGCTGGATGGAGAATGAGTGTGATGAAACTGACAGAATCAGGCTTCAGAAGGTGGGTAATAAGAAACTTCTGTGAGCTAAAAGAACATGTTCTAACCCAACGCAAAGAAACTAAGAACCTTGGGAAAAGACTTGATGAAATGCTGACGAGAATAAACAACTTAGAGAGGAATATAAGTGAATTGATGGAGCTAAAAACACAAAGAACTTCGCGAAGCATACACAAGTTTCAACAGCCGAATTGACCAAGCAGAAGAAAGGATATCAGAGGTCGAAGATCAACTCAATGAAATAAAATGAGAAGGCAAGAGTAGAGAAAAAAGGGTAAAAAGGAATGAACAAAGTCCCCAAGAAATATGGGACGATGTGAAAAGACCTAATTTACGTTTGATAGGCGTACCTGAATGTGACGGAGAGAATGAATCCAAGCTGGAAAATGCTCTTCAGGATATTATCCAGGAGAACTTCCCCAACCTAGCAAGGCAGGCCAATATTCAAGTCCAGGAAATACAGAGGACACCACAAAGATATTCC
This sequence comes from Ateles fusciceps, assembly GCA_036589455.1. Lineage (NCBI taxonomy): Eukaryota > Metazoa > Chordata > Mammalia > Primates > Atelidae > Ateles > Ateles fusciceps. The sequence goes on from JAZHEH010001578.1 coordinate 185,048, forward strand.
TCAAGAAGAGTAACCCCAAGGCACATAATCGTCAGATTCACCAGGGTTGAAATGAAGGAGAAAATGCTAAGGGCAGCTGGAGAGAAAGGTTGGGTTGCCCACAAAGGGAAGCCCATCAGACTCACAGCAGATCTCTCAGCAGAAACCCTACAAGCCAGAAGAGAGCAGGGGCCAATATTCAATATTCTTAAAGAAAAGAACTTTCAAGCCAGAATTTCATATCCAGCCAAACTAAGCTTCATAAGTGAAGGAAAAATAAATTCCTTTGCAAACAAGCAAGTACTCAGAGATTTCATCACCACCAGGCCTGCTTTACAAGAACTCCGAAAGAGGCACTAAACATAGAAAGGAACAACCAGTACCAGCCACTCCAAAAACACACCAAATGGTAAAGAGCATCAACACAATGAAGAAACTGCATCAACTAACAGGCAAAACAGCCAGCTAGCATCAAAATGGCAGGATCAAATTCACACATGACACTATTAACCCTAAATGTAAATGGGCTAAATGCCCCAATCAAAAGACACAGACTGGCAAATTGATAAAAAGCCAAAACCCATCGGTGTGCTGTATCCAGGAAACCCATCTCACATGCAAGGATACAAAGGCTCAAAATAAAGGGATGGAGGAAGATTTACCAAGCAAATGGAGAGCAAAAAAAGCAGGAGTTGCAATTCTTGTCTCTGATAAAATAGACTTTAAACCAACAAAGATCAAAAGAGACAAAGAAGCACATTACATAATGGTAAAAGGATCAATGCAACAAGAAGAGCTAATGATCCTAAATATATACACACCCAATACAGGAGCACCCAGATACATAAGGCAAGTTCTTAAGGACTTACAAAGAGACTTAGACTACCACACAATAATAGTGGGAGACTTTAACACCCCATTGTCAATATTAGACAGATCAACGAGACAGAAAATTAACAAGGATATCCAGGACTTGAACTCAGAACTGGACCAAGCAAACCTAATAGACATCTGCAGAACTCTCCACCCCAAATCCACAGAATATACATTCTTCTCAGCACCACAGGCACCTACTCTAAAATTGACCACATAATTGGAAGTAAATCACTCCTCAGCAAATGCAAAAGAATGAAAATCATAACAAACTGTCTCTCAGACCACAGTGCAATCAAGTTAGAACTCAGAATTGAGAAACTAACTCAGAACCGCACAGCTTCATGGAAACTGAACAACTGGCTCTTGAATGTTGACTGGATAAACAATGAAATGAAGGCAGAAATAAAGATGTTCTTTGAAACCAACGAGAATGAAGACACAACATACCAGAATCTCTGGGACACATTTAATGCAGTGTCTAGAGGAAAATATATAGCAATAAATGCCCACATGAGAAGCAAGGAGAGATCTAAAATCTACACCCTATTGTCAAAATTGAAAGAGCTAAAGTAGCAAGATCAAAAAAACTCAAAAGCTAGCAGAAGACAAGAAATAACTAAGATCAGAGCAGAACTGAAGGAGATAGAGACACAAAAAACCCTTCAAAAAATCAATAAATCCAGGAGCTGGTTTTTCGAACAGATCAACAAAATAGACCACTAGCCAGATTAATAAAAAGGAAAAGAGAGAATAATCAAATAGATGCAATAAAAAATGATAAAGGAAATATCATCACAGATTCCACAGAAATTCAAACCATCATCAGAGATTATTACAAACAACTCTATGCACATAAACTAGTAAACCTGCAAGAAATGGATAAATTCCTGGACACTTGCATCCTCCCAAGCCTAAATCAGGAAGAAGTCGAAATCCTGAATAGACCAATAACAAGGGCTGAAGTTGAGGCAGCAATTAAGAGCCTACCACCCAAAAAAGCCCAGGTCCAGATGGGTTCACAGTTGAATTCTACCAGACCTACAAAGAGGAGCTGGTACCATTCCTTCTGAAACTATTCCAAACAATCCAGAAAGAGGGAATCCTTCCCAAATCATTTTATGAGACCAACATCATCCTGATACCAAAACCCGGCAAAGACTTAGCAAGAGAAGAAAACTTCAGGCCAATATCCATGATGAACATAGATGCAAAAATCTTCAATAAAATACTGGCAAACCAATTGCAGCAGCACATCAAAAAGCTTATCCACCATGATGAAGTAGGATTCATCCTGGGAATGCAAGGCTGGTTCAACATATGCAAGTCAATAAACATAATTCACCACATAAACAGAACCAAAGACAAAAACCACATGATTATCTCAATTGATGCAGAGAAGGCCTTTGACAAAATTCAACGCCCTTTATGCTAAAAACCCTCAATAAACTAGGTATTGACGGAACGTGTCTCAAAATAATAAAAGCTATTTACGACAAACCAACAGCCAATATCATACTGAATGGGCAAAAACTGGAAGCATTCCCTTTGAAATCTGGCACTAGACAAGGATGCCCTCTCTCACCACTCCTATTCAATATAGTATTGGAAGTTCTAGCCAGAGCAATCAGGCAAGAAAAAGAAATAAAGGGTATTCAGATAGGAAAGGAGGAAGCCAAATTGTCTCTATTTGCAGACAACATGACTGTATATCTAGAAGACCCCATCATCTCAGCCCAAATTCTCCTGAAACTGATAAGCAACTTCAGCAGTCTCAGGATACAAAAATAATGTGCAAAAATCACAAGCATTCCTATACGCCAATAACAGACTTAAAGAGAGCCAAATCAAGAATGAACTGCCATTCACAATTGCTACAAAGAGAATAAAATACCTAGGAATGCAACTAACAAAGAATGTAAAGCACCTCTTCAAGGAGAACTACAAACCACTGCTCAACGAAATAAGAGAGGACACAAACAGATGGAGAAACATTCCATGTTCATGGTTAGGAAGAATCAATATCGTGAAAATGGCCATCCTGCCCAAAGTAATTTACAGATTCAATGCTATCCCCCATCAAGCTACCAATGACCTTCTTCACAGAACTGGAAAAAAACACCTTAAACTTCATATGGAACCAAAAGAGAGCCTGCATAGCCAAGTCAATTCTAAGCAAAAACAACAAAGCGGGAGGCATCACACTCCCAGACTTCAAACTATACTACAAGGCTACAGTAATCAAAACAGCATGGTACTGGTACCAAAACAGAGATATAGACCAATGGAACAGAACAGAGGCCTCAGAGGCAACACAACACATCTACAACCATCCGATCTTTGACAAACCTGACAAAAACAAGCAATGGGGAAAGGATTCCCCTGTTTAATAAATGGTGTTGGGAAAACTGGCTAGCCATTTGCAGAAAGCAGAAACTGGACCCCTTCCTGACACCTTACACTAAAATTAACTCCAGATGGATTAAAGACTTAAACATAAGACCTAACACCATAAAAACCCTAGAAGATAATCTAGGCAAAATCATTCAAGACATAGGCATAAGCAAGTACTTTATGACCAAAACACCAAAAGCATTGGCAACAAAAGCCAAAATACACAAATGCGGCCTAATCAAACTCCACAGCTTCTGCACAGCAAAAGAAACAGTCATTAGAGTGAATCGGCAACCAACGGAATGGGAAAAAATGTTTGCAGTCTACCCATCTGACAAAGGGCTGATATCCAGAATCTACAAAGAACTAAAACAGATTTACAAGAAAAAAACAAACAAGCCCATTCAAAAGTGGGCAAAGGATATGAAGACACTTTACAAAAGAAGACATACATGAGGACAACAAACATATGAAAAAATGCTCATCATCACTGGTCATTAGAGAAATGCAAATCAAAACTACATTGAGATACCATCTCACGCCAGTTAGAATGGCGATCATTAAAAAATCTGGAGACAACAGATGCTGGAGAGGATGTGGAGAAATAGGAACACTTTTACACTGTTCATGTGAGTGTAATGTAAATTAGTTCAGAGTGTAAATTGTGGAAGACAGTGTGGTGATTCCTCAAGGACCTAGATATAGAAATTCCATTTGACCCAGCAATTCCATTACTCGGTATATATCCAAAGCATTATAAATCATTCTACTATAAGGACACATGCACATGAATGTTCACTGTAGCACAGTTTACAATAGTGAATACCTGGAACCAACCCAAATGCCCATCGATGATAGACTGGACAGGGAAAATGTGGCACATATACACCATGGAATATTATGCAGCCATCAAAAACGATGAGTTCGTGTCCTTTGTAGGGACATGGATGAACCTGGAAACCATCATTCTCAGCAAACTGACACAAGAACAGAAAATCAAACACCACATGTTCTCGTTCATAGGCGGGTGTTGAACAATGAGAACACATGGGCACAGGGAGGGGAGCATCACACACTGGGGCCTGTCGGGGGAAATAGGGAGGGACAGCAGGGGGTGGGGAGTTGGGGAGAGATAGCACGGGGAGAAATGCCAGATATAGGTGATTGGGAGGAAGGCAGCTAATCACACTGCCATGTGTGTACCTATGCAGCAATCTTGCATGTTCTTCTCATGTTCCCCCAAACTTAAAATGCAATAAAAAAAAAGATAAGGACCTTGCTACAAGAACCCCGGTGTAAGTCCAAGTGGGGCCAGGAGCCCTGGAAACTGTGTTTTGTAAACGCTACATAGCCGCAGGTTGGTTTCAGAGGCTGGATCAGGAATCATCTTTTGGATAGAGATGAGGACGGACACAAAAGGATGAAAGTGTTGAAAGTCAGATTCGTTGTATGTATCTTTTTCTCTCCCTCCCTAACATAACAAAAACATCCGAGAGAGTTCTGGGATGTGTTGGTCCAATTAAAACAATGTACATCATTAAGGCATAGTTGACACAACTCAAACCATATTCCAGGATATTTACATCCCAAGAGAGGATCTTGTTAACCCAAATAACTCTACAATTGTTAGAACTGGTGAGAAAGACCCATATTTTGGAGTAGAGAGGCCTTCTGTTATTCACTACACCTCTGTTCAGGCCTTAAATAAGTGAGCACGCCAGCTTTCAGAGTGTATCTGAATAACCTCAATAGTTTGCCAAATGACTTCTCACTTTTTCAGGCGGCATCCAAGCATTGTGTGTTTCAGAGAGCTTGGTAAAAATAAAATCCTCACTGCAATAGAGAATCTGGGCTCACAGTAGTCACATTTAAAACTTCCAATTCTGTATGCAGAGACCATCTGTAGCTTTACTTCTCACTTTCTTGGTTGATCCTTTCAGAAAACTTTTTAAAGTGCATAATACTTGAGAGTAGAGAGTCTGGAGGCAGGGTTCCTGGGTTCAAATCCTGATCCTGCCACTTATGCGTGGCTGTGGCCATAGGTCATTTACTTAGCCTCCCCTTAGCTCAGTTTTCTCCTCTGTAATGAGAACTTTTTTATTGGGTTGTCGTGAGAGTAAAGATTGTTATCTGAAAGGGCCATGGAAAAGTCTGCTGCTTTGTATATTGTACATGAATGTTGGTTAAATAATCAAAATATATTTGAAAAACTGTGCAGATTTCCATATGTGGCTAAATTTGGTAATTTTTAAAAGATACTATGGTGATTCCAAGGACTTTCACGGGCATGCTTTTTTGAACACATATATTTAGAGGATTTCTTTGAATTTTTTTTTACGTTTTTTTCCCAAGAGAGCACAGAATTCTCAATTGATTCCTCATCGCTTCCTATTATTTGAGAGGATCCCGGTAGGAAGGAAGTGAATGCCGTTTTCCCATGAGTATTGTTTTCTAGAGAACATTCTTTACCCCTGTAGTCCTTTGAAAAGTGAGTTGTGCTATAGATGTTTCAGCCTTTCCTGGCCCCTGTCCGTTTAGTGGCATTGTCTAATATCCCAGGAGAACAATGTGTCATTCTCTTAGTCAAATATCTTAGTGCTCAGGGAGAGGAAGCAAGACCATCTGAAACACTGGCATGAGTTTCAAAGACATTTTGAAACAGCAGTGAGATTCTCCTATAGAAATCAGCTAATGTAGACTAAAAGAAGGGGTGGGCACTGAAGTCAAGCACATTGTAAGCAAAATGAAGGCAAGACTAAATGGAGTCACACCTTTTACGCTTGTCTGCTTCAACCACGCTCAGCAACGTGAAGCCTATGCAAGAAAAAGAAGGATACCTGGTAGCTTCTGCACGTAGTAAGCATCCCTCAGGTCCTCTACGGGAACCTCACCCACGGCATGCCACGTGCCGGTCAATGCATGCACACGTTGGGCTGAGAAACGAAAGCCTATACGTTGAGTAATGTTAGACCAGTCACGCAAGCTCCCTGCACTTGTGTCCTGAAAGGGAGGCAGAGAAATGGAACTATACCCGCCTCACTAACTCGTAAACCTCTGCTTTTGTTTGGGCTTATCTGGATTACATTCAGCAGTCTGCCATGATTTACGCCTATTGGCGACACTGTGTGAAACGAGTCAAATCATGTGTCCAGTCACTTCCACTGCCCGGTTACTGATGTTCAGTAAATGTTTCTGAGGAGGCGATTTGTCACCATGTGCCATGTTACCACCTGGTACTGGGGTTTATCAAGTGAGGTGAAAATCTTAACAAAAGGTTAAAGGACTAATATCATTGAAAGATTATACGGAAATGATGTGTTAAAACCTTTGTTAAAGCTCGATTTGCTAGTTGAAACTTTGGTTTATTTATTTACTATATTTATTTATTTTTGAGATGGAGTTTTGCTCTGTCACCAGGCTGGAGTGCAGTGATGTGATCTCGGCTCACTGCAACCTCTGCCTCTTAGGTTCAAGTGATTCTCCTGCCTCAGCCTCCCAAGTAGCTGGGATTACATGCGCGCGCCACCACGCCCAGCTGATTTTTGTATTTTTAGTAAAGATGGGGTTTCACTATGTTGGCCAGGCTGGTTTCAAACTCCCGGTCTCAGGTGATCCTCCCACCTCGGCCTCCCAAAGTGCTGGAATTACAGGTGTAAGCCACCGTGCCTGGCCTGAAACTTTGTTTTAAACTGGCTGCCTGAATTCTTTGTGTATCTAAAAAGCACCCCTGCTGTTTATATAACCATGACTTAGCTTTTCTTGTTATTTCTATTCCATTTGAAATGGAGCACATGCAACAGTTGCTAAATCTGATATGAAAATCGTTAAGATAAGCCTTCTTTATGTGGCCTGCTGAAGGCCCTGCATGATCTGGTGTCCTGCGGCATTCCCCCCAGATCTCCACCGCCTTCCTCTCAGCGCCACTGCCTCCAGCCTCGCCAGCCTCCCTTCCAGTCCTGGACTGCGCCACGTGCAGGGCTCTGGCTTGCGTGGCTCCCTCTGATGGGAACGCAGCCTCCAGTGTTCAAGCGTCTCTTCCCCAGGAAGGACTTCCCTGTTCAACCAGCATAGCCCCTCCATGTGCTTTTTTTAACTCTTAAAGAATCACCTTCCTCATTCCTTTTAAATTCAAGCTCCTTCTAAATTCAGTTGCTTGAATTTGCTGGAGTAACGGACCGAAGCCCCCCCTCTTCCACTGGCCTATCAGCTCCCGCTTGCCCCTCATATTACTCACGCTCCTCACACAGGTATTGCATTTGTGCCTGGCCCTAAGTCGGGGCCAATGCGTAGTTGTTGAATAAGTAAATGGTTAGATAAGATCTGCCTAAGGCATTAGGCAACACAGAAGTACATTTTTTGGTTCTATATTTATCAGAACTTGTGAAATAAAAAGTATCTGATCATGTAAAAAGCAAAAAAACTATGTATTCTAATTAAGCAGCTGTTTCTAAGCAAGATGGTTCTCTGAAATACTGCTTTGTGGCTACATATTTGGTTTGAAAGCCGTCTTAAGATGCAGACACCACTTGTTTTTTCCCTCCAAGATATAGTATGTTCTGTTATCTTATTTTGCATTTATTCTAAAATAGATTTAAATAAAACAAGTTACTTGCATTCATATATCATCTTCCTAGACCTTTTTCACAAGCATGTGATACACTACTAGGGTGGAGTGATAAACATTTCTTCTGATTAGGGCTACTGAGAGAATTCTATATTTGTTTATATATTGCTTGGCAGTGATCCACCTGAAACCACATGTGATTACTTGTAATGTAGTTTTATGAGCAGACAGGCAGGTATAAAGTAACCAACCATGCCACCCGGTCAGGTCATCGTCATTCCAATGGTACAAAACTCTTTCTCGTGGCCATATTATGTATGAGTTAGAGACAGACAATGAATTAATAGTCACTGATTGAGACAACTGGAGATTTGCAATCTTATTTTCTGGCAAATAGCCAAGTAATGTCAACAGGAGTGAAAAGGAGAGTTTTGTGTATCACAGAGTACAGAGCAGGAGTCAAAGTCTGGGGTAAGTGAGGGCTTGGTCTTTGCTGCATTGATTTGAAAGGGGCTATGTAACCTTTCCTTCTACCACTTGGGCAGAGGAAAGCTTGCTATGGCCCAACAATGTTTTAAAATGACTCTTCATAAATGTGTAAAACACTCTGAAATCACCCAGATACAGCATAAAAAATATCTTTTCTGAGACATTAAAAAACTGAATGAATTGATCCAACAATCCACAGCACAATTCCATAATTACCATGACCACAAAAGTTAATTTTGCAGGGATGGTACGTAATACACACAATGCTAGAAAAGTGTCCTAGAAACTCACAAAGGAGAAGGATGAATAAAGAACAGTGAAGGATAGTTGACCAGCATTCAATGATTAGAAGGAAATACAGATTCCTTATATCGAGTGCATAAGACATACTTCTTCCTGAATGAATGAGGCTGGAAACACAAACCCTCAGGGACTGGACATAGAAATATTTTCTATGTTGTCTGTCTTCTAAGCAGACCCTCTCTACTTCTGCGTGTAGCAACAACTACCAAGTGAGGCCTTGGGCAGCTAAAGCACCTGGACTGGCCACCTCTGGCTATTAGCAACCTCATTTGTTTACCTCTGTGCCTGCGAATATTCTTGATTTTATGTATATTATGATATAGGGAAGTCTGGAAGGGAATGCTTTACCCAGCAAAGTCAATCTACTAAACAAAAACGTATGGGAGAGACACGTTAAGAAATCAGTAACCATGTCTTAGTTTAAAAAGAAAAAATGCGAAGTCTTTATTCAGACCCCTGGGGCTAAGCAGAAGTAGACTGGTCTCCAGTGGAGGTATGAGAGGCCATATTCTGCCTGCAGTGATGGACATTTCACATTCAGGCAGAGAGGTGGGAAGCTGCCCTCTGAATCAGAGTAAATGCTCACAGTTTTAGCTTCTAGCAAAGGCCCTCCTTTTCTTGGCAAGAATTCCTTTGAGGATCTTTTTCAGTTTGAGGTTCTGTCTGATATGTTTTATTTTACAATGAAATCACCATTTCCATATTCATTACTCCGTAAAATAAGTACAGTATGTAAGAGGTGTGGTAGACACTGCCTCCTGCCTCCCGAGGATCCATTCTGCGGTCTTCCTCACTACGGAGTCCTGACAATTCGCCCAGTTAACAACCGACCTTCCCGGATTCCTTGCAGTTTGTTCTGACCAATAAGCCAGAGGCAAGGCATCCTGTTGAAAACTTCACATACACAGTGACGACACTGAAGCTCCTGAGAAGAGGGGTTTTTGTCCTTGTCTTTCCAACCTTGTCCTGCTCCTCTTTTTGCAGGCTGAAATGCAGATGTCATTCTGGGGGAGCGCACGTGATGAAGAGCCTACCCTGGACTGCCTGTCCGTGGGATTTCTTGTTATTTGAGGCAAACCCAACCTGGTTAAATGGCTGAATTGAGGTAATCTGTTCCATGTAAGCTAGAAACAGAACCGAAACAATCATCTAAAAACAACCTTCATTACAGTAGACTGGCTGAACGATAGCAGTAGACTATTGGGCCTGCCATTAAGATATTAGTAAAAAAGAATTCTTCCAGAAGTTTTGAAAGAACTTCTGGGTATCAACAACTAATGCTTACAACAGTTGTGGCATGAAGTCTCAGGCCCATTATCATTTCCTAATGGAGCAAACACTGCCATGAAAAATGAGCTGATACGCCTGACGCCCTGGGAGCTGCATCATTTGAATATTTTTGACTCTAAATATAGTAAAGTAGTTGGCTCATTTTTGTAAAACTACCATTTACTGATCAGTAGTATTAAGAGAAATAAGAACACAGCAATAATCTACAGGAAATACAAAACAGGAACCCATTGTTTATCCTGTTCTCAGTGGACACTGCCAGATCATTGTTGAGAGAACTTTGAACAGGGTCACTCCAACGTAGTTAAGGGAGTTTTTAAAATCTAAACTGAATGATGAAATTTGTCCTTGTGACAGAAAAAGCAATTTCGAAAAGATTATTCAAGGCCATAATGTATTGACTTTGGGTTAAAAAAAACCTTTAAGAATCTTACTTATGATTTCTTAAAATGGCAAATGCTGTCAGTCATAACGGAGGTGAAGACATGTTGATCAGGCCAGTGATTTTTCAGAATTAAACAACGTTAAAAAAACACATGCAACAGGAAAATTGTTCTAAGCATTCCTGTGTCATGGTTTCTGATTATCATGAATGGAAGAAATGAATATACATCATAACAAGTCTGTTTTATTACAGACAGTCTCGTATAAATATTTTGTCTTTCTATCCACATTTGCCAAGAATTGCGTTAGAGTGTAATGATTGAGAGCATGGTCTGTAGTTACCCCGCCACCATCAAACCCGACTCTATTACTGCCAACTTCTGTGGCTGCTACAATCTTCCTGGGCTTCAGTTCTCTTACCCACCAAATAAGCACTATAGCAGTCCTTGTTGCGAGGCTTAAATGACTTAATATATGCAAAGCTCTTCGGCAACACCAGCACACAGAAGGCACTCCCTACGTGTTGGTTACTGCTGTTTTCGGCATCATCTTAAGAGCATGGGCTGGGAGGTTAAAGAGTTCTGAGATAAATTTCTGGTTCTGCCCGGTATTAGCTTCCTGGTTTGTGCAAGATCACTGAGCCTCATTTTCCTCTTATCGTTTATGACCTTAAAGCGTTAAGAAGAGGGTTGAAGAATATAATGCTGGAAAACCACACCTGGTGCACAGTAATAATTAATACAATTTTTTTTTACATTACATAGAAAAAAATTATTTGCAAATTGATCTTCAAAACATAGATACTTTTACTTTGCTGATGGGGAAAGTGGAATGGACTGGGCACACCCAGATATTGAATTTAATTTCCTTATAATTTATTTCAGATGGCTCACATTCAAAGTTTTATGTTTTGGGTTTTTTTTTTCTATTTTAATTTTAAACAAGAATACATGGGATTGTCAAACAACTGGACTGAGAAGATTCCCATATCTGAGCGAATCACTTTGTCCTGAGGTTGATGTAACAGTCTCTTTAGAGGAATAGCATTATCGACACTTCATTTAGTAAGTAGAGAAGGCTGAAGAGGAAAGATAGTGGCATTTAAAGAAATGACCTGGAAGAAATAGAGAAGAATGGACTTTCTAAGGCCCTGTGAGAATCTATCATTCCTTTAGCAGGTGGGTGGAGCAGAGTTATAATCCTATCCACCTTGTTACAAACAAATACACACTAACTTAACATTGATTGACTATGGTTATAATGAATGGTAATTGAAGACGTATCCTTCTATCACAGCAGTGATTACATTCCGAGGAAAGAACTGAGGCTTTGGAATCAGGCACAACCGACCTCAAGGCGTGGCTTCTCCATGTCACTTTGGGAGAGTTACTTAATCTCCCTGAGCCTGGATTTCCTTGTCTATAAATAGCAGACAGGCTGGGCATGATGGCTCATGCCTGTAATGCCAGCATTTTGGGAGGCTAAGGCGAGCGGATCGTTAGAGGTCAGGAGTTCGAGACCAGCCTGGCCAACATGGTGAAACCTTGTGTCTACTAAAAATGCAAAAATTATCTGGGTGTGGTGGTGCATGCTTGTAATCCCAGCTACTCGGGAGGCTGAGGCAGGAGAATCGCTTGAACCCGGGAGGAGGAGGTTGCAGGGAACTGAGATCATGCCACTGTACTCCAGTCTGGATGATGAAGCAAGACTCTGTCTAAAAGAAATAAAAGCAGACAACCCTATCTACCTCTCTGGGAGGTTTCTGAGAGGATTAAATGAGACTTTGCATGAATATTGGTTACTCCATCAAGTGGCTGCAGAGGAGGGGTTCAGTATGTCATTACTGTTTACCTCTTTTTCCTACTATACTGTAGGCTCCTTGAATACTGAAGTCCTTTAAAAACATGAATACAGGCCAGGCATGGTGGCTCACACCTGTAATCCCAGCACTTTGGGAGGCCAAGGTGGGTGGATCATTTGAGGTCAGGAGTTCGAGACCAGCCTGACCAACATGGAGAAACCGCATCTCTACCAAAAATACAAAAAATTCGCTGGGCATGGTGGCACATGCCTGCAATCTCAGCTACCTAGGAGGCTGAGGCAGGAGGTGGAGGTTGTGGTGAGCCGAGATCACACCATTGCACTCCAGCCTGGGCAGCAAGAGCAAAACTGCATCTCAAAAAAAAAAAAAAAAAAAGAAAAGAAAAGAAAAACAAAAACCAAAAAACATAAATACAACTAGTTCCTAGCACAGTGTCCGGTTGCAGGAATGTACTGAGTGAATATACACCAGATAAAGCAAGATAGGGATACCTTGAATGGCAAGCTAAAACAACAGCAACATTGAATAGAAGGCCTGACTTGTTTAAGTGAAAATAGTTGAGAGAGACTGGCACTGGCGAACTGAATTGATGCACTTGGGAACAGATTAAGTAAAAAGTGCAGAAAAGACAACATCTTCTGCACACACATATTTAGAAGGGAAAGATAAGCGGTAAGGGACATAGAAATCATTATACTACCTGAGGGGCTTATATATCGCATCCTTAAATGGGGCTATTTCTATATAGCCTCTCTATTTTTTTACCTTGTAGAAAGACTGTGATGACTTTAGACCTATGATTTCTGTGAGCTCTGTCTGATTTCTTGTTTAATTCAAGGCATTTTTATATAAAATTCAGGTCTTCTCGTTTCTCTCTGAGCTTCCCTCCTCCCGTTCTGTCTCCACCCTATCCTAAGTGCCTCCACTTTGTGTACTCGGGTTTTATGGCTAAATCCAGCAGTGCAGATTGTGGGCAGGCAGGCAGGCTTCCCATATTGTTCCTACCGCACATTTCTCTACAGCATTTCTTAAATAGGGCCCAGTCTGGAGACTTTCAGGACCAATATTATAGTTCTTACTTTTCAATAGTATAGCACTTACTTGAATCATAGCTGGAAAGAACGTTACAAATCCTATGTAATCATCCCCTTCACATGCTGAAAACTGGGGAGCAGAAGATGATTTCACAGGTAGAGCCCTGACTACGAGCAGGGTCTAAGAAGCATTGTTAGAGTGAAGGGGCAAGTGATACCCAGTGGCATGGGCAGGGCAGCATGCTCCGGATCTGAGGCGGGAGAGGGGTCTCCACGGCTCCTGCTGGCCTGTCCATGAACACCACAGCTGTTCCAGCACCGATCACTGCTTTGTTCTGCCTGGGTGCAGCCTTGCTGGAGACTTGCTGTTCAAACCCCTGATGAACTAAATTAGCTGTTAATGCCATTTGCAATAGAAGACTCATTTAAGTATCAGGTGATAGAGTCAATGGAGCAACAAAAGAGATTTTCATAGAGAAAGAAAAGAGATACCCACAGAGAAAATGAGATTTGCAATAATTTTAGTAAGAATGGGTTCGGCGGGGGAAAGAAATTAATAGGCTATATCCTAAAAAGAAAAGCACATAAAAGTTGGTGCTTCAAAGTTTAAAACTAGGCACATTTCAGTTAAGTCATATCCAGACACTGAAGTAAAGCAGTGTGATCTCAGAACCAATCAACTGTCAAAGGAGAATAACAGCATTTAAGATCATTAGAAAAATGACTGAAGAAATGAGATAACTCTCAGAAATCAGTAATATAAGCCTTGCTCGTAAAGCTTCTGAAGAAGAGAAACTTGAAGCTGAATTCATTTTATAGCATTATATTAGGGTATACTTATTTGGAAAATTTTATAATTTTACCCTGTGGTGAATTTTACATGCAACGACAGATAAAAACTAAGTTCAGATCACCTTTAGATTTGCATATACCACGTTGGGTAAGAGAAGAAGGAATTGGAAAGGACTTCGCAAACAGTGCCCAACACTGTGGCAAAACCTGGGTTATAAATTGCGGAGACTCCACCATTCTGTAACTTGAACCCTGTTTCATGTTACAGATTAAGATCTATCCGCTTGGCCTATTTTAAAAACAGTTGCACACATTCGAACACACCTTTGAGACTTCGGATTGGACTTCTGCACCACCTTCTATTTTGGGTAACCACAAGGGTGCTGGAAATTTCAAGTAGTAACAAACACCACGACCTACAAACTTAAGACCATGAGCTGGAGAATACATGATTCCTGGGCGGCAGAATGCACCTGGGCTCTGGGCTACAATTATTCTTTGGGGCGTGTGACCTACAGATCAGGACCAGGCCAGGTCATCTTTGTTTGGGATGTTTATACTCTTTCTTGTGGTGCCTTCAACATAACATCGCTCTTTTTTTAACACTCAAAAGTCAGTGTAAGATCCATTGTTAAAGCTTATTTTTGTATTGCTTTGAGATTAATATTTCCATTTTCTGTAAGAAATGAGATTGCCTTCCTTCTACTCTTAAGCAGTCTTGTAGAGGACTCCTAGTATTCATTCAACCCCACTCACCTTATCCAGATTCAAATTAGCTACAAAGGTACTCAAGATTTCTATGCAGTAATTATTCAAAATAAAGTCATAATAATTTTATTATTTAGCAAACTATAATTTATCAAATAAATCATAAGTATATATATTTATAAATCATATTTATAAGTATATGTTAATTGCTTATCAAATATTATAGAATATATTTATATACAATCAATAAATTAAATATAATTTCTTATAATTTTTAAATATAATTTCATCAGATAAAGTCATAATTTCTTTCTATATTCTCCTCTATTTTTATTTTTAAAAGGAGACATTGGTGTCCTCAGAGTATACCAATATTTTTACAGCAGAATCATTCAAGATAGACATTATAACATTTTAATTATCTTGATTTTTAATGCAATATTTCATTTAAACTCCTTTAAGTATTAGAAGTTTTTGAAAATGTGCAAGGTGAGATATTGTTAGGTAATTTTGCTGCTATTCTTGCTTCTCGGCCATTTTCTCACTGTTCTAGTGCATTTGGAAGTGAGTTTGACCCTAAGTTTCTTCCTACCTATACAAATACTTATAAACTCTTCTGCTGTTTCCAAATCAAGGGAGCAGTTCCTCCTGGGCTACCTTGGCCATTATCTGTTTCACTGAGAAATAATATATCTGCTGTAGTTAAAAGGTTTACGAATGGTCCTTGCTAATTTCTAGGCTGTTGAAACATGTGTCTAATTTAACAGATTTTGAGGAGGCAAGAGAGTTAGAGTTTTGTTTCTTAATTACACTTTTCTCCACTCACGGCTTCAGTGGTTATGTTAACTTTGCCTGAGAGCAACTAGCATTGGGGTAAGATGGAAAACACAAAAATAATGATGTTATTATTCAATCAGTCTATTAACCCATACTGATTACTGTCCACACTGAAAAAAACACATTATAGTGAAAACATTCCCAATTCTCACTCACATGATAACCACCCTGGCTCTGCAAGCACAATGCATGTATCTTTGCCACTTATCTGTTGAATGTGTACTAATAGCTTCCTCCAGTGAATAAGGACTCTCAACTTCAGGGATCGTTACAAGGTACCTGAGGAGCAGGGGGACTCTAACATTCGAACTGTTTTCACATTGAAACAGCCAAGAAACCTATCAACACACATTTTACTCAATTTGTGCAGTCACATATATATAGTGGGTCTATTCATGTAAAAGAAACTATTACTTTAATTCTAAGAATGTTAACCTCATTATTCCTAAACTAGTCCATTGGTCTGATAGAAAGTCTCTCTCATTTCACAGACAAATACTCTAAAATATGTTTATTACAAAACAACTGGCTTTATTAATTTAGGGGACAATTCAAGATTCCCTGATCACATTTTCTGAAACGATCCAATTTTGTCCCTCAGCATTGACTCCGTACCATGGAAACTGCATTTCTGTTCCACATTGTGTCAATGAAAAAAAGGCTGATTTTGGAACTTAGCTATGTATGTTCCATACTGCCTGTTCTCTGAAAAATGTGAACATTGAGTAGAAAAACATGAGTATGGGGGGAAAAATAATAAAATATATGAATGTGCTTTTAAGAACATAGCAATGTAATAAGGCTTATTAAAATGCCATTTTTCATACACAATTTAAAATTTTCTCTAAGTACTAATTTGGGAAAGTATGCTAATTTTCAACACTTAAAACCTACATCTGTTTAAATTAGAATGAGTACATTTTTGCCACATGCCACATTTTATTACCAGGCAATAGTAAGTATAAATTTACCACCTACATAAGAACAGAATATGGGCAATACATTTATGAATACATTAAATGTCTAAGAAAAAGCTTTTTGCATTTCACATGATCTTGTTTTATTTGTACAGACTCATGTTTGTGAATTGGGCAAGTTAGCTTCAGATACAAGGTATAAAGAGACCTTGGGCGTATAAGGTCCAGAAGGGCAATGACTTCTGTGCCTGCCTCATAGAAAAAGCCTAACTCACGGTGGTGAAGAGTGAGTGATGGAATAATGGATGTACAAAGCCAGCCAAGGCGAGGCTGTACAATGTGTATTAAACACTGAATGTTCTGAGGATGACCTCTTGACTTGCTTTTTCTTATTTTTCTTGGTTTAAGTACCTGGGGTGAATTATTTCACCTAGCATGTTAGGACTAATCTGCAAAATGGAATTTATTATAGCAGTGAGTGCTGATACTTGATATCTGTCACACTAGATACTCTCTTAAAAATGTGCGGAAAATAAGATTGTTTTTCCCCCCACAAGCACAGGCTGTCAGAATAACCATTTTCTTCTTTAGATCAGAGTGCTAACAGTCAACAAAGGGAAATTGTTCAACATGTACAGGGCCACAAGACTCTTGATTCTTTTTGAACTCCATGTGAACTGTATTTGGTTCCAAAGTAGAGCTAATCATTCTTAATCCAGGGGTAAAACCATCACCGCCAGTAAACAGACAGGCCCACTGGCATTGAAGATCAAGTTGGTGACGATCGGTTTTCTAATGGGACAGTTTCTAAATAATGTCCCAATTTAAAATTGATGCAAATTTTAACATTAGAAGGAAATTGATAAAATATTTATATTCAGAGGGTTAAAAAAACTTTTTTTCTATCGCTTAGTCTTGTAGCATCCTAATTAGATGTCTAAACATGATTGGCACTACCTAAATTTCCTTTGGCCCCATTCTAGATACGTCTCCTTATTTGGAAATTTTTGTAACGTTAAGTAGATTTAGGAAATATGGGATGGGCATGGTGGCTCACGCCTGTTATCCTAGCACTTTGGGAGGCTGAGACGGGAAGATCATCACCTGAGGTCAGGAATTCGAAACCAACCTGGCCAACATGGCAAAACCCTGTCTGTATGAAAAATATAAAATTTAGCTGGCTGTGGTGGCAGGTTCCTATAATCTCAGCTACTCAGGAGGCTGAGGCAGGAGAATTGCTTGAACCCAGGAGGTGGAGGCTGCAGTGAGCCGAGATTGTGCCACTGCACTCTGACCTAGGTGACAGAGGATGACTCCATCACATACACACAAAAAGAAAACACGAACAAGCAAAAAAAAAAAAAGAAAAAGAAAAACTACAGAAAACAATCACTGCTGACATCCTAGATTGTTTTTTCTTTCTCCCTCTTCTTACTGTCGTGCTATTTCTGGTCTTGAGGATAAGGAAATTTGGTGTTCACTTATAAATAACGGTTTCCATAGAGTCCCTGAGCAAAAAATACAGAGACAATGATAAAATGAGAAATGTAACATTTTCTGTTGGCTGATCTGTCGTTCCCACAAATGGGCAGTCTAGAGAGCTGTTCAAAGCACAGGGTTTGGAATGCGGCCGACTCAAGCTGGAATCCTACTTTCCCCACGTGTGACCCTGTGCAAGTTGTTTAAGTTCTCTGCGCCTGTTTCCTCTTCTGTAAAATGAGAATAATACGCTCATCAGAGCGTTTTTGTGAATAGTCAATAAAAGGTATTTAAAGAATTTGGCACACTGCCTGACACAGCGTGCACTGAATGAATGGTGCACTGAATTCTTATTATTTATAAGAATACTTACTGTTATTTTACATTCTTAACTAACCTTGCAGATCACAAAGCTTCAATGCCATGTGACGTGAAGACTCATTTTAGATCAGCCCAAGAAAACATCGTTAATCAGGTAAATCCAAATTCTGTTGCAAAAAGATCATATGACGCGTTCTCAAGCAAGTCCTTTAGGACTGTGGGACTGTAGTTGCTATGCCTAGGCAATGGCAGGATGGCTATTGTTTGGAAATAGGGGCTTTAGAAATAGTGATTTCCCTCCTTCTAGCCTAATATCATTTTTGCAGTGAACACGCCACATAATTTATCTCCAGGTGATCAGTTTGCCTTAGTGCAATGTAACCAATTGGAACCAGCAGACACGGAGCGTGTTTGTTACACTCTAATGAAGTTTCTTTAAGTTGGACTTCAACAGTTTAAGAACACCATGATCATGGAAAGTCAAACGGGTTGTATATTAAGATTTTTATTTATCTATTATGGGAATTTATTTTTATTTTGTGTATGGTTTTTTTTTTTTTTCCCAGTTGAGCTTTGTTTTGTCAAGAGCTCTGGGAGCTCTTGAAAAAACAAAGATTGTCTGGGCCAAAAAGTTCTCTTCCATCTCTGGAGATTTTTTTTTAATTGATGATGAAGTGATTATTTATTGAGAGCCAGTTATGTGCCAGGCCTGTGATACATCCTTCTATAAATTATTTCATATAAGAGAGCAATCGGTCCTATGATCTAGGCACAGCATCCTCCTTCTACAGAGACCAAGCCTGTGGTTGAAAGATAGGAAGTCACACTGCAGCGGTCACCCCCTCGTCAAAGGCTAAATCCATGACTGGACCTTAGTCCCCCACAGGCTCCTGCCCGGCCCCGCCTCCTGTCCTGCAAAATTGGAGGGACATTGGTGCAGAACTGGAGAAGCCTTGCCTTTGACAAGGCACATACAAAGGGAAAGTCCATCATGGGATATTGAGATGTTAAAAAGCACTTGTGATACTTTCTTTGAAAAAAAAATGTTGTTATTTACTTTTATTGAGGTGTTAAAAAGAACTTGTGATACTTTCTTTTTTAAAAGAAAAAATGTTGTTATTCACTGACTTTTAAAGCTGTGACCAAACATTGGTGACATAAAGTTGTTTCTTAAGCATAATAAACGGCACTTCAAATTACTTTGGGAATTGTAAAAATAACCAGGTGAAGAAATGGCATTAGGCTGGGGAGAGAGGGCAACAGAAAGAGAGTGGAGAAACAGATGGCAGAGGAGCGGGGGGACATCCAGGCCATGGGTAGGGCACAGCCACACTGATGAATGTCTGAGCCACGGTGCTTGGTGCTACCCAGGGAGACAGGTCCCATGTTCATAAATAATGTACTACAAGGAAAGTCTGAAAGTGATCATTCAATTTACATTTTTAAGGCAGGGGAGTCGAAGTTACAGCCATAAATACAAACATACAAATAAGGTGTCTTCAAGCATTTTCGTGGGACAAGAACTGCAGACACGAGGCCCAGATTCAACTCTACATATCCTGCTGATCTCAGGGAATTCAGATGGTGTTTCCCGGGTCCAGTGCTCCTTCCCCCACCCCCCTGAGGAAGCTCAATCTTATAAAGGAAATCCTATATCACCTTCCTGCTTGAAATATCTCAGTGCCTTCCCATCTAGCTTAGGGTGACACAATTGCCCCATCATCTGGCTCTGGTCTGCTTGCCCGATTTCACTCACTATCTCTCCATATCGGGCATCCTGCATTCCAGCCACACCAATGGCTTCCAGAGCTCAGAACGCATCGCTGCATGCCTGGGTGCTGTTCCCTGATCGCTGGTAGGGCGGGGCAGCTTCCCAGGTGAATGCACACATATTCTTAGGTCCTACCTCAAGCACTTCTTCACAGATACCTTAGAGGCTCCTCCACAAGCCACGGGTACCCCCAGATTTCCCTCGCTCTGCGCATCCCAGGCACCTCGAGCAACGCAGCACCGCACTGAAGTAGAATTGCCTATTTTTAAGACTATTTGGCCAGTCCCCGTGTTAGATGCATTCCAGACATTTAGAAGACCGACGGACACAGAGCAGGACTTGACTGAATACATCCCTCGCTCATTTCTCCCTCCTCTATCACCTTAGTTCATGCCCAAGTTGTTCTCTTGTCTAATTCATAGACACTATCATTTTGTAATCTTTTCTTGTGCTCTTCATTTAATTTGATACTGTTACCAGTTATATATCTTTCCACCCACAAATATGATCATTACTTTTCCTCTGTAAAAAAACTTCAATGGGCCGGGCTCAGTGGTTCACTCCTGTAATCCCAGCACTTTGGGAGCCCGAGGCAGACAGATCACCTGAGGTTGGGAGTTTGAAACCAGCCTGACCAACATGGACAAACCCCATCTCTACCAAAAATATAAAAATACCTGGGCATGGTAGTGGGTGCCTGTAATGCCAGCTACTCAGGAGGTTGAGGCAGGAGAATTGCTTGAACCCAGGAGGCAGAGGTTGCGGTGAGCTGAGATTGCGCCGTTGCACTCCAGCCTGGGCAACAAGAGCAAAACTCCACCTCATAAAAAAAAAAAACAAAGAAAGAAAAAAACTCCAGTGGTTCTCTCTCTCTCTTTTTCCCCCTTAAAGAATTAACACAAACTACTTAACATGATGCTGATCCTGATTCTGATGATAAAAATAGGCATGGCGACCATTCATTCTGCCTCTGATGTGCCAGGCACTACACTGGTCATTTTGCAGTAATCTCATTTAATCCTAATGATAATACTCAGATGTAAGCACTATCATCTCTGTCCCCTAAGTATGGAAATCAGGGTCTGGAGAAAGCCCAGGAGCCTGTTCCTCAAGACCCAGTTAGCAATTACAGAGCTGGGAATGAATTCCAAGTTTATGTGACCGCAAAGCTCTTCTGTTCCCCCTACAC
Source organism: Ateles fusciceps (assembly GCA_036589455.1). Lineage (NCBI taxonomy): Eukaryota > Metazoa > Chordata > Mammalia > Primates > Atelidae > Ateles > Ateles fusciceps. Next base: position 206,194 of record JAZHEH010001578.1, read on the forward strand.
CACCCCACGCTCAGTTCCCTCTGCTGTTCCTGCATTCCAGATGTGCCATCCAGCCTGCAATGTGCTTTCACACCGTGTGCACCTGCAGACGGTGCTCTCTCCATCTAAAGCCCCTGCCTTCACCGTGTACACACTGCAGTTGCCAGGAGGATCAGTCACACGCTATACTCTGCTTTCCCTCTGCCTCGGTACTTGTGCTGCTGTTGGGTTATAAGCCTCCCCCTCCCTCATCCCAAAGACGGAAGTGTCACCAAGAGCAGCAAGTTCGACTAGTCATCACTGAGCACACACAGCCTGGAGAATCAGAGGGGCACAGTGTGTGCCTTTCACGTGAACTCATGTATACACCAAGAATGAGAGTAATGCTGGCTCACATTTGTTCAGCCTCTCCCATGTGCCAGACCTCGCCCTACACGATTAGAATATATAATCCATGCAACCCTCACACAGCTCTTCTGGATAATGGTATCATCTTAATCCATATTTTTTTTCCAGAACAAACTTGCAATTCTTACAACTTCCACAGAAAATAAATAACTTGTGCTCAATATTAAACTCTACAAAATCACTAAAATTGGCCCAATATCCTGTGTTTTGTTAACTTGCATTATTTTTTCCTGGTAATGGCATTTTTACCAGTCAAATCCCATATCACTTTTTTAATCAAAGAAAAAAAGATTATTAGTTGCTTTGAAAAATTCATGGGTGACAAGTAGAAAAAAACCGGTGGAGGCAGTTTCAACATTTAACCTAAGTGTACTTAGCAAGCATATTGAATGGCTTTTTAAAAATTCTCATTTTAAAAAATGTGGATCTTTCTTTTCAGAGTGACTTAAAAGACATCATCATAGTCTTGTATTAATTAAACATGTTCTTATCAGAAAAAAGGCTCTTATGAAGCTAGTATATATTCTTAATTAAGCTATATACGACCAACAGTCCATGTCTTGAATTAGGCTACATGTGAGGCCCTGATTTGCCCCACTTCTGATAACCAGAACAGCACTACACTGGCTACCAGTGTTTCCAGCAAGGACATAAAGTTCTAGATGTCTAGACGTTTTTGCCCTGATATCAGAAACAAAGCAAAACAGGTCTTCTCCACTCCCATTTGGTTCACAGCATCACTATCCACCCCCTGGGCCTGATCCACCAAGAAGCCTCAGTCTTTTTAACACCACAAATCGAACGCTGCAAATGGTAGGGTAAGGATTAGAGTCCTGCTGAGGTTGCTGAGACATTTCACAGGAACTGTAGTGGTACCTAGGCTCTATCTCCCCGAAGAGTGGCAGAAGCAGTGGCCCATCCCTTAAACTACCACATGCATGGCTTCTCAAGACCCCAGAGTTAACTCAGAGACGAGTACCTGGAGCATAGGAATTTGAAAGGGAGTCTTTCTATAAACTCCCAGGAACAACCAACAGCAGTAGCAGTCGACATGTATGAGACCTTCTTTATGTCAGATGCAGTGCTCTGATCAATGTACAACACCCGTGTCTTTAATACTTGGGACCATGGTGACACTCATTTAGATGCGGAAACTGGGGCATAGGGATTTTGTACCTTGGCTCACTTCACTGCAGTCAGGTTTCTAAACCAGAACTCCCACCCAACAGTGTGTGAGCCCAAAGTCCATGCTTCAGGGTGTGTTGGCTCATGCCTATAATCCCAGCATTTTGGGAGGCTGGGACAGATGCATCACTTAAGGCCAGGAGTTCAAGACCAGCCTGGTCAACATGGTGAAACCCCGTCTCTACTAAAAATACAATTAGCTGGGCATAGTGGTGCACACCTGTAATCCCAGCTGCCCAAGAGGCTGAGACGGTAGAATTGCTTGATCCGGGGAGGCGGAGGTTAGAGTGAGCTGAGCTTGTGCCACTGCACTCCAGCCTGGGCGACAGAGGAAGAGTCCATCTCAAAACAAAAAAACAGAAAGGTCTGTGCTTCTAACCACTAGCAATCATCGTATAACATATTCCCCTCAATGAAAAAGACTGAATCCAAGAAATCTTGCCTATGTCGGACTTTCTAAGTCATAGAGAGTTACAGTAATATTTCTAAATGTGTCTTTGACTTTCAGACCCAGCACATAAAGCAGGAGGGTATGAGTCAGTGCCATTCCCAGGCATCTGCTGGGAACTTTCCTAACTGTCCTTCTGGCTCTCAGGAGTGGAGCTCACTTGCTCGATTCATTCCAGTGTCCGAGAGGTCACATTCTCCCCTTTGTGAGCTGGGCTGTCCTCAGTCCCTGGGGCCATCTCTTTGCTGCTCTCCCTGAGATCTTGCTCCTGGCATAGCCCTGCTTCCCTTGCAGCTTCCTTCTCCACTGCTGGCACCTTCCCCATGGGCTTAATGCCTGGCCATCACGACACATTTCTTCATTTCTCTCCCTCTCTCCTCTTTTCTTTCTGCTCTCTTAGCTGCGCTCCCTCCATCCTTTTATTTCCTAGTTGTGCCTGCTGCTTCCACACCCTTAAAAACATGCTCTATTTTCTCCCCAGATATATTGAGGTATAGTTGACAAAGCTGTGGACATTTAAGGTGTACCACGGGCTGCTTGGATATATGTATATACTATGAAATGATCACTGCAATCAAGTTAGTGAATGCCTCCATTACTTCTTATCATTCTCTCTTTTTGTGTATGATAAGAACATTCAGGATCTACCCTAGCAAACTGCAAGTGTACAAGGCAGTTTTATTAACTGCAGTCATCATGCTGCATGAGATCCCCAGAACTTATCCCTCCTATAACTGAAAGTCTATGCCTGTTGACCTCATTTTCCTCCCCCTCACCAACTCCTGGCAACCACGATTCATTCGACTCTGTTTTTACGAGTTCAGCATTTAGACTCCACATTTAAATGAGATCATACAGTATTTGTCTTTCTCTGTCTGACTGGTTTCACTCAGCATATCTTCATACATGTCGCAAATGGCAGTGTTCTTCTTTTGTAGGGCTGAATACTATCCGGTTGTGTGTGTATATATACACCACATTTTCTTTATCCATTCATCCATGGACAGATCCTGTGGTTGTTTCCATACTTATTCATTGCCTTTGTATGTATACCCAGAAGTGGGGTTACTAGATTATATGGTAGTTTTAATTTTTTTGAGGAAAACTCTGCACAATTTTTTATAATGTCCGTACCAATTTACATTCCCATCAACAGCTTGCAAGGGTTTCCCTTTCTCCACATCCTCACCAACACTTGTTATCTTTTGACTTTTTAGTGATAACCATGCTAACAGGTGTGAGATGGTTTCTCATTGCGGTTTTGACTTGCATTTCCATGATGGTTAGTGATGCTGAGCACCTTTTCATATGCCTTTTTGCCATTTGTATGTCTCTTTGGAAAACTATTCCGGCCCTCTGTCCACTTTTTAACTGAATTGTGTGTGTGTGTGTGTGTGTGTGTGTGTGTGTGTGTGTAAGTTATGCTCTTGAGTTGTAAACATAGTTCTTAATCTTTCCACGTGCTTTGATCCCAGCACTTTAGCAGCCTCTCAGAGTCAGCCACTGACTCATAACAGGTGAAATGCAATGAGCATTTCCCTGTACCTCAGTTTCTTCTTTCCTCAATGTGAAACAGTGATGAGAGTGCATATCTCCCAGGGTTGCTGAGCCAGATTCAACAATTTCCATGAAAGCGCTGAGGGGATGACAAATAAATGTGAGTTGTATAAACCAATTCTTGATGCTACAAAGCTTGCTTTTCCAAATGATTGTCAAAATCCCACCTCATTCAAGCCCTAATTAAAATACCATTTTCTCAAATTCATATTTCCTGATCCTCTAAGAAACTTCCCTTCTCTGAGCAATTTATTACTGTCTTCTGGAACTCCATCGCTTGAGATGATGAAAGAGTTTCTTTACTGTATAAGTTACTTCTGCACACGTCTTTTTGAAAAAATAAACAAATGCCTTGATTATACCTCCCTTATAGCACTTGATCACCTTCTATCTTTAAGTAATAGTTAAGTGGCGTTCCTGTCTTCCTGCACTAAACTGTAAGCTCTTTCATTGGCTTCCTGGCTTATTTCCTCATCTTTTCCTCCACTCTAAACACACTCCTACAGGTCCTGGATGGATGTGTAATAAATAAATAAGTAAATTACATGAAAATGCAAGTATCAGTTTTTAATATACGGTTACAACTTCGACATCCACCGTTGGGTCTGGTCACTCATTAAGTTGTACCCAGAACTTAGGGCTTTCTCTTTCTCTGCTTTCCTTATCAAGGCCATCTTTTCAATACCAAACAAATTAGAAAGGACACAATCAGCTAACTTACATGAACATACTAACAGATGGGACAGCAGTCTTCACAGTCTGGAAGAGGAGAGCAGATAACTCATTGTTGCCTGCTCGAGCCCATCTACCAGGAAGGGCAACTCCAGATACTGTGGGCCACTTGGCAGTTAGGAACTCATGGTACTGATCTGTTCGTTGGGCAGATACAGTTTGATGATAGTCTTAAAGTCATTTGTCACCTGTCATGATGCTCACCAGATGAAATTCTGATTTTATTTTCCAAGAGAATGCACCGACAAATTAATAATCTGATCTTTAAAGGGGTGATATTTCTCGGTGTCAGTCAACAAGGGGCCATTCTGTTTTGTTGGGCATATAAAATACTCTTTCACTCTCTGAGGGGTTAGCTGGAGTGCAGGCAGATTTCTCCAATGCTTTGCTTTTGGTTGGAAAAGAAAACATTTGAATTTCAAAGCAACACTTTTCCTAATTCCTATTGAGCTCAAAAGCTCTAGTGGTTGAATGATTCCATTGGTAACAAATACTAAGAGGGCCAGAGTCCTTTTGGGTCCTATCCTTAAGCTCCTGTTCTCTCCTCTCAGGCCCTATCTGCACCATGCAAATCCAGCACCTCTTCTCACAGGCTGGGCTAAAGGCAGAATGCAATACCATGACTGAGGAGCCTGCGAATGAGGATATGCCCCAGGAAATATAATTTTATGATCATAATATTTTCATTCTTGACAGCTGCAAAATTAAATACCAGAGCCAAAAAAGGGAAGCACAATTTTGAGGGTATGTTTTCCTAATTCCATCTTCAAAGGAAGCACAAGCCTAGGGTTCAAAATCACGATGAAGCGATATTATGCCACATAATGATACACAGATCCAATCATTTTACCAGATAACTGTCAACAGAAAGCACTGACAGGACATTTGGGACTTTGGATCAACAGGAAGGTGGTTTTTCAAACTAAACTATATTATTTATAGCTTTGCCATTTGCTTTTATAACATGAGGGTGATGGTAATTCTGCCCTTCTGCCAATAAATCTAAAAATCAATTTAAAATGCAGTCAAAATACTTGGCACACTTTAGAAGGAAGATTTTTTTTTAATTAAAAAAGCCATATTAGTCATTATATACATGGGTTATATTAGTCCTGTAAAATTAAATCTATGGTGGGAAGGAAGTCAGTGAGTGATATAATCAGATTTCAGAACACATATCATATAAAAAGTTATGTTTCTAAATAAAGTGAGTGTGAAAGAATTCAGGATATATTATGAGTCATCTGAGTTATTGACCTAATAAAGCCCTTTCCCAAAACAGATATGGTTTCACTGACAAAGAAGATAAATATGCCTTCTCACATTTTTATTATTTTCTTAACTGTCAAATATAACTCATATGTAGTTAAGTTGTTCAAAAGGTTAAGTTCTGAGGAAAAACTCTGCAAGTGGTTGAAATGAGCCATGTCATCTTTGGTTGCGTCATGATTTCCTCTGTGGAAAAAGTCTCAATGACTTAAAAAGGGTTACCTGGACATTTAGCTTAGCATTTTACTCCAAAAGCACGTTAACCAAAAACAAACAAAAAACCCGTAACAAAACAAACATTTAAAGATATGTAGACCAGATTAGTTTTCTCATGATGAAAGTTACATGGACTCACACACCGTCTGCATTGCTTTCACCAGGTCCCTTTCCTTGGGTGTAAATTTTATTTGTTACAATAAGCTACTTGGCCTAGTTATTCATCCATCCTTCGTTCACTCTTGGTAATGGACATGGCAAGATGATGGGTAAAAACAAATAAACATGACTTCTCTCTCATGGAGGTCACTTTCACATGGAAAGATTGGACATGTCAAAAAACGTCATTAACATGATATAAAAATAATACGATATGTAAAGTGGTATCAGAGCATCTAAGACAAAATAATTAAATGTGATGTTTGTTAAATCCCTCTTTGGGAAATAATTTAAGATTGCAGAAAATATTTCTAAGAAATTCCAATGTATATGCCTTTAAAAGTCCCTACTTTTTAATATTTGGTGTTACAGAGTTTGTGATTTTCCAGATTTTTCATTAAATGTTAGTATATATAAAACTCTTAGGATAGTAGCCAGTATAGAATAAAATCTATATAAATTATTATCAATATCTTTTGGAGTGAACAAATTCAATTTTTTAAAAATAATCTTATGTGTAGCTGTTTGAATGCTAGTTAACAGGTGTCTATTGTTTTCTTGAGTTAAATCAGAAGCAGATATTTTGATTGACTATGTAAGGGCTTGCAGCTTCTATGGTTTTTTTAACTTGAAAAGATCTTCCAAGACTATCTTAAAGTCTTTGTTCAACTAGATTCTAAAGCCCTAAAGATCTTAAATTTTATAACTCTGGATTTTAACTTTTCTTTCCTATGTTTATTTTAAAAAGGAAAAATTTAACTCTAGGTTGATTATATTTCTCGATGAATGTGACTATACCAAGAGGCTTTTTAAAAAGTTGAGATTAGAAATCAGTTTTTCTTAGCTTGATGTGTGGCATTTGAGTTTTATCTACGCTTCTGGTAATATTTCTGTGTTATGTAATTGTTAAAGTATAGTGTTTCTCACCAGGAAGACAATATTTTATTTTTTTAAAATAATAGCCTTTTTTAAAAAAAAATTCATGTGTTTTTTCTTCTCCTTTGTTTCATGATTTAAAAAAAATCAGAAAAATGGCTGAATTGTCACTTTACCTCTAAATTCAAAGAGCACTTTCTAATTATGTGTTAGTATCAGCACAATCCAGGGGAAGATCTGATTGCTATAAGCCACTCATTCATTCAGCAAATACTGACTGAATATGCAGTATGTTGACCGGTTTGCAGAGGGCCTGTTTCAGCTGCTATTCTCAAGCGAGTCAGTTTTCCCTGTAACTTCTGTTCTGTAGAAGTAAACTGTTCCTTTTTCCATCCTCTCGCCATTCATCACTCTCCTGACCTCCCTTTGCCTAAACTGGTGCAAGCCTGGTGCTCTAGGCACATCAAACACCACCAGTCTATTCACAGTGCAGCAGAGCAACTAAGTGGTTGCACAATTTTCATCTTAACTAGTAGTTACGCTATGCTATGAAGATTTTGAGATACTGAGCAAGTTAAAATACACAGCGCTTACTATAGTGCAAGAGTACATCTGCCAGATTAAGTGTACTTGTTTTGGAAAGTGCTCAAACCCTTCACCAGATGACACAGTTAGCACAAGAACAGCTGAGGTTACTGTTATCTAATCTCCTTTCCCTTGTTAACTGTAGCACAGAGAACTGAAATAATTAGGTGTGAAGGCATCTTGATAACTACCAAAAAGGCTCACTTTTTAGCAGCCAAGTGTTGCTTTCTTAAACTTTTGCTGTTTAGTAGTTAGTATAAAGTGTAGGCAAACTGTATGAAATATAAAGATCTGGTATTAAAAAGACCCAATGAAGCAGAAGTCGCTGACTCCTGTCAATAGGTGGAAGAGGATTTTCTGTGCAGCTGAAGGCTTAATGAAACATGTTTCCACCAATCAGGCTGCTCCCGCTGGTGTGTCACCTCTTCAGAGGACTCAGTGCCTCCGAGAAGCTGGCTGTCCTCATCTAGAAGTAGGTACAGGGACTTCAGTTCAGAGGAGACTAGAATGAACATTTATGCTAATAAATTGTCTCCCCATAGCCAAAATCTCATTTGAATATGTTTGTGTGTGTGTGTGTGTGTGTGTGTGTGTGTGTGTGTATTTAAAAACTTGCCATTCTTCACGGGATCCCATGCTTGTAGTCTTAGAGGATCTTCACAAGTGTCACAGCTCTTGGCTAAAGCCTATTTTTGCTCTAGTCGGTTGGACTCCTTGAGGCTGATCCTTGCAGCTACGTTAGTCTCTGAGGGATGCTGAATTGAATAGAACATCAGAAGATTTGGAAACTGACGCGTTTATGTTGCCCCTGTCCTCAAATTCAACTGTTCCAGAAAAAAAGTACTAGGACGAGCAACCTGAAAAGAATTATTATTTCTAATAATGGATTGGATGAACTCTCCCATTCAAAGCAGAGGATATAATTCACCATAGGAGAGTATTTTTGATTTGTGATTTACTTTAACCACTGGGAAAACATCTCAGAGGGAAGACAGAAAAACTGAACTTCTGATTGCATTAAATCAAAAATTTAATAAGCAGGCAACAGATAAATGAACAGAAAAAAACAAAATATCACTGATGAAACTTTCAAATAATGTTCTTTATTAAAAATAAATTTCCCTAAATTATAATATAAAGAAAAATTAGAAAATATAATGAGAACATTACCAGGGTATTTTCTTTTCTTTCTTTCTTTGAGGTGGGAAAATTTTCTTTGAAAGTAAGACCCTTGATTGGATTCAGGAAAGTGAAAGTTTTCTAAATTTTTTGCTCAAATAATGATTCTCTAAGGTAGAGAGTTAATGCTGACCCTATGTATACCTCACCTGTATAGGGAAGAGAAAACCACAGCTTTTTTTTTTTTTTTTGGCCAAAATTCCTACTTGGTAAACTAGTATATTTTGGTTTTGAAGACCAGGGTGGAGTATAGCATGGTATAGTTCCATATGGATATGTCACGCTGAAAAACACCAAAATAAAAACCTGTCTTTGCTGGTTCCCTGTCATTTATCCAACACATACCATCTTAATTGAACTTAAGCTGAAATGAGAATTCTTATTTGCCAATATTTAGAACTCAGTAGTGACAGAAGTGTTTCTTTTTAACTAAATCCACATCTTGAGTTTTTCAGAAATAATACAGATAAACACATTTTGAAAACATGTTTATCTGTATTATTTCCACTTGACAGTGGCAGTTTAGAATTTAATAGGCATACCCATAATTAAATCATTAGTTGGAGGAACGTTTAGAAAATTATCTAATACAATCGTATATTACAACTCTTCTTTATAAAAATGCAACTCATTTCATGACACTATCAATGTAGTTATATATAACTTAGACCTTTAAAAATACTATAAATTTCTTAAAATAGAAAATGCTAGAAACAGTACGCCATATTATGAAATCATGTTTTCCGAAATCTAATTACTATATACAATTTAAAATAATTGATTAAACATGATTAGTCTTTAAGATGAATAGAACCAATTCCAACTTTAGCTATTATTTAATGATAGCATGCTATACATTAAAATCAGCTGGAAGATAGCCAAAATAAAGCTTTAAAGGATAGCTTGATAATTAAGAATTGCTGTTTATCTTACTTTTATTAGAAAGCTCGATGCTGGAACGAATGCAATAATGTCTAGAAATATGAATTTTAATAACTTCCTAAATATTTCACTTTCTAATTCCAAATATCAGGACATTTTAAACTTCCTCATTGGTTCTACTTTATATACAAAAATTCATACAGTATTAATTAGAACTTTTGCTTTCAACACAGATATCTTAAAGACAAAGAATTACGTATTTATAATTTCTTAATAAAATTATGGGTACATTCTTATTTTTGGTTGTGGCAATTTTTTCATAAAAAGGCTACTGAAATCAGGCTTATTTAAAAATAATAATAATAAGTTTATCTAATATAGAACAGGTGGTAGGAATTCTCTATAACCAAAACAATATCTACATCAAGAGTGATACTAAAAGAATATTCTCTTCCTCATCCAGGTATTCAGATTGTAGGGTGATATAACTAGTGTAACATAACTAGTGATTTCCAGTCACCTCTTGGGTGTATTTAGGAACATTAAAAGAAATGCCGCTATCGTAGACTTTGTTTCAATTATTTAATCTCTTTCTAGTTCACGACCTTTACTTCTCCCGGTTTCAGTACGAAAAACAACTTCCTAAGTGTCTTACGTTACAAGCACCTGCTAATCATCATCAATTCAACGTTACTTTTAAATAGTCTGATTCTATAACAAATTTTTAATGGGGATATTTTCTATAAATTTTACAATAGCTATAGATAGAAAAATACTATTATCTATATACTAAAACATTCAACTTATTTTGTTTAAAATATATATTGTATAATTTTCCCTCCGGAAATTTTGATCTATGATAGGACAGTTGTAGCTTTTACGAAATTGGGATCCTGAAGCCATATTTTCAAATCAGAAATGAAAGCTTCATTGTTGTTTTTCCAGCGTTTTGAGTTTCTTTGATAAAAGGCAGTATTTAGACTTCTATTTCTAGGTCAAGTCTATATTTACAGTAACTAACAGGAAAATATTGAACTCTGAGGTTACCAGTACAATGTCTGAATGCCAAATTCTGGACACTGGACAAAATACTTTAGAATCAGAGGCCAGCAAAGTCTGGAAGGCGGTGAACAGAGACAGATGCAATATGGTGCATTAGATGAAAGTCCGAAGTAAGATTCAGATGTAGCCAAACAGGGTGGGGGACGGTGTGGGGGGCATGTCTGAGCTGCATCTGAAGGGCATATGAAAGCAGCTGCCATTACACGGGAGATTTAAAGGAAATGGCTCGTCAGGGGGCATTGCATTTGCAAAAAAAAAAAAAAAGTCTGATATAGTATGTTTTGGAAATTCCAAAATATTTGATATTGCCAGCAGAAGAGTCGGAGAATGGCAGACAATAGGGGTCTAAAAATAGCCGCAAGCAAAGGTGCAAAGTCTTGAAAGACAGAGATTATGTCTCTGAATCTGGTTCGCAAAATTGTTGCATTATTAACTATGTAGATGTGCTGCGCAGAATTGAACTTAAAATGTTCATCTTTTTATAGCATGTCATCTTAAAAGTTTACTAATACAGGAAAGAAATCGCACAGGTATAAAGTGTGTGTCATTCTTCCCAGGGGCTAAGGGTCTTGTCTCACCTGGTGCCACCATCAAGGGAACAGGCACAGCAGTCAGGTGTGGCCTGGGTATTTCTACACCTCATTCTTCTAAAAGCTCCCCCAAGAAAAACTAATAGGAGATCATGTGCTTGCTGTAGGTCTTTGCATTGTGTCAATTCTAAGAAATCCTTTGGCAGTGTAAAGCTTTGAAGGAAGTTAAACTGGACAGAGACCTTCTCTACCTTTCATTCAGCTCATATAGAATCACTTACTTAGCTGATATTGTTACTCATAGAATTGTACTCAGGACTAAGTCTGTTCATTTAGTTTTCCTTTGAATGTTAAAACATAATGAAGTACAAGGCTCTCACCTCACCATTTATCCCCCTGTGACTCTCATAGGCATATACTCATCATTAAACGTTTGAACGTGGTTCGCTCCACTGAGATTCTTAGTCTGTATCTTTATATCTTGACTATTTTGACATTTAGAACAAAAGTTTTGAAAACTGTTCTCCTGCTGCTTTCGAATTCTCTTATCTTAGGGCATATTAACGTTGCTACATCCGTGAAACATCTATCAGTGCAAATGATGCTTCAAGTTCTAAGGAGACTCGCATGTCATCCAGATTTTGGAGAAAAAAGGTAGCGAATAAAAATATATTTCTTAGAAGTAGATCTCGGTTACTATATTTTTTTAGATTTCATGGTAGATTTCATCTTTAGTAGATAGGGGTTTTATTCAAAGTTTTTGACCAAACATTTCTAAATTAAATATTTTCAATAGTATTATAAAATGATCTGACATTTTTGGTAACAAAACAGCAAAACAACAAAAGAACCGACTTGGGTAAGCTAGCGAGAAATATTGCTGAAACAGAATCTAATCCTTACATGGTCATTTCCTTACCAGGGATTTTGATTTGACTAACCAATTTCAATCCACAGTAACAGCTTTGTTTCTAAGAGACTACAAATCAGGGAAATACTCACTACAAGGCAATTCCTCCCGTAATTCAGGGTCTGTGCTGTTATCACGAAGCAACTGACAGCAAACATTTGCTGTATGTATGAGCGCATATTTGTACGAGGTGTGTGGTGTTTTTGGTTTCACTCTCTATCTTGGAAACCTATCTGCTGGTGAGAAAAACTGTGCAAGAAAAGAAGTTTTACTGCCACATACCTCAGCTGTCCTAGAACTCAATGCAGAGGCTTCGCTTCCTTTCTTTCCTTGGATTCTGAGCCTGGGGAGCACAATGGGGGTGTTGTGCTCTGGGCTAGCAAGGCATGCAGATACTCAGAAAGGAGGTGTGAACGGCTTCCAATACCTACACTGTTTGCTTTACAACTAGCCCAACTAAATCAAACAGGACACCAAGAGACTCAGTCCAGGGTGAGCAAGTACAGAATCCACTGGCTACTACGACCTACATAGAGAACAGAATTCTTTAAGTGTGTGCATAGCTGTGTTAAGAGTTAAATCATTTACGAGGCTTAAAAAGAAACGCTTCACAATTTATGTGCCACTGCTTTTTCATGGAGTTCTCTGAATATAAGTCAAAGTGCAGGTCACAAAAGAATCCATTGTTCGCAAGCGAGAAATGTTGTTGGCTGTGAAGATGGTTCAGAACAAGCCACATCGTCTGTTAAAACAACAAATATTTATTTTAAACCCCAAAGCATGACAATATAATGTTTTTTATCTTCCAATTGTTAGAACCAAAATTCACGGAAACAACTCTATGCCTCTGATACTATTTTCTAGAAATGTGTGTATGTGGATGTGTCTGTGTCTGTTTGTTTGGTAAATCCAAATCACACAATCAATGTAAATCTTTCACGCTGAGTTTTGCCCCAGTTATTTTTATGCTGTGCTTTCAAAAAGGTCAAAAAAGCTTACCTCTGTTAGTGTAGTGGGAAGCCCCTTCTCCGCCTCAGCCTCAGCCTGCAGGCGTATGCCCTGGGAGCCCACAATCTGTTAACAGGAAGCAGGTAAACCGGAGCGTCCGCCTGCGTTCCAGTCCAGCGCCTGTCCAGCACACACCTGCTTTTTCAGACCTGCCGCTCACATGCCACAGCCACGCACAGGACCAGCCTTAGCAGAGGGCAACACCCTCCGTGTGGATCCCTCGTTTTCAGGGTGAGCAGCCAGGGAGCTGCTGAGATAATATTGCAGGGAAAGCTTGCCTTCCCAAGACAAAAACCTTTGCTGCTGCTGCTGCCTGATAGCAGACAGGGAGCATTATCACTCTGCATTCCACATTCTCCAATCAGCTAATTGGAACAGCAGTCAACAGCCTGTCCAAACGGCAGCTTGCAGGCCTGCGTGGCTGTGATCATTGTATATTAATATGCCCATTGCTTCTCTCTTCCCTGAAGAGATGTATAAAGAGGCTTCTTCCAGGGGGAAGCTCAGCAGAATATGCCACACTGTTTTCCATAAGTAAAATGGCTGGTCCTCTCAGCACTGCTGCAGACAGCTCATTGGGTTCCTCTGGCTTTTCGTAGCCATAGCAACAACCAACAGACAGACTTAGCAAGCATGGCTGATCATGTGCACACACCCACACAGCTTGTTAATTTCTTTTCATCAAACTCATCATTTTTTTTTTGAGGAGGGTAGCCTCTGTTATCTTTCTACACATTTCACGGGTAGTACAAGTGCTCTGATGTTTCCGCTCTCCTGAAGAACTCTTTTTATCTAAGCCAGGGCTATGTATGAAATAGAGGAAGTGAAGCCCTATTAATGGCTATCCAGGTTAATAACATGCAAATCACTTGAGAGACGCTAACTGGAAGCACTGTTGAAACAAGTCCTACCTTCCAGTCACATAATGAGTGCAGAGCAGAGCTGCAAATCAGAGAGTTAGACTTTTTGTTTTTAAATGATAATCTTGTAGCCACTTAATTGAAACTAAACCTTTGAATTGTTCTATAGGGCCAGAATAATAACTAAATCAGGTAGACTATTTTAATAAGATCTATCCATTTACCTATGACTTAACTTATCTGATTACTTTAAGATAATTTTTAGGCAATTTAAAATAAAAATCCTATTGTTTCTACTGCAGAAAATGATTCTTTAACTCAATCTTATTTGTAAATTAAGAATTTTTTTAAAAAAAATCTGAACCTAATTAAAAATTCTTTGACTTTAAACATTACCTTCAAGGCAAGAATAGTTTTACTTCCTTAGTAAGATGGCTCACATTCCACCCTTCCATAAAGTTTCACCTCCTCTGGGAATCTACCATGATTAATGTCATTAACCATTTAAATCTTCTGCAAAACCCTCAGCCTTTTCTTCTTTTCAATAATGTCTCACCAGTCATATTCTATCTGATGTATTTCCAAGGCACTGTCCATTTATTTTGTTCCTAACAATCTGTTTGAAAGAGTTATGTTAACACTTTGGACTTGCAAATACAGATGTTTTATTTGCCAAGTAGTCATTGATTTAGGATTCTGTTAGTTTTGCGTTTCCCTACCCATGTTAACGCTCCCGCCTTCAGTATTAATCCCCACATTTTGACTGCGTAGGAACCCTGTGGATGTAGATTTGGGGATGCCCGCTCCCTTTCCTCCCTAACCAGATTCACGTTAGGTAGGTCTGAGTGCCCAGGATGAGCAAACCCGTTGAAGACAAGTGGGTGGAGCTTCCCGCTGGGGGAGAGTTCTAACCGCTTCAGATCAGCTCAAGCCAGTCTGCCTTTTCTCACTGAAGTTCCCTTCCCTGAAGTTATTTTGCATTTGCTGCTGCTGAGTGTGCCCCTGCCTTCACACTCAGCTTCCCATTCTCCTCTTCACTGCCCACATTTCAGAATCTTGCATTACACACCATTTCATGCTTCCTTGCCCTGCAGATGCTGCTACTACTGGAGAGCTTCTCAGTCTGACTGCTCCTCACCGCAGCCCCTGTAACCTCCATCCTTATCTGCTCCTCCTTTATCTGTCAACGCCTGGCCCCAAATGACCACCTCACTAGCGACTCTCCCAGGTGAAGTCGGAGCGACGTCCTCCATGCCTCCCCTATATTGGGGTCCACCTCTGCTGTTACAGGCCTTGTCATGCCCTGCTGACTTCTTAGCAGCTCTCCTTTTAGGTCTGACTCCCAGACTGTTCTGGCAGCTCCCGGAAAGCCAATCCGGTCCATGTCTTCTTTGCCTTCCATGCTTGAAATATTCTAATTTCTCAATACCTTTGAATGAGGACCTACAGCACTGTATGAAAAGGTCCTGATGACTGGATGGCGTGAAATCTGTGTTTTAATTCACTTTTCAGTATCACTCATTTGTTGACTTATCACTTCAGAAGAATTTAAGAGATTTTGACAAAATGTTGGCAGGTTACAGAAGGATGTCAGGAAAACTCTAGGTTCATTTGATGTTTTAGGGTGGCTGTTCTTTTCATTGTTCGTCTGAAAATGTCTTTATACCCTCACACTTGATTGATTGGTTGGCAAGATGTGAGAATCTCTGGCCGGGGCTCACACCTTACTCCCAGGACTTGAGCCAGGTGGATCACTTGAGCCCAGGAGTCTGAGACCAACCTGGGCAACAGACCCCATCTCTACCAAAAAAAAAATTCAAACAATTAGCCAGGCGTGGTGGTGCACGCCTGTGGTCCCGGCTACTTTGGAGGCTGAAACAGGAGGACTGGTTGAGCCTGGGAGATCGAGGCTGCACTGACTGTGGTCACGCTACTGCACTCCAGCTTGCAACAGAGGGAGACCCTGTCTCTGTTTTTTACTAAAAATAATCTCTGAAGTCATTTTCCTTCGGAATTTTGAAGGCCTTCATCCCTTTTCTCATAGTTCCTCTTCCCCTACACCTCCAATTCCTGCTCCTTCAAAGAGAACTGGAACCCCCCTAGGCCTCACTGAATGGAACTGGGAAGCTGGCAGAAACTGAGACTAAACCCTTTCTCTTCTTTGCCCCAGCATGGCTCCCAGCATCACTCTGCTGCAGCTCTGCTCTCCAGTGCGCTTGGCTCCTTGGCCTGCCCTAAGCCCCTCCCCTTGTGACTTCGTGCACTGGGGCCCATTGGCATTGCTCTGCCCTCAGGCCCTGCCCTAGCCCAGGCCCCTGATGGTTATTCTCCTTCAGAACGTGTTTGTTTTAAAACGTGCTAAACACAGATTTCCAAGAGATAAGTATGATTTTTCCAGCCCATCTTTCTGAGTCCGTTGAGATACTACCTATGTGGCCAGCAGCTTTATATCTGGACCGCTCTGTACCTTGGTCCAATCAGCTATGACAAGGACACTTGGTATTATCTAGTGTTAAAATTTTGCTAATATAAAAGGTGCAGAGTAATAGTTCATTACTGTTGAATTTGTGTTTCTCTGTTTACTGACGAGCAGAACACCTTTTCATTCTTGATGGCTTTTGGGCTTTCCTCTTCTGTAAATTTTCTGTTCATAGCTTTTGCCTATTTTCTCTATTGAGATTGTTGTCTTTGTGTAGAATTCTAAACAAAATGGTCATAACAAGTATTTATATATATTTAAATATTATAATTAAATTTGTTATATTATTAAAAGTTATTAAGATATCCACTAACATATAAAGGGAGCCCTATAATTCACACCGCTAGTTGCTTTGCTTTTTATTATGAAATGAAAATACAGTGTGTGAAAATCTCCACTCAGAAATTATTTTCAGTATGAACACATAGACTACCGTACCGTAATACACTTTTCTAAAACAAATATTTGTTTAGAAGGATTTTCAAACAAGAGATCGAGAAGGATTTTCAAACAAATATAATACTATCAGAGAATACATATTCACACACATATATGTGCTCTAATAGTATCACACAGAGATATATGGAGAGAGAGAGGTATTTATTTTTCAAGCTTCTATTTTGAGTTATACCATATTCATACCTAAACATCAATCAATCTACCTACCTGTCATCTATCTATCATCTATTGAAGGCAAACACAAATGTTCAAAATACTAACACCTGATGAATCTTAAGTGAGAATATTTTCAGTTTATTTTACCATTCTTTCCACTTTTCTATAAGTTTGAATTTTTTGTTTTCAAGACACAAAGTTTTAAAAAAATGAAATAAAATGAGAATAAAATAGTGTTTAGAACAGACCCAGATTTAAGGTTAAGATTACTTGATGGGGACATAACTATTTATCAGAGTTGAAACTAAAGAACTTGATAAGTTATGGAGTAACTAAAGTCATTATTACTATTACTGTTATTATGAGGAGGCTGCTTTGGTACAGAGTATTGGAAACATAATTTTGCACTTTCTTAAAATAAGTTTGCTATTTCCCTACATTTACTGCTTCCCTGTATCCTGATCTTAAACCATTTATCCTCTGGTTCATATTTTGAAATCCTTATTAGTCTGGTTCCTGAATTCAACAAGATGTCACTGCCTGAAGCCACAGGGTCTTCCCTAGTCACATTTCCTGCTGCAGACTCCGCAGCTGGGACCCACCAAAGATCTGGTCCCTGGTACAACAAAGAAACACTTCGTGTGACTTAACTTAGAGACTGGAGTTTAAGCATGGTTTGTTTATGAGGTAGTAAAGACTTTTATAAAACTTAGATTGAATTTTCTAATTTCAAAAACAAATAAAATGGAATAACCAAAGGTTATCCCTAAACCTCGCATATTTAGCTACTCTCTCAATGATATGAACAATGTCAAAATAGGACGTTGATGGGAAATGTGACAACTGCCTTTAGAGGAGGATTGAAGCATCTCAGTTAAGCAAATTGGATTTATTTCTATGATTCCAACCCCCAAGAAAAACATGCTGGAAAGCAGACTGACCCACAGGCTGCTAATCAAATGCCCTCATATCCCCTGAAGAAGAATGGACCTGCCCAGTGTCCAGAATGACCTTTATAAATCAGAGGTGCCCAAAACCAAAACAAACCCAGAAGAGTTGAGGGTTTTGGAAATTCACTTATCAAATGAATTTGAAATGAGAAAATGATCACAGAAGAAAACCTCACCAGAAGGCAAATGATAAGAAGGTTAACATCAGCAATATAAAACTGTTTAAAAAACTGGATAGAAAGCAAAATCTATTAACACAAAAATACTGTGTGTGTAGCCCATTAGTAGTTACTAGAAGCTTCTAGAAGTTCTGTATGCTCTCTAGATTAAGAGGAATGAAGAAAATGTGGCAAGAGGTACAGGAGGGAGTTTTGCTAGTCCTAAGTCTGGAAAGCCTGATCTTCACTGGCTAATAATAACAACATTGTTTTAAATATTTCAGGTTTTTCAAGCTTTGGGCTTGCTAATGACTATGACTGCAGCAGCTTACAGGAACTACTTTATCTTAAAGTGTGTGTTAATATGTGTCAGTATCAAGTAGGAAAAAAATCATGTTATCCAGTAGTAACAAAAGCAAAAAAACTCCACAATTAACTCCCTCCCACAGCCCTGCTAACCAATCCCAAACACACAAATACATCTTGCTGTGGCTAAGGAAAAGGACTCCTGGCTTTTATTAAACGTGCAGTGTGAGAGATTCTGTGAGCAGCACAGAAGAGGCTGCAGTTGCTCCCAAGGAATTTGACTGCTTATGTTTCACAATGATAAGCTTAAAAAGCGACCTGGAAAGAGAGGGCTGGTGGCTTCGCGCTCCTGTGAGGGGCCATGCTTTGTTCTTGGAGAGGCACTCTGACCACATTAACGGAGTGTATCTCTCATGACCTTTTCCACTTAGCATCGTGTCCTGTGGCAGCAGGGGCCCCCAGGTACTTCCGGGCAATGTGCCACCCTACCCGGTACAGAAAAAGCACCAGGCTCTGCCGTCACGGCATTATTGAATTAGTAACGAAACACACCAGGCTCAGCAAACAAAGCCTGGCAAGAAGGATTTTAAAACAAATCCTTCTGGTTTCACCTGAGCCACTGAAACAAATTATGAAGCACTGGGTGAAACTGGCCAGCCTCTGTAAACTCTGAAGAGGCTCATGTTAAGGCCCTCAGTAGCCAAATGTGCAAATCTCAGAGAAGTGAAAATTAGAGGGTCACCTTGTGTCCTCTGGAAGTGTTTCTGGAACACATGATCAGTAAGATTCATTGATCAAGATAAGATGGGCCCGAGTGTTGTATTAATACAATCAGGTACACATTTTAAAACGCAATGGTCCAATACCAAGTGGAAAATATTGTTGAAAAACAAAAATCCCCAATCCACACTGGAAATAGTAGATGCTCAGTTTAAGGCCTACGAGTGAGAGCATGCATAGCTAGGAAAACTAAACTACGCATGCTTGCAGAATGTCGGATGGGAGCTGTAACCCAGAATGGTAATCCTTTTACCAAGGCTACCCAGATCAGAATTCAATGCCTATGTTTTTAAAAGTCAGACTCTGGCATCCTAATTGCCGGATCATTGCTTTGAAATGAGAACGTTCTTCTGGATATTTCCTACATCAAAGTAAGATGATTAATTTTAGAAACATTCCTTGTGAGGTTTAAAGTAGCATGAAAAATCATTTCACAACCAAGTTTCCTGAGGCATGAAGGTGGATTGAAAACATTCTTCTAAGAGCTGACACCTGAGCTGCATCTTGAAGGACATGGAGAACTTAATGAAGGAAAGACATGGGAAAGAGTCCACACGCCAAGAGAATAACAGGAACCATGTTTAAGAGACAGGACACAGCTTGGAATGTGTCCTTTCAAATAAGATCTATGAAAAACGTTTTTGTTTTGTTTTGTTTTTGAGATGGTGGTTTGCTCTTATTGCCCAGGCTGGAGTGCAATGGCGCGATATCCGCTCACCACAACCTCCGCCTCCAAGGTTCAAGCAATTCTCCTGCCTCAGTCTCCTGATTAGCTGGGATTACAGGTGCCCGCCACCACGCCCGGCTAATTGTTTTTGTTTTTGTTTTTAGTAGAGACGGGGTTTCTCCATGTTGGTCAGGCTGGTCTCGAACTCCCGACCTCACGTGATCTGCCTGCCTCAGCCTCCCAAAGTGCTGGGATTACAGGCGTGAGCCACCGTGCCTGGCCAGAAGTTTTAAACTCAACGGTTGGAAGCAAAACTCAAGTTGTGTTTCAATTTTTGGTAACACATGAGAAAGTCTTATCACAGAATTGGGATTGGCTGCATAGAAGAGAAAGCTCAACAGTGCTTAAACAAGACAGAGGTATATTGTCCTCTCACTTGAAGAAGTGAGAAATAAGCAGTTCAAGGCTAGTAGAAAATTGGCCTTATGATTATTAGGACTCCAGCTCTTACTCTCTGTTCTGCCATCTTTTGAAACTGGTTTCTATCCTCAAGAATTCTCATGGTCCAGAATGGCTACTTGTGCTCCAACCACCATGTCTGTGTTCCAGGCAAGAAGAGGAGAGGGAGAGCCAAGGGGCACGTTTTCCACCTGAGTTGGCCTTTTTGGAAGAGCTTCTCCCAACTCCCACCCAACACTTCTGCTGATAACTAATTGCATCCTGAGTGACAAGTAGGTCTCAAAAAATGCGGTCTTTCAGCTGGGCGCTGAGTGGTCCCAGGTAAATCAGTGTTCTACTATTGAGGAATAAATTGAGAAAAGGGAGTGGATGGACAACAAGCTGCCTGTACCAGCCTATGTCAGTCTGGGTATAAAGAAAGCACTATCTCATTTCTTGACATTGTCAGTGAGCCTTCAGTCCTGGCTGGTCACCTATCAGTGCAGGGATCCCCCCAGGCTGACTCGGTGGGCTGAGGAAACACCCTTCCTTGATTACCACATGGGGCTGTCCTTGCCTACCCAGACACTGTGCCTATGCTCTCGGCACAGACTCAGAGCATTGCCGTCTCTCCTTTATACTGGTTTCATGTCAATATCTCAAAGGATACTTGTTCATTCACTTATGGAACAAATAAATGGTGTGAAGTCAAATACTTTGCAATTTGTTAGCTGAGTGGTATGCAAATTGCTTAACCTCTGTGTGCTTCAGTGTCCTCGTGAATAGGAAAGGATGATAAGATTATCTCATTCTGAGGTTAAACAAATTAATATAAAATGGTATTAGGTTTTGTTTTGAATTTTGTATCTTTGATTTATGGTGCAGCTCTGGGTGGGCGCAGACCTCTGGGACCTTCTAATACAGTAAGAAACATCAGATGGACATAGAGCAGAGCGACGAAAAGCAACGGAAATGCACGTGCACATCAAGACAGCGATCCAGACGGCGAGGGCCAGTGGGCTCCAGCAGAGGAGAGGCTCCCTGGAACTTCACCTGGACCGCGCAGGGCTGTGTGTACAGTCAGCTGGAGGCCTTTTCACTTCTGCCTGCTGCCTTCCTTCCCGGCTGATGTCCTCCCCTGCCCTTTAATATAAATTGGCACCAGTTTCCTTTTGTCTCGGTAGCCCCAGTCCTTTCCCCTCATTTAACCCTTTCATAAAATATAGTGGAGACTTTATGGACCCAGATGCCAAGGGGCTGCCAGGGCAGGGCTGGCCTTCAGAGGAGGAGCATGGTGTACCCAAGTCCTGCAGCTAGGGAAGGAGTAGGGAGCTGAGACCACAGGGGGACAGGGACAGAGGCTAGGGAACAGCATGAGCAGACACCTTGCCTGGGGGGAGGCACCATAGGAGACCTTGCAGACAGCCTCTCAGGCGACATGGAGGGTCCTCAGCGAGGTGGCTCACACCTGTAATCCCAGCACTGTGGGAGGCCACGGCGGGGATCACAACGTCAGAAGTTAAAGACCAACCTGGCCAAGATGGTGAAACCCCATCTCTACTACAAATACAAAAATTAGCTGGGCACGGTGGCAGGCACCTGTAATCCCAGCTACTCGGGAGGCTGAGGCAGGAGAATCGCTTGAACCCGTGAGGCAGAGGTTACAGTGAGCTGAGATCGTGCCAGTGCACTCCAGCCTGAGCAACAGAGTGAGACTCTGTCTCAAAAAAAAGAGCCACCTTGTTCTTTAAGACTTCTGTAGCAGAGTCCTGGCAGTCCTGGGATGTCACGCATTGCACAGTTATGCTTACTGGTGCTTTTATTTACTCAATCTCTGTCTGTCCTGCGAGATTATGAACGGCAGGACAGCAAGGATCGTTTCTGTTTTGTCTTCACCCCGTTTCCAGGGCTCAGCATCGTACCTGGCCTGTGGATATGGAAGTGGCGAATGAACAAATGAGTGAATGAGCGGGCCACGTGAGTCCCAGGTGAATGAATTCTATCTGCCCCGTAAGGCCATCCCTCAATTCTATCCGACAAACAGGTCTTTAACCTGAACTAACCCAAGAGATCCGCGACAAGGGTCAGATTATTAAGGTACTGGCCACCTTGTGGGTGGGTGAAACGTGAGGGAACAAATAGTGACGTTCCACTGTGGTTTGCCCATGCCCAGGGAGCACAGAGAGCAGATGAACAGTCCCCGCAGTCCTCCAAGGGGCCACATGTGAGCTGAGCCAAGTGGCTGAAGAGGAGTTCACCTGTCCGCGAAGCCAGGGACGGGACTTCCAGGTGGAGGAAGTGGCAGCTGTGACCGCACAGAGACAGGAAGCAAAGCAGTGCCAGGGAGAGCAAGAGGTAGAATGTTACTGAGGTCTGGGCTACGGCAGGAAGCAGAGGAGGGAGGTGGACAGGGGAGGTGGGTCACTGTTTGTCAAACACCTTGTTCTTCGTGGTAGAACGCTGGACCTTATCTTCCAGGAAATGGCAAGCCAGCATAGAGTTGGGTTTTTTGTTTCTTTTTTTTGAGATGGAGTCTCACTCTGTCTCCTAGGCTGGAGTGCAGTGGCTTGATCTCAGCTCATTACAGCCTCCACCTCCTGGGTTCGAGGGATTCTCCAACCTTAGCCTCCCGAGTAGCTGGGATTACCAGTGCGTGCCACCACACCTAGCTAATTTTTGTATTTTTAGTACAGATGGGGTTTCACCATGTTGGCCAGGCTGGTCTTGAACTCCTGACCTCAGGTGATCTGCCCACTTCGGCCTCCCAAAGTTCTGGGATTAAAGGCATGACCCACTGCACTCAGCCCCGCCATAGAGTTTTAAAAAGAGCACAAGTGTGATCATTCTTGCATTTTGGAAAAATAGCTCTAGGACCCATCTACCTGGGAAATATGCTTTAACGGAGTAATTCACAGGGTTTGATGTTTTGGTCACTTTTATCACTCGTCATTATTACAAAACATTTGTCAAACACCTTCTCCTGTGCAAGATATTCACATTAGTTGCCCGAGGAGGCATCAACAAAATGAAGAACCCATAAATGATAACATGTACCACTATTTTATGTTCCACTAAAAAGAAAAAATACTGTTGCCAATGAAGTTGTAACATAACGTGATTTTTTAAGTCATTATTTGTTGGAAGAGATCTTTCAAATGTATTGAGATTAAATTTCATCCTCTATCACTCTGTGTATAGAAAAAGAAAGAAATGAAATTAGTTGGTTACAATATTCTCAAAATTCTTCACCTTCAGTGTTCAGCGCTTCTCAATGACATTAATATTTAGGGTTTGATAATCATCCTCATGTTTCCCCAGTTGGCGTGCATCAGGACCACCAGGAAGAGCGGAGGAAATGGAAGCCTGGGCCATGTGCCGTTCCAACAAGCCTGGAGCTCTGTATTCCTTGTTGGTAACTCAAAGATCCTGAGACCCCCAAAGATAAGGAAACGCTGCCCAGTGCATCCGGAGAGAAGGCACTCAGTGCTTCCGAAGTAAATGCCCTACTTCTGTTTTCAGTATTTTCGGTATTTTTTTTATATTCACTGAGTTTTCACAGACACGCATAAGGTTGACACGACTGTCATGTGCCTGGCAGAGACATTGCTTCTGGGATATTACAAAAGAAATAGGATAGGAACTTAACAAAATACGCAAGAACTGCATTAATGATAACAGCTTGACTTCTATGATCAGGGACTGACTAAATAGATCGTGGCATATCCACAGCATGGGAGACGCTCGGTGTTGAAACGTAATGGTGTAGAATGGTATTTTCCACAGTCTGTTCCAGGACAGGCTATTCCACAAGGGAACCACAGGCAAAGCAAGGGAAATCCTGCAAACCATGCTCCTGCCCTAGAGTTTCAGAGTGTGCCTTGGCATTCTGAAAGTTCTGAGAATGCCAGGAGTATAAAGATTTTACGTTTTAACCTAGAATTTTCCAATTTATGGCATTAAAGAAAAGAAAATAACTCGAGACCCCAATTCACGATGGCAAAGGAAAAATTCAGCTGAAAGCTGAGTCATGCAGGAAGCTGCCTTTCCTAAGCAGACAGTTACAGATAGAAGGTTCAATATCTCCACAGGTAGCTACTCTATGTTCACCTTATCTTATGTACAGTGCTGATATACGGAGTATCACAGGAACATGTGTTGACCCTTCCCCTGCCTGCTCCTTTCCTCTTGCAACAAGTGGATTCAGTAATGTGACCAAACCTTCCTTCTTCCCCCCCTCTGGCTTGCTTTTCCCCTTTAAATACTGAAGCCCTCAAAACCATCTTTGGAGAAAGGCATGCATGTCTCCCCAGGCATGTCCTTAACCTTGGCAAAATAAACTTCTAAATTGACTGAGACCTATTTCAGACACTTTTTGGTTTACAATGTTCACATTGTATTTTAAATAAATACCACCAATAATAAACCCATAAAAATGTATGGTGGCACAATTCCATTTTTGTAAGTAAAACTTTTCCACTGTCATAGAAACAAGACAGTAAGGAGGTACACCCAACAATAACAATGTTTAATAATGAGTGATTGAGTTACAAATAAATTTCCTTTTGTTTAATTGTGTATTCTTCAAGGAATTGACATATTTTCTGTAAGAAAACAGCTATTAAAAGTAGCGATAGTAAACTGACTTTATGAAAAGTCAACGAAAGATTTGAGTTTTCCCAATAGGATCTGTGGAGGAAGCTTTGATGACTATTAAAAAAAATTCAGTGAGAAGATGGAGACTGGTTCTAGGAAACTTCTCAGTTTCCACTAGTCAGAAAAAAAGTGTTCTCGGTCACAAACTCTAGTGAGAGGGAAGCAGGCCGGACTACATTTGGCGTCGTGTGTAATTTTTACTTGGTCTTTTTCAAGGTCATGCATGCATGAAATAGAACATTTTAAATGAACGAGTCAGGCTGGTTTGTCTGTGGTTTGATATAAAGGCCAAGCAGAGAAGTCAGCTGACTGGAGCTCAGAAATTTGTGAAGCTACTAAGAGAAGCTTCAGTACTAAGAGAAGCTGGGGTACTAAGAGAAGCTGCGGTACCAGGAGAAGCTGTGGTACCAGGAGAAGCTGTGGTACCAGGAGAAGCTGCGGTACTAAGAGAAGCTGCGGTACCAGGAGAAGCTGCCGTACCAGGAGAAGCTGCGGTACCAGGAGAAGCTGCGGTACTAAGAGAAGCTGCGGTACCAGGAGAAGCTGCAATACCAGGAGAAGCTGCGGTACTAAGAGAAGCTGCGGTACCAGGAGAAGCTGCGGTACTAAGAGAAGCTGGGGTACTAAGAGAAGTTGCGGTACCAAGAGAAGCTGCGGTACTAAGAGAAGCTGCGGTACCAGGAGAAGCTGCGGTACCAGGAGAAGCTGTGGTACTAAGAGAAGCTGCGGTACCAAGAGAAGCTGCGGTACCAGGAGAAGCTGCGGTACTAAGAGAAGCTGCGGTACCAGGAGAAGCTGCAGTACCAGGAGAAGCTGCGGTACTAAGAGAAGCTGTGGTACCAGGAGAAGCTGCGGTACTAAGAGGAGCTGCGGTAGCTTCTCTTAGTAGCTCCACAGGGTAGGAATACCTCTTACTAGTTAGGTCATCTTGGACAACCTACTTAACTCTCAGGGTCCTCATTTTTGGTATCAGAATGGCTATGATTACTGCATTTGCTCCCAGGGGCTGCCGTAGCAAAGTACTCCAAACCGGGTGGTGTAAAACAACAGACACTTTTCTCACAGTACGGGAGGCCAGACGTCAGCAGCTGAGGTGTGGGGAGCGCCGTGCCCTCTCCGAAGGCTCCTTCCTCGCCTCTCTGGAACTCCTGTCTGCTGCCAGCAATGTTGGTGTTCCCGGCTTGTGGCAGCACAGCCCCCATCTCTGCCTCCATCTGCACACGTCTTCCCCGTGTGCGTCTGTGTCCAGATCTCTCTTTGCGTATAAGGACAGGGGTCACTGAATGAGGGCCCACCTTAATCCCTGTGACCTCAGCTTACCTTGTCACATCTACGATGACTTCACAGTATCTTTCAAGGGGACATAATCTGAACCGTAATAGTTACGGTGTTACAGCTCTTACACTTTTTGAGAAAAAAGCTGTTGTCCCCTATGCAGTTGGATCTGAAAAACTAACGCAGGGACAACTCAACTGAACTCAATTCATACATGGAGGAATTCCCAAGATGCTGGTGGAAAAGATCAATTAAACTATGTCTCTGGATGTTTTTTTTCTCTTTTTATTGAATTGACAGAAAGACTCCTCTGCTCGATTTAGACTGAATCTACCATTATAAAGTTGAAACAACAACAACAAAAAGGGATAGGTGTGATATGTTGAAAAGATCCTACCAAATTTCCTCCAGACTGATTGCTCTTTTTTATTTTTATTTTTATTGAGACGGAGTTTTGCTCTTATTGCCCAGGCTGAAGTGCAACGGCACGATCCCGGCTCACGGAAACCTCCTTCTCCCAGGTTCAAGAGATTCCCCTGCCTCAACCTTTCGAGTAGCTGGGATTACAGGCACCTGCCACCACACCCAGCTAATTTTTGTATTTTTAGTAGAGACGGGGTTTCGTCATGTTGGCCAGGCTGGCTTTGAACTGTTCACCTCAGGTGATCCACGTGCCTCAGCCTGAGTGCTGGGATTACAGGTATGAGCCACCGCGCCTGGCCTGATAGCTCTTTTTAGAAGAATCTTCCAGAGCAATATCTCCCAACCCACACCATCATGCCAAGGAGCATCCTGGCCCTACATGAATGGCAGGCAGACTGATCCCTACACATGGTTCCTGGGATTGATCAGGGGGCCTCCAGGTTCTCTTCAACCATCAGTTTCTGAGAGGAGCACATGGCATTTCATTGCATCTCCAAATACAGGCATTGCTTTTTCATTCAGGCTCTCCAAGATTCTGCACCCTCGTCTGGGTATAGGTCAGGCCCTTGTGGCAGCTTCAGACCATCAGCAAGCTAAAATGTTTATTGCAGCTTTCAAAAGCCTAAAATCTCAGAGAATTATTAGGCACATGGAGAACATCTTTATTTATTTGTTCATTTTGTTCTGTTTTTTACTATACTGAGTATCATTTATAATATTCAAAACACAGTGTACTAACAGTCACTGTAAGTTATTTAGCAGATTACTACGTGCCAGGCACCAGCTACAAATTTTAGAAATATTAAATCTGTTCCTTATAGAAGACCTGCCAAGTAGGAATTATTTTCATTTGACAGATGAGAAATTAGGCTTAAAAATGTGTGACTTTCAAGGTTAAATAATCACCTGATTTTTCTACTATACAAAATTTCTTACTTCAGCACTGTTTTAATGAATTGTCTACAAATGTAGAAACTCCTGTTCGTTTTATTTGGATCAGATTCCTGAAAGTCGATCAGAAAGAAATGGCGACATTCTCAGTGTTTTTGTTATTTTTCTTTTTGCCATTGATCTAGGATAAATCATTTTGATCATTTTTGTTATAGTTCCCCTGTATCAGAATAAAGGGATTATATTTTTCGTTGCTCTGAGGGAGGGGGAGAAAACATCCTCATGATCTAGAGGGTATATTACTTTATTAGCAACAGCACCACTTGAAAATCTAACTACAGAGTTGCTCCTGAGCTTCATGAAACCATTTCTGTTTCCAGCTGTTCTTCACATTGGGTCTAAGTCCACAGTGAAGAAGAGTTGGTTTTGATTTTCTCAGTTGCGAGGACCTAGCTTGCTCAAGATTTCCTCTCTCAGTGGCTATAGAATGTCTTCACCTGAACCTCCGACAAAGTGAAACATCCCACGTCACCCCAGGGAGTCTTTCTGCGGTTAAACAAGCTGGCCTGAAAGCGTTTAAAGTCCATGGCTTACCAAGCCAAACAAGAGCTCCATTCAGGCAAAATCTAAGTGGAGAAGCATCATTTCAGTCAGCCACATTTTAATCAGCGACACCTCATCAAATGTGGACTCAGACAAAACATTTTAAAATTCATTTTGCTACATCAATGCATTTATATCATAACCAACACCCCTCAGAGCTCACATGCTCTGCAGAAGAAGGGGGATTTTCTCTACAGTTTTCTTTTTTTAATTGAGGACTTGGTGGAAACATTTCCACTCAGAGTGGTCCCTCAGGCACCCTCACCTAGCTGAGGTCTTAGGCTCCTCAACCATTACTACCTGTTATTCAAGCTATCCCCGGTCTGCGATCAATACAAATCCAGAGCCTATCAGCATGTCACGGAAATCTTTCTAGAGTTTTCTTATACTTCTTTTTTCTTTGCCATGTGTGTTATTCATAAACAAGTCATCCTAGTCTCTAAACACAACAAGTTGGTCCCGTGAGCTAGTGAGGATACGCGAATGTACTGAAAGACATACTTCAGAACATCTGAAATGATGATTACCTTGCAAAATCAGGACCATCAATATGTACTCGTTTTTCTCTTTTGTCTTGATCCGCTGGATTACTAGGGAAACAATAGAAGGATAAGGGGCCAATGAAATCACACTAATATATTCAACTAATGTTTTTTTTCTGATTTCTGTGAGGTATAGGGCGCTGTAATCAGGTGAAATGACTGTAAAATGGGAATCAGAAGACAAAATTTACCCCAAAATTGATCCCTAATTATGTGATCATGAGCAAATTCCTGACTTTATGTCCCTTGATTCTTTGATGTGTAGATTAAGAGTGATTTAGGCCTCTGCCCAATCACGAGCTATTATGCAGATCAAATGAATCTTCTTACTTGCTAGCATAAAGACAATGCAAACGAAACACAGTGGTTTTCCTTCTCCCCCGCTACCACTGTACCCAGCCCCCGACTACAACATCATCCTCTGCATTAGATTGGTTCTCTAGAAACACGATAAGGAGGGGATTTACTGAAGGGGTTTTGGGGAATGTGTCCTTAGTTATCATATCTGTAAGGGAGCAGGAGAGGAATAATTGGACAAAGGGAGAAGGTGAACTCTGATAGAGCTTCAACAGACGCCACAGGTGCTGAGATAACACCTTCTAGTTGTCCCAAAGGAAGACGATAATCTGGAGCTTGGGAGCCCTGCATCCGCCCACTGCCTGCAGGCTGCCCACACAGAGAGAGGCAGTAGCCGGGGAAGCCATTCTTGGAGACAGAGTCACTTGTGAGCCCTCAGCAATGCATACTCTGGGGGCTGGGTGAGTGAACGCCTTGGTTCTGAAGGGGAGAGATGAGGGATTGTAACCTTCACTAAAATAAAAGTAATAATAATAATAATCATCATCATCATCATCATCTGGGGTTGAAATGGCCTTCAAGTAATCCTCGAAGGCTCCTGGTCATTTCAGTTCTCTTCTATAACACAACAAAGAAAGAAAAGACAGAGTTTCCCTGACAGATAGCACACAATTAAAAATATTAGAGCTTAACCTCAGGGAGGGCAGGAAACCATGGCCTGCCCACCGATCACGGCAACCCCAGATTCTACATGGCCCAAGTGGCAGACACTGTACATTAATTCCATTTCAAACATCTCTCCTCCCCGCATCAATTGCCCCTCTACTGCCATTTCTGTTACTGAACGATAGATTCCCAGGGTGGAAAAGGGCTTTGCAGGTCAGGCGATTCAAGTCACCGTCCAGCCACCTGACGAGATTGGCCGCCCCCGTGATGGAGGTAACTACAGTTTCAGGCAGCCTGTTCTTTTGCCAGAGACTTCTCCAAGTGTGGCTGGAATCTTCCTTCTCACAGTTTTTACCATTGGTCCCATTGCTTGCTATGGGACAACACAGATTAGGTTTAATCCATCCTCCATATGTGACACATACATATTTTGGAACTGCGCTTTTTTTGACATGTGCTCAGTTTCCAAAACTCGTTCCTTTTCAAAGCCAAAACCTGGCCGCCATCCTTGGAATATCTTCTTCTCCTCTTAAACTGCGAAGATTGCTCCAAGTTGTTTTGAATCCATGTAAAACAGGATGGGGCGATTATCATATGCTTGCTGTTGGCCCTCTCTGTACACGTGGTCTAATATGAAAATACTGGACTCTCAGCTCCATGGGTAAATGGTATGATGTGGTGGGCAAATCAAGCTCTGTTTCTAAGCCATATCTTCTCTGTCCTTGTACTCATGCAGCTGGCTTTTTTGAACAGTAGCATAGTATCCATGAGAACTGTGTGAAATGCAGATTCCAGCTATTGAGATCTTGCTGTCTACTAACCTGGTTTCAGGATTTTGTTTTACAGTACCATTAATGTGATCACATACACACAAAATGAATAGAAATATTGGACAGAACAACAGAAATTTAGAAAGAGAGAAAGAATGAGAGAGAGAAAAGCATTGCTATTCCCCATCCCCATCCCTGCTCCCAGTAGACACACAGACACACAAACCAAGGGATGGCTTTGAAGGATTAAATGAGGCAGAGCAAGCATTTGTCTTTCCAGAAGGTAGAGGAATGGGTTTTCTTTTAAGTTTTGCTCTTAATTTCTGGCACATTACTTATTAAATGTGAACACCTACTCTGTACTTATACATCAAGCTAAAACATCCATGAAAAATTATTTCATAATGTCACAATATATTTTTTTCATTAATTATTAACTCCAGCCATCTGCTGTATACAACCTGAGGCTGCTCATTTCTCTACCCAGCTTCTTGAGTGTTACCAAAAATGCATTGCTCAAAATAAAATAATTGGATTTTTCATATTTAAATCTTCAGGTGAAATGACTTTACTGAACTAGGAAAAAGAAGGGTATGGGAAGGATAACTAACACTCCTGCATTCTCTATCTATTAATTAAACTAAAAATTTAAATTTCCACTACAATTTTCCCAAGAGTTCCAGTCCCCAGGTATGATATAATGTTAAGAGGCACGGTTGTAATTGCATGTCATTTGATTATACATTTGTACTGGTGACTTTTCCAAGTCACATGGTGACTTCTTCATATTTTTTTCCTTGATTTCCCTGATTACTAATATTAATCTAGATGTAGCACATTGAATGGTGCTTAGGAAAATAGTGAGAAAATGCACATTCTGGTTGGACCTCCAGATGCTCTCAGATCGCAGTTTGCAAAATGGGCCAGTAAGCTATTGGAATTTTTCCAATGAATGGATTTGCAGAATGACCATATAGAGGTCTGAAACCCAGCACACACAGGAGCGCTGTGAGGTGGGTCAGCACATCTTTGCTACACAGCCCTTTGAATCACCCACTATCTGATTTTGACTCTGCAAACAGAAAATGGTTACAGAAGGAAGCAGCTGAACAAACATCATCATAAACGCTTATGAAATAGGAGCGTATCTTCGGCGTGTTGGAAGAGGCCTCCTTTTGATCTCTGAAGTGCAACCAGGTCCAAATTAAGAAAGGGAGTAGCTTCTTCGGGGAAAGTAAAAGCTCATGGTCAAAGGATCAAGAAAATTTTCTAGGATAGAGACTTGCTGGTTCCGGTGCTTCTTTTTTCAATGCATAACCCAAATATCTTGGGTTGCTGCCGTTTGTTGAAGTAACATGGTTAATTATTTACCTTTCTTACCATTTGGCTGAGACTCGTTTCTTATCAAATTGCTCTGTCTGAACCCAAAACAATCTCCTGAAAGCAGTTAGTGATCACCTTAAGCTGGGTTTGTGTGAGGGTGGCTGAACATTTCTCTACTATTTTTCTCATGGCCTGTGCTGTTTCCAGCAACCATTCTGGTAGAGAGGGCCAGAGCTGATTTGTGCTGCTGTGTGGGTACTGAGGCTTTGCTGTGACTTGGTTCTTTTAGATTTTTTTAGACCTGCTCTTTAGAACTCTTCCTTATTTGGGGGCTATTCTAATTCCTCCATTCAACACGGTGTTTCAGATTTCACTAGAGAAGGTGGCCTTTTGTCTTCCCAAGGTTTTTCTGCTATTTGGACTTTCGATCATATACTCTAAAATGGACCCAACATGGCCATGTAGGACTGGGATGATTTAGTCATTAAAAATAATTATACAGCAAGACTGGTATTTTGGGCTCTTCTCTTCTTTCCTGCAGGACTCCTACAGGAGCAGATTGCTCTGGCCAAATGTGGCAGAAGAAGAGCGAGTAGGTGGGATGGTTTCAGTCCACGGAGGCTCTGTTGCTGCAGCAACTTTCAGTCTGAATTCCATGCCCAGACGAAGCAGCTATTCTTAGCCTTGACTTCGGAAATAGTTTTCTCTCTTCTTAAAGTACATCACTCTTGACCTTTTATCTTTATTTGAAAGGTGTTGTGCAGCTGAGTCTTTTATTATGATACCTCAAATCATTTTAAGAAACAAGGAAGATGTTAGAATAGGAAAGGAACAGCAAATGTATAGGGCCCTGAGGGGTTAAAGCACCTGGCCGGATCACACACTGGGATAGCAGCACCTTCACTCCTTCAGTGAGTCTAGCATTCCGTGAAGGTCACTCCTTCAGTGAGTCTAGCATTCCGTGAAGGCTTACTAAGTTTTTATTATGTGGACGGGTGTTGGCCATGAGCTGTAACCAAGACGGAGTCCCTACCCTCAGGGAGTTTACAGTGGAGACGAAAGCACAGCTCTCTTGACTCCTAAACTTGTTCTTTCCACCGCACTCTGAGATGTTACCAGTGCTTTAAAAAACACATTTTCTGTTTTTCTAAATAGGACGGAACTGAGGCAAAACTGTGAAGTCAGCAAGACCTCAATGCTCTCATCTCTAAATTGGAACTAATAGTAGCACCTTACTGAAACGATGAAAGATTAAATGAAATACCTCCTTCAAAGGGCTTAGCATAGTGGCTAGCACATACTAACGGTTCGATAAATGTTAAATGCATTACAAGTATTGTGTTCTCTGGTTTTAATATGATCAATCCCTTTATTGAAGAGAAGCAATTTCAACATATTTGAAACTTATGAATATTTAGTTCTTTGAATAGTAACACTTGGTAAGGCAGCAGCTTTCAGTTTTTATAATTATGCCATGATAGATGGGTTTCCCTAAATTAAGCTGAGTCATGTTATATGTAGACATTCCCTTGTCTGGAATCTTTTCTAGGCACTAGTTAAGATTTAAAATCATCTAACTTTATGTAAAAACCCTATCTGATACTGTTTTGTATTTATAAAAAAGATTATTTTCTTAAATTTTAAGATTCTACCTTTGCTTAAAAGCCTTAGAGTATTTAATAGCCTTAAATAAAAAGCATACCTTGGCCAACTATAATAAAATTATATTTACATACTTTACCTCTATCTATCTTGGCTGGTTAAAAATAAACTTCACATTTTGACTTAGAAGTCAATGATTCTGATTTGCGTCAGATGAGAGAGTGTGGGAGAATTTGGTCATCATGGACATGGTTTGGTCACAGCTTGTTTTGGTTACTGTAGATTGAAGCATAATCCAAGGATAGCTGATGAAATAGAATTATTTTGATTCTTTTCTTAATTTCCGTTTCTTATGTCTTAAAGTTACCCCTCATCCCAAGTTAAAATTGGTCTAGGATTTGTCCAGTTGTAACTTTTTTTCTGAAATTTATTTAAAAGCATGTTTGGTTACCAGCAGTCCATGAAACCTCTCTTGTAATAACTCAATTTACTCAAAGTTCTCCTTTGGAAAAAAACATATATGTATCTTCCCATAAAAAACTTTGAGAGAAGAGTAATCTACTTTCACAACGTAAGTTGGAAACTGTTTCTGAACAAAATAAAACTATCATTCATGATTAGTCTGAATTCAGGTGTAATGCTGAGGTCTAATAGTTTTTGAAACTTATCTTTACTTCCTTGATAAAATTCATTTCTTCTAGTGATGGCAGAAACCTAAAGCAGGTTTGATATTTCTAAGATCTTTCCTATCTAGCTGTTACAGAGTATTAAAAGCACTACTGTACATAGTTGGAACATTTTTTGTTATCACATTTTCTTCATATGTGGTCTTAAAATGGCTAATTCCAAAGAAGAAAAGATAAGTTCTATCCATGGAAAATGAAGTCATGATTTTATCTACACCACCTCATCTCACTATAACTACCATGCACATCATGTCCAAGTGCTGTGACCATGTCTGGCACAGTCACAATGGCAGGGCTGATAAGTAACTTGATCAGCTTATCCACAGCATTCCTTTCATGGGAGGTCACTGTCTGCTTTGTTTCTAAAAGTCCAGCAAAGCTTAAGCATTCCAGAACCTGGTAATTCAAATTAATTACATGGCATCATGTACATGGCTTCTGGGATTATCACCTTGTAATACTGTGGCTTCGATGCTTTTAAGTTTGCCTAATTAAATCCTTTCAAATGAAACCAGTTAAGCAATTAGTGCTACTAAACCATGTAATTAATATATGCCTTAAACATACTTTTTAAATAGAATGGTTTGAAAAAGAAATACTTTGGATAATAGATTACTACAATACACAAAATACAAAAGGATTATTAATTTTTTAAATTACGTAACTATGAGATTCACCATATTTCTCCATATGAAAAATGGGAATTATAGCATCAAATTCATAGGCTTTTGTAAAGATTTACACAGGACATGTAATTCAATTAAATTTAATGTTTAGTTTTCAATGAATATTTCATATTCATTCCCAAGTAATCTTTATTTCAGTTAATATAAAAATGAAAATGTAATAAAATGAAACACTATAATCATAGTAGAAATAATTAGTTTCAAATACTGGATTCAGAAAGCACTTGATGTTTTTGCATCCTATAAATAGTGTCTCTCTCCCTCACTGGACTGACAGCTCCAGGAGTCTGGTTCCTGGAACACAGCATATGCTCCACAGAGAGTTCTAGAATTAACCAATGGGCAGTATGAACATAAACTACGACACTGGAAATGCCAATTAATAGATAGCCACGTGATAAAATAGTGGTTAAACAGCCTTCAAATATATGCTTTATAAGCAAACACAAAGTATGAAATATCCACACTTGTATTAGTCCATTCTTGTGCTGCTATAAAGAGGTTTAATTGGCTTGTAGTTCTATAGGCTGTACAGGAACCATGATGCTGGCATCTGCTTCTGGGGAGGCCTCAGACAACCTGCACTCATGGCAGAAGACAAAGTGGGAGTGGGGTGTCTCACATGGTGGGACCAGGAGCAAGAGGGGAGGATGCCACACACTTTGAAACAACCAGATCTCACACAAGAACTCACTGTCTCCACCACAGCGCCAAGGGAGGATGGTGTTAAGCCATAGAAACGCCCCCATGATCCAATCACCCTCCACCAGCATCCACCCTCCAACACTGAGGATTACAATTCGACATGAGATTTGGGCTGGGACAGACCCCAAACCATATAAACACTTAGGACACATTCATTGGATGAGACATGTATTTTATGGTATATTGTTTGCATGTATACATTTCTATCATGTGCTTAAGAGCAAAATATACCCTACCTACTCTTGAAAAGTTTACATTCATGTAGAGAAGAAAACAATACATAAATTGTTCTCAACTTTGGCAGAAAGGAATCAGTGCTACACGTACACTCTTCTACCAGCCATAGAGAGGAGGAGCAACTGGATGATGAAATGCTGCTCTTCTTTTGCCCCAAACAGTGAATGTAAACATTTCTATTTAAAATAACATATTCCTAGGTTGGGTCTTATACATTTTAAAACTCAAAAGTGATTTTGAAATTACTAGTATAGAATATCAGTATACATTTGATTTGATTTATACATAATAAAAAATAATCATGTTTTGCCAGCCCCTACACTATTAATTTTCAAAGCATATTCCCAAAGATGTTTACATGTCATCAAGTGCACCTAACGTGCAAAGTTATGGAATAACCAAAAAGCGTTTCTGATATGGTTCGTATTTGTGTATTGCCTGCCAAATCTCATGTTGAATTTTAATCCCCAGTGTGAGAGGCGGGACCTGGTGGGAGGTGATTGGATCCTGGGAGGCGGACTTCCCCCTTGCTGTTCTCGTGAAAGCGAGTGAGTTCTCTTGAGATCTGGTTATTTAAAAGTGTGCAGGACCTCCCCGCAATGTCTCCCTAAGTCCTGCTCCTGCCTGTAAGATACCTGCTGCCCCTTTGCCTTCCGCCATGAGTAAAAGCTTCCCGAGGCCTCCCCCAGAAGCAGATCCTGCCATGCTTCCTGTATAACTGTGGAACCTCTTTTCTTGATAAATACCCGTTCTCAGGTATTTTTTTATAGCAATGCAAGAATGAACTAATACAGTCTCCAAAAATAATTTTCAGTCATTTTATCAGAAAGAGGAAATAAAGCATAGAACTAAATATTAAAAATGTTGCTTAATCGCAGAAACATTAAATTCTAATGGTGTTCAAAATTTTGTCTTGATGAGTAGAAAATGGATGGAATGAAACCATATTATTTCACATTCAGGTAAACTTATGGCATTTTTTTCCCTTGAGGAATCTAGATTATAATGGAAAAATAATTTGTCAACAGAACATTAGAGTGTGCTCGTGTAAGTAAAAATTCCAGTGACAATTCATTTGAGCACTGCTCAAAAAAGTGATCACCATGGAAAGAGTTTAAATTTTGTTGTTTGTGTTTTTGCCAATTTTGAAAGGATTTTTGTTTTCAACAGCAGCTATTGGGGACTAAGGAACACCCTCAAGCCAGTTACTCTTCTCTTAGCAACCTACACATGGGACGGGAGCCAACGCTCATGGTTTTAAAAACCTCCCTTGAAGGTGGGAGACTTACTTTCCTAAGATAAGGAGTGTCTGAGAAGGCTCAGCCTGGCCTGTTTCCCTGAAGAAGTTCCATAAACCATCTATTACAGATGTGAAGGAAAATATCAAGCCTGTTGACATGATAATCCAGCTTATTGCTGGGGGACCCAAACACGAATATAATAAACAATGACCCAGATCTCCAGTGCGATGCTGGTTGAAAGACTCAGGTGAAGAGCTACAAATGTCTACTTGGGACTCAGCTCAAGAACCGATATCTCATTTGCTTAAAAAAGCAGAATCATGGCGCATTTTACAAAAGCAGCCAGGAAGTTAATGTGTGCGCACCACGCTGACCTGCTGAGACTAACCGAAACCTTCCCCTGTCACACAGTCCTCAGCATACCCTTCCGCACTGCGTTACTTTCTGCTCAGAGCAGCAGCTACTCTGCTAATTGCCCTCATCGGAGCAGATAGATAAAAGGTCAGTTTATAGGAGAGGTCAGGTGGTACCCAAAGACAATCATAATTAAAAGGACAAACAGCATAAAAGCGTTTCATAATAGTTTATCAAAAGCAATTTAAATAACAACAAACAATATTTGCTAAGTGCTTATAGTGTGCACATCACTAAGTGCTTTACGAAGTGGCTTATTTATTTTTCACAGTGAACCTATGAATTGGGCATGAATTTTATCCCCATGTCACACTGAGCCTCAGAGAGTTCCATAATTTGCCAAGGTCACACCAATAGAAAGCGGCAGAGTCTCTATTCAAATCCAGCTCATGTGGTACCAGAGCTTGTCACTACACTGTGTAACTGTCATGTCAGTAACACCTAAGGATCAAACACCTCTTATCCACATTATTTATGGAAAAATGTTATTTTGAATTTTAATACTTAAAAATGTAGAGACAAAGAAATCACGCGAGTACTTGGAGTTTAACAAAAGGTGCATTTTTGCTGAAAACTGGCTCTGTGATCTAAGGAGAGTCCCTCAGGATCTCTTGAGTCCAGGGCCCTCAGTTCACAAAGACAGCTAAGCTGCCTCTAACTCTAGAGTTGTGTGGTGTTTCTGTTCACACAGCACTTGGTTTAACATCTACTTACTGCCCTTCACTTACGGATATTTGATTATGAGTCAAGGTTTTTAAAAAGAGACTTTATACTATCCACATTATACCTCTTCCCTTTGCATAAGGCCTCATGTTCAGTTCTAATCTTTATACACACAAGAAACAAAATTACATAAACTTAAGTCAATTTGCTCATATCAAATGTGCTCCAGAAAACTGTCCAGTTTATACAGACTTTTGAATTTTTACGTAAAACAGATCCTATCAACTATTTGTCCCTGGAGAAAAAACACAGATGAAAGGCCCGACTACCACCTGCAAGTTGCCATGTCATGGACTTCCCGGCAAGCATTGCAGCTGTCCTGGGAAACTGAACCTGAACTACGTTTTTGAAACTGCTGAATTTTAGCCTCTAGTGTTTTTCACCTTTTAGAAAGAGGGAAGCTATTAGCTTTCAGACTCTTGTATTTTGTACTTTTTGTCTTAAGCATTTCAAAACTCCCAGATGAAAAGCTAAGTATGAGAAAGGTTGTCATGCAACGTTCATCAGACGCAGCTAGGTTGGAAGAAGATACATGTTTATTGCTTTGCTGAAGTGGCTTT
Source organism: Ateles fusciceps (assembly GCA_036589455.1). Classification (NCBI taxonomy): domain Eukaryota; kingdom Metazoa; phylum Chordata; class Mammalia; order Primates; family Atelidae; genus Ateles; species Ateles fusciceps. Next base: position 244,729 of record JAZHEH010001578.1, read on the forward strand.
TGTTCTAATTGAATAGGTTGAGGTAGATTATTCTTATTTAGACTTAGAAACAGAACCTGTAATACAATTGTTAACATTCCTGCAGTCAGATCGTTTCATACAAATATAACTGTGACAGGTTGAGATATTTCCTTTGCAAAGCCTATAAATCTCTATGTAGTTAGTCAGCATAAAAGTATGAAAATCAGAAATATGAATAGAATCTCAAAAGAAAAATGATTTACATTAAACTAAAAGACTATACAGACTATCCCCAAAGGCATAATTTCTTTAATAGAAAGAAAAAACCCACATTGCTTTGAGAACAAAAAAGATTCTGGATTCTTTTGTAGGGCTGCTCGGGGCAGATGCCGCCTCTTCCACTTGAAGTGTTTTCGTTTGTTTGTTTTTCTTTTAATGTGGAGAAAGTCTCTAGCAGCCTTCCATTTACTCAAGTCTGAAAGTCTGTGTCCCTACTGAAGTTCTACAGCTTCCTTTATAATGTTTCCCATTTGACACTAATTCCCATAGACGATGTTTTTGTAAGTTTGTGTTGTTTACAATTTACAGAACCTTGGTGTAACCAGTCTCCTGCATCTCCGCAGCAGGGTGTGTGGGACCCATACGATCTGCACCCAGGCCCGGCTGGTCTACCCACAGGCCTTAGTTTCCTGCCCAGCTTCCCAGCTGCAGTGGGCCTGGCTATAGCTCACTCTGTTCTGATGGCTTTGAAGCCAGGGCCGCAGTCTCCGTCGTCTCCTCTCCTCACCCCATGGGCTGCCTCCAGCTCCCCTGGGGGCTTGGGCAGGCCACCGTCATGCCAGGAGCATCAGAGCCCTGGAAATTCTCTACTCTCCTCTGCGGTTCACAGAGGAGAGCCTGGAGGTGAGGAGGAATTACCACGAGCCCACAGAGAGAAGACGGAGAGGGGGCCAGCAGATTTGAGGTGCAGTAATTCCATTAGGGCTTCACTCCCGTGTGACATAACCACCACCCAAAATGTCCTGAGAAAGCAAGGCCAGCTCAGTGACGCAGCACCCTGCATTTGCTTTGCCTCTTTCCCGCCTCATCTTCAGTCTCCTTTCACTCTTGCACTCCAGGCTGGCATGCCCACCATCCTTACCTTCTCCCATAGAGTATTAGCACGTAAGCCTGCCTCGGGCTCTCTGTCCTAGAGAAACCGTTCAGGCTATAGAAACAGAAACAATCCAGATTTCACCGTCACCACTTTGCCATGGAAGTTCCTATCTCTGATAGCAGCCAAGAGGGTCAGAATCACCAGAAGTTACCTCACATATGCTCACAAAGACGTCAGATCAGCTGCCACAGGGGGTCTGACGGGTTTATTTCTATGATGTTTGTCCTTCCAGCAGGTACTGCTGCCTTCCACGGGGCATAAACTGGACATCTCTTTCTCACCCTGTTTTTGAGGCACTGAATCTTCAAGGCCCCAACCCTGCACAATGTTACTTTGCAAGGAAGGAGAGAACATTCCTCTTTCTCATAACCTGCAGTCTGTCTTCAGAAAGATCCAGTAATGGTGGGACTCAGGCTCCCCATTGTGAAAAAGAAGTTTAAAACTTGCAGAAGGGGACTAAGTCAGAAGACAAATGCAAATGGCAAACGCTCAGAATAACTTGGATACAAGCCTCTGATTTAACCTCAGCCACTGGCTCAGAGCAGAGAAAGAGGACATGGAGAAGATGAACAAGATTCTAAGAATTTCCCAATGAGTCACTGGACCAGGACCGAAGCACATCCAGAACACGATTCCTCAGGCTATTTTACCCAGGACTCATTTTGTTAACTCATTTCTGAAGACAATGACCCTGGCCCCAGGGGTCGGTCCAGTAGGAGGCCTGCAAGAGATCTTCTCTGTTGCATTTATAACATCCATGTATTTTGCAGTCAGAGTTCCCAAGAACAAGCCAGAGAACACTGAGTGCTCCCTAGGGAGGAGGCCTGGGGGAGAGCTTAGGAGGCCAATGTACTCCGAGCTTTATGTGCTTATAATTTGTTTATAGTGCTGTAAAGGGTTGTTTTTCCACGGGATTGTCTTCTGAGTCGTGTACAATAAAGGGCACACATGTAAAACTCTAAAATGTAAATTAAAATTCACATCACCATAAAATAAAGGCAGTTTGTACAAACTGAAATATTGGGTGCTTTGGGTCTGGGTGAGGTGGCACAAAAAACCCTGAGTTAATTGCAGCAGCATTAGATGATTGGCCTGTTCAGAGAAGGATCCTTAGAGGGATGGATTCATAAACACAGGGGACACTGGCCTCGGAAGAGAACGGAGAGGGCACCAGTGAGCAGAGTGGAGATGTAAAGCATCCTGCCATGTGCTTATGATATCGGATATCCTCGGGCTCTTAGCATGAGTCTTACCCTGTAGAAGAAATGGAAAGAGAGGGGGAGGAGCACCTCTGATCAGCACAGCTCCAAGCAGAGTTTCACACAAGTGCTTGTCTGTGAGGTGTAAACACAACTCTTTACCGCCTGAGAGGACAGGTGAGGTCACCAGTAGCAAAGAGCTATAGCAAGATTCCACGGTTATTTGTGGATGAACAGGGCCTGTTCATTTTAAGCATATTGTGGGTCAACCAATAAAGGTCAGATCTTTCCGGATTATAGAAATGCTCTGAGAAAGGCAACTCACACAAATGGGTCGAAGAGAATGTCCAAGTATGAAATTCTAGCTTATCTGCAGACCAAAAATCTCTCTCATTCATACAAGATAGAATCTGGCTGGATGTTGGTGGGGTTCTTTCATAAGCATCTCTCTTGTGTGGCCGACTGCTCTTATTCAAAAGAATAACAATGCTAGTATCTTGCATAGCTGACCCATGACCCCGCTATTTATTTCCTGTAATCATGTCTGAAGTTATCTGAGTGGTTCAAAGCCTTTTTAGTTCCATTCCAATCTTCTTTTTCTATCAAATCCAACTAGGCGGGAGGAAACAAAATGTGTGACTCTTGGGAAAAAAAATTAGAGCGATGATCTCTGACACATGTGAAGTACTGGCCTTCTTTCACATACAACTCGATTTCTTTCTCACACCCAGTCTTTAAAAAATAATTAGGGGGATCTAAGGCACATTGTCCTTTTGTGTGCATGTATTTATTCATTCATTCAACCATTGCTGTGTGCTTTGTATTGCAGGCACTTGATAGCAAGATGAAGGCAACAGAATCCAGCTCTGGAAGATGTTCAGTCTCTAGGAGGGGGACAGACCCACAGACTGACTCACATCATCAGAACAGAAGCACCGAGAAGAGATGCTGTAAACTCAGTCTGGGTATGGGTGTTAGCAGAGGAGCAAGAGGGAGGGGGAGGGACGGGGGGTAAAGCAAGGTATCCCGGTTCAGGTAACATCTGAGCCATGTCTTAAAAAATAAGTAAGTCAGGTGGAAGAGGGCAGGAAGCTTAGCAGGCAATGTGAGTGAGATGAAGAAAGTCAGAGGTCAACAAACGTGCAGCGTGCAGCATGCAGAAGAACAGTGATGTCAAAAGGCCAGGCCTTTCTTCCTCAGCTATGGAACCTGAACTCGCCTTGTAGGTGATGAAAAGCATTGATGACTGTAAGCTGGCTAATAACAGTCAGAGGAATATTTCTGGCAGATTATTTTAAGAAAACAAGGCTGAAGAAAAGCACAACAGTTAGTTAGTTTTTGCCAAAGACAGTGAGGGTTTAAGTGGAGGCAAAGGCGGGAGGGATTAGTAGAAGTGAGACAGTCAGATATTTGAGGGAAATGTTGGGGAAGACCGATTGCACTTGCGCATGTATTAGAGGTGGGTGAGTTCATGGCCCGGATCGTCAGTGTTTCGATACCTTTCTTCCCTTGTGTACTCTCCTCTGTATTGAAGGTGCCAGAGCCTTGGACATTATACATTTTCCTCACTCACTAGCCAGCAGCATCTCATGTTAGGTCTCCTCCCACAGAGGTCTCATGAAAGATTTGGAGGACAGAAGAAAAGAAAACCCATTATTTTGCAGCAGTGGTGAATAGGTGCATGGGTGTTGCCAGATGGCAAAATGAGGTTTTGCCAGGAGCTTCCGCACAATCTCCTGAGACTCTCTGGTGTTGTAGATGGCTGAGATCTTTGTTATAGGTGCCTCAGAATTCCTGCAATTTGTTTCCCAAAAGACTAGCAGCGGCTTCTCTGACTTTTGCTTCTTTAGTGCTTTTAACGGATTCTGTAATTTCCCAGTTCTCTGTACTACATTCTTTCCTGCTTAAAATATCTAGAGTGGTTTCTATTTTACTGACCAAACACTGTCAGAATCATGTGGTATGCAGGTTTCTAGCTTAGGTGACCAGGTGGACAGTGAATTAGAAAATTAATTAATTCACGCAGCATTCATTATTTACTGAACATCTACTCTATGCTCAGGTATTGGTATAGGTACCAGAGACACAGTTACTCCTATCAACATGACCAGTCCTCCTGCCCTCAAGGATCTTATCTCCTAGAGGGAGAAATAAGTGAGTATAAGAAACGAATAATTAAGTAATCCCAGCACTCTGGGAGGCTGAGGCAGGTGGATCACCCGAGGTCAGGAGTTCAAGACCAGCCTCGTCAACATGGTGAAACCCTGTCTCTACTAAAAAATACAAAAATTAGCTAGACATGGTGGCAGATGCCTGTAATCCCAGCTACTCGGGAGGCTGAGGCAAGAGAATCAGTTGAACCTGGGAGGTGGAGGTTGCAGTGAGCCGAGATTGCACCACTGCACTCCAGCCTGGGTGACAGGGCGAGACTCCATCTCAAAAAAAAAAAAAAAAGAAAGAAACTAATAATTAATGTCATTTCAGATGGTAATGTTAGGAATAAAACAACAGAGGACCATATGAAAGATAATGTGTAGGCGGTAGAGTGGTCAACTTAGACTGAACAGAGAAAATCTTACTAAGGAGGTCACGTTTGACTGAATGACCTAAATGTCCAAAAAGCTCTAGTCATGTAAAGATCTACTTTTGGTTTAAAGTGAGAACAAGCTTGGTCAGCTCAAGGAAGAGACTGGAGGTCCATGTGACTAGAGCATAGTGGAGGAGAAGGAAAGTGTCAGAAGATGAGACCTGAGAGTTAACTAAAAGTCAGATCATGCACGGCCTTCTTAGCCATGGTAAAGAGTTTGAAATAAGCCATGGAAAGGTATATTGTACCTTAAAAGATACACTGGGGCCAAGGGGCAACTTGATCAGATTTGTGTTGAACAAACAGACACTAGAGAAATTGGCCCATGGAGGCAAACAGAGAAGGTAGGAGTGATGGAGTAAATATTAAAAATATTAAATTTGACATGTTTCTAGGACAGGCGGCTTGCATGCAATTGGAAAGGGTCTGGGATTGAATATGGACTTAGGAGTCTGTACACGGGTGACATTGGGTACATCAAGAGTATATGCGGTAACACAGAGAGTGGAGGTAGGAAGAACAGAGCACCTGGTTAGGGAAGACTTTGTGGAACAACTGCCCTGAAAGGTAGCTGCAGGAAAAGGCCTCTGTAAAGGGGATCTGGAGAGTGTGGAGTCACAAAAGTCAAGATAGTTTCAGTAAGAGAAAGTGAAACAGCAGTGAAAACAGGACTGAGATTAGGAACAGGGAAAAGATATCCACTTTCACCATTCTTATTCATTATTGTATTAGAGGTTCCAGCTGGAGCAATAAGACAAAAAAAATTAACAGGCATAGAGGTAGAAAAAGAGAGATAAAACTGTTTTTATTCGTAGATGACAAAATTGTCTACATAGAAAATCTCAAGAATATGCAAACAAGCTACCGGAATTAATAAATGAGCTTAACAAGATTGTAGGATATAAGTAAATATATAAGAATCAATAATTCCATATGGTAGCAATATACATTAAAAATGAAAATTAATAAACAATATCATTTGCAATAGGACCAAAAAAATAAAATACTTAGAAATAAATCTAACAAGATACATGCAAGATTTGTATGCTGAAAACTATAAATTATTAGTTATAACTATAAATTATTCATGAAACTAAGTAAGACCTGAAAGAATGGAGAGATATATCATGTTCATGGATGGGAAATCTCATTTGTATTAAGATATCAGTTCTCTCCAAATAGACCTTAGATTCAATGCAATAAACCCCAATTAAAATTCAATTTCCATCAAAATCCCAGAAAGCCATCTTTTGAAATGGGAAATCTTATTCTAAATTTATATTAAAAATCAAAGCAAGTAGAATAGCCTAAGCGGTTTTGAAAAAGAAGGACAAAGTTGGAGGCCTCAGCTACCTGATTTCATGACCTTACGTAAACCTGCAGTGTTGAAGACTGGACACTCCATGAGCATATGAGATAAAACATTTCTTCCTTGGAGGAAGGCAGTTCACATAGATCAGTGGGGGAGAATAGAACCCACACCTTCCACACAGGTGCTAAGGCAATCCAACGGAGAAAGGTTCGTCCTGTTAAACAAAGACTGGAACCCTATGTGCAAAAATGAACATTGATAAACTGGACCCTATACAAAAAGATTAACTTGAAATGGGTCATAGAGCTAAATGTAAAACTCAGAACTATAACCTAACAACAGAAAGACAAAGAACCCAATTCAAAGATGGGAAAAGGACTTGAAGAGACTTTTCTCTGAAGAAGACATACAAATGATCGTCAGGCACATGAAAAGATGCCCAATATCATTGGTCACCAGTGAAATGCAAAACATACCCACAGTAAGGTACTACTTCACACCCATGAGAATAACAACAATAAAAAAACAAAACAAACAAACAAAAAAACCCCAGAAAATCATAAATGTTGCTAAGGATGTGAAGAAACTTGAATACTCATAGCTGGAGGGACGTGAAACAACATAGCGACTGTGGAAAACAGTTTCATGATTTCTTAATAAATCAAACACAGAATTGTCATATGACCCAGCAATTCTACTCCTGTGTAAAAAGTAAACACAAGATCTTCAAACAAATCTTGTACACCAAAGCTCACAGCAGCATTATTTACAAGAGCCGAAAGGTAGAAACAAACCGGATGCCTGCTAATTAATGAATGAATAAAGAAAATATGGTACATTCATACACTGAGATATTATTAAGCCACAAAAGAGAATGAAGTACTGATACATGCTCCAAAATGGAAAAAGCTCAAGAACTTTATGCTAAATGAAAGAAGACACAAAAGACTACACATAACATGATTCTATTCCATTTATATGGAAACACTCAGAAGAAGCAAATCCATATAGGCAGGAAGTAAGTTAGTGCCTGCAAGGGGCTGGGGGAAACAGAAGAATGGGGAGTGGCTGCTTAGTGGATATGGGTTTTTTTCTAGGGATGATGAAAATGCTTTTTTTTTTTTTGAGACAGGGTCTTGCTCTGTTGCCCAGGCTGTAGTGCAGTGGTGCAATCATGACTCACTACAGCCTCATCTTCCTGGGCTCAAATGATTCTCCCACCTCAGCCTCCCTCGTAGCTGGGACTACTAGTACACACCACCACCCCCAGCTAACTTTTAATATTTTGTAGAGACAGAGTCCCACTATACTTCCCAAGTTGGTCTCTAACCTCTGGGTTCAAGTGATCCTCCCACCTCGGCCTCAATGGGATTACAGGTATAAGCCACTGTGCCTGGCTATAAAAATGTTTTTGAACTAAACAGTGGTGATGTTTGCACAATATTGTGAAGGTACTGAATTATATACTTTAAAATGGTTATAATGGTAATTTAAATATTATGTGTATTCTGCAACAATAAAAAACTATAAAATTTATCAAAGAAAACAAAGAAGAAAATCTTTGTAAATCTGGGTTAGAAAAAATGTTTTATATTGCACACAAATTACACAAGCCATAAAAAGAAAAATTAACTCACTGAACTTAATCACAATTAAAGTATTCTGCTAAATAAAAGGGAAACCACAGACCGGGAGAAAATATTTACAAAATATGTATCTGACAATAGACTGGTATACAGAACATATAAAGAACTTACACAACTCGGTAGTAATAAAACAAACAACCCAATTAAAAAAAATAAGCCCTTAGCATTTTCTCCTTCATTTCAACCCTGGTGAATCTGACAATTACGTGCCTTGGGATTGCTCTTCTTGAGGAATATCTTTGTGGTGTTCTCTGTATTTCCTGGACTTGAATATTGGCCTGCCTTGCTAGGCTGGGGAAGTTTTCCTGGATGATAGACTGGACAGGGAAAATGTGGCACACATACACCATGGAATACTATGCAGCCATAAAAAACCATGAGTTTGTGTCCTTTGTAGGGACATGGATGAACGTTGAAACCATCATTCTCAGCAAACAGACACAAGAACAGAAAATCAAACACCGCATGTTCTCACCCATAGGCAGGTGTTGAACAATGAGAACACATGGACACAGGGCACAAGGAGGGGAGCATCACACACTGGGGTCTGTTGGGGGGAACTAGGGGAGGGATGGGGGTTGTGGGGGAGTTGGGGGAGGGATAACACGGGGAGAAATGTCAGATATAGGTGATGGGGAGGAAGGCAGCAAACCACATTGCCATGTATGCACCTATGCAACAATCCTGCATGTTCTTCACATGTACCCCCAAACTTAAAACAATAATATATATAACAATAATATATATATATATATATATATATATATATGATAAGCAAAATAGGCCAAAATTTTGAACAGCCACTTTAACCAAAGAGAAGACGCAGATGTAGGTAAGGACATGATAACTGCTCCATACCATTAGTTATTAGGAAAACACAAACGAAAACTATTGTATATTTTTAAACCGGACTAAATATAAACAAAACAAAATACGACAATATCAAATGCTGACAAGGATGTGGAGCAACAGGAACTCTCATTCACAGCTGGTGGTGATGCAAAGCACTACGGATTCCCTGGACGATCGTTTCTGATATAGTTAAACATAAACTTCATGCCACCTGGCAGTCCCACTCCTTGGTATTTATCCAAGAGAAATGAAAACATGTTCATACAAAAACCTGAAAGTGAATGTTTATAGAGGCTGTATTCATGATCACTAAAACCGGGAAACAACACAAATGTCTATCAGCTGGAGAGTGCATAAAGGACGGTACATCCATACGGCAGAAAGCTACTCAGCAACAAAAAAGGAGAGGCCACTCATAGCTGCAACAAATGGATGCATCTCAAATGCATGCCAGTGAACGAAGCCAGACCCAAAAGGCTACATATTGCATGTTTCCATTAATAATACATTCTGGAAAAGATAAAACTATAGGGATAGAAAGCAGATAAGGATTTGTCAGGGGCTGGGGTCAGGAATAAAATCAACTGAACAGGCCAAGGACCCTTTTTGAAGTGACGGAAATTTTCTATATGTTGATGTGTTGGAAGTGCTATAATTTGACACATTTTTCAAAATTCATTTATCTGTACCCCTAAAAACAGTGAATGCTGTATATAAATTATACTTTCATAAACCTGACTTTAAAACGTGACTGAGAATATTATTTGTTAAGGCTAACCACAAGGGCATTGGCAATTCTATTGAGGACGATTTCACTGGTAAAGCCTGAAGTGAGGTTGAGATAATAGTGTACATTTATTCAATGAGGTAGAAAGCAAGGCAGAGAATAGGAAGCTCGGGTCTCTGCTGAGTGCTCCATTAATCAAGTTAAATTGCTATTTCTTTCCCCCCCTGGGCTTGTAATTCAAATCAAGGAAAGTTTGGGGGAGGGGGGAAGGAGGATGGGGTTATGATTCAGTCTCCAAGGGCATTTGTGTTTGAAAATTTTATTTATGATATTTAAATGTAGAGGAAAAGTCCTATTTATCAAATAAAAACTAGGGAAAGTAAAGAATGATAATACCTTTTGTTGATGAGGATATCCAGAATAGAAATGTGACTCACTCGGGATCATGCTCCCTGGGGATTCTTTGGTGTGGCGGGGAGAGGCGATAGAGAGAAGATTTTTTAATAAAAAAGATGGCAAAGGATAAAATAATTGGATAAATTCTGTCCCCAAAACTTACACTTATCTTGTGTTTAATAATAGATTCAATGTTGATAGTGTTTTAATTCTTTTTACCACTTTGTATTTGAGCCTCGATTAAGAGGAAAAACTTTGTTCTAAGAGAAGAAATCAAAATCTAATTTTGTTATTTCTCCCCAGTGAGTGGACACTTTCTTTGGGGTTGGAGAAAATGGACTGAATTGGTTTCCTTTTAAAATGCCCTCAGTATCTTTTGAATTGGTGCACCAAATTCTCACCCCGCCCAGTGGGGAGGTGACTGCCGAGTGCCGAAATGCCGAGACCAGAAAACCAAGCTGAACACATGCGTCAACAGCGAACATTTATAGCTCGGAATCCATCCTTGCAGGAGCTGGGGTCCCCGTGATTGTATCCTCCAGACATATCTCCTCCTCTCCTCCCAAATGCAGCAAGTCCAAGCCAGATCTCGCAGGATGAGTAAGTGACATATGGCATGTGTGAAATTCCACTCCACCCTGTTGCCCTTCCCAGAGCTGCTGTAGACGGCTGCAACGATTATAGCAGCCTTGACTCCAGAAGGAATGTGACAATTTAAACCCTGCAGACAGCTTATCAATGAGTTAGTCCAAGCCATAGGTTGTACCCTCGGGCCCTAGAATGAACCGAAGAAGCTCTGGGCTCACATTTAAGGAGATCTGTTCATCAGGCAGAAACTGGCTTAATAGACAAGCACTCAGATTTTTCTACTATCATTTCTGATGGCTAGTCTCATCAAAGAGCAAAGAGCATGTCTCGGATCAGAGCTACGAGTCCTTTGGCATTCCACAGGCTTCTCACATTCATGCCAAGATGCAGGGCTGACCCGGCCTACACTGTGGAATCTGAACTCTCCCAGAAATGTAAGAACCCCCAAATTTGTCCCCCAAGTCATGGTTTGGGATTGGGGCCACTCCAAAAATCCAATAGACTCAGAGATTCTTTGAGAATTATGCTTTAAGCTCCAGCCTTAGATACCCCCAAATTATATGAGTACAGTGGAATGGAGGCAGAGAAGGGGATGTGTGGTAATGATTTTTTCATAAGGGCTCTAGGATCCAGGTCAAGTTTATAGTGCTCCCCCATGCTGATTCTGCGCTTCAGGGGCATTCTGGGGAAAGGCAACCTGCAAGTTCCTGAGTGCCTTTAACCACAGAACCCCGAATATCATGGAATAAAAGAGAAGTAAAAGTTATTGAACAAGGAATGATAACTTTTAACTCATGAAATCCCACGACACACCATCCCAACTTCTGCTTTGGCCAATTTTTTTTCCGTGTCAACAACTGCTGTGACTCCGATTTTGAAACCAGAGAATCAACTTGACTGCAAATAAAAATTCAAATGGACACAAATTTATGAAAGGTAAACTTTTAAAAAGTATCAGAAAAACTGCCACACAAATGAAGATTCTAATGGTTCAGAATTAAGCCCAAGTTTTAAAAGAACATCTCTTTTTTTTCTTTCTTTCTTTTTTCTTTTTAAGAAACAGGGTCTCCATACATTGCTCAGGCTAGATTCAAACTTTTGGGCTCAAAAGATCCTCCTACCACAGCCTCCCAAGTAGCTGGGACTACAGGCACACACCACCATGCCTGTCTAGGACATTTCTCGACAAAGAGAGCCTTTTATCTGACTGTTAAGCCTGCTGGGTTCAGTACTAAGTTTCACTTCTATAGCTAACATATCCAAAACGTTTTCAAGTTGCTTGAGATTATTACATGTACCGAGATGAACCAAACTAAAGTATCTCTGCGGCCCTTTCACTACTGTGGCTTATTTATATTAAAGCAGCACACAGTAGTGACACATCTGTGTCACAGGGACTTGACTGCTGCTAGGTGGTATGGAAAAGGTTGGATGGTTTGTTTATTTTGGACAATGCCCATCAATCATGAGAATGATATTAGAATCACCTCTTACATAGCTGGTCCTTACTGAAACAGGCACTGTTCTTCTAGGACCCTGTCTGATTAGGGCTCTAGCAGACTGACAGAGTGCCTTTGTCCTGCTCAGGGTCCAGTGAAGCTCCTGGTATCTTGGCACACCCTGTTGACTCTGTTGCCATTCTAGAGAGCAGACACTACACAATGGGGCCACCAGCACTTCACCAAGCCCACTGCAAATTCTGACTTGAAACACTGCAAGGCTCAGCCCATTGTATTTTGAAGTAGGATTTTCCTTAATGAAAATGTCCTTTTTATTATTTCTGTCCAATTGACAAATAAGAATTTATGAATTCCAGGTCACATTCTGATTTGACCACTCAAACTCGGTAACATTGTCGCTTGCCACTCTCCCTCTCCCTGCCATTTTTTTTTTTTTTTTTTGAGATTCTGAAAGTATTCCCATCATAAAAGAAGTCCACTCTAGTGCAGATAATTCCTCACTTTTATGCTCTGCGGTTCTTGGTTCTGACTAACGCCTCTCCTGTCTCTGTGATTACTCTTTTAGACATAATCTTTGAGGCTTCACCCCTTGCTGCAGAATAAGACAGTAGCTCAGCAGTCCACACTCTCACAGCGGCAGCTCTGGGGCTTTGCCTATAAAATAGAAAATCAGCAGCCCATTATTTCAATTCCAATAAATGTGTAACTATCAAAGAGCTCATTCCATCTGGTCCTGTTCACAGGAGACTGAGAGACGACAGACAGGAATGTTGATGGCCAAACCACTTAATTTCTATTGACTAAAAAAGAAAGAAAGAACAGATCGAGGCTGCCAGAAAACAGAAGAGAAGCATATGGTTGTTAAAATTACCAGAACAACTGGGACAGAGGAGACAAGTTGCTTGCAATGGCATAAGTGTTTCTACATTGCTTTTTGATCCACACCCACCCTGGAAACTACTGCAATTGCATAAGCCTTCAATTCTTCAGGACTGTGTAGACTGATTTAGAACTGGTCTCTGGCTTGTTATGATATGAACCTCTTTCACGGCACAAATGTAGAGCAGAGGCGAACCTGGTTTGAAGATGCCTACGAGACCTATATTCTCATCCTGCCTCTTAGGCACGAGTCACCACTTCCCCCTAAAATATGGAAAAATGCTAAAGTGACTTTCACGTGGGATGTACAATTGGTAATGACTGAGTTGGGAAAAACATACAACTCTCTGAATCATCCACATGCCATGAGTTCTCAAGGCAGTCTTGCTGAGATATTATAGGAAGTCTAACATTCTGTTGGCTTGTCCCATATGTCGAGAGTCTAACAACTTTACAAACAAGTTGTTAGAGGGAAAGAAGACAGTGTCTTCATGGTTGTCAGAGAGACTCTAGCAAATGACAGCATGTAGCTCCTCGGTGTCTGGGCATCAGTGGCCTTGGAAAACTTTTCTGCAGTGATAGCTCTGTCCTCCTACATCAAAAAAGGGACTTCATGGCTTTGATTTGTGAGTGATATTAAAAACCCATCTTCTCTTTTTTGAGTAAGTAAGCGTGGTCAACTGCCTGCGCTGAAAACCACTGATGTGTATATATCATACGTTTCATAAGACTCTAGTTTTATTGAGTGGGGTTGAAATATACTTAGGAGCATATGATGGTTAATTTTAACGTGTCATCTTGACTGGGCTATGGGATGCCCAGATAGCTGGTAAAACGTGATTTCTGAGTGTGTCTGTGAGGGTGTTTCTGGAAGAGATGAGCATTTGAGTTGATAGACTTGAGTAAAAAAGATCTGCCTTCCCCAGTGTGTGTGGGCATCATCTCATCTGTTGAGGGCCTGAATAGAACAAAAAGGCACATCAGGGTAAATTCACTCCCTCTGAGGTTGAATTGGGACACCTATCTATCTTCTGGCCTCGGATGTTGGTGCTCCTGGCTCCTGGGCTCTGAGACTCAGACCAAGATACCAATGGCTTTCCTGGTTCTCCAGTTTGTGGCAACAGATTGTGGGACTTCCTTGCTGCCATAATCACATGAAGCAATTTCTGTAATAAATCTCCATATATATGGAGATATATATGTATATGGAGATTATATATGTTTTATATATATATGTTATATATATATGTAACATATATTCCCTGGGAACCCTTGACTAATACCAAGAGTACTTGTTAAAAACCATTCAGAGCAGAGAAGATGAATGGCTCATCTTTCATATTTTGCCTCTGGTGTGGCTATTGTTAAACTCAGAAAGCCTCTATCTTCTCAGACATGAAGAACTTCACCTTCATCTACCACAAAGACCATGATTTGGTATTTACAATCTTATTTACAAACATATTTTTTAAAGTGTTCCTTTTTTTTACATTCCTTTCAGGAAATATAATGATATGATTATAAAGGAAAGGTCGATTGATTCATGGTCATCTCCATGAGACAAGAATAAGCAAGAGGTTACACTTACAGGCTGTCCTTATGGAATTTTTTAAATCATATTTACTTTTTTTTTTTGCATTACATTATAACCTGTAGAAGACTTGTGATGGTTAATACTGTCAACTTGATTGGATTGAAGGATACAAAGTATTGATCCCGGGTGTGTCTGTGAGGGTGTTGCCAAAGGAGATGAACATTTGAGTCTGGGTTGGGGAAGGCAGACCCACCCTTAATCTGGTGGACACCATCTAATCAGCTTCCAGTGCAGGTAGAATAAAAGCAGGCAGAAAAATGTAAAAAGACTGGACTGGCCTCGCCTTTCAGCCTACATCTTTCTCCCATGCTGGATGCTTCCTGCCCTCGAACATCAGACTCCAAGTTACTCAGTTTTGAGACTCAGACTGGCTCTCCTTGACCCTCAAGTTTGCAGAGAGCCTATTGTGGGGCCTTATGATTGTGTAAGTTAATACTTGATAAACACTCATATATATATCTACGGTGTTGATTAACTATTAACTTACACGATCTCAAGGCCCCACATACATATGATTAGTTCTGTCCCTCTAGAGAACACTGAGTAATACAAGACTGTAGAGAAAAACTTCATATATGTAACAGGGACCCTTGCATAACAGAGCTTGGCTCATACCAGAAGATAATTGTTTGATGAATGAACAAATCATTTCAGGATACTATAATTCAAAGCTTTTAATACATTTAGCATAGTAACGAAAATCCGTGGCGTCAGCTCAGCTACAGGCAGCTGATCCCTGTGAACATCCCCAGGGTACTCTCTAAAACTGCAAATTCTGCTCCCATTTTTTACTTTTTAATACACCCTCTGTCACTCATCACTCAGGCAGGTTGGAACAGAAAACAGGTTAAGGACTAGTGCTTAGGGCCCATTGCTGTATGTTCACCAACCTCACTGCAATCTCCTATTCTAGACTGGTATCGGCAGAGTGCGATACTATTCTCTGTAGTCCCAGATCACATGCCTCTTCCATAGGTATAGGTAAGGTCACCTACCAAAAAATGGAGTACACAGTCTAACAAATACAGTCCTATTCATGGGAACATTTGAGTCTGTCCTAGAAAACTCAGGTCATTTGGTTGTTTGGTAGTGTTGTGTTCCACAGTTTTGATATGGCTGTAGCTTTCTAGAGATTTCTTTGAATGATAGGAAGAATCTTAAAGAGAAAAAACTGATTTCCACATTTCAGCTGTACTTCCAGTGGAATTTGTGGGCTGCCAGATTCTGGCCTCTATGGTAGGTTATTCTGCTTACGCCTCTTTCTAATACTCAGTAGAGCAAGTTTCTCAAGTCCACCCAAAACCCTAAGAGCAGAGGTATGTGTACTCAAACCCTGGTGTCTGGGAAGAGTTGGAAGCGACCTCTCATTAGCACACAATGTTTTTGTGGTTTCTCCTTTTGTTTACTTGCATTAACATAAAAACAGTGCTTTAAATTATTTACCACGAAGCAAATCACCACTTGAGGACACTAGGTCCTTCTTTGACCCCTTGGTCCTGGTGTTCACTCTCCCTTTGTGCCTGTCACCGTGCAGGGGTCCTTAGGAGATCGTGAAGGTCACCACACTTTAAGTGATGGGAGTGGGTTAGTGGAAATAAACTCCCACAAATACACACGAAATGAGAGGTGTGTATATACAGCATGTAAAAGACCTTCTCCCTGCACATGTCTAGTGGTGACCCTGAGCTGGCTTCTCAGTGCCATCCTCAGCTTGAAGAAAAAGGGGAAGGAAATGATAATATATGCTTGGAGTTTCAGATAAATAATAGCAACCGTCACAACTATCTGGGGAGTCAGGTATCATAAAGCTAATTTTGTGGATGAAGACATCAAAACTAAAAGAAAAAAAAAACAAAACACTTCTACAATGTTTTCTAGGACCAAGTGTGTATCATTTTCCAAATATGTATGTATAAGCAGAAAGTATGTTATCTTTGAGGTATTTTTTAAGGCATGATCTTGGCTTCTTTTAGTTCATTCAAATACAGAATTTCTACTACACCCCAAATGCACCCCAAGAAATGAGCTTGGATAGCTATTCACACAGGGGCAGATTCGGGCAGCTGGATGCTTTATTTCTTGTGAGTATAAAAAGGAGAACATGAGAGGGATACATTGATGAGGTACACCTTCTGCCCACTTTTCACAAATAAAATGTGCAATCTTATTTTTAATGTGAGCTATAAGTGCAAACTTTGTTTCTCTGTATTGTATTTGTGAAAGTTCTCAAACACTGACCTAGATATGTGTATATGGTATTATAACAGAAATGAATCAAACGTTATGCCACAGACTTGGAGCAGAAACATGGCAAATGTTCCAAAATAATTTTTTTAATGGAGCTGATTGTCTAAGAACCTGAAATGAGTTTTGCTGAAGAAATAGAGGGAAAATCATTTTTGTATTTTCGAAATTGAAGGCAAAACTGTGACACCTTTGTGTCCGGGACTTTTGGTAAACCTTTCAGTGAACATCAAATGGATGAAGGAAATAAAGATGTGTTATTCATACGTTACTCTGGTTACTTACAGGAGTCAGAGTTTAAGAATAGTCTCTGAAATGAAATACTCAATACGTGAACTATCCATCACAGCTTTCAAACAGGTTCTATGCTAAAGAGTGTGACAAGCGTTTCTTTAAAGAATGAACAATGAGGTGTCTTGGAAGTACAGAGGGGAGTGGTTGAGGAAGTCAGCCCAGAGAAAGCAGAACCTGAGCTGAGTTCTGGAGGTGGACAGCGAGTCAGCAAGGGAGTGGGGGGAATGGACATTCTAGGCAAGGAGAAATTCACAGGGAATGTAAGACCGATAGTAATAATTGCTCATTTTTAAGCTTAGCTACAAAATGCAATGGCCCCATTTGAACTAAAATCTAACTATAAGAGGTCACGGATGAAGAGAAATTGAATTTTCTTCACCACATCTTCTTGAGGGGAAGTGAACCTGCCCTTATATCATTAGAATGGCCAAGTGACATGCTCCTGGCTACAGCTCACTGTTGCAGGGAACGGCAGATGTCTGAAGCCAGGCAAGGAACACAGTTGTAATTCACATCTGGGATACTTTCAGCATTGAGATACTGTTTTTCTTTAGCCACTTAGGATATAGTATGGTCCTTTGTCAAAAGATGACAAGGAGCCGCCTTGATTATTCAGTTTGTGAAATGAATCACAATGCTTTAATGGAATGAAATCTGTCTACTGTGAATCTGAATTTGGAGTTAAGAGATTCTACTCTCAAAGTGTTTCTCTTGATGGGAAAGATGCCCAACTAGAAATTCTCGTGGAGGCTAGAGAAATCCCCCACAACAAGAAAAAGGAATGAAGAAGCTGCACAGAGAGAAATAGAGAAAAGAAGAGAGAGAGAGAGAGACAGACAGACAGACAGATGGACAGACAGAGAATTGGCTTGTCCCTGATTCCAAATGCATCCTTGTCTTTGAGGGCTGTGAAACTCTCCTGTAACATTAAAATGTTTTCCACTAGAATTAGTGGGTTCCTAAGACTTAAAATGAGAGCATGTTATACACACATATTTATCTGAAGATGTCATAAAGACAATAATCTCATTACATATTTATATACACATTTAAATGATGTAGTAATAAAGACCAGACTAATGGCTTCTTTGCCTCTGTAGAAACCATCAGAGATTATTAGCTTCTCCAAGAATTAATTGCTTTGTTTCTTTGCCTCTGTAGAAACCATCAGAGATTATTAGTTTCTCCAAGAATTAATTGCTTTGTTTCATCCAGGGCATAGTTTTTCCTTGAAATACAGTCTTACATTCTCTCCAAGATTTTCGGAGCTATTGCTGTTTTCAGGTGAGTAAGTGAGGCCTTCTCCCATGAAGGACTCAGGCTTGTGAAGAGTTCATTTGAAGCTGTGCATGTGGTAAATGTACCTTCAGCTACACAACTCAAGTGTGGGGATGTAGATAAAGCTTTTGCTCCAGGACATATGTGGACATGCACATTCATCTATTTGGGGGCCCCATTTTTTATGTCATATCAATGTTTATGAGTGTACCTCAGAATAGCACATAGCAAACATAAGCTCTTTACACTGAGAGCTAGGTTTTATTAACCACTTGAAATCCCTGGAGGGGAAATGTCTTGCATTAGGAGGCTTCTTGGCTGCTAATCAAGGGCTTTTCATTTCCTTAAGTACATTGATCTGGTAACACATTTTCCTCTCTGAAAAACCATTCGGGAAAGCATTTTCTAAAAGCACAGTAAGAGAGGTCTGCTTTTCTTTGGTAAATACAAACACTGAAGAATCATCAGGTATTAAAACAGAATAGAAACCATGTGTCTGTACCCTCATTAGATATTGGAACTCCCACCAAATCCATCATAGAACTTACTACTCATCAAAGTCCTACTTCACTGCCACACATGCTATCTATGACGTTTGCTGTTGTTAATTTACATCTGGGACCCTAGTTAGAATGAAGATGCCATGTTCTTTTAGTTACTTGAAGTAAATCATGGTAAGTTGTCAAATGACAACGAGACACTGCCTTGGTTGTTAGGTCTGTGGAATGAATCACTGTGTTTAGTAAAATTAAATATGCCTTTGTGATTCTCAGCACATAACACTCAATAAATGTAAGTCAGGTATAAGCCTACATTTTAGATTACAACACTGTTGTATTTTCCACTCAGATTTAGCTGTTTCTTAACACGTATACAATTCAAACAAACACTGGAATTCAAATCAGTGCATTTCTCACATTCCGTTCTGTTACTCATTTAGTCCAATGTCCAGTTTAAAGCATGCCTCTTAACTAGGATGTTCCTAGTTTAGAGTAAGCAGTGCCATGCAGTGGAAAGATTATGGGTTTCATGATCAGGCCAGATTCCAATTTCATTTCCTCTCACACAGCTATGTGACCAGGGCAAGTTTCTTAACCCATTGAGTTTTAGCTTCCTTTTAGGTAAAATCCAAGAATACCATCTGACTACATCCAAAGTTATAGCAAATAATAAATCAGATTAGGAATTAATATGCCTAGGTCACTGCCTGGCAGGTAGGAGACACACAATAAAAGTCACGTCTTCTTCCCTGCACCCCCCACCTTTATGACCCCACTATCTTGCCTACAGCTAAATCCTTTGTGAGCTTTATAAATCTCTGGATTTTTGATAGCATTAAAGCATCTCTAGTGACTTTTTTTTTTTAAAGTTAAAATATTCTATTTTCCTTTACTATGACTATGGTTTGAAATATTTCCCAAATTTAATGTGTTGGAAATTTAATCCCCAAATTCATATGTTGTTGGTATTTGGAGGTGGGGCCTTTGGGAAGTGTATTGGTCCATTCTCATGCTGCTACAACGAAATACCCAAGACTGGGTAATTTATAAAGGAAAGAGATTTAAATGGACTCACAGTTCCGCATGGCTGGGAAGGCCTCAGGAAACTTAAAATCACAGTGGAAGGTGAAGGAGAAGCAAGGTGCATCTTACAAAGTGGCAGGAGAGAGAGTATGTAAGAGAAAGTAAGGAAGCGCCACACTTAAACCATCAGCTCTCAGGAGAACTTCCTCACGATTATGAGAACAGCACGGGAGAAACTACCTCCATCATCCAGTCACCTCCCACCAAGCCCCTTCCTCAACACCTAGGGATTATAATTCAAGATGAGATTTGGGTTTGACACAAAGCCAAACCATATCAGGAGGTAATAAGGTCATTAGTAGGGAGCCCCTATGATGGGACTGGTGGCTTTATAGGAAGCGGAAGAAGACTTGAGAGGAAAAGTTCTTGCTTTCTCCTCAGGTGATGCCCTCTACCGTGTAAAGAAGGTCCTTGCCAGTCTTGGACTTCCCAGCCCCCAGAACCATGAGCTAACAAATTCTATAACAAGAATTTATAACCTCAATTCTTTATAAATCACTCTATCTATAGTATTCTGTTAGAACAACAGAAAACAAACTTAGATAACTACTTAATTTTGTATTTTTAAATCTCACTTTTTCTCCTCTTTCTCCCTTAAGCAGCAGAAAAAAAATATGGTAAAATAAGATGCTTAGCATATGCTGGGTATTACAGATTGCCATTTGCCACATTTCCACACCACCAGGTGCCTTTTAGCTGAGGTTGCCATAAGCACTGATGTCTCCTCTTAGGCAAGCCTGCAGTTCACAGTGAGCCATGAAGGAGACACACAGATAAGGCTTAAAGAAACCCACGTCATCTACCATGATGAATGAGATCAAAATCTACGTTTAAACGTAAAACTGAACATGTTTTGACTAAACAATTAATTGGCTCCATGAACATACTCTATGTAATAATTTGAGAAAGTCCAAAAGGTATGAAAAAAGTGTGACAACTTTTCGTTTTCTTTCCTTGTGACAACTTCATTTCTCTCTTTTTTTATTGCATTTTAGGTTTTGGGGTACATGAGAAGAACATGCAAGATTGCTGCATAGGTACACACATGGCAGTGTGATTTGCTGCCTTCCTCCCCCATCACCTATATCTGGCATTTCTCCCCATGCTATCTCTCCCCCAACTCCCCACCCCCCCGCTGTCCCTCCCCTTTTCCCCCAAAGAAACAGTCATTAGAGTGAATCGGCAACCAACAGAATGGGAAAAAATTTTTGCAATCTACCTATCTGACAAAGGGCTAATACCCAGAATCTGCAAAGAACTGAAAACAGATTTACAAGAAAAAAACAAACAAACCCATTCAAAATGGGCGAAGGATATGAACAGACACTTTACAAAAGAAGACATACGTGAGGCCAAGAAATACATGAAAACTTCATTTCTTTCTTGCAGTTAAAGTGAGATGAGGCTAAGAACATCAACCGGAGTCTGAGACTTACAATAGTCTCTGCTGATGCCTTGAATGAACTGATTATTAGTTCCTGTAAAACCTTTGACATTTTCTCATTTTTGAGACTGTAGTCCACTTACACAGTATAACGAGTATACGCATGGTTTTGGTGAACCCAAAAGGCTTGTGGAAAACAAGCGTGAGAAAAATGGTGCAAGAAATTACCAACAAAACAACAACAAACTTGGCTTGTTGGAGGTTACGGGAGTCTACTGTTTGCAAGGAGGTTTCTGCTGGGTCATTAAAAACATGTGCTAATGGCCATAATTGGACTTATTTCTGTCAGAAAACCTGAAGAAAAAGAATTCATTCTGTGAATGGACTATGACTCTCTTGGGATTCCTTAGGGTAGAAACTAAACACCTGCAGTGGTTATTTTTCCCATGAGACAAAACGGAAATGTTTCAGCAGAGCATACCTTATCCTCCTAACTGCTCCTCCACTGTGTGCCTGCCTCTCTCTTGTCTCTTAATCCACTTCCCCTTCACCCTGTGCTTCCCACACTCTGTGCAGTTCCTCAAAGTGCTGGGTGATTTTACAACTCCAGCCTTTGCCAATCTTGCTTCCTTGCTAGAAATGCCTGTTCCTCCTCTGTGAGATCACGCCTCCCCTAAAGCATTGCTGACTCCCTCAGTCTCACGGAAAATGGACCACTCTCTCTCGTTTGGGTCCCCCACGATTCCCCATAACTAGACCATATTCTAGACCCTATGACACATATTGCTTTTGCTGGTTTACGTATCTATTTCCTTTAGTAGCTTGCAAGCTTCCTGAGGTCAGGGACCATTTTTAAGTTACCTTTGTATCTCACTGCCTAGGGTACAATGGGTGACCTACAAAAGATGGTGAATAAATGCAAGCATATGGCAGAGGCAATAGAAGCTTCAAGTAAAGAGACGGAATCCTAATCAACAGAAAACTAAGGTGCTGATGGCAATTATTTCCAAAAGCTCATGGCAATTACTTCCAAAAGCTTAGAGATAACAAACAGGTAAAGAAACACTGTGAGTCACGTAGAGAGATGAATGGTAGGTAAACATGCCGCTGAGTCTTTAAATTTTTAACAATATGCTGAAGATCCTTCCATAATTTATTATTAATCTATTTTTCCTTTTTAACATTAGAGGTTGCCTAAAGGTGGTCCATACATAAAAGGTCACTCATAATTGTCTAAGCAGGTGCAGGTTCCAGAAAACTTTCCGCTGGATACGAAATAGGATCACACAAAAATATAATGAGCAAATGGAGACAGAGAAGAGCAAGAGAAAGAAGACTCGCTCACTGATTCAGAAAGCAACTGTTGAACTATGCAAGTCCTGAAGACTGCACCAGCCCCTGGATGAATAAGGTTGGTATGGTTTTTCCTAACAAGCTTGCATTCCAGAGCAGAGGATGGTGGTAAACAAACAAACAAGTAAACAAATTAATAGTTGATAATTTCGATAATGAGTGTCATGCAGACAATAAACAGATCACATGACAAAAGACTGCCTGAGGGCCGGCTTTAGCTTGGCTGCTTAGAAAGGGCCTCACAGGGAACTGGCACTCGCGCCGAAGCCCCATTCAACGGAAGAGGCATGGGGGCATCTGTGAGAAGAATGTTCTTAGTGTTGATGAAAAGGGTCAAACTCTGTAAAACATTTGAAGAGGTTTATTCTGAGCCAAATGTGAGGACCATAACCCATCACACAGCTTCAGGTGGTCCTGAGGACATGTACCCAAGGCGGTCGGGCTTCAGCTTGGTTTTATACATTTTAGGGAGACATAAGTACATATAAGGTGTACTTTGGTTCAGTCTGGAAAGGCGGGACAACTCGAAGGTGGGGGTGCTTCTAGGTGGATTCAAAGATTTTCTGATTGGCAGTTGGTTGAAAGAGTTAGGTTACTGTCTAAAGACCCGGACTCAACAGAAAGCAGGGTTTGGGTTAATATTAGAGGTCCTGGAAACCCAGGTGAAGCCTCCAGTAGCGAGCTTTAGAGACAACAGATGGTAAATGTTCCTTATCAGACTTAAAAATGTGCCTGACTCAGCTGATTCTCTCCTGGATCAGGGAAAAGACATGGAAAGGGAAAGGGATTCTCTGTAGAATGTAGACTTTCCCCATGAGACAGCTTTGCAGGGCCATTTCAAAGTACATCAAAGAAATATATTTTGGGGTAGAAACACTTCAACTTCTTCAGGCCCTGCTATCTGTCTTCTTGGTACCTTATTGCTGTAAAGAGCCTGCTTTGTCAGTCTTAAGATTTCTGTTTTAACGTTCATGCTGGTCAGTGCCTGAACTCCAAAGGGAGGAGTGTATAATGAGACATGTCCAACTTCCATTTCCCACTGTGGCCTGAACGAATTTTTTCAGGTTTCTTTGTAATGCCCTTGGCTGAAGGTGGGAGGTGGGGTCCATCAGCCGGGTCCGGGGCTTAGAATTTTATTTTTGGTTTACACAGGCATACAAAATGTGTGAGTCTGTGCAGTCAGAGGGTGTTTTGAGTGCTTGAGAAACCAAAAGGAAGCTAGTGTAGGGAGAGGATACGGCGGGAGGACAGGAAGGGTTCAAATGATGAGGCTGGAAGAGGAGAAACAGGCAGCTAGCAGAGTGCCTTAGAGGCCCCAGGGAGGAATCTGGATTTTACTCCAGATGCATTTTCATTAAAGGGGTGGAAAAAGATCTGACTTCTATTTTATAGACAACACTTTGTCTGCTGTGTGGATACTTGATACTAGGGGAGCAACTGGAAGCTGGGCAAGGCTGGCAGTAGTCTGGATGAGAGATGATGGTGGCACGAACGAGGTGCTGGGAGCAGGGAGGGGAGTATTACAAGCACAGCAACTACCGGAGTAGAGTATGCAGAGGAAGGCAGTTTCCAGAAACACTATACAAATTGAATCAAAAACGGTGTGTGTGTGTGTGTGTGTGTGTGTGTGTGTGTGTAGTACAAAAGAGAGAGAGAAGAATTACCACTAAGACAAATTGAATCAAAAACAGGTGTGTGTGTGTGTGTGTGTGTGTGTGTGTGTGTATGTGTGTGTGTGTAGTGCAAAGAGAGAGAAGAATTACCACTAAGAGCAATGGGAACAGGGACACCCAACAGAAGCCGTGCCGTGCCTATAGATCAGGTGTGAAGGTGCCTGGCTTTGCAGCTTCAGACAGCACACAGGCAGATTCTGCAGGGCCTCGAGCCTTGCAGGCCATGGCACAGGGTTTCAGTTATCTGAAAAGCAACGAAGAATGACTACTGACAGGTTGTAGAGGCATGAGAGCGACATGACGTATTTGACTTTGAGCAAATTGCATGTCTTTTACAGTCAGGACTGTGAACTGGCGGGTCCCAAGGTGGAGTCCAGGCTCACCATTATGGCATGGTAGCCAAGGGGTTTTCCTCTCCTAAACACAAAGTCCACTTAGATGCCTCTCGCGGCTGAGATCACTGCTTACCTTGCAGTGCACTTATCTAAGCCCTTGACTTTACAAAATTCTTAGCTCATTAGAGGCAGCCACTGCCTGGGATGTATTTTTAAAACAGTTAATAGTATCTCACACACAATATGCAAGAAATACATGTTTCCTGGATGAATGTTCCACGTTATAGGATCATTTCTGCCCTAGTGTGAGGAAGGTTGCCTCTTCCTCCTCTGTCCTTCAGCCTCAGGCCCCCCCTCTTGTTTCCCCTCCACTGAAGGTGGTGGTGGGGTTGTCTTCCCTTCCCACATACACCTGACACCTCTGGATTGGTGGTTAAGCCGGAGCACAATTACAGTTGGGCAGCTGGTAAAATTCATTGTTAGTACCAACCCGCCTCCTCTTACAGAGCCCCTGGGACTCTTGTAGCCCACCTGCTTACGGGTCTACTGCCTACCTGTATGCCCCTTCATCCCCCCTGTGCCAATGCCCCCTGCACGCCAGGCCAGTGGAGACGAGGGACAGGGAAGGAGATCATGAGAAGCTCTCAAGGAGCTTAAATTATCTATTATCTTAATGTGTCCCATGCTGATTAGACTAAAGGCACATACGCCTCCACATGGATTTGCATTTTTACATTGGGGCAGCACGGCACTAAACATTTTTAAAGAGCAATGGCCTAGAATGGGAATTATGAGATCCGCCTTCTTTCAACAATGTGTATAACATAAACCTTTATTGAGTGCCTGTGTGTGCCAGGCAATGCCCCCCCGGGTATTGAGGTTGAAAAAGAGACAAAAATGGTATGCAGTCCTATAAGGATATTTTAGTTCAGTTAGGGAGACAGGTACGTGGATGGGTCATTATGATACTGGGCAATGGACTATCCTTATTTCCTTCCGAGAATTTATCACTACCTGCAATTCAACACACTCACAGCTTTAATTCGTAAAGAAAAAGATCACATGTTTAACATATTGCCTTCCTATCCATTTAGAATTGAGTCATGTCACAGATTAGTTTAGAAATACTAGTGCTATTGCATAAGATTATTCTATTTATTCAGTTTTCCAGCTTTTATCTTGCCAGGGTCTTTAAATTCATTGATCATCCTTCTTGTTTAAAATTAAGCCTCCAGTTTTAATGGCATTTTTATGATTTCTAAGCAGACTCATATTCCACAGAAAATGTAATTGGAATGTAGACCTAAGTGCAAGATGTGTGTCCCCTCCAAAGTCTGAAAGATCAGCTTGTCAATGTTTACATTTTTATTAATCTATCAAATGCTGTGATTGTGAATTAAATATAACCTCTTCATTATAGGACTTCAATTTTCTCCCCATATTAGTGTTGTTTGTACCATTCAGAAAGGGCTTTGTTGAGCAATATGAGGTCCTTTGTTTAATTTTTTTAGCTATGAAATACAGCATAAAAAGAAGATAAAGGTCTCTTTAGGAACATAGATTATCATTTACAAAGATTAACCACACCCCAGATTCCCATGTTTCCGTCCTGTTTATTGCGTTCCACAAGATAAGGTCAAGTATGCGATGGCTAACTCTTGTGTTAATTTTAACTCTCATATCAATACGCAGATGCCTTTCTGAGTTATAAAAAGCGTGCCATTATTATTATCAACTGGAGAGAATGAGGTCATTGTTCTCATTATACTATAAAAAGCCTGAGTATAACAGAAGGGCAAAAACATACCTCAAGAAAAAAAATCTCATGCAATCAACAAAATACCTTTTGAAGCAAATAACGTCACATTGAATTTTTCCCACAACTAAACATTAGTTCAAAGAAAGAGAATAAAAGCCCAAAAATAAGGGTTAAAGGACTGCACTTATTTTTGTGATGCTCCATTTATTACTTGTATAGCAAGACTTTTACCTGCTGATTTGAAACTCTTCTATAAAGCAAAAAACTGGAATAAAAATACCCAGTTGAAATGCGGGGGGCTGGGAGGTTGGGAGGGATAACATGGGGAGAAATGCCAGATATAGGTGACAGGGGGATGGAGGCAGCAAACCACCTTGCCGTGTAAGTACCTATGCAACAACCTTGCGTGATCTGCACATGTACCCCAGAACCTAAAGTACAATTAAAAAAAAAGAAATTCAGATAATTACTACATTTGAAGATTTGAAATCATCACCACTATCACTAGATTTGCTTCATCAAATTAAATTTTAAAGATTTGGGGGAGTGGGGGGCAGGCAAAACATTATTTAACAGTTTACTAAAAGAAGGTACCTTGGTAAGAACAAATTAATCCTGGAATGGCCTAGTGTGGTGGCTCATGCCTATAATCCCAGCACTATGGGAGGTTGAAGTGGGTGGATCACTTGAAGTCAAGAGTTCAAGACCAGTCTGGCCAACGGTGAAACCCTGTCTCTACTAAAAATACAAAAAAATAGCTGGGCATGGTGGCAGGTGCCTGTAATCCCAGCTACTTGCAGGGCTGAGGTATTTGAACCCAGGAGGTGGAATGTGTGGTGAGTAAAGATCACACCACTGCACTCCAGCTTGGGGAACAGAGCGAGGCTCTGTCTCAAAAAAAAAAAAGAAAAGAAAAGAAAAGAAAAAGCATATTCCCAGAGGGTGGGTTGTGTTTACTGAGAACGGGGGCAGGGGGAGGGGGGCAGGATGAATGGGAGTGGCACAGCAGAAGAAGAGTCGTTGATGCTTTGGGCTCAATCTTCACCCTTTGCCCTACCTGGTCCATAATCTTGCTACCTTCCCAGCTCCCAGTATGAAAGCCCAGTTTCGACCTTACCATGGGCATCTGTTGCATTTTCCTGTCTTTGATATGGCTGCCAAGATGGAATAATTTACAGTTCCCTTTATTACTCAAAGAGAGTAATTCACATAAGTTTAATTATCAACCTCCAACTCACATGACGGACCGTTAAGAGGTGCGGTGGCAACATAGCACCACGGCTCCAGGTACAGGAACAAGGGGCAGCAATTTCAGTGACTCCACCGCGGCCACTGCTTCTCCCTCCTGTCTTCCACTGCTTGCTCCATCCCACCATCTCCATCAACACCCACTAATTAACTCTATTGGAAATCATCCTCCTGGTTAAAGTGCCATATGCAAACCTCAGACCTGAAACCAGCAGAGTTATTATTACCAGTCTCCCTTGAGACCTAGTTAAGAAAAAACAAAAACAAGAATAAAAACTGAAAGACTTAGAAGATACATAGGCTTTAACGGGTATTAAGTTCTGGAGTGGGAACACGGAAACGTGCAGAACACCATTTTAAGTGCATCCTTCCAGAGGAATCAGTTCATCCACTCAGGAAATTTTCTGTGACCTCTTAGCCTAACTTCTAGACATTTCCTTCCACTTCAAGCACGTCATCTTTTTCTTTAGTCTTCGG
The DNA here is from genome assembly GCA_036589455.1 of Ateles fusciceps. Classification (NCBI taxonomy): domain Eukaryota; kingdom Metazoa; phylum Chordata; class Mammalia; order Primates; family Atelidae; genus Ateles; species Ateles fusciceps. The sequence goes on from JAZHEH010001578.1 coordinate 272,714, forward strand.
TAATGTGACCTCTGGCTCTGGTCTCAAAGAACCCTAGTCAAGTTGTGGCACCTGGCACCATCAGGTTATAAAGTCTGCTTCCAGTTTTGTATCAGATACTGTACTATGCAAATTCTAATTCTTTCTTGATAAACATAGCTTTTAATTTCTCTTACACATGGTGCTGAGATTTTCATTTTAATGACAAAACAGGTTTGGCTCTGAAATACACACTGTCCACAAACTGGTTTCAAATGGCATGATGTAACTAGGCTTTCTGCCAGGTGTGTCCGTGAACTCTCTCACCCAGGAAATGCAGGTTATGATATGTATGAATTGCCAAAGGAAATTCCAGAGGGGCCTAGGATCCCTCAAAAATGTAGTCATATTTGAGAGTGTTTTCTGTTTTCTAATCCTTGCGTTGGTTTCTGTGGTTAAAAGGTTTCTGTCACCAGCTAGTTGTCATTGTAAGATACTAATCACCAAGGAGTGGCTGGGGTTGCTGGCATTCAGTGAGTACCAGTCCTGAGATTAAATGTGCCAGTGTTCCCAGCCTCACAGCAAACAACCCAAGCACAGTGTTTACCAGGAAGCTGAAAAGGAGACCTTGTCCCAAATCAGATTCATTTCATTTCTAGTTCACTTACTCTAATTGTTAGTAAGAAGACTGAATTTAAATTAAATATCTTGCCCTGAAACTGGGTTTCACTTAAATAGAACTTCCCCTCTTATGAAAAACAAGTATACATGGACACACATATTACACTTAATGCACATTCAATTTTGTAAGGGACACAGGCCCGATTCAAGAGCATCATTTTTCTTCCTCCTTTGTTTTGTTGCGTCATATATAGTGGAGGTAATAATGAATTCCCTTGCTTTAGTTCAAATCATTAGAAAGAATTATTTCTAGGCAAAGCACAATCATTAGTTTCACCTCATTTCTCTTTTTCCTCCATCTCAAAATTCTCAGTTCTAATCTACATAACAAATTATACTTTATGACAAGCTACTTGTTTGATATCTTGAAAATCATCTAGAAACCTCAGTAAAACCCATAGATTACTGCCACATCACAATTTATTTGATCACTATTGCTACCACATCCTGAATTGCCAGCGCCAATAAATGTACATTTCTTCATACAAACTGCTTGTTTCAGTGAGCTTTCTATGCCCAGGCATTGGCATTGTGGAACAAGGGAATAAAGGCAGGACTCTGAGTTCTGAGAAAATAATACCTGTAGTGCTCTAAGGAGGAGAGATCTCCTTCAGGAGTAACGCAATGTATACTAAAATATTGAAGGTTTATTTTAAAGATGAAAATAGAACTTCCTATTAGCAAAGGGGGAAATAACTTTTAGCTAATTTAGGCTTTGAGTTATGACAAGATGATCCCCGATAAGAAAACAGGCACAAGTAGAGAAAAATTGCACCAGGGTGGAGGGACTTTCTACCATGTCTGCAAGATCTGTGTTTGCATAGCTTTTCTTTCATTTTCATCTATAATACAGGAGGTGGAAAACCTTAGTCCAAGAAGTCAGGTGGGGGAGGAATGACCACATTTCTTGTTTATTTCAGTCAGCTCAAATTTGAGTTCAACCACTGGACTGACAGGAAATGCAACCCAAATCATCATTGCTTGCTTGCTTCCTTGAGCTCTATTCCTGTCATGCGAAGAACCTGATATCTATCTAGGCCCAGGATCAAAGGGAGGTCCCAGGGTTAGGATGTTATCCATTCTCTACCCTCTCTAAATTACCCTCAGGTCTGGGGACTCTACTGCTTGTTGCCATACTTTCAAGGGGCACCCTTTCTAGAGGCATACAGCCAACCCTCGGGGGTCCCACCAACTATTCACAGCACAAACGGCACCCCACTTCTATCTCAGCTGTTAGAAAATCTCTCCCTCTTAAGGCCTTAAAAGACCAAGTCCTTTCTTCCCTTCCTTCAGGACACTCCCTAATCTTAGTTCATTTTAGCCTCCATAAAAGACAGGAAGTGCCTGTAACTTCTAACAGGAATTTAGTTAGAGGAGTAGAGTAAGAAGTAGAAATTGAAAGCTTCTACTGTCTAAAGGACACCCCCAGCTCCTAAAATTTCAAGAAAGAGGGATTGGTGCTAGGTTGAGGGTCATGGAAGGAAAAAACAAAGACAGTGTAGACAAATTAATATTTTAGTAAATTGCTCACCACTGTTTAATAGCACGAGTGTTGGCTAAGCACCAACTTTTTTGTGCCATCGCTGATTGTAATTTTTTTCCTGTTGTGTCCTCTGTATAAAGCCTGTTTGGTGGAATCGAGAAAAGCTAAAGGTATTTGTCAAAACTCAGTGCCAGGGAAGTTTCTCCATCACCAGGAGCAAGTCACGCTGTGTCAACACTCAACCAGAATGTTATTTTTGAATCAGTAGAGAAAATCCCTTATCTCATGCAGTGGTCGGACAGTTTGTCAGATATGAATCACATGCTCATCAAGTTAGCCCAGAATGTTCTGCTTTATCTACAAAGTGATGAAGGCAAACAGAATACCAGGGGCTCAACCTGGAGGAGACACAGTGCTGATTTGAGGGAGGATAACAGAAATACACAATCGCAGCAAAGTTCCGAATGCTCGCACTGCTGGCAAAGAACTTGTCTTTGGTGGGGAGCAAGTGGAAACTGAACAGAACTCTGCCCATGTGGGACAGGACAGTACTACAGCCAGGAGCCAGGCCTCATAACAAGCAGGAGGCTTTCTGTTCCAAACAGCAGACTTGAATAATCGATAGAAAATATTTCCCTCATCTTTCTGTCTTACTGAAGAACTGCACTGGGACACTTTTTCAGGTAGGAAATTCATTCAGTTGGTAGGAGGAACCTGAATAACTGCAGGTTAAACAAATACAAGGTCTATTTTTTTCTACTGAAAATAGCCGATAGGCAGTTCAAGACTTTTCTGAAGGGCCCACTGTATTATCCCTGTCTCAGCCTCCTGCTGTCTTTATGCTGCTCCCCTGGATGTACGCCCTCATACTTGGTTCCCACCGGATGGCTGCTGCACCCTCAGCTCCCACACCCACATTCCAGCAAGAAGAAGGAGCGAACGGGGCCAGAGCGATAAGGCAGATGCTAAGATTTCTCGAAGTCTCATTCATTGACCAAGCTGGCTGAAATAGATGCTGGAAAATGGAGTTGTTACTTGGGCATGTTGTCACTTCTAACGCAGTTGGGGTTCTATTAGTAGGAAAGGAAATCTGATATTGGGTAGACAACTGGAGTGTCTGCGAGAGTCTCCAGGCAGGGAGCAAAGTCTCATGGACAGATCCATGGAATTGGAAATCGCTGAGCCTCGTTTCTGCTTTTGACTCTGCAAATTTAGCAAATTCCCCAGCTGCAAAAGGAAAATTCTTTTTCTAATTCCAGGGGAATGGATTTCTCAAGGAATCATTTAAATGTCAGTTAATTTATTAACATTTTCTTCAAATAAAATATTACCCTAAGATGCAACCGTTCTTTTATAAGTTTCAAGAGAATAAAAAGCCAAAAAATCTTTCTTACTTGTTTACTGAGGAAGACTTTCAATCAACTACACTTAGGTTAGTTATATATTAGTTAGCAATTAGAAATAAAATAACAACAAATCACGACAGTAATTTACACTCTTAACAAAACATTGCATTTTCAAATTTATTGGGCCATTGTATACCCTCAACTTCTGCTTTTATCTGCCTTTTAAGTGAGGAAAATGTTATTGTCATTATCTAGAGCTCACAGTTTGAGATCGACTGCAAATAAACATCATTGAAAAGTTGGGGTCCCTGCACAGGGGAACTGCAGAACTCTTCAGGAGATGAGACAGCTGCAGTCTGATATAACACTGCTTGACCCAAGGGGTCTCCCAGAAGACTCTGTGAGCTCTGAACGCTGCGCCTGTGTCTCTTCTTTTCAGGACCCAATACGGGCATCCCAACTACCCAGACAAAGGAGGCTTATCTGAAATAACTGGCAGCCACAGCCACGTTTTTAGTGCTTTGTTTCATTCAAACTGTTTGCCTCTGATCCTGTTTGAACTTTGATCACAATATCTGTGCCTCTAATGAGACCCAGCTGCTGTCAGCATCTGAAAACCCTGCCCAGCACGTGCCTGAGGTTGGCACGTGAGACAGATCCTGCGCTTGTACCTCAGGGGGAACCATGTGGCTCCTGCTTTGCTTTCTCAGACACCTTCTGCAGTGAGTGTGCAGGTCATGAGCTGCCCGGTGAATCCTGGGACCGGGCCTTGGGAGAGTTTTCAGAATCCACCTTTGGTGAGGTGATGTGATGGGAAGGAGCCCACTGCTGTGCTTTTACAGACCCAGTCTCAATCAAGGACTCTTTTCTTTTTCTAAATAATTTCATGAACATTAAGGAAGGAAGCCACATTCATTCATTTAAACTTTCTGAACACCTGCTATGCCTCCATCACTGTGCGCGGATTTGAGGAGACAAGGTGAGATGACATTGGTCATTCTCTCTTTGGCGTCTCTTCATATGCACAACAGTGATTACTGGACCCTCTGGCAAGTTTCAGGGAAGCAAATAAAATAACTTCCCAAATAGAAAGTTAATGCAACTGTCAAAAAACAATTAGTACACATCTTTGAATCAATAAAACCACACAGATTCTATTCCCCTGTAATCAAACTGATGTTTATGTATCATCTTTAAATGGTGTACATGTCAGGCATTTGACAAACATAATCATATTTTACAAGTGAATTCTGTGGCTGGGTGCGGGGGGTCACACCTGTAATCCTAGCACTTTGGGAGGCTGAGGCAGACAGATCACGAAGTCAGGAGTTCAAGACCAGCTTGGCCAACATAGTGAAACCCTGTCTCTACTAAAAAAAATATAAAAATTAGCCAGACCATTGCACTCCAGCCTGGGTGACAGAGTGAGACTCTGTCTAAAAATAAAATAAAATAAAATAAATAATGTGAATTTTTTCTTATACCTTAACAAAAAGTTAGCCAGTTGAAATTCTTTTCCATCCTTAACAATTTATTTCAAAATATTCATGTTTCTGAGAATACTGAGCACATATGGCTCAGAAAAACAGCCCATGAAACAATCATTAGTGTGAAAATACAAATCAGAATAAGATGGATTTTACAGATGGAAACACTAAGAGGGCTTAGGTAACTATAAGTGCTATGAGGAATGCCTGCGCCCTCCAGAAAGCCCTGCACGGTTTCCCTTTGCTAATTGATAATGCCTATCGAGGACTCAAATTCAGGGATGCTGCAATTAGTGGACACTAAAACCCATACAAGAAAAATACAAGGGTGGAAACGCTAACATTCTTAAGACCTGCAGGCAGTGTTTCCTGCTGGAAGAGGTTCTGCAGTTCTTTCTTTCATCACCTTCGCTAATGAGGAAATGGCCTCTGTGACAGCAAATCTCTCTCTCTCCACCCAAAGGCTGTTCTGTAGTGAACCACATATTGCAGGTTCTGTGAAAGGTGGAGATCTGTTCACCTGAGTGACTCTTGCATGGAAATACACCTGTTCTCTGGTGTGCAGTCCCCAGTATTGTGCTGGCTTTCTAGGTCTGATTTTACATTTCCTTGTGCAGGATACCCTGATGAATGGCAGCTTTCTGTGACTGATGACAGTGCCCGGTTTGTATGCAGATGTGACCTCCCTCTCTCAGGACTGCCATCAATCTCTAAAGTCATATTGCTCATCAAAGCAAACCATACAGACTTTCTTTGGAAAACACTGAAATTAGCATACATCTACTTTTAACATTTATTTTCTTTTTAAAAACTTTATTTGTATAAATGTCAGAGGTAAAAGTGTTATATTAAACATACAATAGATTTAAAAATTACATTAAGTTGTCATCATGCTTTAGCCTCATTTTCACGTTCTGAAGGCACCCTTAATAGAAACTCTGACTTTATTTATATTTGGAGATAAATCAGAGGAAGAAGAGAAATTCAATGAATCCTCCTACAGGCAACTTTTATCAGAGGTGTGTAAGGTACAGTGAATGCAGTTAATTTGGGCAACTGGTGCATGATTTATAGCTTTAAAGATCTAATCTAATCTGGGTTCTTCCTTTTATTAGAGGTGTGAGCCTTGGCAAATCACACACATAGCCTTCGCTTCCATTTTCCTTCATTGTACAAGGGGGGATACTAACACCTCCTTCTCAGAGTTGTGAGAATTTCACAAGACACACATGCAAACATCTGTGTGCTTGGAACGCACTATCAGTAAATGGCCAACGATGATGACAATCAAGAATGATGATATTTATCAATACCATTAACTTTCAAAGAAAATACTTTCATTGAATTTTAAATTTTTTAGACTCTCTATGCCAGGAAAAGGCCACCAGAAATTGCTTATGTTTTATCTAAGTTTTTCTAAGCCGCCAGAGCCTAAAATCAAAATGATTTATGGATTAATTTTGGGAAGAGAAAAAGAGAAATGGGGCTAGGGGGAGGGGAGACAAGGAGGGGGAGGATCTTTCTTCCTTTCTCCTGAGCTTCCGTCATGTCCCTCAGAGGTGGGTACCTCCAGCCTTCCTCCCATGCTGTTCAGTGCTGGGAAAGGAGGAACCCTCGCTACCTCCCATTCTTTTTGGCGCTGCTGTGACTGCTCTCACCTTCACATTCATTGGTGACCCCTAGAAGTGGGAGTCACTGGGATATTATTAGCATAGGCTGGATGACACCTCCATGGCAGTCACCAGCGTAGGGCTGTGCTTAGCAGAGAGTCTGGCATAGAGAGGATGCTTAATGAATACTGGATAAAAGAATAAAATGATAAATAAGGGCCATTATAAATTGAATGTTACACAGAAAAGTGTTTCCCCCAACAATTCACCCAGACGAACACTTACAGAGCAGCCCAGCTACTCCTCCCCATATAGAATTCCTCTTCTGCTATGTTGCAATGATTTCATTTTTAAACTGTTCTTGAATCTTTTCTGATACCCTGTTTGAATTCCAGAAGTATATGCAGGTCTTTTACCTTATGTGAACTTACAGAGATTGAGCAAGAGGAACCTGTTCTCAATGATGCCTGCTTCTATTTTCCCTTTCCCTGAGTGCAAGCTGTCAATAGCTCCTGCCTTACTACTTGAATTTCCCATTGATTCCAATACAAATCCAGCAGGATAAGAAATGTCTTAATATTATAGTGCAAGCTATCTATATTTTTGACAGCTTTAGTTATGTTTCCAACTTTGAAAATTGATAAGCTTGACCCAGGAAAGACTGAAATTCTAATTCGAAAGCTAGAGAAATGAATACCTGTTTTTCTTTGCTGCTAAGAGCTGATCAAAAGGGTAGATCAATCATGTAACAGTGATTATAATTTAGAGAAATGAATACTTTAGAGAAAGACTGGGGTGTGATGCAACTCTATGCTCATAATTTACCCTGAATCTGCATACATATATATTATACATACATTTTCACAAATATATATTACATATTAATATATAAATAATGTTATACATAATATATAAATATATTATATAAATAATATATTATGTTATATTATAATGTATTAATGAAATACATATTTCATAAAGATATTAACTAATATAATATTAATATTATCATATATTTACTATTAGTAATATTAAATAATATATTAATAAATAATATAATATAAAAATAAAATACTATATATTATATAATTATAAACATAAAATCATAATTATAAATTTATTATAAATATACTATAAATACATATTATGTATAAATGTATATTTACATTAATATATGTTATATAATGTAATATAAGATATATTAGTATATTACATATAGTTATATACTATATAATATATAATAATCTATAAATATTATATTTATAAATTATTATATTATTGCTTGAACCCAGGAGGCAGAAGTTTCAAGCAATTCTTCTGCCTCAGCCTCCTGAGTAGCTAGGACTAAAGGTGCCCACCACCATGCCCTGCTAGTTCTTGTATTTTTAGTAGAGATGATGTTTCACCATATTGGCCAGGCTGGTCTCCAACTACTGACCTCCGGTGATCCACCCACCTCTGCCACTCCCAAAGTGTTGGGATTACAGGCGTGAGCCACCGCACCCAGCCGACATAACCCGATAGTTTTATGATGAAGAGAGACTGTTCATTAGAATGCAAGCTTTCTGAGGGTAGGAATTCAGTCAGTTTTGTTCAGCACCTGAATAGGCCTGCTGCAAAATGAGGGCCCCAAAGATGCATGCTGAATTACTCATTTTTCTTATTTTTCATATTTATGATTTCTAAATTTCTATTGTAATTGAAAAATGCATTTTTAAGGTCCTAATCAAGTTAGGCGGTGGCTTTAGGGCCAAGGCATTTTCTAGTGCCATTTCCCACACAGTCCATTCTCTACTGATATTTTTAGACAGTTTCATAAAGAAGCTAACTGTAAATAAAGTCTGCTGTATCTGTATGTATTTCATCAAGTGTTTTCAGTTACTTGCTGGCATTAACCTTCCATTAATTGCCCTGGGCTAGAATTGTGGGAGTGACCTTGTTTCTAACAGAGGGACAAGGCCGTTTATTTCATCCCAAAGTTAAAGAACTATTATCGTGTTTTATCTCACCTTGATTTTTTTTTTTTTTTTGCCTGCTACAGAATATTGTGTTTGGCACAGTGCTTCACACATGTGAATATTTATATTTTAAAAATCCTGACTCTTTTTATTTTTATTCTGGAATATCTGGCTGAATGGGATCAGGTTTCCTCATGAAAGTATAGGGGTGATTCAAAGAAACTGTGAGGCAGTCATTTGGAAATTCCCTGAAAGTCGTAATGCCAGGAAGTATGTTCTGAACTACTGGTTTTACAGAATACCCTACTCTGAGGGTAAAACTTTCCTGGTTAAAAATAAGGCAAGAACAAATAAATAAAATAACAGTGAAGAATAAATTCAAGATACCTTTTGTACAACATGGTAAATATAGTTAATAACAATTTACGAATTGCTAACAGAGTAAATTTTAAGTATTCTCACCACAAAAATAGTATGTTCATTATGTTGAGTTGTTCATATGTTCATTAGCTTGAGTTGGCCATCCCACAATGTTTATATATTTCAAAACATCATGTTAGTATACCGTAAATATATACCTTTCATTCCAGCATCCTATGTGACTTAGCACTTAACCTGGTATTTTTATTTTAACTGAATTATTATGTGGATTTAAATAAGCCAAGAGTGGTGAGATAGACCTGTACTTTGTATTTCCAAGTTCTACTGTAATTTGAATTATTGGTACATAAGACACATGCGCAGAAAAAGAGGGCTCATTCAGACGTGAAGGGAAATCCGAAAGCTCGCCTGTGACAACTTTTCTTTTTTAAAGACACTTCTTATCAATTAAAAAAATTAATTAAAAACAACAAAAAACCAAAAACCTCTCCTGGAGGTAGGTACTTAATTCTCCTTGTGAGCAATTCCCGTCACCGTAACGGAGTGAATCTGCATAGGAAGTACATTTGTTGAAGCATACAGTTAATGGAGAGTGACTTTTCATTTTACAGTGTTTGTTTTTTAAAAATTGTACACGTAACCTATGACTAAATTTTCTGTGTTAAAGTTTCAGGCAATGCAGATCTGGAGAGAATAACTATGAACGCCTCCCTCCGGCCCTGCCTTGCAGCCCTCTGCTCCCTTCAGAGGTAAATGCCTCCCAAAGTGATGGGACTACAGGCGTGAGCCACCACACTCGGCCTGGGTTTAAATATTTTGAACTTTCATCTTTACTGATAAAATGCCTCACCCCCAAAATGGGATTTCCTAATTTATACTTCCACCAAGACTGGAAGGAATTAGCTGTCCCAGGCTGAAGAAGTCCCTGGTGCACTTGGTTTTATCCCTGAGCACTTTTAATACTATGTATGAAAGAAAAGGATTGGTTTAAGATGTCCACAAAGTGTTTTTAAAAAAGAGAAAAGTTGTCACAGATGAGCTTTCAGATTTCCCTTCATGTCTAAATGAGCCCTCTTTTCTGCCCATGTGTCTTATGTACCAATAATTCAAATTACAGTAGAACTTGGAAATACAAAGTAGAGGTCTATCTCACCACTATTGGCTTGTTTAATGCACATAATAATTCAGTTAAAATAAAATCCCGGGTTAAGTGCTAAGCCATGTAGGATGCTAGAATGAAAGTATAGATTAGCGTGATTCTGAAGAATATGATAACTGATTCATGGCCCCACAAACCAAGCTTTAAGAATCAGAAAATGTGTTGATGAGGTTAAAATAACAAGATATTCTCTTAGTTGGTTAATGTTTTTAGTCATGGTTGTAGCTTAAGCCTTTTTCCGATTTTGAAATGCCATTTCTCTTGGATGATGAGGCCATAAGTCAGAGATCTGCTTCAATAAAAGAATAAAATTGTCCGTAATAACCTCGGGATCATGAAGGATAGAAGCATAATTACATTTCCATTAAAAATAGCTTCCTCAGGGCACAAATAAACAGCAGCCATAGTAATGTCATATATGAATATAACCATCCATAAAAGAACCAGAAAGATAAAACCTATTATTATAATTTGCAATCTGTTAAACACATTAGCCATAAAATTAAAGGCTGATTTTAAAAAACATGAAAGGTTATATTTTTTAAAGAGCCAAGGTAAGCAGAAAACAAAGATTTGTTTAATAAGGTTGGTTTTTCTCAAGAAATTGATGCAGTTATGTAACAATTCAAATATATAAGACTTCAGTGTTCTCCACTCAAAGCACACTAACAATCAGCATCACGTGTATTTGATTTAATCATTGAAAATACAGCCGTTTATTTTAAATCATAAAATTAAAAAAAAGTTGGATAATCATATATTGAAAAGACAGAATCCTCTGATAATTGCTCATTAAAAACAGAAATTAGGCTGGGCACAGTGGCTCATGCCTGTAATCCCAGCACTTTGGGAGGCCGAGGCAGGTGGATCACCTGAGGTCAGGAGTTCGAGACCAGCCTGGCCAACATAGTGAAACCCCAGCTCTACTTAAAAAAAAAAAATACAAAAAATTAGTCAGGTGTGGTGGCGGTGCCTGTAATCTCAGCTACTTAGGAGGCTGAGAATTGCCTGAACCTGGGAGGCAGAAGTTGCAGTGAGCTGAGATCGTGCCATTGCACTCCAGCCTGGGTGACAGAGTGAGACTCTGTCAGAAAGAAAGAAAAGAAAGAGAGAGAGAGAGAAAGAAAGAGAGGGAGGGAGGGGAAGAGAGAGAGAGAGAGAGAAAGAGAGAGAAAGAAAAAGAAAGAGAGAGAGAAAGAGAGAGAAGGAAGGAGGGAAGGAGGGAGGGATAAAGGGAGACAATTAAATGTAGCAACTCTTTACCCAAAACCAAAAATAAACATTATCCTAAAAGGCATAACATTAAAATATTTTCAGTTAAAATCAGGGACTAGGCAGAAAACATTTTCCACTGCTGTTAATAGCCTTGAAGATTTTAGTACATATGATTAAGGTAAAATATAATTGCATAAACATTGAAAAGAAAAGAGCCAGTGATCTCCTATTGCGGTGCTATTATTTTGTACCTGGCAAAGGAAGTGATTCCAGCTAAAGCGAAACTGCAAGAATTCAAACAAGAATTTGCATGTATACCAGATAAGCGTTTTTAAATAAGTTTTCTCTATTTTGGCAATTAGGTAAGAGTAGAAATGTAAAAAAAAAAAAAAAAAAAAGTATTAATATGATCTGAAAAGCAATACATTTGTAGAATATCCACATATGAGGATCACAATAAAATCTTATTAAAAGACCTAAAAGCAAAGCAAATTCGAGCCCACCTCTCCCCCACTTCACCTTGCCCCTCTGCCTTATTTCCCCATCTTGGTAAATGACACCTCTGTCCACCCAATTTGTTGGGTCAGAAGCCCAGGAGCCATACCTGACCCCTCGGTTTCCCCATCCCCATATCCAAGCCCTCAGCATGTTCTGTTGACTTTGTCCCCAGACACCTGCTGAGTGGAAAGTTCGCCCATCACCTCCAGCAGTAAAGCCTCCACTCAAGCGGATCTGGTCTCTGTCCTGGATCCCCGGGATCCCTTCCTGACTGGTGCCCATGACACTCCTGCTCTTCCGCATTGTGCCTTCCACCCAGCACCCAGGGAAATCCACACCTCGCATCTGGTTCTATCGCTCCCCCGTGGAGAGCCCGATGCTGCTCCCGCTGTCCCAGCACAGTTCCAGGGCCTCGCTTCATCCTACATGACCTGGCCTCTGCTCCCTCCGGGCAGCATCCCCTCCACCCTCCCCACTTTCTGCGTGTTGCAGCAGAGCCATCTGCCTGCCCCTTGGCCAGGTCAAGCTCACATGGGTGCCAGAGTGTTCCATCACCACAGCAGCTACTTTAGCACCAACTCTCCAGTCGCTTTCTATCCGTTACTTGACTTTGTTTTTCTCATGAGGACGCACAAGTCTGTTCGCAGGTGAATGGGCCCTCATGCTCACAGGAGCATCGGCACAGTGAGCACCGGGCATCCAGGGGTCTGTCTCGTGCCCTGCTTTACCCAGTGCCGGGACCTTCTAACAGAGCTACGTGGCACATACAGCCGGTTCCGAGACATGGTAGTTGTGACAATAAAAGAATGAATGAATGAATGAATGAATGAATAAAAGCAAAGTGAACACTTTCCATTTCATAGATTGGAGAGTTGAGGTTTGGTAAATTATGTAAATTGTCCATGATTAAATAGCTAAGGTTTGGCCAAGTTCAGACTCCAGACGGCTTCTGTCTAGCTCTGACCCTTAGGGTTCTCCTTTGCAGGCTCCCTCAGACTCTGCCTGACTGTCACCTGTGTCTGAATCTTTCAGAGTCGTCTGTCTTAAGCAGGAAGAAATGGCCTTTATATACTTTGTTTTTGTTTTTTGAGACAGTTTTGCTCTTGTTGTCCAGGCTGGAGTGCAATGGTGCGATCTCGGCTCACTGCAACCTCTGCCTCATGGATTCAAGTGATTCTCCTTCCTTAGCCTCCCAAGTTTCTGGGATTACAGGGACCCACCACCACATCCAGCTAATTTTTTTTTTTTTTTTAATAGAGACAGGGTTTCACCATGTTGGCCAGGCCGGTCTCGAACTCCTAACCTCGTGATCTGCCCACCTCAGCCTCCCAAAGTGCTGGGATTATAGGCATGAGCCACTGAGCCTGGCTATATACAGTTTCTTTTTATTTTTACTTTTTTTTTTTGAGATGGAGTTTCGCTCATTACCCAGGCTGGAGTGCAATGGCGCAATCTCAGCTCACCACAACCTCCGCCTCCTGGTTTCAAGCAATTCTCCTGCCTCAGCCTCCCAAGTAGCTGGGACTACAGGCATGCGCCACCATGCCCAGCTAATTTTTGTGTTTTTAGTAGAGATGGCACTGTTTTTAAGGAAACTCACTCCCATTAAATATTAGGCTAGATGTTTGTTAAACGTATTTTGTTATGCTGGCTTCTGGTTTACTCTGCACAGTTGGGGGGCATGAGAGGGGTGATATGGTTTGTAAATGCCTTTGAATTGTTACATAACTGCATTGATTCCTTGAAAAAAGCCATCTTATTAAAATGAAACAAGTAATATTACGCCCTGTTAAAGCTGACCTATCAAAATGTAAAAGAAATAAAGTAATGAATGATGTCTCGGGGGAAAAAAGAACACTGTTTTGTTATTGTGTCAGTTATACTTAAAGACAAATAATGTCTTGAAAGTATATTTTTAAATCAAGAAATGTTAAAGACTGAAAACTACTAAAAAATCTTCTATAAAAGTAGCAATATAGTATTCATACATAACTAGGATACATTTAAATTTCTCCTTGATATTTTCTCGCCCCTTTCCATCAACAAACATGGTGCTTAGGACCAGTGGCCTCTCCTTTCCTGCCAGGCTTTCAAAATACGGAAAAGCAAACAGAACAGAACACTCGATTTTCAACTCATCGTCTGGAGGCAAATCGATTGTGGTCAGATAAGGGTTGACAGGTTCACAGCAATTTTCCTCATTTGTGATAGCAAATAAAAGATCTGGAAAGTATTGTCTGTGGTAGGCATAAGCAGGAGGAAAATGGCATGGTGGCTGTGTAGACACAGCACTGCGGCGGAGAGGAAGAAAGTGAAGAAAAAGAAAGGAAGGATGATACAGCAAGGGAAAGGAAGAAAAGAGGAAAGAAGTCACTAAGCACCCTTTGGGTATAAACCCAGTAATGGGATTGCTGGCTCAAATGGCATTTCTAGTTCCAGGTCCCTGAGGAATTGCCACACTGTCTTCCACAATGATTGAACTAATTTACACTCTTTCCAACAGTGTAAAAGCATTCCTGTTTCTCCACATCCTCTCCAGCATCTGCTGTCTCCTGATTTTTTAATGATTGCCATTCTAACTGGCATGAGATAGTATCTCAATGTGGTTTTGATTTGCATTTCTCTAATAAAAGAATCACCTATAAAGACACATGCACATGTATGTTTATTGCAGCACTGTTCACAATAGCAAAGACTTAGAACCAACCCAAATGCCCATCAGTGATAGACTGGATAAAGAAAATGTGGCACATATACCCCATGGAATACTATGCAGCCATACAAAAGGATGAGTTCTTGTCCTTTGCAGGGACATGGATGAAGCTGGAAACCATCATTCTCAGCAAACTGATACAAGAACAGAAAACCAAATACCGCATGTTCTCACTCATAAGTCGGTGTTGAACAATGAGAACACATGGACGCAGGGAGGGGGAACATCACAGACTGGGGCCTGTCGGCAGATGGAGGACTAGGGAAGGGAGGGCAGGGGGAGGGAAGATAGGGGAGGGGATAGCATTAGGAGAAACACCTAATGTAGATGAGAGGGGATGGATATAGCAAACCACCATGGCACGTGTATACCTATGTAACAAACCTGCACATTCTGCACATGTACCCCAGAACTTAAAGTATAATAATAATAAAAAAAAGAAGTCACTAAGCAAAAACTTGGATTTAAAAACTAGTAACACTTTAATGGAGTTATGCAATAATACTTCTTTCAAATTCTTAGCATTATAGAAGGACTTAGTAATGTTACGTCATTGAAACAAGGTCAAACATGGTTGAACAATAAAACTATGGGAGACTGTAGAGTTAAGGAAATGGAGAAATTAAATGCATTAGAGATAGCAATCAACATATGTGCGTGAAAGCACAGGAAAGGAGACTAAAGAAATGGAGATTAGAAAACAATGACCCAAATAAGTAATATTCCTCAAACAAGAAACTGTCATAGCACCAAGCCTTCATCTAATAAGAATTTCATACCAAGGAAAACTCTCTGAAATAACAGAAACTGCTCCAGGAAAAGTGGATACAGAAAAACTGACACTAAACACTTTCTTTCAAAATTACTGGACATCGAGCACAAAGAAAGAATTTTCAGACATTCAGACAGACAAGAAAACAGAAAGTCAACTACAAGTGGTGAAAAATGTAGGCTACCCGGAGAGCTCTAGAGAATCGAGGGAATATAGCAGGAATTATTTTTGAGAAAAAAATGTCAACTTCTGACTATAAAATCCGGTGAAATATGTTATTCATCCAAGCAAAAATGCCAGGAATGGAGAAGCAGTGGTGAGAGAATGGGTGTGAGGATTGATTCTTTCCTTAATATGAAACTAAAACTAGACGATGGTGGGAATTTCCATTACGGAATTTAAGTTGTTATAATCTTGGCAAAATAAACATAACAATATAACCAAAACATTAGGAGGTAGGGGAAGGAAAAAAAGAAGTATAAAATTGTTAATGTTGTTTATCTTTCATATGATTCAGTTTATCAATAAATATCTAAATTTGAAACAGAGGTATAAAAACTTAATGAGTATAATTCCTCAATTATTTTCAAAATCTTTTTTTCATTATCTTAATGTGATCTCTTAGACACTAGTATTTCATTTGATAAAGTAAGATTTATCTGCTTTTCTTTATTTGGTTTCTTTAATAGCACTTTTCCCTTAATGCAAAATTACATTTGGTATTTTTTGAAAATTAAACTCATGAATAAGAAACAATAGTCATATTG
Organism: Ateles fusciceps; assembly: GCA_036589455.1. NCBI lineage: Eukaryota > Metazoa > Chordata > Mammalia > Primates > Atelidae > Ateles > Ateles fusciceps. Next base: position 288,742 of record JAZHEH010001578.1, read on the forward strand.
ATTGGGAAAGCAGCAAAAGGTGTTTTATTCAAATATAATATTATTGTCTACATAGAAAATCTCCAAGAATCTACCAAAACTACTGGAACTAATGAGTGGGTCTAGAAGGTTGAAATATCCAAGGTCAATTTGCACAAGTCCATTGTATTTCTATACACTGGCAATGAATAATAGGAATTTTATTTGGAAAAGTATCGTGTAAAACAACATTGAAAAACAAAAACCTTAGTACAATCTAACAAAATACGTAAAGATTTTTATGCTGAATACCATAAAACAATGACAAAAGAAATTAAATAAGATCTATATAAGTAAAAGATACACTATGTTCATGGATCAGAAGACTCAATATTGTTAAGATGTCAATTCTTCCTAGTCTATACACTCAAGATAATCCCAGTGAAAACCCCAGCAGAATTCTTTTTGTATATATTGACAAGTTGATTCTAAAATTTGTATAAAAAAGTGGTAGACTAGAATTGTTCAAACAAATTTTTAAAAGACTAACTACATGGAGAACCCACACTACACAATTTTGAGACTTACCATAAGACTGTAATAATAAAATACTGTGGTGGGGCTGAAAGGATATGCACATAGGCCAAAAGAACACAATAGAGAGTTCAAAAAAGCCCACACATCTATGCCAATTGATTGTTGACATAGAGAGGCAATTCAAGGGAGAAAGGAGAGTCTTTTCAACAAATAATTCTGGAGCTTGTGGTTATCTATAAAGCAAAACATGAACATCTCAGCTTATACACAAATGAACTCAAGTAGATCACAGAAATACATGTACATCTTAAAAATATAAAACTTAAAGAAGAAAATACAGAAAAAATTTTGTGACCTTAGATTAGAAAAAGATTTATTAGAAGCAGCATCAAAAGCACAATCCATAAAAGAAAAAAAATTGATAAACTAAACTTTTCCAAATTAAAAACTTCTCTACTGTGGGAGATACTGCTAAGAGAATAGAAAGGAAAGCCATAGACAGGGAAAAAATTTTGCAAAATAATTTTTAGGAGAAGAACTGATACCTAAACCATAAAAATAACTTTTAAAATACATTAATTAAAGCTCAATTCAATTTTTTAAATGGGAAAGAGATTTAAATAGATTTTTCACAAAAGAATATATATTTTTGATAAAGCACAGAGAAAATATGCTTAAGTCATTAGGAAAATGTGAATTAAAACCATAAAGAGATACCACTACATTATTTTAAAGCCTGACAGTATTAATGCTGGTGGAGATGAGGTGAAACTAGAATTCTCATACAATGCTGGTGGGAATGCAAAGTGGTACAGCCACTTTGAGAAACAATTTCCCAGTTCCTTATGGTGTTAAACACAATCCCAGCTAGATTTTTATCCAAGAGAAATGAAAACCTATATCCCCACAAAGTATTGTGTACAAATGTTGAAAGCAGCTTTATTTATAATAGCTGAAACTAGAAACGGCTCAAATGTCCTTTGACTGGTGAATACATAAACAAAATGTGGTACATTTGTACAATGAAATAGTATTTGTCAACAAAAAAGAATCAACAAGTTAAATTAGCGGGTGTGGTGGCGTATGCCTGCCATCCCAGCTACTGAAGCTTGAGCCCAGGAGTTCAAGGCTACAGTGAGCTATGATCGTGCCACTGTATGCCAGCCTGGAGGACAGAGCAAGATTGTATATCTAAAAAAACATTGTTTAAATGAACAAATGATCATTACACACAATATTGTGGAAGAATCTCAAAAGCATTATGTTAAGTGAAAGATACTGGTCGCATAAGTCTATATACTGTATGTGGGTATTCATTAGACTTTCTGGAAAAAGCAAAATTACAGAGACAGAAGTCAGATCAGTTTTCACCAGGAGCTGGGGGAGGAAGAAGGTTCAAGTTACCTTTCAAAGGGGCACAAGGGAACTTCACGGGGTGGGGGTAATATTCTGTATCTGGACTGTGGTGAAGCTAACATGACATTTGTCGAAACTCACAGAGCTACATATCTAAAGTGGTCGAATTTTATTGTAGATAAATTATACCTCAATAAACCCAACTTTAAAACTAAACTGGCATGTTTATAGATCCAATGTATGGGGGATTATTCTATTTATCTTTTCTATCTAGATGTTCTTATAGACATAAACATTAATCTTTAAGTCTTTGTTAATACAAATGTTAACATGTATCAGTTAACGTTAACAATGGTTAGAGCAGGGTGATTGGGATGTCGAGTGACATTTTGCATTATTCTTTGTGCATTTCTGTATTACTGGATTTTTTAAATAAACATGTATTTTTTTTTTCTAAAAAGTTTTATTTTTGTTAAGGGCTCAAAATAAAGGCTCCAAGAAAATAAAGGATTAGTAAGATCTGAACAAAAGAAATCCAGAATGGCAACGAGGGCCCAGTAGAGCTGAGAGGTGAGAATATGATTTTCATCACACTGGCCTTTCTGGGTTTCATGACTGGATCTGAGCATGTGGTCGACCAGTGACCTATCATCTAGACTATAGTTTCTCCAATAGAGGACCCCTTTCCTACTATGACCTCTCAGCTTCCTTTAGTTCTTGGCTCATAACAGTTTACAACATACACACTTGTATGGAGTCGGTGTATTCCTGGAATGCTCAGACAGTAGGAAATTTCTTTAGATTGTTCTCATATTGTATTGGCATAATCCTTTTTCAGTTCTTGGGAGAATTTACTACAAACTTTATGCAATCATTTTAGTAATCAAATTACAGTCATGCTACTGATTTCCCTACAGAAAGTCGGGCAGCTGAAGTGGTGGCACTGCATAAATTGATACATCAGATCCACCATCTGTTCTCAATGTACGCATCAGCTCTTCCACACCTGCCTGGACTTATCTTGGGAAGGCAAGCAACAAGAAAAAAAAATCAAAATGTTTAATTAACATCACTAGAAAAAAAGGTGCTATTAGCAAAACTGAACTCACAGATACTCACAAGTTCACAGGCTCCTTCCTCAAAGCTGCTAAGGCGTAAGCTAGAAGTAAGTGGTCTTTATCTGTAGCCCTCTGACGGCTGGTTGGGGATGGGAAAGTTAACAAACCCTCTTCTGTGAACTGCAGAGCCTGAGGGCGAGGAAAATCCCACTCTTGTGCTTTCACATTTCTGCCCTTGAAATATGACATAGCACCCCCGGGCACCTGCTGTCTTTGCATCTTCTCACACTCTGAATAAACAAGCATTTAGGAAAAGCCAAGAATATAATGAAGGCTTAACTCGTAGTGCAGAAGTGTCTAGGGCTGCCCCCTACAGCTCAGAGGCCAAATGTCACCAGGATCACTTTCATACACATAGACTCCATTCGCTTTTTGAGGTCACCTCCATTGCCAGTGACAAGGTTCAAAATCATAACATTTCACAGTTTATTTTTCAAGATCTCCTTAGGCCTACTATCTACACATATAAACTCAAGTGATAAAAGGACTAACTAGCTATTTTTATAACCTCTCGTTTTACTCTTCAAAAATTTTAGGCAAGAATAAAATATATAACAATGTATAAATGAACGTGAACACTTGGCTCTAAGATTCCTCTAGAATATCCTTGGCATCTCTGTAGAGATAAAAGGTGGCATGAAAAAAAGCCAAATCGTGCTGCACACACACCCACTCCATTTTCCATAATACTCTTTGGGCATATCTTTTCAGAAAATAAGAATTTGGTCTTATTCATATAAACTTCCACAAAGTAAGTAGTGCTGGATTTTTAAACTTTCTCTTTTGATGCGTCGGTGCCAACAGGCAACTTTCTCAACTTGTCATCCTATTTCAAAGTTCCGAGAAAATCCACAGCATTACATATTTCTCTTGTAAGTTACTGCGCTCCTTAGCAAATCACATGACAAGTGGGTAAATACAAGTATTCATAAGCAAATACAATGTGTTACAAGTGAACATAGCAAGCCCCTGGGCATTATGGGAAAGTACGGACTGACTGAGAAAGCATTTCGGCATACTGACTTGTTCTCTGACTGTCCAGAGAGGCTTAAATTCCTTGCTAGAAACTCTTTTGAAAGAAAATGTGAGGTGGACAGAGGAAAGGCTAGGGTGTTCTAGGCTGCATTAAGAAAAATATGCTGTCAGCGTGGCCTGGTCTGGTTCTGCTCTGCTATCCATGGCTCAGGCCAAACTGGAACATGGGACTCTGTGTGGGGAATTACACACTAAAAGGGAATTCGAAGATCCGTAACAAGAAAAGAAAGGCAGCACAACAAGAGAACTGGGACTTATGAGACGCAAAGGATGACTGAAGAGGTCTGATCATTTAGCCTGGAACAGACTCAGTGCAAGAAGGGACAATATGCTCTTCTACAAATATTTGAAAAGCTGGGCTTTGAAGAGATTTATTTGGTTTGCTCCAAAGGGTATAATTTAGACCAAATGGTCAGAAACTACAGAGAAACTGATTTCAGCTCAGTAAGGAGAAGAATCTTCCAGCTGGCAGTGACAGAATGGCTGAAGAGAAGCCGGGAGTGGTGGCTCACGCCTGTAATCCCAGCACTTTGGGAGGCTGAGGTGGGCAGATCACTGGAGGTTGGGAGTTCAAGACCAGCCTGACCAACATGGAGAAACCCCATCTCTACTAAAAATACAAAATTAGCCAGGTGGGGTGGTGCATGCCTGTAATCCCAGCTACTTGGGGGAGCTGAGGCAGGAGAATTGCTTGAACCGGGGAGGTGGAGGTTGCAGTGAGCTGAGATTGCACCACTGCACTCCAGTGTGGGCAACAAGAACAACACTCCATCTCAAAAAAAAAAAGAATAGCCAAAGAGGGACCGAATAAATAGGCTGGCCTTGAGAGGTGGGGCTGGCTTTGCAGCACACTTGAGTTGCACAAGCAGAGCCTGGGCAGCCGCCTGGGGGGAAGCCGGAAAAGGCGTTTAGCAGGTAGAAGTAAAAAGGGTCCAGAAGCCCATATAACAAACTTGGCTGTTAAGTGAGAATCTGGCACCCACCTACATAGGAACTCACAGTTCAAGTGATGATGGAAATAATACCACATTTCTTTCTGTTAGTAGAACCCTACATGGGCTAGGTAGAAAAGGAGGTGCTGTGTGTATGGGGGAAGTCTTTGAACAAGCGAAATTACAGTGTTTGAAGAAGCACACTTCCCTCTTTTATACAGTTCTGAAACTGTTATAAAGATTTGGTTGTTTGAAGGGTTGAAAAACTGATTCATTAAGAACCACACTGTGGCTTCAGGAAAAGGAAGTCACAACTTGCGGGCCAGCCCAGCTCGAGGTCTTTAAATTGAATGGTTTGACACTGTAAATGCATACCGTGCAGATTTATGGACTGGAGATTTTGTGGTATGTTAAAAATATTTTTTGCAAGTGATTCGAAGTAGGCTATTTTTGATATTTCAGCAAAATGAGCTACTGTAACCTAAGTTAAACAAGTCATTCAGTATTCTCAAGCAGCAAACCATAACCTAGCAAGACTTTGGAACCAGAGGGGTGGTAGCGCCCTCCTAACATAGAAAACTATTCTTCAATTATTTGTAATTATTATTATAATCATTTCATATCTTCTGGAGAGTTATTAAGAAGATGGGGTTGCTGACCTTCTTAAAAACAAATTATCCAATTTATTATCTGTAATTTTGTTCTTCAAAACTTTCTCCCTTAAGTTGCTGTTGATAGAAAAGATTGCTTTGTTTGTTTTTTACATTATCATGGATTCTCATATAGTATATACACATGTCTACACTGAACTCATATCTTTTCATTATAATATATGAAACCTGACATTGTATATTATTGTTGTTATTCTGCTCTCTGGCATTCAATATATCGCCTGTCCCAATTTATCCATTCTGAGTTTTCACTGCATTTCCCATACTCTGTAAGCTGCTTGTGCTAGTAATGACTCCCAAAGATACATCCACATACAAATCCTCAGAATCTGTGAATGTCACCTTATTTGAAAAAATGGTCTGTAGAATGTGATTATCCTGGATTATCTGGGTGGGCTCTAAATGCAATCACACGTGTCCCGAGAAGAGCGAGGCAGAGAGGGATCTGAGAGAGACACACAGAGGAAAAGCCAATGTGGAGATGGAGGCAAAGACTGGAGTGATGGAGCCACAAGCCAATGCGTGCTGTCAGCACCAGAAGTTGGAAGAAGCAAAAAATAAATTTCCTCTAAGGCCTCTAGAGTGCGTGTAACTCCACCTCCATCTTGGTTTTGGATTTCTGGACTCCAAAAATGTTTGGGAATAAATTTCTCTTACTTTTTCATCCAGTTTATGGTAACTTTTCGTACCTTCTCCCGACTCGAAATTGCTCACCTTGTAAGCATCCCCATACTCCTGAGTGCACAAGGCAATAAAGGGACAAGTCAAACACACACTGCTGTTAGAAAGGGCCTGAGCGGGGCACGGGAAAGCATGTGGCCTCAGCAGGCAGAGCTGAGACCACTGAGTGGAGCGTGATCACGTCATGAAGCCATCAGGGTGAGACTGTGTGAGGAGTACGGAATCAGGTATGAGTGAAGGCAGCCTCAAAGATTCTCTCAGCCAGGTGCGGTGGCTCACGCCTGTAATCCCAATTTAGAGTCTGGAGAAGGTAGGAAAACAAACTCCGGGAGAAACAGATTCTCCTGATTCTAAATTGCTCACATTGGGAATTTCCTTCCCCATCTCTATGTACTAAAATCCCACCAGAGCTTCCAGGCATACCTTCACATGGTGTGACCCCAGCAGCCTGCTGTCTTCACCCTAATCTGCATGACTGGGGAGTCACTCAACTCCTCCCTTGAACACTCAACACAGGGAAAGCCCCCGAGTCCTCATTGTCTCATCTGAAAACCCTCTCATGATTGTTTGCAGACTGCATGAGATAAACTGAAAATATTTAGCATTGTGTTCGGGACAGAGTAGGTGTTCAGCCCACCCGTCCCCTTCTGAATTGCCAGTTCATGGCTGTGTCTCTTCCCCAGCACATGCTCCAGCGGGCCACTGCTGTCATTTGCCTTGTGAGGCGATTGGGGCTGAGTGAGCTTCTTAAGCTTTCCTCTTTCTCACCTAATACCTTTGCTTTCTATCTTCCCTTGTTTGTTTTCCTTCTATCTTAGGGGAAGAGTGCTTTTCTTCCATTCCAAGGTTAAACTTTCCAACTTGGCCTTACTGTTCACACTCATATCTCCTCTGGAGTCTCTAGGCATTTTCTCCTCCTGGAAAACATCTCAATCGATCCCCTTCTGTTTGCACCTTCTTCTAAACTTCTGCCTCAATGTTAAAATCGAGAAAGAAAATACAACTGCTCCCTTTCTCTACCACCCTTCTTAATTTTTTCCAGTCTCTTTTTTTTTAAAGACTGCTTCTGATGCCTCACCATTCACGCATTCTAAATCGTTTGTAATCTGGTCTTCATGTTCGCCATCTGCTATTTTTTCAAATTCACTAGTGATTTCATAGTTATAAAGTCCAGTTACTGCTTCTGGGACACCATGCTGTTGCATGTGACTCTGCTGTGGCTGCGTATTGGACATCTCCGCTGGTCTCTTCCATTCAAAATGTTTAAAATCAGTATCAGCCCCGACCTCCAATTTATCTTTTCATATTCCTTTCTCAGTCTCTCACTTGGGTACCAAGTGTTCATCTTTACTTTCTCCCCTGCCTTCCACCCAATCTGTGCTTCTGTCCCCCCTCCTCCGCCTGACAATGTTACATCCTAACGTCTATATTATTTATTGTTACTGTTACTCCATTGGATGTAAAGAGGCTCTCATCACTCACTTCCCACCTGGGCTACTGCCATTTCCTCCTGACGCTCATTCTACCTCCTGCCTTGTTTCGTTCCACCCACTCCCCCCACGATTTTGCCAGATTATTATTATGTTTTTCTTTTGAGACACAGTTTCACTCTGTCGCCCAGGCTGGAGTGCACTAGTGCGATCTCAGCTTACTGCAACCTCCGCCTCCCAGGTTGAAGCAATTCTCCTGCCTCAGCTTCCCGAGGAGCTGGGATTATAGACACACACCACCATACCCAGCTGATTTTTGTGTTTTTAATAGAGACAAGGTTTCACCATGTTGGCCAGGCTGGTCTCAAACTCCTGACCTCAAGTGATCCACCCGCCTTGGCCCCGCAAAGTGCTACAATTACAGGTGGGAGCCACTGTACCTGGCCCAGATTTTTTAGTGTATTTATTAATATATCACTTTTTTGCATAAAATCCTTTTGTGGCTAGCCATTTTCTATGGAATCAAGTATATTCCGTTCAATTTACTTCAACTGCCGTCGCAAAGCTCTTTACAGGACGGAAGTCACCATGGCTAACATCTATGGAATTCCACTATGTTCCAGCACTTCAGACGTCTCCCCTGGTCGTCATGATAATCCTATGTGGCAGGCTCAGTATTGTTTGGTGTCACAATGAGAATCCAGAGGTTTAGGCAGGATTAGAACTGTGTCTATCTCTACAGCCTAATGAGAGAGCCCATGAGAGAATCTTCCTTTTTTTTTTTTTTTTTTTTTTTTTGAGATGGAGTCTTATTCTGTTGCCCAGGCTGGAGTGCAGTGTGGCTCACTGCAACCTCTGCCTCCTGGGTTCAAGTGATTCCCTTGCCTCAGCCTCCCAAGGAGCTGGGATTATAGGCACACACCACCATACCCAGCTGATTTTTGTATTTTTAGTAGAGACGAGGTTTCACCATGTTGGCCAGGCTGGTCTCAAACTCCTGACCACAGGTGATCCGCCCACCTTGGCCTCCCAAAGTGCTGGGATTACAGGCGTGAGCCACCTCACCCAGCCAAGAGAATCTTTGAGGCTGCCTTCACTCATACCCACTTCCGGACTCCCCACACAGTCTCACCCTGATGGCTTCATGATGTGATCACATTCCACTCAGTGGTCTCAGCTCTGCCTGGTGAGGCCACATGCTTTCCCGTGCCCCGCTCAGGCCCTTTCTAACAGCACAGTGTGTGTTTGACTTGTCCCTTTATTGCCTTGTGCACTCAGGAGTATGGGGATGCCTTCCTTTCCTCATCTTGGGGTCCTCCTCAACATCAGAACATAGGAGTGACTCCATATGTGTTGAATTTCAACACCCAGGTTTTCTGCCTTGGTAGAAAACAGGCTTTTTAAGGGTAGGACAAAACATCAGAAATGTTTGTATATTTTATAGCATTGAACATGATGCATTATGCAGAGTTGATAGTAAATATCAAATGAATGAGCAAATAGAATAAAAGAAAGAGAATCACTTACACTGTGTGGATTTCTTCAACTATAAAGGGGTTAGGATAGACTGCCTCTAAGATTCCTCCCAGATCTAAAATGTTAAGAGTTTAAGAGTCTGCTTATTCTTTGCTTTTTAATTCTGCTTATTCCAATACTTTCTTATTTTGTGCCAGTAAACAGAAAAGTAAGTGGACTTTTGTATCTGTGAAATTAAACCCAAGAAGCCATCATAATGAAATCACCTTTGCAAGAATTATACAACAGTGAGAAAATGATTGCAGTGAAAGAGAACTTATCTAATCAACCCCCATCATGCCTTTAACCTCCAAACTGCCTTTAGTCATTCCTGGGCACGATAGCCCTTCCCAAACCAACACAACCTTGGCAAAGCTAATGAAAGACCACCCGTTAGGAGAATGAGGGAGCTGAATTCTGCTAAGGTACCGACATAAACAATTATGAGCCATTATCCTGGAGGCAGCAAGATTTGCAATACCCTCAATTATTTCTGCAGAGAGCAACACTATTGTATCACAGAACCCAAGACTGGCCTTCTGAAATGTCTTCTCAGGTTTTTGTGCTTCTGACCACCAATGGCTCCACATGGGCCCACCAACCAGCTATATGGCCTCACTCACAAGCAGACCCCCGGACTGCCAAACTATCCTTGAAAATCCCTAGTCTCTGAATTTTGGCAGAGATTGATTTGAGCAATAACTCCACCTCCCACGTGCTGTGGCCAGCCTTGTGTCAACGAAACTCTTTATTGCAATTCCACAGTCTCAGTGAAATCGGTTTTGTCTGTGCAGTGGGCAAGAAGATCCCATCAGGTGGTGACGATGACTCTTTTTGTATCTTATATAAAATGTTAGATCGGGTACTCAGTTAATTTCTTTTACTCCTGCTTATACTAGAAATCCTTGAGCATCAAAGTAAACTGCAGCATTTCAACTGTTTTAAGAAACTAACCTGAGTGTACCGAAGAATAAAGATGTTGAAGGAAATATCCAGCTATGAGGGAACCTGGAAGTTGGTAATGATCTAGAATTGCGCCAGTATCTTTTAGGGGCAAAGGGCAGACATAATTTAAAACATCCACTAGAGAGCTCTACAGCATTTCCTTTTTGCAGACGTGAAGCAGTCAACGGCAGTTATTCCCCAGAGCAATGTCAGCACTCCCATACGTTCGTTTTTACTAACAAGGACTTTGATTAGACACCCATGTTCATTGCAATGTTATTCACAACAGCCAAAAGGTGAAACGACTCAAGGGCCCACTGACAAATGGATGAGTAAACAAAATTTGGTACGTACATATAATAGAATATTATTCAACCTTAAAAAGGAAGGAAATCCTGACACATGTCACAACATGGATAAACTTTGTGGCTAGCATGCAAGGTGAAATAAGCCAGACACAGGACAAATCCTGTATGATTGCAATCATAAGGAAATACCTGGAGTAGTCAAACTCACAGAGACAGAAAGTAGAATGGTGGTTGTCAGGGCCTAGGGTGAGGTGGCCAGTTATTGCTTTATGAGTACACAGTATTAGTTTTGGAAGATGAAAACATTCTGGAGATGGATGGTGGAGATGGCAGCCCAAGAATGTGAATACACTTAAGGCCTTATGGTTGTACATTTAAAAATGATTAAAATAGTCAGTTCTATGTTATTTATATTTACTCACAATGAGAAAGGAGATAAACCTTGAGCAAGTGAAAAGGAAAATTATAGTATCAAAAAAACAAGAATAGGGAACTATATAATCCATTCTTTTGTGGTTTGAACACTCCGATTACTATTGAGAGCTAGTGAAGTGACTGGTCTTGAATTTGCTAAGGATGCTAGCTGTGGAGGAGCAGGAAGAAAGAGAGAATGAGGCACAGCGTAGGGGAAGGCAGGCACTGTGCTTGCTATGCTGGTAATGAGAAGGAAGAAAGAAGACAGAAAGCCCTTCTCATACTTGGGAAATTGTCTTGTGCTGCCCTGTGTTCCAGAGCACTGTGTGGTGAGAGGGCTTGAGGTGGGATGATAACATCTGCCAGTGTGAGCCTGGCGGAGGCAGAGGGAGGGGCTGAAACTCACCAGACAGCACCACTGCCACGTTGGAGCGAAGGCTCTGGGAGCTGCTTCCTGGGCCGGTGTCCACCCGCTAGCAGGGCTGGCGCTTGTCAAAGTTCATTATTCTCCATGATACTGAGACACTCGGGCCCTCCTGCACCTCACTCACGGATGTTAAATCTGGAATAGATAGTGCAGAGGTGAGGGGAATTTTCTTCCCTCCGGCTTCTGAAGGTTTGAAAATTTGAGTCCATAAAACAAACTGACAATAGACAGGTTAACAGCTAGAGGACCGTATGAATTTATTAACGTGCACATGGACACAGGTGTCCCACAGACATGAGACTTAAAGAAGGGTCACAGGTGGCTGAGGTTTTTAGACTATCTTCCATGCCAGGCTATGGAAGGAACTGGGGGGTAGGGGTTTCCCTGGGGAGGGGTGACAAGGTTATGGGAGAGTGAAGGCAGGTAAGCCTGGTGAGCAAACGGTGTCTCCTTACCTGGATAAAACTGTCCTGTAACCCTGGAGCTGCTCTCAGGAAGAGTAAATGGGAATGGGATAGAAGTCTCTATCAGACCTCGAGCAGTGTCAGAACTTAGCCTCTTTTCTCATGAGATAACCTTTCCCAGATCCGGATGAGGAAGACAGGGGGGCCTCCGAGCCTGCCTGCATGGTCTGTCTACCTGCCTAATGCAGATTTTCCCTACAGAGGCAAATCTTTCTCACAAAGGACAGCTTTTCAGAGCTATTCCTGTGTTCTCCAGCCCCTCTGAATAGCCATCTTGAAATACGTCAAAGAAGCATATTTTAGGGTAAAATATTCTAGTTTCTTTCAATAGAATCATAGCAATATGCATATTTTAAAAGAGCAAAAACCGTATGGGAACATACTGGAGGAAAAATGTGAAAAAGACAAGAGTAAAAGAATCAAGCGCAAAAGAAAAGGTTAGCAGGAGGTGCTGGGGAAAGCGGGCATAAGACGCCAGATGCTTCATGGCCCCAAGTGCATTTGCATAACATCAAAATTAGATTTTGACTAATTTTCCAACAAACTGGTTGGCTTCAGAAGTAAAAAAATAAACAGACATAGTCATTTTTCTTATTAGTAATCAACAAAAATAAAAACCGATTTGAAAATTTCTGTGTAGATTTTCAGTTTTACAGACTTAATTTCCAGTTCCTTTTAAGATGGTCTGAACCCAGAGCCTGTATGTCCATACCAATTAAACCACATGTTACACTGAAGACTTGACCAGGGGGCGTCACAAGCACCCAGATGTCTTGCCTCACAAGGTGCTAATGTCTCCCTGTAATTGCTGCTTTTGAGGTTCAGCCAATCGGCTCCATTGTGCTGACACAGCTCAGCTTATGCCAAAGAGAGCTGCCATCTCAGTCCCCACAAAAGAACAAAACACACCATCATCCCAGATGATGCAACCCACTCCCTCAGCAAACATCACTGTAACTTGAAAATCACAGACCCTCAAGAATGAAGGAGGCCTGGAGACCATGTCCCTCCCAGACCAGCACTTTCCTGAAGTGGAGACCGGAGGGGCGTGATCACTCAGGGAGCCAGTGACTGAGCCGGGGATGCCTCCTGACACCCAGGCTGGGCCTGTTCCCATGCTGCCGTGTATGGCCACGTATCTGTGTTTTAATGACCCATTCATCTGATCATATTGCTTTGCACACTTATTTTAATTTTAAACTTGAAAACATGTGATTTGCTAGTTGTGTGCGTCCAAGAATCCATGACACAGAAAAGAAACAAGAATGAATGAGGACAGTAGGCTCACCGGGGGCCAAAATTCTCATTCTAAGCCTTCATCTCATATGAGTGACAGGGCAAGCCATGGTAAATGTTACTGAAGCAACAGCAGTGAACTAAGTCAGGGTCAAGGTACAGTGGACTTGTTTCGGTGCCACAGCACCTCCTGAACTCCTTGCCTGTATGTTTCAGCAATTCCCTACCATACAAACCTCTACTCTATTGATCCATTCCAATACAGGATCTAAGAAGGCCAGGTAACACTTCCCCTGTCCTGGTAACCTAGGCTCAACTTAGGTTCAGATTTCCAGCGTGAATGAATAACCCAAAGAGGTGAGGTCAGTGGAGGAAAATGTGGCTGTGGCGTGAGCATCGTTCTGCTATAGTGGAGGCAGCGGTCGTGGCGCCCGGGGCACACCTGGTACTGCATGGTAGTGGCACCACCCCAGCCAGGATCCTGGGTAAACTGGGCCCAGCGTCTGGCTGCCTTCTTGCTCAGAGTCAGGCCTCAGTGTCTGTGGTCCTAGACAGTACCTTTTGCTGATTGGCCCCGACAGGGGAGCTGAGAATGAAGGACTAGGGTTCTTCTCTGAGAACTTTGCCTTAACAATAAGAAACTTGAATAACAGTGACTTTGTAAACTGTAACATTAACAATTTCTTTTTCAGAGAAGTAAAATGTAGGCAAATTACAGTTTTCCTGAAATAACCTAATTTTCAAATAATTCTGGCCAATCCCTTCATTGTTTTCTTTCAAAAATATTATTATTGGAAAAGCTTGGTCCCAAATTCATAGTACGGAGTTTCATTTGGATCAAAATTAGCCAGAGAGAATGATCAGTAAGGACCGGGAAAGGGGAGTCTATTAGAATGATGGAGTTTGAACCCCATTGAGTAGGTACGGCCACAATTATCCAGCTCTGAAGAAGGATCAAAGGCTCATTGGCCAAAAAAAGCTCTGGATTAGGCTAAATAATCTCACTTAGCCAACTTGCATATAACGAATACTCCCATCGATTCCACAGCAATTTCACTTTGGATTTGTCATGGGAAATAGATGGGAAAGACAGATTGCAATGGATTCTTGTATAAAGAAATGCACTTACAGAAAATGGGTGATTTTCGGCATTGACGGGTTCTGAATTAGATACAAATCTTCAGAGAAAAGATTTAGACATGTTTGCTGCCATTAGTATCTTCAACAAATGTCAAGAATAAGCAGGATGCTGGATTAAAAGAGAATAATAATAGGTAGTGACAACTGGATTCGCAGCCCCCTACAGAGCAAGGATGGAAGAACCTCTTGCAGAAAGAGCAGACTGTCCTGGGGGCTGACCTGGGGAGGGGCGGGGAATGCTGGAAACACAGAGGGGAGAAAAGGATACTCCAGAGGTGCGATGTTCTCATTTAATCATGGGCACTAACCTCAAAAGTAAATTTAGAAAGCAAAGAAAACATTCTAGCAGTAATAAAAGAGCAGGGCTCTTTGGGATGCCGAGGCAGGCCGATCACGAGATCAAGAGATTGAGACCATCCTGGTCAACATGGTGAAATCCCATCTGTACTAAAAATACAAAAATTAGCTGGGTGTGGTGGCACGTGCCTGCAGTCCCACCTACTCGGGAGGCTGAGGCAGGACAATCTCTTATCTCTTGAACCCAGGAGGCAGAGGTTGCGGTGAGCTGAGATCTCACCACTGCACTCCACAGTCCAGCCTGGAGACAGAGCAAGACTCTGTCTGAAAAAAAAAGCAATATCAAAGACATAGAAATATTTGAGAGACTGTATAGTTTACTGAGCTTAACTAGAATCTTAATATGCTGATAAGGCAAAACTTCAGACAGTAGAATTTTCCCAAGCAAATTTCTTTTGGAAATACAAGCAAAACTCAACTTAGAAGACAAGATTTTATGCCAGAGGTAGTGAGGCCACAGATTATACAACAATTTTCTTTAAACATCTAGTAACCAGGTTTTGACAAATGGAAATTCCGTCTTGTTTCAATTAACTGCTCTTTTCTAGACACAGGACTACCACGTAGTGTAACAAGATGATTGGCAAGGGGGGCTCTGTGACCCCTGAGGTGTGTGCCTCTAACAAAGAGCCACGTCCTCTGCAGGGAGTTCTTAGTGAAGAATGACGCCACTGGAAATCCAAGTCACTGGGTGATCCCAATGACACCTGCCTGACGTTACAAATACTGCTTACATACGGCCAGAAAACAAACCCCACATGTCAGTGATTGTTTATTACTGAGCTATAGAAAAGCTGCCATCATCTGCAGCAACTGTTGAGACTCACGAAATAATACCCCAAAATGAAGACCTCAGAAGCAAGAGCTTCTCTCTGCCTTTCTGCTTTCTGGTCTCTCAGCCAGATAAAGAAACCAGAATCCCTCTTCCTCAAGGCGCGTCACCGTAACCACAACCCCTTTGCCCCAGAGCCAGCCTTAAAAGCTAAAAGTATTACTCGAACTTTGCCTCTTTCTGTGTAAAAGTGGCGGTAAAGACACTCCCTGACCCACCTTGTCTGAGTGTAGATCCTGAGACCCGATTCCAGAAGGAAGCTGCCCAAAGAGTCCAAGAAGAATCTGGACAGACAGGCCTTGCTGGGTTTCCCCACTCAGTCTATTCGCGTTGGATCACACCCTTTCCGTCCAATCATATGTCTACACGGCTGCCCATACTTCGTTAAACTGAAGCATAAAAATGGACAGTTTCCCTTGTTTCTTTGGGTCTTCAATCTGAAGGCTCCCATGTACACATTAATAAAATTTGTACGTCTTTTCTCAAATTAATCTGCCTTTTGTGACTTGATTTTTCGGTGAACCTTCAGAGGGTGAAGGGAAAATTTCTTCTAGGCCCTGACACAGCCATAACTAAGGAAGTCTGAAACAGGTATGCTCCACAACCCACAACAGGTATAGAAAGTCTTGGAACATAGATGGCGAAGGTGCAAACCAGTATGAGAGAGAGTTCAAAAAGCCAAGGAGTTAGGCTGGGCACTGTTGCTCAAGCTTATAATCCCAGCACTTTGGGGGCCAAGGCGGGTGGATCACCTGAAGTCAGGGGTTCAAGACCAGCCTGGCCAACATGGTGAAACCCTGTCTCCACTAAAAATAAAACAATTAGCTGGATGTGGTGGCAGGCGCCTGTAATCAGAGCTACTAGGGAGGCTGAGACAGGAGAAT
Source organism: Ateles fusciceps (assembly GCA_036589455.1). NCBI lineage: Eukaryota > Metazoa > Chordata > Mammalia > Primates > Atelidae > Ateles > Ateles fusciceps. Next base: position 304,982 of record JAZHEH010001578.1, read on the forward strand.
CGCTTGAACCCAGGAATCAGAGGTTGCAGTGAGCCAAGATCATGCCACTGCACTCCAGCCTGGGCGACAGAGCCAGGCTACGTCTCAAAAGCTAAGAAGCTGGATAGCTCCGCCACAGGGCTAACATTCCATCTAAGCAAGTGACTAGAATACAAGCACTTTTTGACATCTAAATAAACTTTGTGCCTTTAATGGCTATTTTCTGATTAATATACCATTACTGCCTGAAGACAAAACAAAGCTGAAAGGACAAGGTTGCGGGATAACCAAAGAAACACATTCACGTATTAAGCCATTGACAGTTTTAAGATTTATATTCTAAATGGATCATTCTAGCAATTAAGCAGAGGGGGAATGAACGGTAGGGGATATAAGAAGGGAAAGGAGAAAGGGATTCAACAGTCGATGTCGAAAATAAGAAAGGCTCAAACTAGTACCATGTCTGTAAGGAAGAAAAGAAAGGGAAAATTTTCAAAACATGTATTTAGAGGTTAAATCAATCAACGCGATTACTCACTGGATGCTGAAAGACTGGGTGAGGACACAAAAACATCAAGAACCATTCGGGGGTGTTTGGAGGCAGTATTGCTTGGGGTTAGTCAGTAAGGGGTGACAAAATAAGAGCAAAATAATGACTACAAAAACAAGAATGAAACTAACTTGTCACTACGTTGATTTGCATGTCAGCCTTACTGTTCTGTCTTTACTCTGGGGGAAAAATATCGAAGCTGTAATAGGAATAAAATGCAGAGTAGTGTGGAAAGGGTGCCAGTTTAGCACAAGGCAATACCCAAATCTTTAGAAAAAGCAGAGAATGTTATTGGGATACTGTGAGCTTCACTGCAGAGGCCAAGTCCTGGTGAGATTCAATAAAGGGGCACTGAGCATAAATCCAGAAGGTGATGATGCTGGTATAACCCACACGATGTTGGGGATGACCTGTTTAATGGCAACATCCTGATCCACTCTTGCCTAGGGGATGTTTAATGGAGCTACACAAAACCTATCATGCTTTGGTTCAATAAGATATATATATTTTCAGGCTCACACTTCAAGCAAGGAACCGGAGATCTCTTCCATCACCACAGTGCACAGAGGCAGTGCTAATTTTCAGAGCAGCCTTATCTGGCTTAAAGGAGATAGGAATCAGGGCAGCCTCTGACAGAGTGCTCAAGGGAGACAGAGATGGTGCCATCCTGCACAGCCACTCCCAGCAATGGCTGGAGGTAAGCAGCAGCAGGCCCAGTCTAGGTAAGAACATCTGGGACACAGAGCAGACAATCCAAGCTACTCCTTAGTCAGATGGTTAAGGTTTCTCGAAGAATTGGTGGCTGTCATCAGGACGCACCGTCTTCTTTGCCATTTTCTGTATTTAAGTGTGCACAGGGATTTGGACATATTTTTCATTTTAGGGTGGAGATTCTGCTGTTCTTGAAAATCCTTTTTCATTTTGTAAAGCACTGAGTTTATTTTTATTTTTTTTAAGAGACAAGGTCTCACTCTTCGACCCAGGGTGGAGTGCAGTGGCATGATCACGGGTCCCCACAGCCTCAGCCTCCTGGGCTCAAGCGATTCTTCCCCCTCAGCCTCCCCAGTGGCTGGGACCACAGACATACTCAGCGCCGAGTTTAAACACACGTAACAACCAGCTACGCAACATGCCCAGGAATTCCCAGAGCCAAGATTGTCTAGCTGAGTCAAGGGCTTGATATGCAGAGTTGGAAAAATAAAGAGCTCCCCTTAACAAATTTTATCTGAATAAGCAGATTTGTATTTGGGGGAGCCAAGTTTGCAGTTGAGGCCAGCAAGTATTACACCTTGAAAACTTAACACGCTCTTTACAGTCATAAGCACTCAACAAATGGCTACCATGCTGGACGTGATGGAAGACTTATTAGAAAGGTGGAAAGCTGGAAATACGAAAATGAGTTAGGCTGTGGTCATAACCTGGAGGAAAACAGGTAAGTTTGATCTAAGATAGAGGCAATGGCACTAGAAAGGAGAAGAGAGCTGCACGTGGTGGCACACACCTGTAGTCCCAACTACCAAGGAGGCTGAGGAAGGAAGATCTCTTGAGCCCAGGAGTTTGAGGTTGTAGTGTGCTTGTGACCACACCTATGAATAGCCACTGCACTCCAGCTTGGGAGATACAGTGAGAACTCAGCTCTAAAAATAAAAAGAAGAAGGGGAAGAAAGAAAAAGATAGCTAAGAGAAATTTAGAGGCAGACAATTGTTCATAAGTAAAAAGGCAGTGTACTACATAGGACAAGTAAATGACTATACTTGGGAGTAAAATATTAAATTGGCTTAACTTGCGAGAAATAATAGAGCTACTCTTTACATACTGACACCCAGCAATGAACCACACAGCCTTCAGATTAACAAGGGGAATTTCTTCCCTCTTCAGGCAAGTGCAAGTCCCAGTTCTCTTATCTAAGATAACTCAACTTGGATTTATATGGAGGTCAAAGAAGCCAGCTCTGTAAGTCACACCTGAAAACATTCCATGAATAAAATAAGACTACTAGGCTATAGAGATGGTTCTTTGCAAAGTGCTAGAATCCCATTTCTCATTAATTCTGAAATAACTTAGGACAAAACCGAGAGCAGATGAAGACAGGTTATATATATACAGAAAGAGAAAATTTCATAAAATATAGCAAAGGCAGTGATACCAAGACAAATGTGAATCACACACCCAGTATTTTTCTATTTGCAAAATATGTTATTAGATGCGTTTAAATAAACTGCCTACAATTTACTGCAATACTTTGTGTGTAGGTATGAGTTGGAGAGAGAGAGAGAAGAGAGAGAGAGAGAGAGAATTATATTTCAGACCAAGAATCTGATTCAGTCACTAAAACTACAGACTGCTTTTAATCCAGAGCCCAAGAATAATCCGAAAAGCAGTGCAATTACCAAGTTGTCTGAAACACTGTTTACGGACAGCTATCTCTTTCTGGGTAAAGATCGACCTCATTTTTCACAGATCTAACATGTGCAATCTCAATTGCATGAAACGAGGTAGATAAATTAGGTTGCGTTTGTTTCTTTTCCATAAGTATTAGACCTAGGATTTCATTAGCCAGTTTTAAATGATGATGCCATTTATAAAATTCAATTTATATCTATCTTTTCGGAATACATACACTGTATAGACTATGTTTCCAAATTTGATTTTTCTCCTTGCCTTACCCAAAATGTTGAAGAGAAAAATTTATAATAAAATGAACTTATGGCAGAAATATGTTAAAAATATCAAGGGACTATTTGGGCATTGTTATATATTTATACTAATCACCCAAATACTCATGTCTATAGCGCTTTTAACAATTGGAATTTCGTATAATGAATTGTAATATTTTGATTAGCATACAAAGATAAATTTATATTTGCTAAACTATTCTCATTAAGGTAAATGTTGACATAATTATCAGGGTTTCAAATAATGAATTACAAGCTCCTTAGCAGAGCAAAATATGTGTGTATTTACTGTACACTTCTTATGAAGATAAGTTCTGAAAGTAACAAGATATTAAGGTTAAAGTTAAGGTGATGGGAAAATTCAAGCAATCAAATCATTTGAAACCTGAGTTTTCTGGTTAAAAAGCAGCCTTTCTGTTAATTTTAAGTCTTCCATTTTATAAAATATGAAATAGCAGCCCCTTAGTAAAAATAAAGTATAGGAATCATAAGAAAGGTCTGTAAAAAAGGCTAGTAAGTAGATTATCTATCAATCAGAACTATTATATAATTAGTTTGTTCTTTGTTAATTGTATCAGGGAATAGTATTTTAAAGCATATTAATATACTTCTATTTATTCTTCAAAATCTGAGTTACAATTGTTTCTTGTGATATCAGTGCTGAAGAAAATATTACTTTGAGATATTATTACTTTTTTAAAGTTCAATTTTTGAGTCCTTTTAATACTTGAAGATAAAATGATAATTTTTAATTTTTTATTTATATATTTTCTAGTACATTATGATGAGTAAGAATTAATTAAAATACTAGAGGCTATAGGGTCTAAAACAGTTATTAAGGACCATATGGAAAGACCATCTTTCAGAAGGCTGAGATTAGAAAGGGAGAAATTCCACCTTTGCAGTTTGAGAGTAAATGGCCTGTGAAGTAACTGAACCAAGTTGTCCAACATTTTAATGCGAAGGAATTTTCAAATTGTGAAAAATCCTTATTTTGAAATTAGAGTTTTATTACATGAATCTTTTGATTATTTATATTCTTGGGAAGACTAACTTCAATAACTAATCTGGAGAGAGGATGGGGCAAAGCTTACAAGGGGAATCCTACAGCCTCTGTGTGAGGAAGAGTTTAAGAAAAAAATGGTGTTTTCACTTAAAAAAAAAAAAGGAGCAACACGTATGTTCAGTCCTGACTGCTTTCTGCATCTCACTAAAGCTGCTCTAACATCTCCTGTGCTGTTGACTTTGTATATCACTTCAGTTCGCCTCTGCTGAGAATAATTGGTTTAGCTGTTCTGGGATTCATCCAGTATTCCCAACTGTGATGTTAATTCTATGGCAAGGTAAATAAAAGCTCTGTTCTGAAGTCATAATCCCTGAGCTGGAACTTGGCTTTGCCACTGGCATGACTTCACGAAGTCACTTCACTCTCTAAGTCTAGGGTTCCTCATCTGTGAACTGAGAATAACAAGGGCACTGATTCCATGGGGTGCTGTGAGTATTAAGTCCATGGAAGGTTCTCAGTGCCTTCCTGGAGCAAAATATGCATGTAACAAATATCAGCCATCGTTATTTCTACTAAAGCACTAAAAGAAACATATAACTAAAAGACCTAAAACACAGCTTCCTATTTTATAGTGATTTTGGGGGACATGTCATAGGAAATGATTTGATATCCATAGATTTTAAATTCAAAATATTTCATGGCTAATTGAGAAAAATGTTGGGCTCTTTAAGATCACTGTGAGGTTCAGAGATAATAAATGTAAAGCATGTGACACAGTGCCTGACAGATAGTCGGTGGTAAGAGATGATATTATTACCAATATCACCATGATTCATACATTTCTTTTCTCTCCACTTTGGCTTGACATATGGATGCACGCAGCCAAGAGGAAGAAGTCACCCTTGGCTATATGAAACAACATTCTGGGGAAGGCCAAGTTTTTGGCCAGCACATATCCTTCAAAATTCATTTCCCCTCCAAAAAAGGTCTCTCTGATACCTGCTGGTCTAGATCTCCTCCCTCCCTCTCTGCCAGATAGGTTTTTTGGAAAGCATTTGTTATTTAATGAAATAATTGAGTTCTATATATTCTCTTCAGGCTATGTTTTTGCATTTTGACTGATAATTCATGAAGCCAGGATAATGATGGAATGGCCTATGAGAGTAGCTGTAAGGACCCTGTGGTGATCCTTCCCAGAGTCTCAGCTTGCACGATAACCTTGAAGCTTACAAACATGGCTTTGGCTACAAAGGAATCATGTTCAAGGGAACTACTGAATGGAAGTTATTAAAAGTATTAAAATCAACAGAGCATGCAGAGAACTATAGGATAATTACTGTAGCATTCTGTCAAGCTCATACTTGATTTAGAAACTAGTGGCCCATAGATTTGATCTTATTTGCCATCCAAGAATACTTATACAGCAAAAATATCCATTCTTCTGGAAACTTACTCTCTTGGCAATGGCATAATCATTTTTTTTAATCTAGAAACCACCATACATTCATTTAAAACTACTCTGAGATAGGAATTTTATTTAGCTGAGAACTGTGGTCTCCTATTGTGACTTCAATTTTCTAAATTTAACTTATGAATATATAGTATTATTAATTAACTATGAACATGGTTTCTGAAAGAAAAAGACCTGCCTAAATGTCTACCACCCTTACAATATAAGAGCAGCAGGATCTCTATCTGTGTGTAGGAAGGAATGCCACAGGATTGGGAGGATGTATTTGTGCACTGTAGAAATGGGGGACAGAGGCTGGGAGGAACATCTAAGTCCATTGAAGGTATGTTCCACCTCACTCCAGTGACACTGGATGGACTTGAAAGCTGGACAAAAGAATCATCTTACTAGGTGGCAGTGGCCTCTTCAGACTTTGGACTGTGGAGAGACACCTGTGTCTCTGTGAAAATGGTAAAAAGCCTCCCCGTATGTGGTGCTTTGTATGTAATATCTCAAAGGCAGTTAGGAACAAGAAGGAAGTTCCTCTGACTTGGTATTTCCCTGAATTGCTGATTAGATAAATAACATGGCATGCTGCACCACAATGACAGAAACAACTTATAAACATCAAGGGTTATGTGTGGCCACCGCAAATCTGATTTTGGTATTGACTTGATATTTCCTGAGACTAAAAAGAAGAGAAAGTACAAAAATAAGTAGTTTCCCAGGGAGTTATGGCAAAGTTCAAGACATCAAACAAGACTGAACCAAGTGAGAAGTACAACTACCTCCAAGGGTCAAAGAAATAGTGCCAGCCCCCCAGACCACCTAAAGCAGACTATCCTACTCCAGGGAAGGAGCCTTCCCCAAGCAGGGTGCCAAAAGCCTCCAGGAAAGACAACGTTCATCAAATAACATCTAAAATGAGCTCATTTTATATCTATACAAACGTAAGCATATACAATACACATAAATGTACATATTTGTGTATGTAACAATCATTTAAAGGTGTGTAGAAAACTACTTAAATATACTGTATATAATAGTGCTTTATCTTCTCAAACAAGAGATTCTAAAAGCTGTATTATTTTCATAAAGTGGTCTACAAAATGTTTTCGCTCTGAAAAATAACTCTCACGTGCAAGTGCTGGAATTTGGAGTAAAACCGTATTCCCTCCCTAAAACAAACACAGCAGTGCTTCATTTCCAAAACACAGTAATGCACCCAGCAAAACGGTTAACATCTGAGTTGGAATTCGATTTTCATTGTTTCTTCTTTTCCATAAATTAAAAAAAAATCTTTTTTCTAGAGGCAAGGTCTTGCTAAGTTGTTCAGGCTGATCTCAAATTCTTGGCCTCAAGCAATCCTCCCATCTCAGCCTCCAAAAGCATTGGGATTATACACATGAGCTACTATGCCTGGCCTTTTCTGTCTTTTTGTACCTGTAGTTATGAACTAAGTAGTGACTCTATATAAATTTCCATGATCCTATATGAATTTCCAAGTCAAAGAGAACAACTGCAAGACAAATAATGTAGTCACGGCCCTTCAAACAAAAATAAGTGCCCTGCTGCCATGAGAATCCACACAATCTCCTCTGGGCCCAGCAAAGAGACGACTCTCTGCCTCCTTCTCATATTCTGTGTGAGCCCCAAGTGACCGTCCAAACTATTGTCGGGCAGAGCTCATCTGGGGCAAGTCACACTGTGTGGTCCATTCCCATTTTTATTCAGATAAAACAGAACAAAGTAATATCAAAGGCAATTCAGAAGAAAATGGGGGAGAAATGATTAAAAGCGCTCAAACATCTCAAGGCCAGTAAGGTGGGTAGAAAAGGGAGTGAAGCCTTGGGCCAGGCATGGTGACTCACACCTATAATCCTAGCACTTTGGGAGGCCAAGGTGGGCGGATCACAAGGTCAGGAGATCAAGACCATCCTGGCCATCATGGTGAAATCCCATCTCTACTAAAAATACAAAAATTAACTGGGCGTGGTGGCGCATGCCTGTAATCCCAGCTACTCAGGAGCCTGAGGCAGGAGAATCGCTTGACCAGGGAGTCGGAGGTTGCAGTGAGCCGAGATTGTACCACTGCACTCCAGCCTGGTGACAGAGTGAGACTCCATCTCAAAAAAAAAAAAATAAAGAAAGAAAGAAAAGAAAAGGGAGTGAAGCCTTGTTCTTGGCACTGGTGATACCGTGTTGTGGACTCAGGGCCGGATTTTCAAGCAGATGCTACGGAGGAAGTAGACATGACATGGTGAACAGGGAAGAGTTCACCTTTGTTTATGTTGAGTTCCCATGCAGAATATGTCATCAATATCAGCTACATAGGTGCTAGAAACTATTGTTGTTTATTTTTCTAAGTAATGATTTGCTTTATACATCTCCAGATTGAATATGCCACTCTATCCAAAACTGGGAAAATTTTATTTATTTCTCAAAGTTTTTAAAATAAACTCCCTCTACAGACGTTAGGAAGTTAATTAGAGATATTTAAGATATTTGGGTCAAAACCAAAACATTTAAAATCATTTTTAGCAGGTCTACTTTTTGGTATGAAATAAATACATATTGAAATCACCTGTAAATGTATTATTCATAAACACAGCTTAAGAAAATACCTAACACAGCACTCCAGAATGCAGTAACCATGAGTCAATAAGTGAATGCCATCTGCCCACTGTTTACATGATTCTATACATACTTGGGCTATATGCATAACACTAATATAAATAAATATGGTATTCTATCTATATGAAAAGACAAAGATCTTTCTTCTAATAAATGATTTTTTGCTCATTATACCCCAAGTCACCATTTGGGAGAAGTGATAATTATGGGGGGAATTATTGGGAAGAGGCTGGGCGCAGTAGCTCACACCTGTAATCCCAGCACCTTGGGAGGCCGAGGTGGGCGGATCACCAGAGGTCAGGAGTTCGAGACCAGGTTGGCCAACATGGAGAAACCCCGTGCCCACTAATAACAGAAAAAAAAAAAAAATCAGCCAGGTGTTGTGGTGCTTTAATCCCAGCTACTCGGGAGGCTGAGGCAGGAAAACCACTTGAACAGTGAGCTGAGATCGTGCCACTGCACTCCAGCCTGGGTGACAGAGTGAAATTCTGTCCAAAAAAAAAAAAAAAGAGAATTATTGGAAAGATCTGTTGTCCATCTATTTCATCGTATGCTCACTTGTCTTGTCAGCTGAGGTTGAACCATGGCATAGAGGATGTTCAGCCAATGTCCTTGATAGTCCGTCTGTCCACCTTCGATGTTTCCCCTCGGTTGCCTTTGGTATCACATTAGCCTTCATGGTAAGAAACTAGAAGTGCTCTATATCTCATTTAGAGCACTTTAATATAAAATTCCATGTAATAAATTTATTTTAGAGCTATGAGGTAGAAGAAGCTTGGTTCTCCTGAGGAGGTGTTTTTTATGGTCTTGATAACATAATTGTCATGTTTTCATTTTAACTTTAGCCGTGAAGAAACAAACTGTGTGGCCTGCATGTCTGTGTTTAGCTGTTTTTCTGGAGAGCTTTGCTTCTTGCCTATTTTGTTTCTTGATGATGGATGTTTTATTTAAAATCACGTATTATCCTTAAGTATAATGTGATATTAGTTTCTGGGGTTTTATTGGTAAGTTCAGCTACCTCAGTTCTTTAGTGGGAAATGCAAGGATGTAGCTGATTATTACAGACATAGATATAAAACTCTTAGCTAAGCACATGCGCTCCCCTTCCTCTTTCCCACTCTCCTTCCTGTGTGTGTATTTAAATCGCACAGTTGGTTTAATTCATTTCCAATCTTCTCTTTATACAAACGTGCCCTTGGTTTTTAAAGATTCATTAGACCTGTGCTTTGTCTTGGTAAACATAACCATATACACAATTGTCTGTCTTTAAGGGAATTGAAACAATCCCAGAACTGTGTTCTCAATACAGCTTAGTATAAGGTATAATTAAACATTTAAGGACATTTGAGAGGCAACTGTGGAAAACTGACCTGGGGAGGTCATCAGGCAGAGAAATGCCGAGCTCCTCGCTCACTCCCATGTGCTTTCTCCTGAAACAAACACATTCTCAGGATATTGTTTTTGCTTTTTTCCTCTTAATGAGCTGCTTCACATACATTCTGTTCTCAAGAACCTACTTCCTACCTGACCTGGCTCCCATCTAACATAATAAAAATAAAACTTGTTTTTTATTTCATCTATAGATAAATTATGGTTCTAAATGAATTAGAAGCGAACCCATGCAAAGGATATAAAGGATATAATATATATATATAGAAAATTATGCTAGTAAATGGCCACTTCGAGGTATAGTAAGTCACCCAAAGACACCGCAAACTATTTAAATATTTGAAATATAATTGAAACAGGTCTATTCTCAATGAGAAAAAGAAAAGGAACACATTCCCTCTGACTTTGACAAGCTGAATTTGCTAAATCAAAACGCTTAGGAAGAAAAATGAGTCTGTGGAGTAAACCCAGAGACACACTCAAAGGGATCTCAGGGTAATGATTCTCAAGCTGTACCATGTTTCCTCAGGAGACAATCTTCTAGACCTCTGAAATGCAATGAATCCTAAACCAAATGAATTTTGGTAAATATTTCTATAAACTAGTAAAAACTTTTAGAGCAAGGGAGTTCAGTTTAGGAGAGTAAGATACAGGGGACCGCAACGATAGGGCCTCTGTACTATCAAGATACAAAATATATAGGTTGAGCCATAAAACATGAAACCATAAGGCTCTAAAATATAACCCTTACATAACATATAAAAATACATTTTATATGAATATATGCATTATACATGTACTCTATATATATGTATTTTTATATAATACATATATAAAAATAAATTTGGTATATTTATATAAAGCCAACAATTCCACTACTGTGTTTCTACCAAAAAGAAATCGTTATATCAAAAAGTCACCTGCACTCATGTGTTTACTGCAGCACCACTCACAATAGCAAAGATATGCAGTCAACCTAAGTATCCATCAACAGTAACTGAATAAAGCAAACGTGGTAAATATACAATGGAATACTACTCAGCCATAAAAAATGGAATCACGTTTTCTGCAGCATAATGGTTGAAACTGGAGGTATCTTAAGTGAGACAACTCAGAAATAGAAAGTCAAATACTTCATGTTCTCACTTTTAAGTGGGAGCTAAATAATGTGGACACATAGACTTTTCTGTTGGAGACTCAGAAAAGCTAAGGGTATGGTGGGGGTGGATGATGAAAAATTACTTAATGGGGACAATGTACATTATCTGGGTGATGGATATGTTGGGACAACTAAGTTCCTCTTCAAACTCAACTTCCTGGTTATAAGTCGTAAAGTTGTAAATCAACCCAACCTCCCACCCCCTTACTCATCCCCTTCTATACTTCAGCCTTCAAAGCTTTCGTTTTACTACCTTATTTAGAAAAGTTTAAGTCTTAGCCAATCAGAATCAGCTTAGATTGTGCGGTCCAACCCCAGCCAATGGGGGAAGGACACAGAAACAGGAATTGTGTTAGGAATAAAACCCCTTCTCTCCTTTGTTTGGTGTGCGCTTGTGATTGCGTCAGATGCAAGCAGCACCCTTCTGCAGAAGTAAAGTTGCCTTGCTGAGGAATTTGCAGTCTAAGTGCTGGTTTTTCTTTGCAGCACCAAGCACCTATTTCTAACAGATATACTAAAAGCCCAGACTTCACTGCTATACAATGTATCCACATGACGAAATTACACTTGAACTTTTAAAATTTATATATATTAAGATAAATAAATAAAAGGTAAACAAAAAGAAAAAATAAAGTCATTGCATTAAAAATCTTTCATGCATTGCTTTATCATATCATAACTATAGCCAAAGATTTTGAAGAATTATGAGGTCTTCTGTTAAGATGTTAATTCACTGCCACTTGGTTCAATATAACTTGTGAAAACTTTGGTCAAGAACTCTAAACTAGGAAAGCATGCAAAGAAATATTCACTCATAGCAATATTTGATATAGTTGATTTTTCTGCTGCATTCCTCTTCTACAACGAGAAATATTATTCACAGAGAAAAAATTATCCAGGTGTGGTGGAGGGTGCCTGTCATCCCAGCTACTCAGGAGGCTGAGGAGGAAGAATCACTTGAACCTGGGAGGCAGAGGTTGCAGGAAGCTGAGATCACACTACTGCACTCCAGCTTCAGTGACAGAGCGAGCCTCCATCTCAAAAAAAAGAAAGAAAAAGAAAGAAATATGTTCACTTCAATGTCATGCCTGGCTGTGTGTCTGACATTGTTCAAGATCTAATGAAAGGAAATTTTAAGACACACCTAGTATATGATTCAGCCCAAATTCCAGCCAGGCCAGGGTGACTCTACAATTGTGCTCTTTGCCACAAATGACCCTGTGTCCTGCAGTATAATGGACACTACAAGTAATAGCACTGGAGTACAATGTGTGCCCCAGCACGTATGTTTTTAAAATACTATGGTACCTACCGATGAGAAGGGCCTGGTCACACCCTACCCCATTTTCAATGCGTTTCCTGTGTTTCTATCTCTTACTGAAAAGAAATGATGGTTATGTAGCAAAGAAGCCTTGCCTATCCTCCAAAACTCCTTCACAAAATTGACTTCATTTTATCCTCTCCATGATCATCATTGCTCCCAACTCTGGACCCTTTCTGACTTCTCATTCCTCTACTGCCCTTCCTTCTCTCTTGCCTCATATTCAAAACATAGATAGAGTTTGAAGATCATGGCTGGTGGATGAAACTTTTGTTATTTTTATTTTATTTTTTTTTTGAGATGGAGTCATGCTCTGTTGCCAGGCTGGAGTGCAGTGGTGTGATCTTGGCTCACTGCAGCCTCCACCTCCCGGGTTCAAGTGATTCTCTTGCCTCAGCCTCCCGAGTAGTCAGGACTATAGGTGCACGCCACCACGACTGGCTAATATTTGTGCTTTTAGTAGAGATGGGATTTTACCATATTGGTCGAGCTGGTCTTGAACTCCTCACCTTGTGATCCGTCCACCTTGGCCTCCCAAAGTGCTGGGATTAAACTTTACTATTTGTTTGTTTGTGAATTATGGGTCTCACTCTGTCTCCCAGGCTTGAATGCAGTGACTCAATCATGGCTCATTGCAGACTCAGACTCCTGAGATCAATCGACCCTCCCACCTCAGCCTCCTGAGTTGCTGAGATTACAGGCATGAGCCATCACATCTGACTGCAACTTTTATTCCATAACATAAATACTGTGGGTATATAAAGATACAGATATAAACAAGCATCATAGACTGTATTGTATCATATATGAGAAATAAAATATTTATAATTTCTCTACTTCAGTAAATCAGAATTTAACATTATCCAGATTCCCTTCCAGTCTTTTTCAGGTGCGTGGCGTCACATAGTAAGACTCGTTTCTTATATACAATACAGTGTTTGATTAAAAAAAAAAAAATCTTCCCTTAGAAAATCCTAAAACTATTATGCATCAAATCATTTAATATTCAGAATAACCTCACAAGCAGGTGTTAATACCTTCCATTTCACTCATTACAAACAAAGACTCTAGAGAGATTAGATAAGTAGCTTGTCCAAGTTTATAAGCACTAAGTAGCAGACATTGGATTCAAGCTCAGGTTTATGCTCTTTCTACTGAACTACATTTCCTTAAATGTAGCTCAGGATAAAAACTGTCCAGCAGACTTCAAAACTGTGATGATTTTCTTTTCTTTTCTTTTTGAGACAGAGTCTAGCTCTCTCATCCAGGCTGGAGTGCAGTGGCATGATCACGGCTCACTGCAGCCTTGACCTTCCCAGGTTCAAGTGAGCTTCTTCCCTCAGCCTCCTGAGTAGCTGGAGCTACAGATGTGTACTACCATGCCTGGCTAATTTTTTTTTTTTTTGTATAGATGGAATCTCACTATATTGTCCAGGCTGATCTTGAACTCCTGGGCTCAAGCAATTCTCCCACCTCAGCCTCTCAAAGTCCGGGGATTATAAGCATGAGCCACCATGCCCAGCCTGATTTTCTTCTTAAGTGCACGAGTTTTCTTCTTGGCAGATACAAGTTTCCTTCTTGGTGGATACACTTAACTGTATTTTAATGGTTCTAAGATACACATTTTAACGTCTAAGTGGGGATGTATCTCACCATCAAGGACCACTGACATTTGCTGTCACACTGGCCAGGTGGCAGCGGTGACAGACTGGTCACTGCTTGCAGGGGCTTAATATGGTTTTAGTTTCAGTGGCACAACTGGGCATAACTTATTTATGTCAGGTCCACAGATTACAAGGACCACTTGCAGAAAAAATAGAAGTCCTGGCTGGGTTCTGAAAACCTCATTAACACTTTATAAGATCAAGAAACAATTAGCATCAAAATTTACAGAACAGGTTGTGAGCATCTTGCAGGAGAATCCCAGAGATGGCTGCAGAGCACATATAAGACATGCCACGTCGCCAGTGCTCTCAGAGAGAAAGATTTATGGAAAGTATGGCACAGAGAAATACTTACAGAAAAACATGGACTTTAATGACTCACAGTTGAAAACTGACTCAGAAGAGCTGGATGTTGCATGAGAAAAACATTGAAAATAACCTAACCAATTATTTCACTTATTTTTCCTTTTCACATATGCACAGATGCATGTTTAAATAGCCCTAAAAAGCTCTTTCAGTAAGTGTTATATTTAATTAGTAGTCCTTCCTTCTTTTCTCAATGGTGTATAGATAGGCTTGTACAGGTGATAAAATATAGGTAATTTATTTGAAGCATCTCTTATTGTTTGACACTCATTATTTTCAAATGTTTGCTATTGAAGTTAGATAATGCTAGGCCGGGCGAGGTGGCTCACGCCTGTAATCCCAGCACTTTGGGAGGCCAGGCAGATCATGTGAGTTCAAGAGTTCGAAACCAGCCTGGCCAACATGGTGAAATCCCATCTCTACTAAAAATACAAAAATTACCTGGGCATGGTGGCACACACCTATAATCCCAGATACTTGGGAGGCTGAGGCAGGAGAATGGCTTGAACCTAGGAGGTGGAGGTTGCAGTGAGTGGAAATCACACCACTGTACTCCAGCCTGGGCAACAGAGTGAGACTCCGTCTCAAAAAAACAAAATTGCCTTTTTTCTTTCTCTTATTTATCTATAGGATACAAAGAATTATACTGGCAATTTGTATGCGTCTTTATGTGTAATTGATGGGAACATTTTGTCCATCATAGTTCTATAAATATCTCCTGTCTATTTTATTTTCTATTGTTTAAACTACCATGGCATAGTTGTTATAAAATTTTAGATAGTTAAATGTTTTGTGATTTCTACTACTTTACAAACATTGAGTTTTCTAAAGTTTTGTTATTTTTGTTTTTAACTCATTCATTTGAAACATATTGGTATATGATATGAAATATGAATCTAAATTATTTGGTTTTTAAATAGCTAATTTGTTGCCCTATTTATTATTCATTTTATTAGATAGTTTTTTCTCCCTAATTGTTCTGAGATACTACTATGACAATATACTTTTCTTCTATGCAATATAAATTATTTCTTCTTGTATTTGCTGTTTTGTTGATTTTTTAAAAATTTGTTATCAAATAAATGTCCTGGTTTTTTTTTGATAAAAGATTTCACATATTAAAAATATGGCACAATGACATGAAATTGAAAGGAGTTTAAGGAAAGGGAAAATATAACAAACAAAAAAATAAACCAGAGGCAAGAATTAAATGGAGGCAAGGGTGAAGCTAGCCATGCATGTCACGATGTCCTTACAGGTGTGGAGGGCAGGCCACAGAATCAGCTCAGCTTTCTAGTAGGCTGTGCAGAAAAGGGATCCCTTTCAACAAGTCCTAGTGTCCTTGGGATGAGAAGAGAACAACTGTTCAGAATACAAGGAGATAGATGATGTGCTGAGTTGGCGGGTATTTCTCACTGGGGCTCGTGGGGAGCTATTCTGGGATATAATGGATCAGTGACTGGACAATACCCTTACAGTTGATGTAATAATTCCATGAGAATCCATACAAGTTAGTGGCTCCCCAACAAAATAAAGAGCAAATTTAGGGTGACACTTTCAGGCAATCTTATTTTGTTCACTGTTACATCCTCATCACCTGGCACAGTCATGGCACATAGTAAATAAAAGCACATAGTAGATGAATGAATGAATGAATGAAGAAGTAAAGTACTGAGTGGCACTACCCGTAAGATTTTACTTCCTATGAAACACGTATAATGTGGCTGTACAATACAGCAGGTTCAGTATCAGCCCATATGTTTCCGCATTTATTTGATCTAGGGGTAGGTGTAGGAGCTTTCAGTGGAAGTCGAGGTGGCCAACATGCACTAATACCACACTGCTGAATTTATTGTCACTCTATAATACATGTTTTCTAATCTGATTGGCTAATCCTCTTTTATTTTTTTCTTTCCTCAACATATTTTTTCCTATTATTTAATCTCGCCTTTTAAAGTTCAATCTGTCACTGAAATGGTCTATTCTATTGTCTCCAGGGAAGGTACCCTTAAGTCCTGCTGTCCTTAGGGCAGCCTGGTTCACGCCTGTTGTCCCAGCATCCTGTATCCTTCTCAGAATGTCCAGACTTGGATGATATGTCATGTAGTCACCCTGCTTACATCTTCTGTCCATCTTATCCATTCCCAGAGCCACTATCGTAGTCTGACTCACCTCCCTCCCAGCCAGCCCCCAGCCCCACACCCCAGACTCTTCACTCTCTTCCTGCTTCCCCTGTTGTGTGGCACCAACCCATGCTTCTTCCCAGCTTACAGCCCAAATCAATGCTCCTTTCCTGTTTTTCATACTTTAAAACATGTGTACTGAATAAGTTAACTCATAAACTGGCATCCATTTTCCCCCAAAGTATGTCAACCTCCAAGAAAAATCTCTGTTGAGATTTTGTGCTTAATTGGTAGGAATAATAGTACACTTGGTGTCATCTTCTCTGTTAATGATTCTTATTTGATTTATTGAGGGATTGTTTCCAACCTGTTTTCCCAAAACGTAACCTTTCAAATTTTATCAGAATTCTGAGGCCTACACAATTTAAAGTCTATGGTGAATTTAGTGAACCATATCGTGAAGATACATTAAGAATACACTGTGGCAAATCGTTGGTGTGCCTCTTAAATACTTTAGGATAAAGCTAATATAGTATAAGGCTGTTATTCTTAAAAGCCTTCCACCTAAATTCATATTTTCATAGCATACCAACTTGGCAGGAATTTTATCCTGAATAAACGAGTGAGGAAAATTAAGTGCATAGGTTTCGATCAGACAATAAAATTATAATAAAAGTGGACACTGCATCTTTTGTCTTGATTAAAACTTATATTCATTGAATTTCTCTGTGAGACAGAACAGGTTAATAAGGAAGTAAAATCTGACATTATTTATGATATAAAGTCATATTCTTAATTCTTGAAAAATATCTTTGTTGTTTTTATGAAGAACTGATTTTCATAAACCTGGTTTTGTTTCACTGAGAGATTAAGTGTATCTCTTTAGGAAAATTGGTAGTCAGTAATATGGATATAAAAACATTTTGGGTTGGGCTCAGGGGCTCATGCCTATAATCCTAGCACTTTGGGAGGCTGAGGAGGGTGGATCACTTAAAGTCAGGAGTTCAAGACCAGCCTGGCCAACATGATGAAACACTCTCTACAAAGACCAGCCTGGCCAACGTGGTGAAAGTCTGTCTCTACTAAAAATACAAAAATTAGCTGGGAATGGTGGCACATGCCTGTAATCCCAGCTACTCAGGAGGCTGAGGCAGGAGAATCGCTTGAACCCAGGAAGTGGAGGTTGCACTGAGCTGAGATCATGCCCCTGTACTCCAGCTTGGGTGACAGAGTAAGACTGTCTCAAAAAAAAAAAAATTGTTTGTCTACTTTCTCTTTCTCACTGGGGGGTAAAGGAGAAATTGATTTAAGTGGGAGAAAACCTCTAGGTTATGCTAAAATAGAATGGTAAAATGCAATTCCTATCCAAACATCTTAATAGGAAGAACGGTGTGTACTATAATAGAATGTAAGTGTTCTGCAAAGCAGTTTAGTTGATGTACTCTAATAGAACTTAGAGACAGGTGCTTTTCATCTCTTAAGAGTTTCTACTTTGTCGGGCTGAGCGCGGTGGCTCACACCTATAATCCCTGCCCTTTGGGAGGCCGAGGTGGGCAGATCACGAGGTCAAGAGTTCGAGACCATCCTGACCAACACGGTGAAACCTTGTCTCTACTAAAAATTAGTCAGGCATGGTGGCAGGCGCCTGTAATCCCAGCTACTCAGGAGGCTGAGGCAGGAGAATTGCTTGAACCCGAGAGGCAGAGGTTGCAGTGAGCCGAGATCATGCCACTGCACTCCAGCCTGGGTGAGTGAGACTCCATTTCAAAAAAAAAAAAAAAAAAAAAAAGGGTTTCTACTTTGTCATAGTAGAGGATATCCAAAACAAGAATTTGTCACTAGACAAAAAAATCATAATTACTTTGAGATCCTGGCAGTTTCTTTTCAGCCTTCAATTTCACTATGCTAATTATAAAGAAAAGTAAACTTACATTTTTTGCTCTGGAGAATATCAAGCAAAATATTTGGTCCACTGTCTAAGCACTTGATAATATGAACAACTGGAACTATTAGACAACAGGTAACAACGTTAAACACTAAACTTCCCATTTGGAATGTTACATAATAAACAGCCGGAGACTACTGACATTAACACCTACTATTGTGCTGCATTAGTTTTATGGAAACAATAAACCCTCCTGGATGATGAACATTTTGTAATTCAAAGAATGACTCATGGAAAATATTATTTTCATTTGCTAAAGTGCTGTAGGATTGAATTTAGAAATGTCTTGCTGTGCTAAAATGGATTCATTTTGAATGGCAATTCAAAAGCTACAATAAACTTTAAAGATGCACAAGGATGCTTTGCTTCTTTCATCTGTTTGGGAAAACAGAAGCAACCAAACATAATAATGTTCCTGGGACCCATTACACAGTTATGTCCTGTTACATAAACAAGCATTATATAAAACAGAGTCATGATTAGCCTAGCTTTTCATGGAACAAATAAACATTAACCAAATAAAACCAGTTTTTACAAGATGGCATCCAACAAAATATTACAATTGAGGTTCACTCTGTCCAAAACTTTAAAAAATGTCAGCATACCTTGATTTTGGTTGACCTCACAGATCAACATCTGGACTTTTAAAAAAGGCTTTACCAAAGAATTCGCTGAGTGATTCTTTAAGGACGAGTCTAAACCAATACAATCAAATAGAATTCAGTTTAAACTTAGTATTTGGCAAATGGATTGTAAATGAAGATAGGCTGTATAATGAATCACGACACTAAAGACTGATGTGAAGGGCTTGAGGGAAAACAAAGGCTTTCATCTGAAGGGATGACCCCTGGACCAAGGTCACTAATACCACTGCTCATTTTCTCATGTTGTTTTAAGACTTTTTTGGGGGGTTTTATACTGCTTTCAACAGCATTTGCATGTAAGAAAGTGGACAATGACTTTAATAAAGAGATCTGAATGGAGCATTGGGGTTTTTTTTTCTAAATTATTATTTATACTCTGCTTTTCTCTGATCACAATGATTGTGTTAAAAGGTAAGTCTTAAGAAGTCACTCACTATTAAAAATTTTCTTATTTCATATCTTCTTGAAGATTTAATTAAACCTGATTCTGAAGAAGATGGTGACTAGTTGGTCATTGTTAGCAAGACGAGAGTTACAGCAAATGATTTCTTAACAGCAAGAATGTCTCTCTTTAAGATTTTAAAACTAGAAGAGATTCTCATTATTCTGGATTTTAGGATGTATGAATTACTTTTCCAAGACTCATTCGTTGCAATGGTTTAGTTTGAATGTAATCCCAGGAAAATATTTTTTTTTTTTGAGCTCTGAAGATCAAATCTCTAAAACGTTCATGTAGAAAACGTAATTTAATCTTTTTAACGCCCCCTTGTGTGACATGGTTAGCTCTAAATCACACCGAATTTTAATCTAAAAGTGCTTCATAAGACCATACACCTTCCTTAAGGGTTTCAGAGCACAAACCTTCAAATATGTTCCATTATTGACAGGCAAAGGTTAAAAAAAGAAATCTTGAGTACCAAAACAAGTATCTTTTAAAGTACTCCCCTCTTCAGTCTGAAATTCCATGATTCTATACCTGGGTTATTTTCACTGCGGACAATAACTAGCTTGCTCTAGCTTTGCCAAAGTTGCCACAAGAAACACAAACACAAAAACTGAAAAAGAGAAAACACCACTAAATTTTTCATTTTTTTTTCTCCAGGAAAGTTAGAAATAAGTATATTTTCTCTCCTTTCAAGTTCTGAAAATAAAACCCCACTAATCGTGTATCATTGCACTGATTATTGCTTCACTAAATCTCAGCTAAATAATTTGCTACAGTACCATTTCCTCATGCCAGTATAATTTCTATGTGCAGAATGTTTTCTTTATTTCACCCTCATAAACATATACTTTTATCACCTAAAGAGTTGCTACTCTACCCTGTTACGTTAGAGAAGTCACTCAATCATCACATTTCATAACAAATTATACAGGTACATACTGGAATGTTATTCACCAGCTGGCTTAGAATTTAACAGTTTATAAATGTGCAAATATCTGAGATTTGAGGCTGAAAGGTACTATTATGTTATTAATGTGAACGCACGCTCATTGTAAATACTGTGGTAACCCAGGCCTGAAAGAATCTATGAAGTTAACATTATGCATTTTTGGGTTTTGAGGTTTCTGAAATGCATCCATCATTCCCGACCAACTGACGTTTACAAATACCACGAAGCCTGACCATCAGGCAGCTTTGTTTTCATTCCCTGTGCCTCCCTTGCCCTCTTCCTGTCTCGGCATCTTTATCTAACCTCTGTAACCAGTCACAACTCCTTTATTATCATCTGAAAAATAGTGCTGAAACGTTTATAGACAATCAATTTGTAATTAATAGGAACTGACTTTATGGGGTTGTTTGATCCCTGCTGGTGGGAGAAAGCCTGGCTTATGGCTAATGGATTTTTTCCATCTCCTTCAGTGGTGATGTGTGGCAAATGGATTGTAAATGAAGATAGGCTGTGTAATGAATTACGACACTAAAGACTGATGTGAAGGGCTTGAGGGAAAACAAAGGCTTTCATCTGAAGGGTTGATCTGTGGACCAAGGTCACTAATACCACTGCTCATTTTCTCATGTTGTTTTAGAACTTTTTTTGGCCTTCATGCTGCTTTCAAGAGCATTTGTATGCAAGAAAGTGGACGACGACTTTAATAAACCGATCTGAATGGATCTGAATGGAGCATTTTGGATTTTGTTGTTGTTGTTGTTGTTTTTTGCGACCAAGTCTCACTCTGTCACCAGGCTGGAGTGCAGTGGCTCAATCTCAGCTCACTACAACCTCCACCTCCCAGGTTCAAACAATTCTCCTGCTTCAGCCTCCTGAGTAACTGGAATTACAGGTGCACATCACCACACCCAGCTAATTTTTGTATTTTTAGTAGATACAGGGTGTCACCATGTTGGTCAGGCTGGTCTTGAACTCCTGACCTCGTGATCCACCCCGCCTTGGCCTCCCAAAGTGCAGGGATTATAGGCGTGAGCCACCTTGCCTGGCTGGACCATTTGTTTTTGAAGCAACTTTTGCTGTCCCCAGTTTCATCTCACAGGAGCCTCCCTCAAGGGCACTGCCATAGACTCACACATATTTCCTCTAATGCCTTGAAAAGCATTTTCCTAAAGTGAAGATCTTGGGAACATTTTATCTGTTGGCCAGAAGCCTAAATAGCAATCAGCTCAGAAGATGATTCTGATGGCACGGGACAAGCATTGTGCCCTAGAGGGAAAGCTCACTATGAGGTTAGCCTGTGTAGGACCAGGGGAGTATACACAAACAGATGTCACTGCAGTCACACCATGGACGTTTGACATCTATTTTTCTGCATTTCCTTTCTATATTTCTCTCATTTCCTTCCCTTTTTCCTTCTCTTTTGTCCTTTCTTCCTTTCTCCCAAAAATATTTATTGGGAATTTCCTATGTGCTACACACTTGTACTGGTGAGAAGAAAATTGCAGGTCCTTCCACCCCGCCATCCTCAGCATTAAGTCTAAGGAAGGAGAGACATGGATAACCACTCTACTGAACGTACAATTGCAAAGCAGGATAAGTGCTCTGAAGGAAAGGAACGTAGCTCTAGAAGAAGGTTAAACAACACAAAGAAACCTAACCTCGATAATGTGGAAGATTTGAAATCTTGCAGTCAGAAGGTTTGGATGTGAGGTAGCGATGGAGCTGGAATCTGAAGGCTGTGTTGTTAATCAGATCTAACAAGGCTGGAAGAAGAAGTAGCTTGAGCAAAGGCCCTGTGGTCATCTAAGGTCTACATGAACTTATATAGCAAGAAAGCAGAGAGGGAATGGCGGGTGGGTAAATAAGGAGAAGCGAGATCACAACAGGGTCAGGTGGTCAGAAAGATACTGAAGGGTTTTCACTAGAGGAAATCAGAGGGCCACTAAGGGCGCGGTATGAGTCAGGGACTGGAGGGAAATAGGAATGGACACAAGAAGACTTAATTAGGAGGAATTTCAGAGTCCAGGTAGAAGATGGTGGACTTTTATCCAAAATCACTGAAACGAAGTCAGAAAAACAGAGGCCCCAGATGCACTTTGGTCTGTTCTCATCTAAAAAGCGTTTGTATGGATATAGCTGTCCCACCAGGCAGCAGCCAGAAGTTACAGCTGGGAGCATGGCTTGCAGTGCTGTTCTGAACATGTCAGTCTCAGCGCCTGTCACACCCAAGGTCGCTTTTGAGTGAGAAGCACCCAGTCACCTGCCTGTGGAAGCACAGGGAGCCAGTTCACGACTAATGATTATCACAGAATTGATCACGTTAGCCAACTGACTCAACAGCTGGATTCTCGAGGTGGCCTGGTATGGTACATGAATACAGAATTTGATGCCCACGATATGACGTTCCCAGTACATTCATCTTCAAAAGTCATTCTTGCTCGTGGCTATTTTACTTCCCAAGGGACATTTTCTGTGTCTGGAGACATTTTTGATTGTCACAACTAGGGAGGTGAGAGCTACTGGCACCTGCTCTGTAGAGGAAAGGGATGCTATTAAACATGGTCCAGGGCACCAGGCTCCAATCCACCTCCCCCAGCAAGGAATGACTCCGCCCCTGTGGTGACAGTGCCCAGGCTGAGTGTACAACTAAAATCCTTAGAATCTGCAAAGGGCCTCCCAGCATGACCAACATGGTGAAACCCCATCTCTACTAAAAAGACAAAATTAGCCAGGTGTGGTGGTGGGTGCCTATAATCCCAGCTACTTAGGAGGCTGAGGCAGGAGAATCGCTTGAACCCAGGAGGCGGAGGTTGCAGTGGGCTGAGATCGCACTACTGCACTCCAGCCTGGGTGACAGAACAAGACTCTGTCACACACACACAAAAAAAACTGTCTTTTTATCTGCTAATGTGTTCACTCGTGGCTCACGGCTCCCAGGTAGCTACAGGATGGGACTGGGTACCAGAAAGACCAAGGCAGAATTAGAGGGTTGGGACTTTCAGCCCCACCCCAACTGCAGGGGAAGGTAGAGGGACTGAAGGTTAAGTGGACTGCCAGTGGTCAGTGGCTTGACTGATCATGCCTATATAACAAATACTCCATAAAATCCCAAAGGACAGGGTTTGGGAGGCTTCTGGAGAGCTGAATACATGGAGTTTCCCGGAGGGTGACGTGGCAGGGAGGGCACAGAAGCTCTGCATCCCTTCCCTCATACCTTGTCCTGTGCAGCTCTTCATCTGTACCCTTTGCATCCTTTTTTGTTTTTTTTTTGACACAGGGTCTCACTCTGTTGCCCAAGCTGGAGTGCAGTGGTGCGATCTCAGCTCACTGCTACCTCTGCCTCCCGGACTCAGGGGATCCTCTCACCTCAGCCTTCTGAGTCACTGGGACTATAGGTGTAAGCCACCATGCCCAGCTAATTTTTTGTGTTTTTTTATAGAGACAAGTTTTCACCATGTTGTCCAGGCTGGTCTTGAACCCCTGGCCTCAAGGGATCCACCCACCTCGGCCTCCCAAACATGCTGGGATTATTACTCCTGGCCTGTAATATCCTTTATAATAAGACAGTAAAGGTTTCCCTGAGTCATGTGAGCTACTCTAGTAAATTAATCAAATCCAAGGAGGGGGGTCATGGGAACCCCAGCTATAGCCAGCCAGTGAGAAGAACGGGTCATTCAACCTGGGGTTTGCAATTGGTATCGAAAATCAGGAGAGGCAGACTTGAGACTCAACCCTCAAACTGCGGAATCTGACACTATTTTCAGGTAGACAACATCAGAATTGAACTGACGGGGGGACACCCTGCTGGTGTCTGCTGCTTGATGAACGGGGAAACCCCCCCTGACATTTGGTCACTGAAATCTTCTGTGTTGATTGTTGGGTGTGAGAGCAGAGGAAAAACACTTTGTGTTTTTTCCACTCAGATTGCAAAACCCTGACTTTCAACGACAGAACTGATCAAGACTTCCATGTATTATGAACATGGCAGACAAAAGAAAATTCTTAGCTTCGTAACGGAAATACAGGAGAAACGTGATGTTCCAGGAAAGCAGCTGAGACATGTTCTAACAGTATAGCTTATTCGCAATAGATTGGGTATTTACTCAACCGATGTTTACTAAGCATCCAATAAACTCAAAATACTTGTTAGACAAAATGACAATACCTAAGATGTTTTCACAGATTCACTAATCGCCAATATTTCTTTGAATGTAAAATATCTTATAAAGGTTTTTTGCAGAAATTAAATCAGTGGTTTCCCAAATTTGACATGCTATTTGATTGTTAACAGATAATGCAACTAATTTTTTTGTTTGTACCTTTTCGTAATTACAGAGCTGGAGAAAGAAGCATTCTATATGATAAGATGTGTTTATGGTATCAACATTGAGCAACTTTGGTTTAAATTGTTCGTAAGTAATGTCTTTCCTATTGATGTGCTAGACGGCTTCTCTCTGTGCCTCTAGGTCACTCTCCATCTTCTCTGCCAGTACCCAGCTGACTGATCTTTACAGATGGTGTCAACAGATATGTCTACCCTCTGGCTTCAAGTTGAGTTGGTCAATGAGGGGGTGAGAGAAAAGTGAAGTAGGGGGTCTTCATTCACCCAGCCCTTCCCCAAGAGGTCACCACAACCTAATGGTGGCCCCCATGGCTCATCTTACAGAGACATTTGTGTAGCTCTGTTTCCACTCACCATTTCCAGCCTAGGGTGGGAGCACAGCCTCTACAGTATCTCCTGCATGCCACAGTCATATCACTGAAAATAGTCTCATTATTAAACTCTCATTGAAGAAGCGTTCTAATTGAATTGGACTATTTTGTACTGAGAGCCTGATGAATATAACTCATCTAATGATGATGGAAATGTTCAGGAAGATATACAGTTTCCATATATGATTACATGGTACCTTACAACGGATGCACGAATGATCTGGATAATAGATCCATGTAGTTGGAATAAATCCACAGATGCAGCATTTGATGTACAAAAATCTTCACAGAACCAAAGCATAAGGCAGAAGGAAAGCTTTGTGACTCTTTACATTATAGATGATTCCAGGCATCAGTGTAATATTTGCATAGCTCTCTAGAACAAGGGACCCTGGAGACTCAGGAAGAATCAGAACTCTTTTCATGAATTTCTTTAGTGCGGTCAAGTTCCTTCTTTTATGAACCAGCAAAGTTAACCCCCTCTTCTAAAGAATTCCTTCATTACCACTTACATAGTTCAATCCCCAGCTTGCTTTGAGACTGAAAAATATCTCTAAGATACTTTATTACATAAGTGTTCTGCCTACAAATCCTGTAAGTCTTAGTCTTTTTGCTGTAATAGGAGGCACTGCTGAAAGTACGTGATATTTGCAGTTGTGGGTGACTGTGCCGTGGGGATGAAACTAGGTCTCCTCATCAAGATGAACATAGGTTCAAGTCTCCATCTTAGCCACTTCCTAGATGTGTGATTATGAATAAACTCCTTAACTTTTCTGAGCCTTAGTTTCATGATCCCTGGAATGGGATTAATATTATCTCTTCCCAAGCATTTGATTATAATTAAATGAGATGATGTAAACTGCACAGACCAGTTTTTGTCTGTTGAGGTTTTTCTTTTTTACTTTCTTTAATCTACTCTAACACCTCTGGAAAAGTAGTCAAAATGAGAAAAGTAAAACCTGCATCACGAAAGAAGCAACTTGACACACACATGCAATTAAATCACTTCACCAAGATATGTCACTAAATTGAGACCACCAGAAGTAGCTGATACAGTGGCTTGCTTCACCGTTTATCAGTAATCTCTTCAACTTCTCTTTTCTTTTGACTTCACTTGTGTCTTATTTTCATGCCATGCATCTCTGGGAAACCCAGCCTGAAGTGGCATATATTTGATGCTCAGTAATATATGGTAGATGACATAAGAGATTGACTTTGCAAAATCTACTGCTATTCTGAAGAATCCTACAAGTAAACTAGTTTTCAGTATGCCATCTTTCTTATTAATGTTCCTCAATAATACTAAGAATCAATATTTCCATAAAGAAAAATGCAAGCTATATGTTACTCACATTTGACAAAAAGTTATTCTAAAAGAAAACATTAGAAAATCAGTTTCAAAGTAGTGGTACACAAATTTGATTCTTTGTCAAAGGTTTTAAATATAAAAGTAGCTTAACCGTCGAGTCATAAGTCTAAAATAGGATATTCAGGATATTTAAATGGCCTTCATAGTTTCTACAAAAGAGGACTTTCAAATTCACTCTTCTTACAGATCTTGAACGGCCAGATAAAAATCAGAACTCCAACCAGTTCCCACCATCTCTGATGTAAGCCCCTATTTTGTGTGCCGGACGACTTAGTGGACGCCAGGGGCAGATCAATTTACTGTAGCACAAGGTGTCTCTGTCCCAAGATTTGTGTACTTGCATTTGTGGCAAGTCCAGTCATATATTACAGATCTCCTCTGGCTGTAACTGGAGACACCTGATGTACAATAGTGCTGAAAGAAGTGTACTTTTCCAGCCAGGGAACTTGTAACAGATCCTGCTTCATCTTGCATTGCCACACAAGCTACTTCCATTCCATCCTTCCTAAAAGTGCTTCAGTGACCGAAAGTAGAAAAGTGGAGCAGAATAGAGTGTGTATGCCTCAGAGAGTCCAGTCACCCGACAGTCCTAACACGATGCCATTTAAATCTTGAGTGGTTTTACTTTTAAAAAAAATTGGCAACTCTAAAAAAAGTTCACTAGAAAATAATGCATTTGTGAATTTTCACTCGTTTTCTTTAAGAAGCTAGGATTTTCATAGACTCAATACACTAAATATTGAGATTTAATACAATTAATTTTGCTGATGCAAAGGTAAAGTGAAAGAACAAGTGAGAGAGAATACTACAATTCGATGTCATAAAGATGGGTCATCAAAATGCTTTTCAGTGATCCATTCAATAACATGTCCTGTCATGAAGGTTTGAGTACAGAATAGGAAAGAAAATTGTGGGGCTTCCTCCTTTGATGGGAGCCCCTCAGCACATGAGAGGCAGAGGGCTTGGTGGGTAACGCTGATACATTCCTTGTCAATTACCAGGCTGGCTTCCCCCTTCATGATCAAGGAGCGGAAAGGGGGCAAATCAGATAACTTGTGGCTTAAGTCGTCTGTATTATGTGTAGGTTTCAATTTTCCTTAGTTCCCATTCTCATAGACACTAGACAGCTACCCTTTAATCTTTTCCTTGGCAGCTTTAATCTCTCTCCACTCAGCCATTTCTAAATTGGGGGATAACATCAATACCGTGAGGATTAGCTAAGCGTATCTGTAAGTACGTGACAATCACCGTAGGCTGTTTTTATACTGTAACTTCAAAACCGAATCTGCTATGGAATTGCTCAAGTTAACCATCTCCTCGATAATGAGTTGTTTATAGAATGAAGACGAACAACCCAGATGCTTTGCAATAATCACTTTAGAAAAATATGTTGTTAATTTGTTCCCTATTATCCTGGAGGAATATGTCACACAACAAAATATGGAGAGAGTGGAAGAGAAAAAAAGGAATGGAACATATTTTAATTGATGAGTTTCAGACTAGCCTGGGTGATACAGCAAGACCCTGTCTCTAAAAAACAAGGAAGAATGAAGTAGAGAGTATATCTGTGGGCAGATACAGGTTATAGAGATCCTCAGTTCACAGAGCAATGGATATTTACTTTTCCACTATACAGCCCTATCAGCCGCCCACAACGTTGGTTGCTATTTTTAGCCAGTTCTTTTCTGCAAGCCTTCCATGATTTCAAAGGGATGCTTCTGGTCTTCTTGAAAAGGAGTAGTCTTGCATTTCCCACCATTTCAAGGATCAACACTCCCAGCACCTTCACTCCCAGAGATTCCTTTATTCAGACTGCCCTGCTATTGGAGCTAACTGTTACAGGAACACCGCCGATCACCTAAGCCACAATTGTTCAAAACACTGGCTCGCATTGGGAAAACAGGAGTTGTTTATTTCATGGAAAGCCTTCTTCATCTTATGAATGGATTTAGTTACCAACACAGTCCTTTCATTGGTGAGTCCCTGATTTAGTTACTTGCCACAGCTCTAATCAGGCACATGGCGGCTGCATATGGTGAAATTTACCTGTGGCATTTGCCTTCAGGAGGAGAATTCATTTAACAGTTGTGGTTAGCATAACTATGTGGTTATCTTCTATTATAAAAAAAAAAAATTCTGGGACATAAATTTGATTATCTTCTGGAAGGTTGTTGATAACAGTGAGTCTCTCCCCTTCCTGTCTCTGTCCCAGCCCTCACTGGAGGACATCACTCAAAATGATCTCTAGTGCACTAAGGACGGTGGGAACGGAAGAGCACATGGGCAGAGCAGCCCGTAGTCTTGGCTGTGGCTCTGGTACTGGGAAGTCACTGAATGCTCCCCATCCCAGATCCTTCATGGAAGGTTCCTTCTAACTCTTACAATTCGAATACATAGGACCACATCATGGAATTGAGCCTCAGAAATGAATTCTATTTCAGGGACTTTTCTCATTTCTTCTGGAATGCACCAGGTTAGCATAACCTATACTTTTTACTGAGAGTGATATGGCATTGCTGCTTTCCTTCTCGTTTCATCATTTGTAATGAATGACAGCTATTGACCCACTTTCTCCTTAGTGAAATTATAGTGATTCTCATTTTCTTAGAAAATCTTTTGTAGACTTTCTGTATTTCTTAACATTCAGCAATTGTTATAGTTCTCAGAGTGCTTTACGGGTTACAAAATAACTTCATATAGTTTTTCCTTTAAAAACTGACATCCTCGTATGGCAAATATTATTATTCTCATTTACAGGTGAGGAAAGGAAGATCTAGGAAATACAGTAACCCACTTTAGTTCCCACGCTAGTGAACTGAGGGAACTGAAACTTAACATTCACACCATTTGACTGCTCACTCAAGCAGTTAGGGCTGTGAAGTTAGATTCAAACCTTGGCCGAAGCTTTCTAACCAAAAGGCCTTTGGGAAAGCTCTTGAATCTCTCTGAGCTTCAGTTTTCTCATCTGTAGAATGGCAAGAATACTGGCTAAGTGTCAGTGAGGCTGTGAGGATTAAAGGGGATAATTTTTATGGGGGGAGCTCCACACAGAGCCCAGCGGATAATGATCAGACACTCCATTAAGGTGAGTGTCTTGTCCTACCTTCTCCCATAGCCTTCCTTGTCTCTGTTGTGGTTAACATTGGATCTATGCCGCTTATGCTGGAAAAGCATGCCCTGCATCCTTTCCTGAGTAACTTATTCTCTTGGATCAGTCATATGATACTTAAAAAATATTATTTTAGAGATGGAGTCTTGCTTTGTCACCCATGCTGGAGTGCAGTAGCACTATCATTACTCACTGCTCCTGGGCTCAAGCGATCCTCCTGCCTCAGCCTCCTGAGCAGCGGGGACTGCAGGCATGCCACCATGCTTGGCTAAGTTTCTTTTCAATTTTTTTTGTTGAAGAGACAAGGTTTTGCTATGTTGCCCAGGCTGGTCTCAAGCTCCTGGCCTCAAGTAATCTTCCTGCCTCTGCCTCCCAAAGCTCTGGGATTCATGAACTACTGTGCCTGGCCTAACGCTTTTTCTATAGACCTTTGTCTACCACATTTGTGAAACTCCATTTGCAATCTGACTGGCAAAGGGCACTCATTTCCACGTGATGATTGCTCTGGAAGTGTAAGCTAAGCAACACCCTACATTTGTAAATACACAAGACACAAAAGGAGAGAAACACTTCTCCATAACCTCCTTCCTTAGATACAGTATCAGGGTTCTAAAATTAACTTCTTATATTTAAAACACATGAAATTTATTTAAAAGAACTGAAGAAGAAAAATATGTCTCTTATTTCCTCGGATACTTTCCTAAATACTAAAATCAGTTGATTTTCAAGACAAGAATTGTTAAGAGACACTCAGTCAACAAATGGCCAATCCTTTGCGATGTGTATCACTCCACTAGAATGGAAGCAGCACGCAAGCAGATCTCTGTATGGTCTGTTTTGTTCTTTATCTCCAGGTGGTACAGCAGAGCCATGAACCCAGTAGGTCACAGTAAATATTTGTGACATGAATGAATGAGTGAAATGAGTACGTAAACAGGTTGAGTGCTCTGTGGGTGTGCGGATAGATATGCAGAAGTACAGAAGGTGCTCTCCTGCCTTCGGGGAGCTTGCAGTCAGCCTCAAGAGACACAATTTACAAGAAAAGAGGAGTACTACACACTGCCAGGAGTTACTGAGTGGTGTTCATTAGTGCACAAGGAGGGCTTGGGGACACAGAAGTTCACTGTGGGGGACAGAAACCTGACTTTACTATAGGAGTTATTAAGAAATTATTTTAGGCATATAGAGAGGAAAAGGGGTCCTTGGGAAATTTTTATTTCTTTTAAAGTAGCTCCAGAAACATTTCTTGTCTAGCAGGAAATTCCCAGCAGGCAAGCTTTGATATGCAAATACAGGCCTTTGGAAACTGGGTCCACCTACAGATGGCGATTCCCTCCATCTTTCCTTGGCCCCGACTTGTGCCTGGCAACATGACTGCCCCCACATATCCCCACATGTGTAGAATATCTTGGTGCCCTTATTTGCATATTAAAGAGCTAGGGTGGGAGGGCCAGCTTTTTCAAGGGTTTCGTGAATGACATGCCTAGTCAAATCAATCCTCTGAGCCCTATGCAAATCAGACAGCGCCTCCTCCAGCCTCCTCATATAAGCAGCCAGCAGCCACTTTTCTGCTGCACAGGGGTTTTCCCCTTTGTTCGAACCCCCACTCCCTCCATCTCTGTATGGGGGAGCTGTTTTCTTCTTCCTTCCTTCTTTCTTGCCTATTAAACTTTTCGCTCCATAAAACCACTCCCTGTGTGTCTGTGTCGTTAATCCTATGGGTGCGAGACCAAGCTCCCTGGTGTTCCTCCAGTCATCGGAGCCATATCAACTTGTTTCCCCCGCCAATAATCACTCTGACAAGGCTTTTAAATGAATACACGCAGCATTAAAACAATGGTCATATTCACGTCCACAAGTTGCCACTGACTCAGTTTATATGAACGTTGAGACACAAACACACAGAAACGACTTGCCATGATATGAGAAGACACTTTTGTTTGCTTCGACGACATTCTAATTGTGGTATTATTATTTAATATTCTGATAAACTCTGTGATTGGCTCAGGCCACTTTGACTTTTCCCCTAAAACATTCATTCTTCTTTTTGAGAATTAATATACCCTCTAATGCCACTGGTCCTTAAATACGGACATGTACAGCTGGGTTTGAAATTGATAAATGCATCGCCTTAGAGTCCTAGCCCTGGGCAGAAGAGGACATGGTGGGTGGTCAGAGTTCTGATTAGTGCAAGAAAGGGACACACTTTACAAAACAGCACATTTTTTTTCTAATTTTGAAGATGAAAGTACTCAATGGGTAACTGAAAAACACAGAAATATGTTTTTAAAATGCATCCCCCCCCTTAGAGATAACCATTACAATAAATTTTGCTTGCATTCTTAGTGTCATAGTCACTTACTCAAAATATGTATGAGACGTGTTTGTGTCTGTTTAAAAAGATGCATTTTGGAAATATATGATGATGACCGTTAAATGTCAGACATTATTTACTCACTCTACGCATTTCGCTGAGTGACAGCCATCGGCATCTGCACTGTATCTGTAGGCATGCAGGAGGCGGCTGGAGAAGAAAGCAGACAAGATTACCTCCTCTCAGGGCTACCAGCCAATGGGTCAAGCAGATATTAGGCCAAATGAAATTTTATTTACGAAATACATATGCAATGTTGAGGCCGGGTGCAGGGTGACAGGGCACTATAAGAAAGAGCTAAGTAGGGACCCATCCATATCACAGAGCAGAGAAGTCTCCTCTGACAACACAGTACTTACGCTCAGAGGTCAGAGATAAGAAGGCAATTCCCTGATGGAACAGAGGAGACTCTGAGGAGCCACACCACCGTTCTGGGGTGCAGAGAGCCAGATGGAAAGTAAGCTGAAAGGGGGCTGGAGAGCAGGGCAAGGACTCTGCTGTAACAGGGCTATGTGGCAGGCTTGGTGTCTCACGTGAAACAAATGGAGGACCTGATGGCTTTCAAGCACAGGAGTGGGTGTGGTATAATTGACATTTTGAAAATGACTGCTCTGGCTGCAGTGCCAAGAGGGTCCTGGGAAGAGGCTGCAGCACGGTTTCCAGGTAAGAAGGCATGGCCTCGGCCAGCCTCGGTGGCTCATGCCTGCAATCCCAGCACTTTGGGAGGCCAAGGCAGGTGGCTCACGAGGTCAGGAGGTCAAGATCATCCTGGCCAACATGACCTGTCTCTACTAAAAATACAAAAATGAGCTGGGCATGGTGGCGCACACCTGTAGTCCCAGCTACTCGGGAGGCTGAGGCAGGAGAATCGCTTGAACCAGGGAGTCAGAGGTTGCAATAAGCTGAGATCACGCCACTGCCCTCCAGCCTGGGCAACAGAGCGAGACTGTTTCAAGAAAAAAAAAAAAAAAAAAAAAAAAAGGCATGGTCTCTTGAACTTGCAAGGTGGCAGCACAGGTAGAGAAAAGTAGATGAGTTTAGGCTGAGTCCTGGAGGTGGTGCCTTGTCGACTGACTAGGAGGCTGTGTTAGGGAGATGGAAAAGGAGAGAGGGAAATTAGGCAATTTTTGGTATCTGGCATGATCATCTCAGGGGGTGATAGAAACACTCATATATAAATAATGGAAGGAGAAGATCTGGTTGGAAAGAATTTAGTTTTGGACATGTTGAGTTTGAAGTGTTCAAGTTTTTTTTTTTTAATAGCAATGTAGAATTATATTTAAAAAGCCAATTTTTAAAAGAAGTATACTACATGTGAAGCATTTGTTTATATTTTATATTAGTTTAGTTTAAATACTGTCCTGATAAACATCCTTTAGATTTACCTTTGCCCATATCTGTCTCCTTAGGAAACACGCTGGGCTAATTGACACATTTGAAAGCATTTGATGTGGCACAAGGATCTTTATTTCTAAGACAGTGACTTACACAATCACTTTTGAGCACATGAGCTCCCCTTAGAGACTCATCCATTGCTAACCCTGACATTAATTCTATCAATTAATCCTAATCACAAATAAGCAATCCTTAACCAGCAGAAGAAATCTAGTATAGCTCTATATAAGCCACAAGCCAAGGAAAAGTCTAACAGAGAGGATTTTACAGTCCCTTACATTCCTCCTTACTGAATCGGCCACGCTATTGTAAAATCAAGTCAATTTTATGTATGATATATGATATCTATTATATATGATACCACATTTATATAAAATAGATGATAGTATACATTATCATATATAATATATAACATGTACATATGTGAATATATGTATATAAAATACATTCTTATATATAACAGTATTTACATATATAAGATATACATATTATATATAATATTATAACATGTGTATATATAATTTTTGTTTGGTTTTCCTAACATAAAAAATTTTGAGCACTCAGTTTATTTTTTAAATTTTACTTTAAGTTCTGGGATACATGTGCAGAAGGTGCAGGTTTGTTACATAGGTATACACGTGCCATGGTCGTTTGCTGCACCCATCAACCCGTCATCTAGGTTTTAAGCCCCCGCATGCATTTAAGTATGTGTCCTAATGCTCTCCCTCTTCTCTCCCCCAACCCCCTGACAGGCCCCGGTGTGTGATGCTCCCTCCCTGGGTCCATGTGTTCTCATGGTTCAACTCCCACTTATGAGTGAGAACATGCGGTGTTTGGTTTTCTGTTCCTGTGTTAGTTTGCTGAGACAGCACTCAGTTCTTAACCAAGGGCTCCTATTTAAGTATGCAAAATATTAGTCAAAATTCCATTACCTCTTAATTTGAAAACTACATATATTTAGCTACAAAATAAAAGCCCAATTACTTCTAATCACCTGTATTGATGAAATAAAGTTTATATGTCGTTTCTACTATTCATTCGTTAGGTGGTTTAATTGTCAAATAAGTCATCTTTTCCCAAAAACGAATCTTGATTAATTTTGACAGTTTTTCTTTTCAAAGCCCTTCTAGGTACTGTTGTCATATGGTGAACACTCAAGGCATACACAAGTCCTATCATTTTTTTTGTCACCAACACTGATGTCTGATTTGCTTTATTTGATCCTCCACCATCTTGATTTACCATAAATTGTTTTATTTTCTTAATTTCTGAAAAATACTCATATTCCTGGTTCATTTTCACTGAAGGCCTCCTGTCCATTTTTTCCCTTCTACTTTATCAAAAAGGATTGAGCTCTCAAATGACACTTGAGAATATTTGAGTCACTTATAGAGGGCAAGAAGAAGCGTAAAAAAATATTTCTGGCGGGGGGCAGTGGCTCACACCTGTAATTCCAGCATTTTGGGAGGCCGAAGCAGGAGGATTGCTTGAGCCCAGGAGTTTACTACCAGCCTGGGCAACATAGGGAGACCCTGTCTCTATAAAAAATAAAAAAATAAAAATTAGCTGGGAGTGGTGGTATGCACCTGTGGTCCAGCTCATTGGGAGGCTGAGGCGGGAGGATCAGTTGAGCCCAGGAGTTAGAGGCTGTAGTGAGCTATGACCCTGTCATTGCACTCCAGCCTGAGTGACAGAGTGAGACTGTGTCTCAAAAAGAAAAAATATTTCTTCTTTGTCTAACTCCCTAAGCAAAGGGAAAAACTACTCTATCGACAGGACTTGAGCACTGTGGGAGAGTCAGGCACATGAGGCTCAGTAGGGGCACTGTTTATCCCAGTATCTCATGGATTTCATTTACGAGAATGTTCTTCTTTCCAGCTTTCTTCGGGGATCATGCAGGTATCTTAAAAGTCTAAGATGCTAAGAAGTCATAGGCAATGTATTGAAATAGAGGGTGTATACCCTACATAAAGACATCCAAGCCGGGCGCAGTAGCTCATGCCTGTAATCCCAGCACTTTGGGAGGCCAAGGTGGGAGATCATCTGGGGTCGTGAGTTCAAGACCAGCCTAACCAACATGGAGAAACCCCGTCTCTACTAAAAATACAAAAAATTAGTCTGGTGTGATGGCGGACACCTATAATCCCAGCTACTCGGGAGGCTGAGGCAGGAGAATCCCTTGAACCCAGGAGGAGGAGGTTGCAGTAAGCTGAGATTGCGCCACTGCACTCCAGCCTGGGCAACAAGAGCAAATTTCCTCTCAAAAAAAAAAGACATCCAAACTCACAGACAAACGGTGCTGGCCAAAGGAAAAACTACTATCATTCAGGCCAAGAGTTTACAACTCCTGGTTTATCCTAATTATAGTGATATTCCCTTAAACATTTGCATGGAATCTTTTTCCACCTATAAAAAGAGAAATCACCCTTATAACAGTGGTTTTTAAACTTTAGTTTATGCAAGAATCCTAGGACAAGCTTGTTACCACTGTGGGTTCCTGGGTAGCGCCTCACAAGATTTCCAATTTTGCAGATCTGGGATAAACATT
The DNA here is from genome assembly GCA_036589455.1 of Ateles fusciceps. Lineage (NCBI taxonomy): Eukaryota > Metazoa > Chordata > Mammalia > Primates > Atelidae > Ateles > Ateles fusciceps. The sequence continues at coordinate 340,790 of JAZHEH010001578.1, forward strand.
TCTGAGACCGGTGGTCCAGGCTTCCACAAATGTTTCAGGGATTTGGATTCATTCCAACCAGTTGACACTCAGAGGGTGTTAATCCAATTCTGAGGGACTTCAAGAAATCAATCTTGCATGATGTAGAAAGATTCAATGTGTAAATCATCATAGCGCCTGTTTCCAAAGTCTTTTATAATTGAGTTTGAAGCAGAGTACAAGCAAATATCGCATTTCTTTGATCCATCAAAGGTCAATTTTTTTCATTAAGATAGCAAAGAGATTTTTTCTTTTTTTTAAATGAAACGGAGTCTTGCTCTATTGCCAGGCTGGAGTGCAGTGGTGTGATCTCAGCTCACTGCAACCTCCATCTCCCGGGTTCAAGCGATTCTCCTGCTTCAGCCTACCGAGTAGCTGGGACTCAGGCTACAGGCGCACGCCACCATGCCCAGCTAATTTTTGTATTTTTAGTAGAGACAGGGTTTCACCATATTGGCCAGGATGGTCTCGATCTCTGGATCTCATGATCCTCCCACCTCGGCCTCCCAAAGTGCTGGGATTACAGGCGTGAGCTTCCTCTCCTGGCCACAAGGAGATTTTTAAGAGCCCGACTTTGGGCATGAGTGACACTAGGGGTTGAATCTCATGTTCTGCCATTGACAGGGGGATAAAGTTCAGCAGTTTCCTTCACTCTCAAGCCTCAGCTCAGCCATGGATGAAATAGAGATAAGAAAAGGAACAGCCACACAATATGGTTGTGACAATTCAATGAGGCAATTTACATAAAGCGCACATCACCAGGCGTGGAACACAGGAGGGCAGAACAAATGTGTGTTATTTTTGTCACCACTTTTCTTCTTTTCTTTTCTTTTTTTCTTTTTTTTTTGAGATGGAGTCTCACTCTGTCAACAAGGCTGGAGCACAGTGGCGTGATCTCGGCTCACTGCAACCTCCACCTGCCAGGTTCAAGCGATTCTCCTGCCTCAGCCTCTGGAGTAGCTGGGACTACAGGCTTACACCACCATGTCTGGCTAATTTTTGTAGATTTTAGTAGAAACAGCGTTTCACCATATTCATCAGGCTGGTCTCGAACTCCGGACCTTGTGATCCGCCCGCCTCAGCCTCCCAAAGTGCTGGGATTACAAGTGTGAGCCACTGCGCCCAGCCTTTTGTCATTACTTTTCTAGAAGAATCAACACATAATGCTAAAAACATATGAAACTGGTAATTCACTCGTTTTCAGGGATGTTTTAAATATTCACCTCCTCATCCCCCAAACATAACAAGAAAACCCCACAGAATGATAGTTTTTATTATTTTATGTTAGTGAATAAGACCTGTATCTCTATTTTAACACTAGGATAGAGTTCTAAATTGGGGAATTTTAAAGCCTTTCAGCTCCCTCTGTTTTGATAAAATATTTCTCTTTATCACTATTTTATGTTATTCTGAAGGTATAACTCAGGAAATATGATCTGTCTCCTTCAATGCTATCCATTTGTTTCCAAGCATTGAAAAATCATTGTTTCTTTTTTTTCTTATAAAATGAAAAGAGACAGAATTCTGTGATGGAAAAAGTGATAATCACATGTATACAAAGTCTGAACTTTTACCTTCTCCCTTAATTAATGCATCAATGCCACACAGTTTTAGAGAACACTAAGTGCTTGTGAAATGCATGTCCCTCTAAAAACTCAATGCATTGATATACCTACCCTACTGAAATGGACAATTTCATTAATACTAAGTTAGGAAATGCTGATTAAATGAAGAATAACACATGAATATATTTAAAGTGATAAAGATATCTTCACTTTTTATGGCATAATTACGTGAACAATTTTACACAGAATTACATACATTATGATCACATTAAAGAATTTATCACTATGATTCATCATTTTTATCTAAACAGAGAAGGAAAAGGAGGCAAGACAAGGGTCTGAGGGAAAACGGGAAGGACAGGAGAATCCATCTACTGGCAAATGTTCACTGACCAGCGACTATATACTCATCATTTCAGGAGCCAAGGAGAAAACTTATCTTGGAAAAGCTATGGTCTAATTATAATAGGAACAATTTTATTGCTGGAGAAAACAATATTCATGACACTTGGTAAGGACAAGCGGCTTTTATGAGGGGGCACATCACAAGGAGGTTTGTAGCAGGGAAGAGTGACTGAGCTCAACTCCAAATACAGGGACGGCGCAGACTGATGGTTAAGGAGCAGGGTGCGGGGGAGCGGATGGAAAATTACTAAGAGGAAAAATCAAAGTTGGGGAGTTGTTGCTAGACTGACTCAACAAGATTCCTGTTGAAGGTAGGCCAGCGTGATGAGATAGCAAGGCTAGGGGATGAGGCATTTGATCAGGTACCACGGGGGATCAGACACCACATGTAGGGGATTTTCACTAAACTGACACAGCAGGATTCTTGCTGAAATTAGATTAAATGGGCCAAGGACTGACCAGAGTGAGGTCAAGGAGAGAGTCACAGTCAAGACAAAAAAATAAAGGCAAGAATGAAAGAAAAAGACAGAGGCAGAAGACAGAGACAGACACACACACGCACACACACACACATGCATACATGCATGCAGAAAGAGAAGAAGGATAACAAGGTTGTGTAAGTAAATGGTCCAGCCTCTAAGTTTACAGGAGTTAAGAGAAAGTGAGTGCAAGTGTGTGGAAAAGAATTCTTATATGAGATTGCCCCAGAGGGCATCTTAGGGAAGAACCTGCCATCCCCATTCTCTCTATATATACATATGTATAGTGTGTGTGTTTATTATATATTGATATATTTATGTATGTTTGTGTTTATTATATACACATAATAAACAAACACTTTGGTAAACCACATGGAGGATGGGGCCCCAAGATCATGAGGAAATGAGCTGACTCAGAAGCAGCTGAACAGCTACGCTTGAGAGATGAAGAGGCATTTGTCAGAGGGACAGCTCAGAAGGGGGAAGTGGTGGGGAAAAAGGATGGATCCCCTAGGAATGTGAAGAAATCTTGCAGAGGATAGTGGAGGCTAGACAGTAGGGTGTTATGTCACCTTTTAATAACTAAACACGGTTTTGACATGTCCGCTGCTGCTTGTCTGCAAGCAGAAATGGCTGTGATTCTATGCTAGTCTTACTTCTGGATGATTCTTCGGCCAGACAATACAGTTATCATTAACAGCAACAAAATCCACACACATTAAGTACTAGGTTGGCTGAAAACAGACCTACACCCAGTCAACACCTCCTCATTAAGGAGCTAAGCCTACCACATGGCATTTTCTCTTTAGCCAGAGACAAAATTTTATTAGAAAATATGAAGAGAACAGAGACTTGCCTGAATGCAGCGTCACTGCATTGCCGGGTAGTATTTGTTGGCAAGCATCTGAGACCAGCCTCTGCAAACTGATATAGGCAAGGCCTGGCCTAAAGCGGATGGGGTCCCCCCTGGGGCTCGGTTGCCCTTGCCGCACCACGATCCTTCTCTACGATTTACCCTCTGAAGAAAAGACAGCCTTTCCTAGCAGCTAATAAACAGTATCTCTTGACTTTTATCATTTGTGATAAATGCAAATGTGTAAGGATCACTTTGTCAATTACCCTTCTACAATGTTTTCAGTTCTTAATAACCAACTACTTGACACTCACGGGAAAAGCAGAATTCTGCTTAAGCCTTCTGATTCAAAATGCTTCCCCTAAAAATGTCTTCCTCTGCTATTAAAGTGTTTCATATTATTACCACACGGAGAAAACATGCAGATCCCAGCCGTCAAGGCTATGATGAATATCTCCAGCTTTTCAGAAAGACAAAGTTGATTCAATATCACCGTGATTCCTAATGACAAGTTTCCTCAAGGGAGCTCTGAGTCAGACCCAGCAGTGTCTCCAAAGGCAGTTCGGTGCTCACGGATAATTATATTTTCATGTGTTGGTAAAAACACAATCCACCCAATGATCTTATGTCTACTTGAATGTTACAGCCGTTCTAGAGTATGACTGTGGAATTATCGTGAACTGTGGTATTTCACAGTAACCATTAAAGTACAGCAATGTTTGAATCATCTTGTGGGTCTATTCATCTGCTTGGGCTGCGATAACAAAAGCACCACAGACAGGATGGTTTAAACAACAGAAATGTATGACCTCACAGTCCTGGAGGCTGGAAGTCAGATCAAGGTTACGGCAGGCAGGTTCCTTCCGAGGCTGTGGGGGAGAGCCTGTTGCTTGCCTTTCCCCTGGCTTCTGGTGGACTGTGGGCCGTCTCTGGCTTCCAGCTGGCAGATGCATCACTGGATCTCTGCCTTCCTCCTTGCATGGTATTCGCCTTGTGTTTGTGTCCATGTCCAAATTTCCCCTTTTTATAAATAAGGACACCACTTCTACTGGATGAAATGCCCACCCTACTCTAATATGACCTCATCTTAACTAATCAGTTAATTTACCAGCCACTCATTTCCCAAAAAAGTCACATCCTTGGGTACTGGAGGTTAAGGTTTCAAAATATGAATTTGAAAGGAAACAGAATTTAACCACTATCAGTGGCATTTCAGTGAAAGTAGGCCACCTGAAATGAAGACCCTTCTTGAAAAGACTGCAAAGCTTAGGTATACAAGTTGACCTCCGATTAGCTTTAAAGTCTCTCTATATCTGGCCTGCTAAGCTGCACACTTTCCAGAGACTGTTGTTTTGTTCTCGATCAAAAGTCTTTCCTTCAAAGCATTTTTTCCCCATAGGAAAAAATAAAATCTTTAAGGAAGACACATCTGGCAAGTTTTCCCAGTGGGTTTCATTTAAAGCCCCTCTCTGGTTGGCACTTTTGCTGACTGATTTCTCTTTAACCCTCCCATCTTTTCCCGTATGCCCTTGTTGGATATATAGCAACTCGAACACTGTTTGAATAAGAATCTAGAGGACAAGAGCCTTTCCTGCTTTCATTCATTTGTTCATTCCACAGATGATTTTCAGAACCGCTCTTCATAGTGTGACCTCTGTAAGCCCTTCAGGATAAAACATGAATAAGGCACTGTCCCTGTCATGCAAAGGCTTGTGCTCTACCAGTAAAACTGAACAAAGACACACTTCTAGAATAAAGGCATCTAATTCGCTTTTGTTTAGAAAACTCTCGCCCTTCCACGAAGCAATATGAGATTTTACACAGTAAAGAAAAAATAATTTGGCTGAGTGTGGTGGCTCACACCTGTAATCCCAGCACTTTGGGAAGCTGAAGTGGGTGGATAGCCTGAGATCAAGAGTTTGAGACCAGCCTGGCCAACATGGCAAAACCCCAACTCTACTAAAAATACAAAAAAAAAAAAAAAAAAAATTAGCCAGGCGTGGTGGTAGGCGCCTGTAATTCTAGCTACTCAGGAGGCTGAGGCAAGAGAATCACTTGAACCAAGGAGGCGGAGGTTTCAGTGAGCCAAGATTGTACCACTGCACTCCAGCCTGGGTTGGAGACTTGGTCTCAAAAAAAAAAAAAAATTAAGAGAAATCAAGGCAGTTGTTGACATTCAACTCTGATCAGATACTCAAGACTAGCTACATCTTTCTAGAAATTGTTCTATGGTCCCGTCTAGGCATCCCTAGACTCGTCAAGGAGAAGATACTTGATCGTGTCTCTTTGTGATAGTTTGTTAGCGATCAGGTAACTTCTTCATTATTTGGACTTCACGTGTTTTGGGTAGTGCCTTCTATGTATGAAATATGTTCTGTCTTTCTATCCCAAGTCAAATCATTAGAGATATCACAATAAGCCAACAACCAAGGCTAATGTAGCTCTTTCTCCAATTCTTAGATAGCTCTTTCCCCAGTTCTTAAGAAAAATCCAAAGAAACACAGTTCGTACCCACAAACCAGTGGGCAATGCATCAGTTAGTAAATCCCAAGCCAAATTCAGTAACTGAGTAGCTTTTCTGGTCTTAAAGGCACAAGGGGTTCAATCCCAAGTATCTACTGTTTCCACAGGCTTCTGTCCCACCATAAAGGGGCTGAGTCTCTGCTGTCAATACAACATTTTAAATTTATTATTTTGTGGTTAAACATCACTCATCTGTAACAAGAAACTCAAAACTAAGCCATGGGAGAAAATGTGTTTAAAAGACTCCTTGTCTTTTGCATCAGTTTTCTCTGCCCCCATAAGCTCGTTGAGATACAAAGCGAGATAACAGCAAACACATAAATGTCTCTCACTCTCACTATGTCCCGGCACTATCCCAAGTGCGACAGTAATATTAACACAACAGATCATCAGAACAAACCCCATCAAAAGGCCAGCATTTTACCATGAGTAGCCATCGTTAGTACCCAAGAACTAGTTTAGAGGTACCAGCTTTAACTAGGGTATTGACAGGGTTAATTATTACCAATCTGAAGCTGTCCAGTTAAAACCTAGAACAGAGGGTTGTTTTTGAGATCTGTATACAGGTGAAAAATGTGCTTTACTCGCCACAGAGACACCAGTAGTCACTCAGAGCCATAGCTGGTAGCGCAGAGCATCATGGGAGAATGTGGAAAAGAAACACAGGTTATCTTTGGAAATCAAGTGGGAGAGTGGTGCACAGGTATGTTTTCTTTTTCTTTGAGACAGGGTCTCTCTGTCACCCAGGCTGGAATGCAGCAGTGTGATCTCAGCTCACCACAGCGTCTGCCTCCTGGGCTCAAGTGATTCTCCTGCCTCAGCCTCCCAAGTAGTTGGGATTACAGTTGTGGACCACCATGCCTGGCTAAGTTTTGTATGCTATGTAAAGATGACGTTTCACCATGTCGCAGGTTGGACAGGCGAGTCTCGAACTCCTGAGCTCAACTGATTTGCCCGACTCAGCCTCCCAAACTACTGAGATGGCAGGCGTGAGGCATCGCACCTGGCCGAGCTTTCAATGGGAGACATGTGTATTCAAACTTAGTCCCATATTTAGATGTACCAAGAGAAGTAAACATAAAGCCTGCACAAGAAAAGCACACAGTTTATCCTGGCTCTGGGTGGCTCCAGTTTCACCCACCCCGCCATCCCTGCAATTAGCATTTATTGAGGGCCAACTGAGAGTGGGCACTCTCCTCAGTTCCAGAACCACAAAGGCTGGATGCAGTTGCACAGAGGCAATGGGTATTTAAACCATCAATTATGGGTATTTAAACCATCAGTTACACAAAGTTATAAAGTCGGTATCAGAACTCATAAAGGGGATATTTAGAAGGAAGAGGTGGTAGGAAGCTTTCAAGACAGACAATTGAATGTTCACAAGTGTGACATATTCAAAAATGAATTTTTAAAGTAAATTTCCTCAAATGTAAGCTAAATTTTAAGTCTGCGTTCTTCAAGCTGACCTTTGCCACTATTGATAATAGTATGATAACCATAAATCCCATATTTCCGATCATTCCCAATTTTGCATATTCTGTCTGTTTGTCAAGTCGCATGTCCCAATTTTAGGGCTAGAAAACATGGCCATCATGGTGATTAGAAATGCAGTTCACAGAAGATCTCCCTTTCTCTCTGGTTCCCAGACTGTGCAAGAGTCTTTCCTCTCCCACATCCAGCTTCTGCTCTCACAGCCGACAGCACAGCACGCACGGCATGGCTGTCAATTTCACTAAAGGTGGAAATTCCTCAATAATGTCTAATCAGAATGTTTTAAAAAAATAAAGTCAGCTTCTTAGAGAGTAAGAGGACTACCTCCTAAAAGATTACATAGCACAATTATTTTAATTCTAAATGTAATTGAAATTCCACTCAGAATTGTCTTCTTGAATGACAAGCCATTCTATTCCAACATGACACTGATTGATTTTAATTATGACGTGGTTTACTGTCAGCCTGGTACTTTAACCCAATTTTAAGGAAAACTCATTCATCTTGTGCTTGTGCAAGAGTGAGCGAGTGCTTTATGAGAACTGGATGAGAGTGCTTCCTAAATCTTTGAGAAATACACATGACCTTTTGAAAAGCATATCAAGTTCTACACTGTACTAGCAGTCTCATTGTGGGTGAGATAATTTCTTGAAACTTCTGTTTATTTCCTCTTACAGTGAGATAGGTTTAATTTTTTTTAACGGAGCTACTGTAGGGGTTAAATGAAATAGCTGCTTAGCCATGTATCTGAATCCAAGCTTTTTGCTCTTTATTGATGGCAAAATGCCTCAATCTTAAGGTTGATGGGCAGTAAGGTGTTTAACTTCACAAGCGGAGAACCACGTATTCCTGAGCACATGAACAAGTGCACCAAATCCTTCATCAAAAAGTACCTCTAGGTCTGTCCTCCGGCCCCAAAGTGATGAAAGATGCATTTGGTGGGACTCTACATCTTTGGTTAAGTCCTCCTGCAGGCTTGATTCAAGAGCTCACCACGTGATGCCTCATTAAAACCACTGAAGCAGAAACCACCATTTTATTTGAGCTGGAAGTGGAGGGGGAGGGGGAAATGGGGAACGAGAAAGCAATGAATATAACGTGATGAAAAGAGGGACGCTGCCTCGGTGAGCACCGGCATCCAGTCCCACAGGTGCTGTTCTGTGGAGTCAGCTCCAGCATCTACTCCTTTCTGTGCCATGTAAGTGGAGGATTACACATCTCTTCTGAGTTGGAATATCTTCTCTTCTCTCTGCCCCTTCAAACTCAGTGTCATCTTTGTAACTAGCATGCTGACATCAACACTTCTGTTCAGATGCTGTCACTGGCTGCCTACCTCCTAGGTTTTAGAGAAATCATTCTTAACCTTTTGGAGTTCAGATATTCTTTTGATAATCTAGGGGAACCTAGGATCCTCTTACCCAGAAAAATGTAGACACACACATACCCTTTTATTCTCGTTCCGTGCTCTAAAGCTTGTTCACAAACTCCAGATTCGACAACTTGCTCAAAAAAAATCAGAACTCGAGCTGGGCGCGGTGGCTCACACCTGTAATCCCAGCACTTTGGGAGGCCAAGACGGGCAGATCACAAGGTTAGGAGTTCGAGATCAGCCTGGCCAACATGGTGAAACTCCGTCTCTACTGAAAATACAAAAATTAGCTGGGCGTGGTGGCACGCGCCTGTAGTCCCAGCTACTCCGGAGGCCGAGGCAAGAGACTCACTTGAGCATGGAGGCGGAGGTTGCAGTGAACTGAGATCACGACACCACACTCCAGCCTGGGCAACAGAGTGAGACTCCGCCTCAAAAAAGAAAGTTAAAAAAAAAAAAAAATCAGAACTCAAACTTCTTGTCCTGAATGTCAAAGCTCTCTATAATCTCATCATTCATTACCAATGACTTGACCATTTTTGAAATCCCAGTTGAAAGCATACACTCTGATAATTATCTCTGATCATTCCAGGCAACTTACCCTAGTGTCTACACTCTGGTTACATTCCACCTCCCTGAGAACCCCAGTGCATCAACCCTATGAGTTTGCCACCGGTCAGCACCACTCCCCACAGGCTGCTTTCCTCCCCAGCAGCCTGGAAGCCAGAACCCCCCGTGCAACCCACCCTTCGTATTCTGCTTTCATCCCCTGTTCCTCTGTTCTATTGTGCACATGCCTAGCAATACACCAGTCTAGTTACACTCAACCCTCTAACTACTTTATGCCCACTTCAAAGCACAAAAGTAACAAAGAAAAAGCATGCAAATGGGCCGATGGGTCTCACTTTAAATATATCACTACACAGTTCAACAGATATTTAAAACTACCTGGTGATTCTTACAGGTTTCCCAATAAATATGCTTGTTCATTCTCCTAAAGGAATACTCCATGCCTTTTTATCTTTTTTTCAGCCCTTCAACCTCTGCTTTCTGGCCATATGTTGATGGTCTTGTTTTATACTTGAAGAAATAGAGGCATTCTGACACAAATTGGGGATTTCCAGCCCAAATGCACCACTTTACCTAAATTTCTCTCCTCTCTCATTTTAAGAACTGTCCAGCCTTCTCTCATCAGACAAACTGACCCATTGTCAACAGCATGTTTTACCTCTTCCATCCCTCAACAAATTCTTACATGCAATTGTTGCTAATACCCCGCTGGGTCATCAGTTTCTTTCTCTTCACTGGAATGGTTTCATCAGCATTCAAATATGCTGTAATACTTCGACCTTAACAAAATCCAGTGTATTCTTTGGCCCACATCCCCCTCTGACCGCTACTCTATTTCTCCCTTCCCCTTCCCAGAAACGGTTCTCAACAGAGGTATCTACACTTCCTGTCTCAACTTTCTTAATGCCCACTTGCTGTCTTGAGAATCAACGCCAGTGAGCCCCTCATCCCCATGCCCCCAGAGACCTTTCTCATCATAGCCGCCAGTGCTCTCCACCTTGTCAAATCCGGATGTCAGTTCAGAGTTCTTGTCTGACTTGACCTCTTGGTAGCATTTGACCCACATGAGCCGTATCCTCTTGAAGCATTTCTTCTCTTATCTTCTAAGGCGCCACATACCCTCTGGGCTGATCTCCTATATCACTGACCATTTCTGTTTTCTCTGCCTCTTCAGAGAATATAGGCATGCTTCAGAACTGGCGGCCTCACCCTCCTCTCTGCTTTGGTGATCTCAGAAGGTTTCATAATTTAATTGCTGTCTAAACACCGATGGCTCCCAAACATATACCTCCAGGACCAACCTTTCACTTGATCTCCAAACTAGTATTGTCAACAGCCCAGTTACCACTTGCAGGAGTTCAAATGGCACATGGTCTAGACAGAATTATTGATTCATTAAACGCCTTCGTCATAAATGTGCTCTTCCCTTTTTATCTTTATTCCCCATACATGAAGAACCATTCTGGAGGTTCTTCAACCATAGTACATTGCAATCCTATTGCAGCTCACCACCTCCCTACCCATGACCTCTGACTGCTGCTGTCCAAGCCCCCTCATCTCTCGCTGGACTGTGCATTCTTCTCCTCACCAGCTTTCCTGCTTTGTCATTCTCTGGCTTAATACCCTCTAATAGCTTCTCAGCATATGAAGTATAAAGAATAAAATCCAAACTGATTGCCAGGGACTTCACTGCCCTTCAGACTCTGATCCCACCTACTTCTGTGACATAATCTTACTCTCCTCCACCCAAGCTGGCCACACCAACTTGTCCCAGCCTAGGGACTTTTATCATTGCTGTTGCCTCTACAGAACACTTTCCCCCAGGAAATTTTTTCCCATGGCTGCAAAAATTGTGCAAAACATCACTGTGGCACATATACACCATGGAATACTATGCAGCCATAAAAAATGATGAGTTCATGTCCTTTGTAGGGATATGAATGAATCTGGAAACCATCACTCTCAGCAAACTGACACAAGAACAGAAAACCAAACACCACATGTGCTCACTCATAGGCGGGTATTGAACAATGAGAACACATGGGCACAGGGAAGGGAGCATCACACACAGGGGTATGTTGGGGGGCGGGAGGCTCGGGGGGAGGGAGGCTAGGGGTGGGACAGCAGTGGGTGGGGAAGTTGGGGAGGGATAACACTGGGAGAAATGGCTGATGTAGGCAACGGGAGGATGGAGAGAGCAAACCACCATGGCGTGTGTGTACCTATGCAACAGTCTGGCAAGATCTGCACATGTACCGCAGAACTTAAAGTACAATGAAAAAAGCCATTCAGGAGTCTGTCCCTGTTTTCCTTTGAGGAACCCTATATTGCGCTATCTAAAAATATTGCACTGTTTATTCTCTGACCCAGTGGTTTCAATCAGGAGAGACTTTCGCCTCCCTGGGGGCATTTAGCAATGGCTAGAAACATTTTTGGTGGTCATTACTGGGAGTTGCTACTGGCATCTAGTGAGTAGATGCCAAGGATGCTACAATACACTGGACAGCTACCCACAAAAAGAATTATCAGGCCCCCACAAATGTCAGTAGGACTAAGGCTGAAAAACCATGCGATTCATCGACTTCATTATTATCATAGCACTTATCTGAAGAAGAAGGAGGAGGAGGAGAATTATTATTGTTATTAACATGTATTTCAGATTTACCATGTGCTGGACACTATTCTAAAGTTTTTACATTTATTTCCTCTTTAATCCTCATATGCCAACCATACAAATGGGTCTTATTATTAGACAGATGAGCACTAAGGCAGGAAAAGCTTAACTATCTTGCTCCAGATCAAGTTGGAGAGCTGGAATCTGAATGTAGATGGCCTGGCTCTAAAGCCTTTACCTTTAACCGTTGCATTCTAGAGCCATGAGGCTACATTTTTTTCCTATAATTGATTATCTGTCTTCTCCCACTAATATATGATCTCCATGAGAACATGGAAATAATATACTTGTTTATCTCTGGATCCTCTCTGTCTAGACATATAACAGGCTCTTGAAAATCTTGAACAAATGAAGAGTTCTGTACACCTTTCCAGCATTGCTTCTTATAATCTTCTCACACAAAGCTCACTTCCCTGGAAATGACCTGCTTTCCATCCTGGAGACGTTGCAGTTTCTAACGTTCCCTCTGCTTTAGCCCACGCTCTCCTAGGTCTGCCTTTTCCTCCTTACCGCGTCCTCAACACAGGTATGATTGCACCCATTTCTCCAGCCTCACCTCCAATCTTACACACACGATTCAGACCCATAGATCCATAGAGTCATTTTGGTGGAAATAATTTTAGAGATTATAATTTTCAACTTATTTTACATGTAAGTAAAATAAGATTTGGATGGCTGGGCGCGATGGCTCACACCTGTAATCCCAGAACTTTGAGAGGCCGAGGCAGGTGGATTACCTGAGGTCAGGAGTTTGAGACCAGCCTGGCCAACATGGTGAAACCCTGTCTCTACTAAAAATACAAAAATCAGCCAGGTGTGGTGGCGGGCACCTGTAATTCCAGCTACTCAGGAGTCTGAGGCAGGAGAATTGCTTGAACCCGGGAGGCAGACGTCACAGTGAGCCAAGATCAGGCCACTGCACTCCAGCCGGGTGACAGAGAGAGACTCTGTCAAGAGAGAAAGCAGGAAAGGAAGAAAGGAAGGAAGGAAGGAAGGAAAGAAGGAAGGAAGGAAGGAGGGAGGGAGGAAAATAAGACTTGGAGAAACTAAGCAAGATACTGATGAAAATTCCAGTTTTTCTTTCTTCTTTTTGGAATTTTGATGTAACTCTGAAATGTTGGTGGGAGGAAGGAAGCTGTAGAAGCTCTTAGGGCAACAGGCCCCCCATAGCTCACTTAGGGCAACAGGCCCCCCATAGCTCACTTAGGGCAACAGGCCCCCATAGCTCACTTAGGGCAACAGGCCCCCATAGCTCACTTAGGGCAACAGGCCCCCCATAGCTCACTTAGGGCAACAGGCCCCCCATAGCTCACTTAGGGCAACAGGCCCCCATAGCTCACTTAGGGCAACAGGCCCCATAGCTCACTTAGGGCAACAGGCCCCCATAGCTCACTTAGGGAAGCATTTTTTGCCATCCTCAAAGGACCTTCATTTAGGTGACTACATTTCCCTAGGCTCATATTTTCCTTACTCCTGTCCCCTCAGTACAGTGTGTCCCCCATGCTCTTACTGAGGACAATTTCCACCTTTGCCCCTTGTTTTATCCCAGTCCCAAAATCAGAACTATGGTTCTTGTCCTTAAGGAGTTTACAGTGTAGACAAGGAAAGAGATCATGTGTGTCTTATCTCAGATCTTCCATTACTTTGCAAACTGGTTCATAATCTGGTAGAATTACTGGAAGAACAAGTGATAACTTTCTCTTCAACTTGTTCTACTTGTTCCTGAGAACATAACAGAAAAAATGTGGTTTACCCTCAGATACCCTAATTATATCTAATAATTAGGACATGAGAAAATAAATTCCACAGATAATCCGTTTGACATCATCTATATTTTTCTATAATGTAGATGGTTTAATGCAAGAGTAATATTTAGAAGGCTTATGACATTTTTCCTGATGAAACAGATTTGGATTAATGATGCTTCTAGGAGACATAATTTCCTCGAAGATCACCATTCAAACACCTTCAGAAGAGAGATATACAGTAAAGATGCCTTAGGTTGCTTAAGGCCATTTCAACCTACAAACCTAGTAGTTATGGACAAATAGGATATTCCACATAGCAACAAATTACCACCCCTTAGATTACATAATGATTGCAAAGGGGAAAACCTTTCTTTTTGGAAAGATCTGGCAGTCACCACCTTAACCAAAAAATCAACTGCAGCATCACCGAAGTCTGAGGTCATGACATTGTGTGCCTCCAGATATGATGCCATAGAAACGTCATCCAGGACATATTCTTGCCAAAAACATACAATGGTACCTACTTGAGCTATGAGAAGTCATTTCTAGTTAATAGGAACCAAAGGGAATGGGAAACAAAAGAAGTATCATTACAATAAAGCAATCACACAAACCCTCCCTGTGGGACATTTTACAAGACAATTGGCTTGTTCTCTTCATAAAGTCAATGTCATAAGGAAAAACAGTAGAGGGAATATCCCAGGTTAATGGAGATGAAGTTCCTGAGCCCCCAGTATATTCTGAAGAACAAAAGAATAAAATAATTTAAAAGGAACAGTTGAAAAAGACTAAAAGTGAAATGGATGTTAGATTATATTAGAAAACTATTAGTTTTCTTAGTTGTATTATAAAATCGAGGCCATGTAACATAATGCCCTTACTCTTGGGCTCTCCTGTTTCTAGGCGCGAAGTCCATCATCATGCCTACCAGCTATTTTCATATGCTTCTTCAAAACACGCGCACGTGAGAATCTAGCAGTATGGCGATGTGTTAATAATCAAACCCCCCTAGTGGGTATCTGATGTACCATTCTTTCAATCTTTCTGTTGTTTAAATGTTGAAACGAAGCTAATGGTAGCGCTTCAGAAAATTACTCAACAAAGCTATGCCCCACTTACATTTGTCATTCTGCACTCCTTATTAGAAACTATTTTATGAAAACTATAACATAACTGATGTACACGCTCCACCAGGAAGGCCCCCATGTGGAGAGCCAAACGCTTACACAGCCAACTACTTTTCCTTAAATCTTCTCCAAATTCTAAGTGACTGGCAAGAAATGTTTTTGGGGGCCCCAGATAGAGATGAGAGGCACCCAATTAAAGCCACTATGTGGCCCCTTGCCTGGACCTAGTTTCCAAATTGACACTTGCATTGACATAAATGTGATGTCAGCCACATCACTTAAATACCTACATAGATTGAGTCTCAGTGTCATTTCATTTCCAGAGATCAGAATCGTATAACATTTCAATTCTAACAAATGAGACCAGGTATGAATTTATACAACATAGTAAATCTAGAGACGATAAAGACACATCTAAAATTTGAATCTGAAATGCATAGTGCAGAAATCACACAGCCCTTTTGATGCACTGACACTTTTCAAACTATAGAGAAACTCCAGTGTGGCACAAAGTCATTATATATTTAACAGGAAAATTCTGGCATAACTAAAAAAGTTCAGAAACATACATATATCCGTGAAGTTTCATTGCAGATACTCATGAGACAAGCACATCAAGTGACTTTACATCCTGGAAAATGAAGACGAGCATAAAGAAATATGATGCTGTGAAAATCATTTGGAGGATACTCCATATTATGGTGTGTCCCACAATCATAAAACAATGAGCTTTTCCCTTTAATCCCATGGCACAGGTAAGTGTACGATTAGTATCACCACTAACAGCTGACACATCTGGTGTCAAACCCCTGTTACAAAGCCACGCTGTCACTGAATTTCTCCAGTGCAGCAGCCAACAATGTATAGGAGAAGGAACACTGAGATCAAGGCTTTCAAGGGTGCTCCAAACATAAAATCCTGAGTGCTCTGGGAACTTTTGGAGCTTATGAATCACATTAAGCAATGTGTTCACATGTGCCAATGCCCTCCACATTTTACTCCAAGCTCGGTGTGATTTGGAGATGGTCCCTGAACATGAAGTAGAATATAAACCATCAGGAGTTACTAAGATAAATGCATTGTGATAGCTTGGAGTTTAATCCACCTATCTGATTCTGTCAACTTGTTGATACAGCAATGACAAGCTGACAATTTTGAGTTTATAAACCCCATCAGCTGTCTCCTGAGAGAATAATGTTAAATAAATGAAGAAGCCAGACCAAATATTTGGACAGCGTTACCAACATATAAATGGTATAACATATTACTTAGCAAATTTTTTAGCAGTGTCTTCAAATCTTTGACTGAGGTTAGGTCAAGGGGAAGCACATTTAATGGGCAACATTTTGTAACAAGAATAAAAAAATGACGATGATTTAAATCCCAAGTTACTTCCGAATCATTGCGCAATCGTGGTAAACCTTTAGGAAGAAAATTTGATTTCATCTACAGATCCCCTTCCAGTGTCCCACTACTTATATTTCCTTAGGAAATATACGTTCTTTGTCATTTTCATTTTAGGGATTCTTGTTTTTGTCATTATCCACTCAAGAAACATTTCCTGAGAATCGGGAAAACATAAAAAATGGTTGACGTGTCAGAAATACAAACAGGTGCTGAATGAGTAGAGAAGACAGATATCTGACCCATGCTGGCTGAGTGTGGAGCAGGGGCTTGCTGTGAGATACACCACGTGCCTGGAAACGGAGGCTTTCTGGCTGGAGTAAGATGTGACTGATGGGATGCAGGGGTAGGAGATGATGTCCCAGGAAGCAGCGGCAGCAGTTAGAGAGGCAAGGGTGGTGGGGCAGAGGCGGCTGGGAGCTCGTGTGTTGAGAGACGGTCAAGACTGTGTAATCCATGAGTGAAGCTGGACCTCCTTCAGAGAACAAAGAGCTATCCTTAAAGAGTTTAAGAAAGTGACTAACATGAGGAAGTGATCCTTTTGGGGTCGGTGGGATGTGATGATTGGGTTTCCATGCACATGTGTGACACGTGCCTCCCTCAGACCTTGTTACCACATCCGTACAGTACCCATAGGATGTGAAAGAAAGAAGAAAAAAGGAAAAACATGAAGAGGAAAAAGAAAAGACGAGTAAATGTGTGTGTTAGAAAGCGAATGCTGGTGTGTACGCAGAAGTTGGAGGAGGCAGGCCTAGAGATCTGTTACAAGGTTATTGCCTACAAATACATTTTGTAAGTTTAGCATCTGAAAGAATCTGAAAATGGATGAGGCTTATAACTTGAGATGGGAGTTAGACATAGATATGAATTCCAGAAAAATCAGTGTATGACATTTCTTGCACATTCATGTCTCCAAATATTTTTTCTTTGTAGTGTTCTAATCAAAATGTCAGCAAAGAAAACACAAAGCAAAGCAAACAAATAAACAACAACAACAAAATACTTCCATTTTCTCACCCACCCTGCTTCTCTAAATGGTGAACTCATTCTTTTCAAAATACAACAATGGAATAAATTCAACACTTAGTGTACACCTGAACCTAATTTTGTAAACAAGACATATTTTACAGCACATATCTTTCAACTGAAGTGCCAGATAAGACAATAAAACCTTCAGTTGACTTTTTATTTCATTGAACACATAAAAATACTTAATTCAATTATATAAAATGCAAAATTATGGCCTGTCAGATTGCTCTCTGACTCCAGAAATCGTCTTTCACCCGTGACTATCTGTGCCAGGGTCATACAACCAAACCTCTCCCTGGGGTGTACCCCAACAGATGGGTACCTGGCCCATGACTTGGTGCTGTCACTGCCTCTCATCAATTTCTACTCTATTCCCCAAAATTATATATCTGGGTAAAACGGGGTCAAGGGGGGAAAAAAAGGATTTTTGCCTCCACAGTGGACGGCCCTGGAATTTATAGCTTTTCCTCTTTCAGTTTTCTTGAATTCCTTCCCCATCCTCTCCCTACCCCTTAACCAGAAAGAATGCAACCCATGCATTTGATTAGTCTTCAGCATCTACAGCAATCCCCTGCCACAGTAATGGGACTCTTAGGGAATCTGCACTACCGTCAGGGAAATCGCACAATCCTCAATGAGTTTAGCAGGGAATGGAAGATTGTTTCTTCTCATATTTTAATTTCCTGGGCTTTTCATGTCTTGATTTCCCTCTAGTTTCAAACTTTGGAGGTGATGTCAGGTGTTTTCTTCCTAGATTGATTCACTTTTTTTTTCCTAGCCCAAACCATCTCCCACAGTAGCCTTAGAGGGACAGAACTGCAGTCATAAAGGGCAAAAGTGAGGCAAACCTGGGTTTCAACCCGACCTTCTGCTTGCCAGCTCTGTGTTCTTACACTACTAGTCTGGCTGTACTTTTGTCATCTCAGCTACACAATGGGGATTACAAAATCTCTTTTCTCTTGAGGTTTTTTTTTTTTTTTTTTTTTTGAGATGGAGTTTTGCTCTTGTCGCCCAGGCTGGAGTGCAATGGCACGGTCTGGGCTCACTGCAACGTCTGCCTCCCCGGCTCAAGCGATTCTCCTCTCTCAGCTTTCCAAATAGCTGGGATTATAGGTGTCTGCCACCACACCCAGGTAAGTTTTGTATTTTTAGCAGAGACGAAGTTTCACAATGTGGGCCAGGCTGGTCTCGAACTCCCGACCTCAGGTGATCTGCCTGCCTCCAAAAGTGCTGAGATTACAGGTGTGGGCCACTGTGCCCAGTCCTTTGGGTTTTTTTTAAAGTAAGTTCAAATGAGCCAATTCATGTAATGTGCTTAGCATAGAACATGGAACTAAGAAAGTGCTAATCAAATACATTATGAATTCCTAAAGAGGCTTGTTCTTTTTTTAATCTATGTTTTTGTTTTTATTTTCCATCTAGGCTCCTCTGGCTAGTTTCCACAGGAAGTGAAGTCCATTCTTAGAGCAGTCCTAGACCCTTCCTTCAGGCATCCTCTGATGCAGCTTCTCTCTGTTCTCACCTTTCCTATCAGACCACCTAGCTTACCTGAAGCTTGCAATCTGCAGCAGACCATCCTGGTTTAAGCTTGGCTTGCCTTGTTTTTGTTTATTTGTTTACACAGCATCTTTTCAGGCATTTCTGGGCTTTGTTATAATTCCCTTCCTAAAATATCGGCCATCTCAGGGAACAGTTTCACCTTCCCTAATATACATTAGCCCTCCCAATATTCTTCTATCCATGTACCTTTCTGTTCATTCATCCATTCAATCTACGATAATCCCTTGTTTCCACACTCCAGGAGATCATAATGTATTGGGGAAGACAGTATATTGTGATGAGGAGAATAATTTCAATATTAAATTATTTTTTCTTTTTTACTTCGTTCTAATTGAAAACATTACATTTCCTTTTTCTTATAAGGTGAAAAGTGATCCATATTGAATTAGATAAAATGTTTAAAGCACCTAAAAGGGCTCCTGGCGCATAGAAGGGATTATCAAATGTTTGAAACGTTATTGTAAGGTATAAAAATGATCACTGGGAAGAAACAGCGCTTTTATGTATGTGTTCAATGATGCACAAGAAATTTCCAAGAAATGGGAGTGGGATTGAGAGAGATGCGTGTTGCATGTTGAGGAACCAGCATAGATAATGGCAAACATTGAGGAATGCAGACTAAACCACATGTGATGCTTGGGAATTCCAAGCATGGCTAGAGAATAAAACTGCAGGAGGGAGCAGTGGGTTGGGAGAAGCAGGAGGCTGCTAAGGTGGGCAGACATCAGACCATGAAAGTCTCTTTTACTGCACACCCAGTATTGAACCTGGATTTGACTCGAGCAGAAAGAATTGTTTCCAACTTTTTCAGTGTGTACTTTGAAACAGATGGCATCTTAGAGACCTGACATTCATTAGCCTATTTAAACCTTAAACAAAATGCAACATATTTAGTTATCAGTCCCACTTTATTAACACAAAAATCAAGTCATTGACTACTAAAGTGGTGCCGTCAGGATTTTAACTAACGTCCAGGTGACGGCAACCACACTTTGGAGATTAGGCCAAGGGGCCCCGAGTGAGGAGCGGCACTCGGACATGTTTTAAGGGAAGAAATAACGTTAAAAAAAATCAAATTTTAACAATCATAACTGTGCAGTAGTGCAGATAATAGATTAAAGAAGAAAGAGTCTTACAAGCAGAAAAGCCCATTAAAACCAAAAGCAGCTGTCTGGTGAGAGACGCAGGAGTCTAAACAAACACAGCATGAAATTCAAAGAAAATGCTGAATCTGAGACCTATTTGGGAATTAACTGACGACAATAGCAACCTCATAATGCTCACTGACGTTTCATCCCGCGGAACTCTAGTTATCAAGGGCCCAGCAGCTCACTGTAATGACTGGAGGCTAAGAAGAAGAGGAGGAGCGAAGAACAAACAGTTTTTGCTACAACTGGTGACTGGTCCTATCAGGAATATTTTGAGACTGGGCGTGGTGGCTCATAACTGTAATCCCAGGACTTTGGGAGGCCAAGGTGGGCGGATCATGAGGTCAGGAGTTCAAGACCACCCTGCCCAACATGGTGAAACCCCATCTTTACTAAAAATACAAAAATTAGCTGGACATGGTGGTGGGCACCTGCAATCCCAGATACTTGGGAGGATGAGGGAGGAGAATCACCTGAACCCAGAAGGGGGAGGTTGCAGTGAGCTGAGATCGCTCCATTGCATTCCAGCCTGGGTAAAAGGGCAAGACTCTGTCTCAAAAAAAAAAAAAAGAATATTGTGAGAATAAATGTTTAAAGTAACATTGGGCTACAGCACAACACTCGATCAGTCTTTGATAGTGAATTAGGAAGTAGTCCCAGACCTGATGAGTACAATGGAATGAGAGGCTGCAGTCTAGGGAGAGGGTCATGGTTTGGCTGCAGTTAACAGAAGAGGAGACCAGAGTGGGTTAGAGAATCTCTATATTCAGTGCAGGTTGAAGGTTTGGAGGCAATTTTCGGAAGTTACCTCACAGAGATTCTTTGTTCATATATTTACCTAGAATTCAGGTGTGCCTGATGGCGCAGCTCAGGAGTAACAAATGTCCCTTCCAGGACTCCAGCAATGGTTTTTTAAAATGCATATTTGGAGCCTTAATACAAGACCATACTAGGAAGAACATTTTAATTTTTAGTACACATTTGGACTTGCTGAGTCTCTGTTTTAATAGTGCTGCCCTCTTTCCCTCTAAGAACAGGCTGAATGTTCCTTCAAGAGACACTTCAGGAATCACACTCTGGTCTGCACGGTGAATATCTGTTCTTTTGGTGTTGGGGGAAGGAGCTTGAATGTCTCTGAACAGAATAGGAATGGAATAGGGTTCCCAGTTCCAGAGGAAGCTGAAAGTTCACTGAATGAACCCCTATAAGTATTTCCCCCTGTGCCGCTGGTAGGAAAAATACCAACAGAGTTTAAAGCAAGGGAGGAAGGATGGAATGTAAGACGGATTGATTCACAGGTCATCAACCCAGGTGCTACCTGTGAATGATCCCTCAGTGACATCGTACTCAACAAAATGAGACAAATGTTTCTGGTAGCCTTCCAGCACAGAGCAACTTCCTTGTTTCTCATTATCTGCCTTAACAGGACTTCAGAATCACACAATCCCGGCTGTTAACAGGCATGTAGCATCATGCTACCACTGCAGACACATCAAGGAAACAAACACTGCCTTCCTTTCTCAGTAGATGCAAGCATTTCAAAAAGACATGAGAAGAAGAGCTTAAGAAATTGTGGAGGGCAAAACAGGACCACTCCTACCATGTCTGACAAACGGCTACGTTCTCTGATGACTAGCATGGGATCCATCACCCTGCCTCATGACAGAGGTCCCTCCTCTGGCTCAGCTCACTGCCCTGGTACTGCTGCTCTGTCATCTCTGCCGTTCATCCCTCTTAGATGCCAACCCTCACTTCCCAGTGGGTGGCAGGTACTTCCGGTGTCCTTCGCAGCTGTTCTCAACAGCCCCCCCCTGACACTGTACCTTTGGATTCGGCTCCTACGCTAATGAATGAGAGTGACCTGTTATTTATCAGCGTGGATTTGTCAGACTTGCTTAGGCATAAACACAACTCCCTGGTATCAGCAGTACCGCGAGGGTCCCAGGATCCAGTGACCTAAGTTTTCTGAGAGATGCTAAACAAAGATGTACCTAATCTGCAGACTGTGGTGAAGTCAAATGGAGACTATTAATTTGGCCACTTTTCCCTCTGTGTAACTTAGGCCACTTGGTAGCTCATGCATCCATGAGCCTCTTGGGAAATAAACTGTGTTAGTGAGTTGAACAAATACTTATGTAATATTTTCTATGTGATAGGCATTTTGCAAGTTAGGCAATGGTAAATTAGAAAACCAACTCTATTCTTTTTTTGGAAGAATTCTAATCTGGTGAAAGAAACAAACATCCCCCAAATTATAAAACGAAGGCAGAATATCAAAAGTGGTAGAAGAAAGTTAAAATAGCCTATTTTCTTTTTCTTTTTCTTTTTGAGACAGAGTCTGACTCTGTCCCCCAGGATGGAGTGCAGTGGCGTGATCTTGGCTCACTGCAATCTCCACCTCCCAAATTCAAGCTATCCTCCTGCCTCAGCCTTCTGAGTAGCTGGGACTACAGGCATACGTCACCACCTCTGGCCAATTTTTGTTGCATTTTTAGTAGAGACGGGGTTTTACCATGTTGGCCAGGCTGGTCTTGAACTCCTGACTTCAAGTGATCTGCCTGCCTCAGCCTCCTAAAGTGCTAGGATTACAGGCGTGAGCCACCACACCTGGCAAAATAGCTTTTTATAGTGCTCCTTTACCCCCAGGTGTTTACATTTCAATGGGATTAAAGGCAGAACTGAGGCCTGGGCCCATGGATAGAGATGACCTGAGAACATTACCTCCAATTACCCCTGCTGCCTGGGCAGTGCCCTAAGTATTTGGTCCTCAAGTAGCATGCAGCCCTCTCTGGAAGTGATCACTCCAAAGTCCTAAAGGTGGGGGTATATGGGATTCATTTCAAGTTTGAGAGAATCAGGGGTTGCAGTGCAGTTCCCTTGAATAGGGAGAGTCTGGAGGGTTGCACAAATCTGACAATCATTCCTGCGGAGGGCTGCGTCGTTCTTTGTTGAGACCAAAGTCTGCACCCATGCAAACAGCGCCGATTTTGAAGCAAGACACTCTTCACATTATCACCTCACATTTTGCCTCCTCCGGCAACAAAATAAAAATGTTGTTCTTTCCCTTAGATTTGATTTCTTTCTCCTCTAGTTTATTCCCCTTCAAACCCTGCAAACAGCAGGAGTCACCACTCATAGCAAACATCCTCGCAGGTGACCAAGAAAAACAAAATGTGTGGTGTGTCTTGTCCCCATTAAGGTTGCAGCCTGAGCTTCGAACTTCACTTTGGCCACAGCCCGCTTGTAGGTTCCTGGTCAGTCTGGTCTCTCTGTCAGCATTTATTCTGTTGGCCTCTCCAAATGTTTCCCGGGCCAGGTGTGGTGGCTCACGCCTGTAATCCCAGCACTTCCAGGAGGCCGAGGTGGAGGAGTTTGAGACCAGCCTGGCCAACATAGTGGAAATCCATCTCTACTAAAAATACAAAATTCAGCCGGGCATGGTGGTGCACACCTGTAGTCCCAGCTACTCGGGAGGCTGAGGCAGGAGAATCACTTGAACACGGGAGGCTAAGATTACAGTGTGCTGAGATCACACCATTGCACTCCAGCCTGGGTGACAGCATGAAACTCTGCCTCAAAACACAAAACCCAAAAAACCCCAAGATGTTTCCCAGACTCCATGGAGCTCTTCCTCTCTCAGCAGCAGCATTTTGGTCTGGTATTCCCATCCTTCCTTTTGAAAACTCTCTCTTCTACTCAGCATTCCCCACCAGCCTCGGTGCCCACATTCCACCAGGACACCAAGGTGGGATAATGTGTTAAAGTGTAATTCCCAAGGCTATTGCATCTGAATAGGCTTCAAAGCATTAAATACAAGGCAATGCCCTTAAAAGTAGAAGTCTACATGTCAGTCGAGAGATGAAAGAGAATGGAGAGGGTGAGGACAGAGAGGAAGACGCTAATAAGGGTTTTTCTGCTGCTGCCTCTGGAGCCAGGCCCATCTTCTCAGGAGCAATCATGTCAGCTCCATCATCCCCAGTGAGGTGGGAATCTATTTTATCACACCTTTATAATTACACCCTTCTTATAGTTACGTGAACTGCTTATAATTATGTGGATTTCTTATAGCTCTCATAAGCCATCCAAGTAGGGCCAATCTACCTGGTGTGGGCAGGGAGTAGGCGCAGAGCTGGGCTTTCTGCCAGGCCTGTGTGTGTCCAAGGCCAGCCTTGGTCCATTATGTCAGGCCTGGAGGACATCCCAGAGGGGACATCCTTTCGTTTGCTTTAATCCATTCCCCTAGTTAACTCATCTCTTGCTGTCCTGAAACGTTTTATTGATGCTAACTTTATTTTTAAAGATTATAATCTGCCTGTCCTTTTTATTCATGGTTTACTAGAAATAGAGTTTATATATCTCAGGTATAAGAACACTTCTTTTTTTTTTTTTTTTTTGAGACAGAGTCTCACTCCATCACCAGGCGCCAGGCTGGAGTACAGTGGCACTACCTCGGCTCACTGCAACCTCCACTCATCGCAACCTCCGCCGCCCGGGTTCAAGCAATTCTCCTGCCTCAGCCTCCCGAGTAGCTGGGACTACAGGCACGTGCCACCATGCCCAGCTAATTTTTTTGTATTTTTAGTAGAGACGGGGTTTCACCATGTTGGCCAGGATGGTCTCGATCTCTTGACCTCGTGATCCACCCGCCTTGGCCTCCCAAAGTAAGAACACTTCTTATAGTTCAAGATATTCTCCTTCTGTACTCTCTTCTGCAGAATAACACCCACTCCTATATTCCCACTGCCATTCATCAAAGTTACTAATGGACTCCCTATGACCATCTGATTAATGGGTTAATTCACCTTCTCAAAAGCAATGCCTTTTAAACATAGAAATAAGTAAGGCAATAATTTCACATACAGTTTAAAAAATCTTATTTTTATCTTACAGTTGACTTTGGAATCTTAAAAGTTTGAATTTTAAGTTTGTATTATTTTGATAGTAAAATATATTACACAGAAATAAATGGCTTTTTAAATATTAGATGTACATTTTCATTTTACTTGCTTATAATATTTTATAAATAAAATGTACATTGCAAATATTTTGAGAAACAAAATCACAAAATGTATCATGCTAGCATAATTGACGATGTCACAGAGGCAAAGTGTGTTTTCACTCGCTAGGTCACAATTAGTAAATAAACAAAAAGAAAATAAAAATACTGGCCAGCCATGGTGGCTCACACCTGTAATCCCAGCACTTTGGGAGGTCGACGAGATGGGTGGATCAGCTGAGGTCAGGAGTTCCAGCTCAGCCTGGCTAACATGGTGAAACCCCATCTCTACTAAAAATACAAAACTTAGCAGGGTGTGGTGGTGAGTGCCTGTCATCCCAGCTACTCAGGAGGCTGAGGCAAGAGAATCACTTGAACCAGGGAAGTTGCAGTGAGCCGAGGTTGTGCCATTGAACTCCAGCCTGGGCAACAAGAGCAAAGTCCATCTCAAAAAGAAAAAAAAAAAAAAAACACCAGCCTAGCAATTTAGAAACTATAATCAACGCCTTAATTTGTCCCTTCTTTTAAAAAAATAACCACACAAAGCCTCTTCATGACTTATGAGAGCTTCCACAAATACACCATAAAATGTTAGCCCTGATAATTTGCTGTGACATTGAACATTTCTGTGGGGCATGCGTCTCACTCTAGATCATTAGAAAATGAAGCAGAGCATTCTTGGCATTCCTTTCTGCTCCCCGAGAAAACATTTGCTCTCCACTCCACTCAGGCCACCATTCATAACCCAGTGATGTGTGACGTCACTTGTCCCACAGCAGATAATGAACAACTTCCCAGGGAAATCTTTCCATATGACTAACAATTTAATGTCTTAGACAGAAATTGAATCTTACCTTCTGTACAGAAGACACAACCGTGTTAGTTTAACTGTCTGGTACAGGATGAAGGACCCTGCTATAGCTATTCTTTCTGACAGATAATGGATGGACCAAGAGACAAAAGGAGGAACCCACACTCAGAAACAAACGCTCCACAAAGCAATGTCCCGCCTCACCTAATGCAGTGTGTTTCCCATGGGTCTTTTGTTACTCTAACATATTAAATTATCCTTCCAATTACCTTGGCAACTGAAA
The DNA here is from genome assembly GCA_036589455.1 of Ateles fusciceps. Taxonomy (NCBI): domain Eukaryota; kingdom Metazoa; phylum Chordata; class Mammalia; order Primates; family Atelidae; genus Ateles; species Ateles fusciceps. The sequence goes on from JAZHEH010001578.1 coordinate 366,843, forward strand.
CAAGAGCCCCTAACACGCTGATGACTGTTGGACGAGCACACCAGCTGTCAAGTTATGAATGATAATTAAGGCATCTTAATTATTGAGCACAGTGAAAATATGCCGTGTTCATTTTTTTTTTTATAAAACTTGTGTCCTAAGTATAGGAGAATTTTCATACCAACCAAAGGCTATTTCTCTACCTTTGATCAGCAGTTTGGCCCCTTTTCTCTCTGAGGCTGATACATTGCAGCAACCTTTGAGATACTAGACCCTCCACCCCCACCCCAGGTCTTCCCCCAGGTTTTCTTAGTTATAAAGGTAGCAGAACGCAGTTGAAAGCTGCATTCATAACCAGCTTACCTTCGGAACAATAGCAAGAGTAACAAAGAATTCATCCTAATAAAAGATCTGTGCACAGTCAGCTTAAGCAATGTAAAGTGTTCCTTTATTCTGCTTAGTGCTTCTCCCCCAGAGGTTAACCATTTTAAAGCTGGCACTTAGCCTGAGAACAGGAACAAAGCATTACTACAAAGCAGTGACCTCCTCCAGGAGCAGCATCTCTGCTTTCCGTAATTCTTAAGAAATACAGAAACTCAATGACAAGGAGGTGATACCTTTGAATGGGAACATTCCAGCGCAGGAAAACTCCTGTCTTGTCGGCTGCTGTGCAGAGTGAGTTGCTTGAGTATGTATTCCTCTCTTCTCAGCTCCCGGGTCTGCCTGGTAGCTGCTGCCAGCCTAGGGAGCATTTACGACATGTATGTGGTGTTCATCCGCAATAAAAGGATTGACTAACCAGCTCAGCTTGGCGCTGCTCGCCCGGAGGCATCAGATCGCTGGACCCTCCCCATCCTGATTGGCTGCTTCCCAGTCTGGCCCAACTCCTGTGCCTTCACCTTCTGCTGTGTTCAATATATTTCCCTCGGGATACAGTCGGAGACGTGCTGATCAGGCAATCAGCGGCAGCTGAGCCAGCTTTAACAATCAGTGACATGATTTTCTACGAACATGTTTAATTGTCCAAAGTTCTCCGTAATACACCAGGAGAGACCTAATAAAATGGATATAATTTAACAGTAGTGGCTTTATGATTCCTCCCTAAAATATCTTAGTTTAATGCACGCATAACACACTACTAAAGTGATCAGGTGGCTTTTTGCAGCTTGGTGTGTCTGTATAATCAACCTTAAATCAAAACAGATGGGAATGGCAGAATCTATTAAGAGCCTTATTAAAAATGCCAGGAGATGCAGTTGAATAAGGCTACTGAGACCATCTCAAGAAAGTGTTATAAATCATTTACACGAAGTGCTCTTACGACATTTATGGTTGATTTTAGATAGCTCTGATAATAAACATAAAGGCCACTGACAGACAAAAAGGTAAAGACTGCATTAACGTCTCTAGAAGGCAAGTAACAGAAAGAAAAATCAAACATTTTACCTACAAAAGTGGTCAAATGAGAAAAGAACGAAAGTTCACCATCATCATCTCCTGTGCATGTACTGAATTCCATTTGGTCCAGGATCCAGGACAGGGGATTGAAAAGTCCCCACTGGTGTTTCGTTTTGTTTCTTTTTTCTCTTCTTTCCCTTTTTTTTTTTTTTTGAGACGGAGTTTCGCTCCTGTTGCTCAGGCTGGAGTGCAGTGGCGCGATCTCAGCTCATTGCAGACTCCACCTCCCAGGTTCAAGCAATTCTCCTGCCTCAGCCTCCCAAACAGCTGGGCTTACAAGCACCTGCCACCACACGCAGCTAATTTTTGTGTTTTTCGTAGAGACAGGGTTTCACTATGTTAGCCAGGCTGGTCTCAAACACCGCAGGTGATCCACCCGCCTCGGCCTCCCAAAGTGCTGGGATTACAGGCATATGAGCCACCATGCCCAGCTAATTTTTGTGTTTTTAGTAGAGACAGAGTTTCACCATGTTGGCCAGGCTGGTCTTGAACTCCTAACCTCGTGATCCACCCGCCTCGGCCTCCCAAAGTGCTGGGATTACAAGGCACAAGCCATCCCACCTGGCCAGTTTTGTTTTGTTTCAAAATAAGAGGCATCAAATGGAAGAGAGTGAACTGACCACATACATTTAACCTTTCCTCTCTCACAAAGCCCCACTAAAATGACAATAAATGTTTTATTTTAAGAACCATAAACCCACAAGGACAAAGAAATGGGAGAAAACAGCAACCCAACTTAGAAAAGGAGAAAGCAGACGGGTAAGTGGCAGGTGAACAGAGAGAGCTGGATTGCAAATGAGCACTGGGGAGAGTAAAGAAACAGCCGTATTTCCAAGCCGGCAGTCCCAGCATGCCCTGGAATTGGCAGAGATGAAAATGGGGCTAAAAACAGGAGGTGGCCTGACTGCCCACTCCTTCACCCTACAGAATCCAGAAGGTTTATTCTCCGGAGAGACGAACAGAGGCCCTCTGGACCGGCATGGCTGGGAATAAAGGTGCCAAACTGAAAATATTGCTGTTAATGAGAAAATGGGATATAAAATCCTAGGCCTTCCTTCCCCACTCAGCTCCTGGGAGCCAGGTAGGAAGGTGATGGGCTCCAGAAAAAAGATGTGAAGAACGCTCTTCAGGGATCCCACCATCCCAAAATATGGGACTTAAAGGTATTAATATAGGGTGCTCTCTAAGATATGGCTGAGCTAGATCTCCTGCAGTTCAGCCCACATGCCCCTCTCTTACGTATAAGCAGATGAGACAAATCTCTAACACAGAAGCAGAGAACAAAACAAAAAAAAAGAGACAGGCAAATAACAGACAGGCAAGCAAACATGGAAAAAAGTGAACTGAAGGAAACAATGGGTGTGCAGGGAGAAAAACAGTTTAAACACTATCATAAACAGCCTTGTCAAAATAAGAGATGTGCAGGCACTTCTGACTCTGCTTGGTTGCAGCATTCACGAATATCACCTACACAGTGTGGCTGACCGCATCAGTCCTCCAGCAATACAGTTCAAATTTCAGTTTTGAAATGTGATGGCATGTTGACCATGAGTGATTATGCAGTATGCAAACTCTTAGCTCTTCTGCCCACAGTCACTGAGTAATAACAGATGCATGTCATGGTCAGTGGCCAATCACTGCACTTCTTTCAAAGCCTGCCAGTGACTGGTTACTGCGTGCCTATTAGTCAGCTCACGTACGTTGCTGTTGAGTTGTTGCACAAAGTGTGTTGTTGAGTTGCCTCCTTGTCTCCGGGTGATACACCCATGCAGCATTCACAACAATGGATAATGAAAAGAGGGAACTCGCCAACAAAGACGAAAGTGCAGCAAAGAAATAAACAACTTCATGGGAAGTGAAATTGGATATGATTCCAAGATTTGAAAATGGGAATAGCCAAGTCGAGGATCTGAAGGAACCTAGCTTTGCATGAACCATACTCCAGAAGCCTAATCAATACTTTTTTAAAAGGTAAAATTTCTTCAACATCTTTTTAAATTTCATGAAGGAAAGAAAGCACTCTGGTTGAAGACTGTGATTTTTGAAAAGTCATTTATTTGGCTAATATTCAGGTCAAAATGTTGATGTTCGTTCCCACCTGAAAAGAAAATGGTAATTACAAAAGAAAAGAAGAAAACACCTTTTACTGCTAGAAAAATCTGGTTTCAAAAGTTGCCAGAAATTGATTAGTGTTAAACCATCTTGTGAAGCTGCCAGAGCAGAAAGGTGTCCTGCTATGAAACGTGCACCTAGATTCCAAGGATTGGTTAAACAAGGCAACATGATCATTGCCAAATATTCTGTGCGAATAAAAGTGTGATGAAAAAGGCGAAAATGTCCCAGAGGAAGTGATTCTGGCAAAATAATTTACACTAACAAATTATTGGGGCCGGGTGCAGTGGCTCGCACCTGTAATCCCAGCACTTTGGGAGGCTGAGGCAGGTGGATCTCTTGAGGTCAGGAGATCAAGACCAGCCTGGCCAACATGGTGAAACCCTGTCCCTACTAAAAATACAAAATAGCCGGGAATGGTGTCACACACCTGTAATCCCAGCTACCAGGAAGGCTGAGGCAGGAGAATCACTTGAACCCAGGAGGCAGAGGTTGCAGTGAGCCAAGATAGTGCCAGTGCGCTCCAGCCTGGGTGACAGAGTGAGACTCTGTCTCAAAAAGAAAAAGAAAAAAAGAATTATTGGAGACATTTCATTCATGACATTGAAAGCACAAAGGAGAAATGATGGGAAGCTGCTCCAAACTTAGAGGGGAGGATGACAATTCCCCAAGACGTGGAAAGATACTCCTTTAGTATTTTAATTCACATCATGAGAAGGAGACAAGCTCTGTTCCAAGAAAGAAATAATAAATTTTCCATGTTTTCAGTGCTTTAAATTACAGTGTACTCAGTAAATATTAGTTTTATTTTTATTTCCCTATGAATTTATAACTGATAGTCTGAGTGTTGTTAATGTTATAAGAAAATTATTAAAGCCCACAGAACAATTGTCATTTTTACAATCCTGTACTACCACACATAGTGAAGACTCATTATATTTTTCTATGAAATAAGAAAAAGCAACTGTATGAAGAAATATATGAAACACAAAAAGCTCTTGGAAAATTAGTAGAAGAATTGGAAGATAAGGTTAGGAAAATATCCTTGGAAGTTGAGTAAAAAGGCAAAAATGAAACAAGGTAAGAAAAATGATAAGAAAATTAGAGATATAATCTAGGAATTCAACATCTGGATAACAAGATCTCTAGCAAGAAACAAGAAAACAAAAGGAAGAAAACCATAAAAAATAATTTTTAAAAAGTTCTCTGAGTTTCCAGAATAGAAGTATAATATTAAGACACATGATTAGCTCATGGTCGTGGAATCTCAGAAAATTAGAAATAAAGAAATTTCTTGGTTTGGTGGGATAGCTCATTCCTATAATTCCAGCAATTTGAGAGGCCCAGGTGGGAGAATCACTTGAGGCCAGGAGTTTGAGATCAGCCTGGGAAGCATAGCAAGACCTTCATCACTACAAAAACATTAAAATTAAAATTAAAAAATTAGCCAGGCATGGTGGGGCATGCTTGTAGTCCCTGCTACTCGGGAGGCTGACATTGGAGGATCACTTGAGCCTAGGAGTTTGAAGCTGCAGTTGGGCTCAAATAAATCCAGACTGTCTCTTAAAAAAAAAAAAAAAAAAAAAAAGTTCTTTAAACTTTTAGAAAGAAAACTATGAATTTTATATAAAGGATCAAGAATTTGGATGGTATTTTTCTCAATAACAATACTAGAAGCTGGAAGACAAGGGAAAAATGTCTTTGAAATTCTGAGACAAAATGATCTCCAACTTGGAATTCCATACCTAGCCAAAATATCTCTAAGAGTTCAGATAGAATAAGACATACTTTTCTTGGATTTGAAAGGTCTTTAAAATCTTTATCTGAAGAACATTTTCTCAGGAGTCTATTGCAAAATGTGTCCCACCAAAACAAGGAAATAAAACAAACAAACAAAAAAGACAAGGCTTGGGATCCAGAAAACTGGGATCCTACAAAATGAAAATGTCAAGAATCTGCCCAACCTGCAGAATGGTAAGGCAGTGACATTTCAAAATAAAGACAACGAGCAGCTCTAGGGAGCTGTCAGTCCAGACTGCACCAGGTCGAAAGGAGGAACAATTTCAGGAAGACAAGAATTTGAGATTTTTTAGAAAAGGCTTATACAATTGGGAGAGGACTCTAGGCTGTATTAAGTATATAAACAACTGAGTAACAAAACAGACAATTTTGTTGGGCAGGAAAACAAAGTAATCACAGTAAACGTCATGATTCAGACTTGGGTAGTGTTTACTTAGCCACAGTAATAAAAACACTGAATAATTGATATAAGCAAAAGTATAATATTTGAAGGCTAGCTGACTGCAAGTGTGGATGCATGGTGAGTATAAGCCGTATGATTGAAAGAGAAATAAATCCTCACCTTCCAAAGGGAGAAGTCAATATTTAATGCCTAAAACTGAAATATCAAGAAGTGGAAATACAAATACTTAGAGGTTAAGGAAGTAAATACTAGAAGAGCTAACTTTAATGTGATTGCCTTCAGCAAACAGGATACGGCAGAATTTCCTGTTTTTGTGATTGCTGGATGCAACTTTACACGTGCATGCATAACTGTAACAAAAATAAAAATTAAAACAAAATATTAAAACTTGAGGTAGACGTGTACGTCTTTACGTGCTAATGATAAGTGGAGAAAATTCAAAATGTATAATAGTGTGAAAAGGAACCCATTTATGTTAAAAAAAAAAAAAAGAAATATTTATGCCTTTTAGAAAGATGTACAAGAAAATAATCTACTGATGATGGTTGCCTCTGGGGAGCAAAATTGGAGGGTTTAAGATGTGGAGATAAAACTTATTTTTCCCTATGTAATTTTCTATACTGTTAAAATCTTCACTTATAAACATTTTTCAATAAAATTAACTAATTTTAAATGATAAAATTTCCAATCCAAGAGAAAAAATATCTACTTTTGTTATTTAAGTGCTTGCATTCTACAATAAATAATCTTACTAATTTGGTCTTCATATTGAATTTGTTTTCTAGTAAAAAAAAAAAATTAAGACTTTGAAAGCTATGAAAATTAGAGTAGCCTGTCATTCTAAATAAGCATGTATAATGTTACATGTATAATGTCACAAACATAATGTATCTCAATAACCTATTTAAATTGTCTATTTGAATTTGTTGCATTGTCATGGCTCAGAATTTCCTTTGTAAACATTCCTTGAAAAGTCTCCTTAGCACTTAATACGGGAGGAAGTGCTAAGGGGAAGGGGGGGTAATTTTTGCTGCCTGTGAAGGCCAAGGAAGAGATAAGGAATTCAGAGAAAGCTGGTCGTAAGATGGCAAAGGGCCTCTCACCAAATCATCAATAAAGACACAACGTTTATGAAATATTTGCTGGGAACAGAATTTTTAGAGAGGGGTGAAGATGTTAGCTTTCTTGTCAATGTCATGGAAAGAATAGAAACAGATCATATTGGAATACAATCTTGGAGACAGAGAAAAGAAGCTCCAGGAACACAGAAAAATCATGTGGAATGCTTTGGATGGTCACAGGTGTGTAGTTACAACAAAGGGCTGCCCAGTTTACTTCTAAATTGTGCATAGAAACTATAGACATCCCACAGCTTTAAATTCTAATGCTTGGTCCACCATTTACCAAATGAATAACACTGGGGGAAGTAATATAAACATTTAGCATCTTGACTTTCTCAACTTACCTACAACACTACCAGCAATATTTTAATCAAATGCTTATAAACCTTTAAACATTTTTAGTGTGAAGCAAATCTATGATATAGCAGTGCTCTTTACAAAATGTTTTATAATTTTCTCATTTCTCAAACTGTAGTTCTTTCATCTATTTCTTTTTTATATCTTAGGTAAGTGTAATAGTTTATTCTGTGTTTTTTTGTAGGATACGTTGCAAATTATAGAAGGCAATAAAAATAAAAATTCCTACTGTCTGAGGATTTTATTATTTGGTTCCAGCTTAGTTTACAAGATCATCTCTGGCCTCAATGGTAAAAATTTGAATTTCCTCTGAAATCCTCCACTGAGTATAAGTTCATTGGCATTCTCCTTCTGACTCGTCAATTTCAGTCACTTTCTCTTAGAGGCACTTCAGAGAAAATAACAGATCTTAACATCAATATTAGAACATTTAAGAAGTACTATTTGAAATTCTGAAGTGATGAGAAAACAATAAAATAAAATGACATTCAAGAGCAATATACAAATAGGTTCAGCATATTTTTCTCCAAAATATTTATAATTATTTAAAAATAAATTTAAAACTCATTCATAAATATAAAAGAACCAGTTAAGTAAAACATCTTTGACACTTTACCACCAAAATCATATATAGAATTTAAAAACAATTATACATTTTACTTCTTAGTGACTTTTAAATAACTGAAGTCAAAGTTAATTAAAAATGTTGAAACATGGCTGGGTGCAGTGGCTCACGCCTATAATCCCAGCGCTTTGGGAGACTGAGGAGGGTGGATCATCTGAGGTCAGCAGTTCAAGACCAGCCTGGCCAACATGGTGAAACTTTGTCTCTACTAAAAATACAAAAAAACTACAAAAACTTAGCTGGGTGTGGTGGCGGGTGCCTGTAATCCCAGCTATTCAGGAGGTTGAGGCAGGAGAATCACTTGAACCCGGGAGGCAGAGGTTGCAGTGAGCCAAGATCACGCCATTGCACGCCAGCCTGGGTGACAGAGCAAAACTCTGTCACGAAAATAAATAAATAAATAAATAAATAAATATAAATAAAAAATAAAACACACATTTGATGCCTATTGAGAAATTTCGAGAAGATAACAATAGTTGATTCAACTGTACAGATTTGAGAGTCACAGAAAATACCTTGCAAATTGAACTTTCTGGTTAAGAAATAAGCATTCGCTGGCATGTAGGGTATCTTGAACTTCAGAATGCAATCAACAAGGCTAACTTATAAAACAATCATTTCCACAGCTAATATTTACATTTCTATTCCACCATTTAGTTGTTCATTTGTTTATTCATCAAACATTGCATATTTCATATTGGTACTCAGGTTTGTGTGAGACTATGGATTTTGAGGAATAGAAAGGGAAATGAGAAGGAATAACTAGTAGGAAGAAGATCCTGACCCGTCCTGTCGTCCTATAGTATCTTCCATTCTGTCCATCCCAGGCTGTCTGCTCTATAGAACATACCCATATTGGAGGTTTGTCTCTTTACAGTAACTTCTTCCTATATCTGTGTGATACATACAAGTAGATACTTCTTACAAATCTAATCCACTTTAATTGGGTGTGCCAGGAGCGATTGCAGACTTTCTGTTACATCTTTGCTTTTAGAAAGTAATTGGATAACTTCTTATGCTATATGGAAATACAATAGCTAACAAAATGGCAGACTTCCTATTTAATTAAATCTGTACATCTCCAACACAAACTTGACTATGCAGATTTACAGTAATGAAGTCTCTAAAGTTTTAAGATATAAACTTCAACTGCCAAATCCAATTCCAAAAACAGGGATATAAAACACACGTTAGAGAATTAACCAATGGTATGAAAAGGGAGCCCCTTTTCTCAGCACACATCCTCACTCTCTGCTGTAGTCTTATTCTTCTGAGTCTTCCTTGTCTTTGCCTTTTCACTTTGAGGCCATATTCAGCGGCAGATCTCAAACACAATGGAGTGGGCTGGTGTCTGCTTACTAGAGCTGAAATGCCCTGTTTTAGAATTGCCTTAACAGCTAAACTTCTTGGTCTAGATTTACCACCTTGACCTACTTCATTCATTCATTTTTGTGAAAATGGAGACTTCTGATGCTTATTCATATGAAAGCATCCATTAGAACAGAGTTCAGATAAAAGTAATGACTTTTCTGATAAATCGCTTCATTCACATGAGCTCTTCTGGGCAATAGGCAGGAGGAAATAAAATGCTTATATTTCTACAAGTAATTCAGGGGGAGCACAGATGTTTTTACACTAAACCATGTTATAAAATGTGTGTTTAGTCTCTGATAAAAATAAATTATCCCTCAACCAAACTGCTGGAGGGGCCACAGGACAACTTCCTCTTTGCCCTCTGAAGGTTCACTGAAAATGAACAGATAAAAGGCAGATTAGGCTGGGCATGGCTCATGTCTGTGGTCCCAGCACTTTGGGAGGCCAAGGTCAGGAGTTCGAGACCAGCTAAATCAGCATGGCAAAACCCCATCTCTACTAAAAGTATAAAAATTAGCTGGGCGTGATGGTGCACACTTGTAATCCCAGCTACTCAGGAGGCTGAGGCAGGAGAATCGCTTGAACCTGCAAGGCTGAGGTTGCAAGGAGCCGAGATTTTGCCATTGCATTACAGCCTGGGCGAAAGAGCCAGACTCCATCCCCCACCCCCCAAAAAAGGCAGATTAACAGGAGAAAAGGCACACACATTTCTATTTCAACATGCATAGCACTGGGTAATTGCAGAATGATTACCCAGGGGTACAGATGCTTACATACCCCTGATCTGAGTATCACAGATCAATTTTATGGAGGCTATGCACTGAGTTTTAGGTGTGAATGTTTTTAAAGCTCATCTGAGTGGACAAAATACCCATTTTTTGTTACAACTGGATTTGTTGCATTTTTCTCTAATTTGGTCTTGAAATTTCTCTCTGAAAAGTAGCTGTAATCCCTACCCCCTGGCCAGACAGGTTTATCAAGGTCGCCACTTTCTAGGACACCCCTGATGAGGAGGGGAAAGCTTAAAGTCGTATTTTGAGGCTTTATTGTTGGCTTTGGGGAAGTGGGAGTCTGGTTTCTGTGACCCACCTGGAAGTAGAGGGCTTCTAGTTTCTATGGCTTGCCTTGTGGGACTATGAGGGCAGAGGGACAAGAGGCCAGGAGTGCGAGTTGGCTTGAGGCTGCTTCTGGAACCTTCACTTTGTTTTCTGAGCCTCAACATTATTGTCTCCATCACCTTCAGACACACTTAAATCAGAACTACCTCTTGTGGATATGTGGCCTCAAGTGAAAGAAAGGAAGCTGGAGAACAAACGGAGAAACTGAACTGAATGCATTTGATTCGAAGCATCTTCCTCTCTACCTCCTTTACTTTGGCTAAGGATAAAAGGATAGATTAAAGTGAGATTTGCAAGTAGCTTACAGAAGGCAAAGTCACACATTAAGAGCCAAGAAAGAAGTAAGGAGAATTCAGTGGGATGTACATTCCAGAAGAAAAATGGTTAAGACTCAAACTCAACCAAACTGTTATTGAGGACCAAGACTTCCTTGTCACCCACAGAGTCCCCTTTATTGTTTTCCTAGGTGGACTCCACGATTTGACTCTATTGATAAAAATGTATTCCCTCTTGTCTTCAATTGATAAAATGTAAATATAATTAACCAATAAAGCATAAATTATCATGTGATAACTAAAGGCAGCTTGGCTAACTCAGACTTTAAAATTTTGTGCTAGCTTTTACTGTTTTATGACAGGAAAACTGTGATATTTACTGTTGAAGAAACAAAATTTCAACAAATTTACATTGAAAATTGAGTTGGCTTTTATTAGCAATTCATGAATTGTGCAGCATCTCATTTTATTTATTTTTTTATGTATTTATTTATTTGTTTTTTACACTAAGACGGCAAGTGCATAGGAGAGCTAGGAAAGGTACTCTGATGAGCTGTGCAGACGTGGTGGCTTTATAGGCAGAAAAGGGCTGAAGACAGCAAAAGTAGAGAATGAAAAGGAGATTAGTCATTTCAAAATGACTTTCCTTCTAGGGTTAAAATAGGAGGGACTTTTTTTTTTTATCATGCCGACTTAGATAAATTAGGCCCTTTTGATTAGCTGTTGTGACTCTCCTAATTTTTTTGAAAACTGGCCGGTTCAAAACTCAGTTTGATTACTGGCACCTCTCAGGAGGGACTCCATTCTGGTTGGTCTGGTCTGCCGGGCCTGGTGCGGGGAGCTCAGTTCAAAGCAGTGGCCTCCTGTAAGTCTCATTCAACACCATTATATTTTTCACATATTGAACAGTTTTATAGACACTCATTATTTTTATTTGTATTTATTTATTTTTTTGAGACAAGGTCTTGCTCTGTCACCCAGGCTGGAGTGCAGTGTCACAACCTCTGCTCACTGCAACCTCCACCTCCTGGACTCCAGAGATCCTCCCCACCTCAGCCTCCGAGTAGCACGGACTACAGGCACACACCACCATGCCCAGATAATTTTGGTAGTTTTTATAAAGATGGGGGTCTCACCAAGGCTGATCTCCAGCTCCTGAGCTCAAGCCGTCCTCCTGCCTCTGCCTCCTCAAGTGCTGGGATTACAGGCATGAGACACCATTCTGAGCCTCGATAGTCATTCTTAATTTCTCATATTAGAATCCAGAATGGAAACCCATCTCTGATGTAAGCAATGGAGCTGACGATTAATTTTAAAACTAAAGGCCAGCAAATTTTGAAATTTGAAAAGCATACAATTATTTAACTCAATGATATTCTATTGATTGTAAATTCATTTTAATCTTTAAACCACTCTTCTGATTATATGAACAAAAAAGAGCAAAATTTAAAAATGATTTTCTCTCTCTCTCTTTCTTTCTTTTCTTTATTTTTTTTTAGAGGCAGTTTTGCTCTGTGGCCTAGGCTGGAGTGCAGGGGTGTAATCATAGCTCACCATGGCCTCAAACTCCTCACCTCAAGGGATCCTCCTGTCTTAGCCTCCCAAGCAGCTGGGACTACAGGTGCACACCACATGACCAGCTAAGTTTTTAAGTTTTTTTGTACAGATGGGGTTTCACTATGTTGTCCTGGCTAATCTTGAACTCCTGGGCTCAAGTGATCCTCCTGCCTTGACCTCCCAAAGTGCTGGGATTATAGTTGTAAGCCACCACACCAGGCAAAACTATTTCTTTGTTTATTGTTGAGTTTTTGGAAAAGAAGAGAAACATGAATGATATGAAAGGGACATGATAGAAAAGGAAAAGGATCAGGCCAGGCACGGTGGCTCACACCTGTAATCCAGCACTTTGGGAGGCTGAGGTGGGTGGATCACCTGAGGTAGGGAGTTTGAGATCAGCCTGACCAATATGGAGAAACCCCAACTCTACTAAAAATACAACATTAGCCAGGCATGGTGGTGTATGCTTGTAATCCCAGCTACTCAGGAGGCTGAGGCAGGAGAACCGCTTGAACCCAGGAAGCAGAAGTTGCAGTGAGCCAACATTGTGCCATTGCACTTCAGCCTGGGTGACAGAGTGATACACCATCTCAAGAAAGAAAAGAAAGAAAGAAAGAAGAAAGAAAGAAAAGAAAGAAAGAAAGAAAGAAAAAGAAAGAGAGAGAGAGAGAAAGGAAGGAAGGAAGGAAGGAAGGAAAGAGAGAGAAAGAGAGAGAGAAGGAAGGAAGGAAGGAGAAGAAAAGAAAAGAAAAGAAAAGGATCAATAATTAGAGAAAACTCATATCCTTTCTTTTGCTGGTTTTCACACCCTTCACTGGAGCCCTGCACGTTCTGAGGAATCTGGGCACTGGGTAGAATGGAGGAGATGAGCACTGGGCCTTGACAAACAGCTTTTTCCAAACCTGTTCACTTAGAATAGATTTGGTTGTATCTGTTTTATAAGCCAGAGTTCCTGGAAGATTGCATTTGAAGAAAGCAGTCTTTCGCTAAGAAGAGGCTTAAAACAACACCTCCAGAGGCATTGGAATCTGAGTGGAAAAATACCTTTTCTTCCCTTTAAATTCACTCTTGCAATGACTGTATTTATGAATGAAAATCAATTTTATGCATGCACTGTTTCATTCTAAAAATATTTTGAAGCAGCTCATTTATTTCTACTTGCAATTTCAGTTATCTGAATTAATCTGCTCTACTAAATTATAAACACATTAATGATAGGTATCTTCCATGCTGAACAAGACAATGAAATGCAACCTCTGGAAACCCAGTGAATAATTTTAGTTTCATAAACTCAGACTTTAGACTTGGACACTTTGATTTCAGGTCATTATACACATTTTGATCATATAACATTATGAAAAATAATGTGTTAGATCACCTGAGGTCAGGAGTTCGAGACCAGCCTGACCAACATAGGGAAACCCTGTCTCTACTAAAAATACAAAAATCAGCCAGGCATAGTGGCGGGTGCCTGTAATCCCAGCTACTCTGGAGGCTGAGGCAGGAGAATCACTTGAACCCAGGAGGTGGAGGTTGCAGTGAGCTGAGATCGCTCCACTACCCTCCAGCCTGGGTGACAGAGTGAGACTCTGTCTCAAAGAAAAAAAAGTAATAACAATTGTTAATATATGCATAGGAAATACCAGATATAAAAAACGGTTATCATTGCTTATGTCTTACGGGGTGGGATTTCGGAGATTTTTGCTTTATTACCAGTGGTGCATCACTGTATGAGTTTGAAAATGTTATTTTTGAAAACGTTAAGAATTTGAATGAGGTAGATATTCACTCCTAGGTTGCCCAGGGAACAGTGGACAGGGAGTCTTTACAAGGCTTTTGTTCTCCTTGTCCCTTTGTATTTCCCAATACATACTTGATAATAAAAGAAAAACTTCAGCCAAATTAAATTTAAAGGAGTTTAACTGAGCAATGAACGATTTTTGAATCTTGTAGCCTTCTGAGCCAGAGTAGGCTCTGAGTCTCCAGTGCAGCCATGCACGTGGTGGAAGAAGATTTATGGACAAAAACGGAAGTGAGGTACAGAAAACGGAAGTGAGGTACAGAAACAGCTAGATGAGTTACAGGTTGCCATTGGCCTTACTGGAACATGGTTGGAACAGCTGGCTACATTTGATTGGCCAAAACTCAGTGATTGGCACAAGTGTCTGTTGTGATCTGTTTACAACTGCACCTGTTATAGTTCACGATGTACAGAAAAACCTTTAGGTTGAATTTAAAATATGTAAGGAGGCAGCTTAGGCTAAACTTGATTTAACATGTATTATTTTACTTCAAAGCACTTTTTGAGTTATTTTTATATGCAATAAAATGCTCAGATTTCAAGTGTACAGTTTGATGAGTTTTGACAATTTTATATACCCATGTAACAAACCACCAAAATCAAGACGTTGAGCATTTCCATTATCCAGGAAAGGACTTTCATGCCTCTTTCTAGTAAATTCTCCTCTCCACAAGGCAAACGTTGTTCTAATTTGTATCACTAAGAATTAATTTTACCAGTTGTTACACTTGATATAAATAGAAATTACATAGCTTGCACCCTTGGGTATGGCTTCTTTTATTCAACATATAGTTTAAAGATTCATCCATACTGTTACATATATCAATAATATGTATCTTCTTTATTGCTGAGTGGTATTCTATTGTAAGAAATGCCACAAACTGGCTGAGCATGGTGGCTCATGTCTGTAATCCCAGCATCTTGGGAGGCCAAGGCAGGTGGATTATATCTGAGATCAGTAGTTCGAGACCAGCCTGGCCAACATGGTGAAACCCTGTCTTTACTACAAATACAAAAATTAGCTGGGCGTGGTGGCGGGGGCCTGTAGTCCCAGCTACTCAGGAGGCTGAGGCAGGAGAATCACTTGAACCCAGGAGGCAGAAGTCGCAGTGAGCCAAAATCACACCATTGCACTCCAGCCTGGGCGACAAGAATAAGACTCCATCTTAAAAAACAAAAACAACCACCAAAAAACCACAAACTGATTATCCATTTTTCTGTTGATAAACATTTGGGTTAATTCCAGAAGTCTGAGGCTGCAGTGAGCTGTGATTGTACCACTGCACTCCGGCCTGAGTGACAGACTGAGATCCTGTCTCTAAAGTAAAGAAAAAGGTAGTTTTCCATTTTTATTAAATTTAATGTATTAATTTTTTTCCTTTTGTAATTAGTGGCTTTATTTCTCTACTTACCCCATGTGATAAAATTTTCTTCTAGAAAATTTATAGTTTTAGCTTCTATAATTTGGAATATGATAAATTTCAATTGACTTACTGTCAATTGATTTTGGAATTTGTTAGGAAAGTCTATTTCAGTTTACCCTTAGATTTGGGGTACAGCTTGTAGTCTTGGAACATGACTTTATTCTGGTAGCATGACTCTTAGGATTTCCTTGGAAAATCCAAAATGTTTACCAGTCTCCTCCTTCTTGACTAGATTTGAACTCTGAACTATCTTCCTAGAAACAGGCAGCTACTGAAATCTTTGTTTATGCATTTTTTTCTTTGAGTTTGTGTGCATTTTCGTTTTTGTATTTTTTCTTTGTGATTTTAAGTTCTGGAATACACATGCAGGACGTGCAGGTTTGTTACATGGGTTGCTGCACCTATCAACCCAACACCTCGGTATCAAGCCCTGCCTGTATTAGCTTCTTTTCCTGATGCTCTCCCTGGTCTCCATCCTCCCCAACAGGCCCCAGAGTGTGTTGTTCCCCTCCTGTGTCCATATGTTCTCATTGTTCAGCTCCCACTTATAAGTGAGAGCATGTGGTATATGGTGTTTGGTTTTCTGTTCCTGTGTTTTTGCAAAGGATAATGGCTTCCAGCCTCATCAATGTCCCTGCAAAGGATGTAATCTCATCCCTTTTTATGGCTGCATGATATTTTATCTTTTTAGCCCCCCAGTTACTGCTATCTGCTGGGTTCCTTGGTTCCTTGAGTGCTGTTTGGGAAAGACTAGCAGGGACTTTGTATGCTGACTGATGGTAGAGCTCAGATTTTGTGGCTCCTTTCTGTCTAAGATTTTGCCCCCTTGATTTTCAACTACTGTGGTATCCCTGAAATTTAGTTTCTGTTTTCTGAGCAAAAAATTTCTTTTCTCAGTTTGATTTCTTCATGCATCATGTGAACTGCAAAGTTCCCATATGGGAAAAGTCAGGTAAATGCAGAAGTCACTTAGTATCCTTTGCTCCTTTCAAGCACCTTCTGCTGAACAGTTTCTGCCTTCTTTGAGTTGAATTGTGTTTTATATTTTGTCCAGAATGTCACATTGTTATTAGCATGAGGCTTTGTCTCATACAAGCAACTCCATTGTTACTTTACTTTCATTAGTGTTAAATTCCCGTTTAACACTATTCCTATTATTAAATTAGTCCTATTTTAAATTTCTATGTTAAATTCCTATTTTCCTAACAGTTGACCTGTGTAGCCCCTAAGAGCATTTGAGTTCATAACCCCTACTTGAGATGTGTAAAGGTCTAATTTTTTTTACAAAATACATTTTATAATAAACATGATCTATTTTTAATGAGTAAAAAACCACAACCACCTAGTTTGGGAAGGGTCTATTTCCCTAGATTTAAACAGGTATGGAAAACAGTATATCCCGTAAGAGTGGGAGAACACTGCTCAGTGAAAGCACTCTGTGGAGGGAGGGCAGAGATGAGACCTCGCAGCAGATGGCTGTGAGAGGTAAAACTCAAGGCTTCAGGATTCTCAACTTCAGGCTGGACATGGTGGCTCACACCTGTAATCCTAGCACTTGGGGAGGGCAAGGCAGGAGGATTACTTGAGTCTGGAGTTCAAGACCATCCTGGGCAACATAGTGAGACCCTGTCTCTACATGAATTAAAAAAGAAAAAAAATTAGGCATGGCAATGCATGCCTGTAGTCAAGGTGGGAGGACTGCTTGAGTCCAGGAGTTTGAGGCTATAGTAAGAATCACGACTGCACTACTGCACCGAAGCCCGAGTGACAGAACAAGACCCTCTCTCAACAACAACAACAAAAAAAGAAAGAAAAGAAAAAAGAAAGAAAGAAAAGAAAAGATTCCCAGTTTCAGAAAGATTCCCTGCTCTATTGGAGATTTGGAATCAGAAATCTAAGGGAGTTTTTAAACGGTCAGTGGTGACCATGGTAACATTGATCCTCATTTCATTTCCTAGGGGTCATGAAAAGAGCACATTCTGGAGCATCCTTGCAAAGGATCCCATTAGCACTGGAAAAATCATTCCTCACCAATACAGTGGAATGGGAGCTGAAATCCAGGATTAAGTTCATAGAGAAATATTTTTCATACTGCTGGGTTTTTGGCCTGAGAATCACACTTTGGCTATCCTATAGTCGACAGGGTGAGACATGCTGTAGACCTATGTCACAAGGTTCCAATCACAGCACACCAAAGCACACTTCAAAACAAAACAAAACGTTTTATGGATGGGTGAACACTTGTCAGATTAGGGGACCCTGTCCTCACTGATGTCACTTGATCCTGTTAATTACCAAGTCCCGAGAAATAGACACAGGTAAAAGTAAGCTCTGTATCCTTGGGCCATGTGATGTTTCCAGATAATTTCCAGATTATCTGTAGTTGAACAGAGAGTTCACAAGCTTTCCCCATGACTCAGAAAATTCTAACTGCCTGAAGAATTTTTAGAAGACTCTAAGTGAGGAGATAGTCCTCTGGGACTGAGCAAAACATAGAAAACCATGCTGGATTTTCCAAATGTGGGATGTGATTTAGATAAGCTTCCACCCTTGATATGCTTTACAAAAATAACCTTTATCATATTGTTATTTATTACTTCACTCAACACATAGTAAGTATTTACTAAGGACCGCTTGCTATTTTAGGCACTGACACTACCACAGGCCCGGGCAGAGATACCTGATTGGAAACAGTCCTGCAACCTGAGGAGGTGTCTAAAAATGTAGGGAGATTTCCTTGTTTGTAGAATGACTGGGAGTCTCTACTGACATTAATTGTCAGGTGTGAAGTGATGGTAAAATGTGATGCAATGCACGGAATGTTTCTGCAGACAAAGAATACCAATAGCACCTGCATAGGTCAGTATTTGTGAAAGAACACAGAAACTATTTAAAATGGAAAATGACTTACTAAAGCAAAATAGGCAGGTTCAAAACCATTTTCTGTGATGGAGCACTTGTAGGTTTGCTGTTCTTTAGAGATTTATGAAGATGCATCTGATATCCTTGCCAGGAACTGCAGGAACCCACCACCAATAGTCACAGCTGCTTTCACAAGAAAATGCCCTGAGGCCACCAAAAAACCTCAATTCACCTAAGCAGCCAGGAAAAAGTAATGCTTTCTGATCTTCTGCCTTCCAGATCAAAACTGGAACCTTGCTGATGGTTATTCTGGGAAATGTAGTTCCCAGGTTCCTGGTCCTGCAATACAGAGGAATAGCATAGCTTAGAGATCCTCAGACTCCATCATCTCCAGTCACAAAGAAGGTTTGTTGACACACTGTTGGGGTTCAGTACACCTTGGATGAGCCCGTGGAATTTGCATCTCTAACAAGTCTACAGGTGATGCTCATGCTGGTGGTCCACACTTCGAGGATATCTGCTTAGAAGCGGAAATAATGATGTATGCAAATATCCAATTTGTCACAGCCAGATAAGGACATGGCGTTCATCCTGAGTGAAATGAGGGGCCATTGGAGAGTTTTATAAGCAGAGGAATGACGGGATGTGACTTCCATTTTAAAGGATCACCTGGGCTTCCGGGGACATAATAAAAACAGCCATGCCAGGCAAGAGGTCATTGTGGGGAAAAAAAAAAGTTCATGGTGGAAACTTAGGAAAATATAGAATAAAAACACAAACATCAAAAACTCACTTATAATCTCGCCATTCAGAACCAACCATGATTAATATTTAGATATATTTCCTTTCTGTGTGTTCACTGAGATTAACGTTTACACAATGTGAAACATCATTTTCTTCACTTTGATATATCATGTCACTGAGAATTCTAGTCACGGAAGAGTCTTCTGCAACACTAAGAGGAAGCTGATTAGTGGAGCGCGTGCACGAGATGTCACTGAGTAGAAGAAGGGCCTATTAATCAGTGTGCTTCCTGAGATGATGGTCTCTTCCGTTCCTTTCCTAGCACACCTAGCCCACTCAACAAAAAATACTTTAATCAGAATTCCAAGTCCTCGACTTAGCAAGTGCTTTTGAATGACAGAGGCCTACTTTTTAAATCACTGAGGCTGTGAGGGAGGAGCTTGGGCAAGGATCCTTGAGATCTCCAGTCCAGGGTTCTTAAGATCATAAGTGTAGACAGTTAGCTGTCAAAGAATGGTCTCCCAGGATTTTTCCACGTGTATCTGATCTGGTTTGGATTCGTGTCCCTGCCCGAATCTCATGTCAAATTGGAGGAGGGGCCTAGACGGGGGTGATTGGATCATGGGGCAGATTACCACCTTGCTGGTCTTTGTGACAGTGAATTCTCACGAGATCTGATTGTTGCAAGGCGTGTGGCACTTCTCCTGACCGCCAACTCTCTCTTGCCGCCACGTGAAGAAGGCACTTGCCCCCTTCGCCTTCCGCCATGACTGTAAGTTTCCTGTGGTCTCCCAGGCATGCTTCCTGTTAAGCCTGAGTAACTGTGAGTCAGTTAAGCATCTTCTCTTCATAGATTTCCCCGTTTCAGGTAGTTCTTTATAGCAGTGTGAGAAGAGACTAATACAATATTCTTTTGACTTAGATTTTTTTTAAATATGTTTTGTTTTGTTTTTTTCTCCCAGAAACTTGCTTTAGAAGCGTGGTTTGTCCCTGCAGTTGTTGTAAAGGAGAGATTGGTATTCTAGCAAAGGGTGTGTTGGGCTAATGTGGATACCTGTACTGGATAAAATATAACAAAATAACTTTAAAAATACGTAACTGAGCAGGAAAGAAAGTTATTGAAAGCCCCCAAACAAAGAGAGACAGGAAGGCCTTGGTTCTCAGCAGGAGCTGATGCAAGGAGAGGATATCACATTTTCATAGCCACACAGAAAGAACGTGCCCCGGGGAATACACAGTTAAAGGAGTGAAAAGCAAAAGTAACTTTGTTCGTGTAAAGAACCATGGCGAGCTGTCTTCCTCCCAAGAAGGGCATCAACAGGTGTTCACCCACCACACTGGGGAAGCTTACATGGCACTGGGCTCCTGGTCAGCATAAGAGTCACACACGAGAACCCAGGTCAGGCACAGGTACACTGTGTAAACGTGTCCTTTTTATGGTTGGAGAAACATGAACTGAGAAGTTAACGTTAAAATCTTCACTGAGACCATGGAAAATCCTAAGATCTCAGCAAAAGTAAACTGGGAAAATGAAAACAACAACAGCAACGACAAAAACAGGACACATTAGGCTCCCAGAGCAAAATCAACGCCAGCAAAAATGAGCCCACCGTAAAAAGTGATAGACCCATGAGGGAGAAATGTATCCGGAAGAGCCAAAAATCACAGCAAATGGGATCATTTACACCAACAGCTGAGAATATTCAGATTCTTAACTGAAAGGAACTATAAAATAAATGTCTAAAATTATTAAAGGCAGCCAGGCACAGTGGCTGACGCCTGTAATCCCAGCACTTTGGGAGGCCGAGGTGGGTGGATCACCTGAAGTCAGGAGTTCAAGACCAGCCTGGGCAACATGGAGAAACCCCGTTTCTACTGAATATACAAAAAAGTAGCCAGGTGTGGTCGTGGACACCTACAATCCCAGCTACTGAGGAAACCGAGGCAGGAGAATCACTGGAAGCAGGGGCAGCAGAGATTGCAGTGAGCCGAGATCATGCCAGTGCACTCCAGCCTGGGCAACAGAGTGAGACTCTGCCTCAAACAAAAATTATTAAAGGCATAAAAGAAAAATTAGAAACTATATTGAAAGTAGATAAATATATGAAAATAAAAACACAAGGCTTTGAAAAAGAACCAACAGAACTTTTACGACAAAACAGATACAGTCATTGAAATAGGCAAAGTCAGGTTAAACTGCTGCTGAGCTATACTTGAAGGAGGATAGGAAAAAATGAGGACGAGGCCTCGGGCAGGGTATCCTCCTAGCAGCAGGGCATCAAGAAACTTAGGGGAAGATGAGGGAGGGAGGAGAGGCCAGGGAAAAGATGAGGAGCCTGGCAGAGAGGCTTCAGGTGAGCAGAACCAGGGCTGAAGCCTCCAGGGACTTCAGCATCTTGAATGCATCACCGAGTTGTCCCACCTTGAAGCAAAGGAGCCCAGGTTTTTATCTCCATGTCAGTCAGTCATTTTTGGGTGTGGGTGACCGCTAAGAGGGAGGTATTACCTGCTGGGTATTTCCTGCGTGGTGAGGAGCCCCGCCCCGCAGGTGAAGGACAGTGTCCCGTGAGCTTCACTGCTGGAGGAAAAGGGGTGTGCAGCAGAGAGCCAGGGAAACAAAGGTGGGAATCTACCTATAGCAGAAACCTCAGATCACGCGGTGGGTAAGGAGACTATCCCATTTATATCTAAAGAGTGTTCCAGAAAAATTAGATTCGTGAGAATGGAAGTCAATATGTAAGAATATTATTTTAGCAAAAGATGAACTGGGTGGATATGGATGCCCGTGCTGGATAAAATATAACAAGTTCTGAGCAGATGAGAACGTCTCAGAAATAAGAGACATGATTATTCAAATTGAAGGGGCACACTGAGTTCTGGGCAGATGAGAACGTCTCAGAAATAAGAGACATGATTATTCAAATTGAAGGGGCACATTGAGTTCTGGGAAGATGCAGTATATCTCTACTTCACTCACTTTGAAGCTACAGAAAATTAAAGCAAAAAATGAACTTGTGAAGTTAAGTAGGGAGAAAAGATTACCTAGAGAGGGAAAACAAGAGGGTAAGGAGCATATTTCTCCTTAGCAATGAAAAAAGCCTGTCAACTTAAAATTATAAACACAGCTACAATATTAACAATAATATTAATGAAAATAGATGAACACCACAATGCTATGAAGTAGCTTTTGAAAAATGTAATATACTAATTACTTTTTTTTGCTCACACCAAATATTCATTACTCTAAAATACAGTTTTATCATAAAGCTCTATAAGGAAAGAGAAGAGATCAGAGCTGTCTTATTCAGAATTTTCTTCCCAGTCATAAATACATTGCTTGTCACCTTGTCAGAACTCAATAAACAGTTACGGGAGAAATATATTAACAAATTACATCTCTAAACCTTGATCTCTACAATATTTCTTCCTTCCAATCAGTATGCTTCTTGAAGTTTAGAAAAAACAGTCTCTAATGCTTTATCTCCTACTCTTTTGCAAGTGATTTGGAATTTGTTTCTTCCTGAAAGAGTGGAAACGTAAAACATTTTTCTCGGGAAAGAAGGATAAGAAAATAAGAAACTACACATTTGGAATTAAGAACCCCAGAGTGTATTTAAATAAGGCATAAGTGTATTACCCTCCCAGAGAAAGTAGAGGCGCCAAAGTCAACTTCCTTAAAGGGCCAGAGAGATAATGCTGTGAATGTTTGGAAAAGATAGATATGTCAGTAGATTGTACTGTGACCTATGATAAACACAATGAAAACATGTTGAAATTGTACTTCCCCAAATATTATGAATTAGATATTCTGGAAAACACCTCTGAAAAGAAACTCTAAAATATCAGAAAAAAAATGCAATCAATATTTAAATACTGAGTTGAACATTTAATTGAAGGACCTCATTTCAGGTAAGCAGAGAAGCATTTAGATAAAGCAAGGGCGAGCGTAGGGAAACCCTGGACTTGCTAGCTGACACCAGAAAGTTTATGTTTTGGGTTCTAATGTGTGAGGGATAAAAGGCAGGGCTTCAGGTCAGCATATGATAGGGAGTTGGGACTGAGATTTCCTCTTACATCTAAGAATCTTGAAATGCTATAAGCTTAATGAAAGAATAGGCTAGAAAAAAAATCTATATATTGTCAACAGGAAGGACACTTTTCTTTCTCAGCATCAGATCTGAGTGAAAAAAAAAAAAGAGGAAAAAAAAAACCTTATGTAATTCTAAGCATGCCCCTATTAAGAGTCTGTAATTTCCTGACAATCCATGAAATCCTAAGGAAAGAATTAGCACAATGGCCCAGGATTAATACCACTCTTAGTTGTGTGTTAGAAGCCAGGAATTTCTGGAATAATGGTCCCTCCACTAATGCTTCCTGGAGGATTTACTAGACTTGGGTCAGTCAGGTTGGAAATGGCACTCTTCCTCTTAAAGCTTTCTAGACATTCCTGACCCATAAGATTAAGTTATTGGGCTAAAATGTTTTTAATGTCGTTTCAACTTTGTGTTTGTCTGATTTAGCTTGTGCCACAAATCGAAAATTTTTGCAAGCTAACATCACGGCCATCTCCAAGTTATTGGAAAACAAACAGTAAGAGAATTTTGTCGATGTCTCTTGTTTTCCTGTAATGTTACAAACTATATTAGTGCTCGATACATTGAAATTCACATGATGGAAATATGAAAAAAGATTATTCAGCTAATTTCAAACAAAATAAAAAGCTCCCATTCTCATCAAAATCTTACCCTACTCAGAAGATGATCAAAATCAAAACTAAAGAAGCAGCAACTGAGTCATCATTACATTTTACTTGAAACGTGTTATGTAAGCAGTCTTGTTCTCAACCATGCAGAAAAGAGAAACAAACATTCCATGGAGGCTGATTTGAATGGAACAGAACAAAACTCATGCCTTTCAGTCACTGATCCTTGCCAAGCTGTGGGAACCTTACTTGTTAAAGCAATCGAAGTCCTCAGTGGTAGAATTTCTTTTGCTTTATTTTCACCAAAGCTTTACAAGGAGAAAATGTTTCTATTTGGATAAAAGTATCCATTAGTACTGACTAATTTTAATTTTAGGTTATTTGAAAACCCACATCTAATTGTCTAAGGCATTTCTGGCACTATCAGTAGGCAAACTATGAATATTTGTAGGCAAAAGTGAACATTTTTCTCTGGAAAGACGGGTAAGAAAATAAACAGTAGAGTTGGAATTAAGAAACCCAGAATACATTTAAATAAGACATAAATGTATTACTTAATAAATATTTGATAAGTGGATTAGAAAAATAAGCTCATGATAATTATGTAATTACCACTGTACTTAAAGGAAAGTCATTTGGGTCCCAAAACTCACTGTAAGGTGAAGGTGAACTGAGAGCAAAGCAAATGAAACATAGAATTAAAAAAAATAAGAAACACACAAAATTCAAGTCATTTATTCAAACTTAAGTGAAATAATCAGGACAGAGATTGCAATTGTTGCTGTCTGTTGTAGAAAAAAGCTAGAACATAATTCTTCATTAATTGCTTTCAACTGAACAGGTCAATCGCTCCCTTGATTCATTATTTAAAAAAACAAAAACCTTAACAATTTATTCCTGCTGGTGTGCGAAGGCACAGCACTCATGTCATTCTCTAAGCTCTCATTAGGTGTAGAATGAAGTCAGGGCTAAAGCTTATTAGGGCTTTGGGGGAGAAAAGTATTTAGGGTACCAACAGTGAGAACTGCTTTTCTCCACACTAGTACAATATTCCCCAAGTTTAACTGAGTCTAACTGAGCGAAGTTGAACTGAATTGAATTCAATCTAAATGAATCAATGGCAGGTCATACTGTTGAGTTTTAAACCCAATTTTTTTTTTTCCTAAAAGAGTCCTTGAGACCCATCCTTCAGCAGAGGCTGAGAATATCTATCTATAATTTCTTTCTGAGAGCAGTTAACATTTTAAAAGATTTTGTTTAGAAGTGGTTTCCTCAATATCTTTATTGTGCAGTGTTAATTCTCTTTCATATCCGCTATTTTCAGTTGGAACTACAAATAAGAATACTTTTTGCTGCCCTTCTTAACATCTGATTCCACCACTAGACTCCACATGTGTTTTGCTTACCCCTCTGTCCCAGGACTGGTTTGGTGTCCGGCGCAGAATAGCTGCTTAATAAATATTTGATGAATGGATTAATTAATAACAAGAAAAATAAGATAATCATAATTATGTAATTACCATTGCACTTGAAGGAAAAACTTGGACTAAGGGAAATGATAATTCTTGCATTTATGCTTCATAAGTATGCTGTAGAAGTTGTTTCTCTCTATACAGCCTTTGCCTGTAAGCTTTTGGTCTGTAGAAGTAGTTGATTTCTTTGAAGTGCTCCATTCATTGTTGACATTGGTATGTACAGAGGAAATAGCTGATTTGAGAATATGCCAAGGTGTTAGGGCATCAGATATGGGTCTTGGAACAAATGGAACAGAACTGAGTTTGTTTAGCCTTGACAACAAAGTTCGTACCTGTTAAAGTAGATTTTATGTATGAATTTCACCATGAAGAAACTGAAGACCAAAGAGGCCAAGGAGCTTGTCCGAAGTTCAAAGGCAGGGCTGACGTGCAGGTGACGCATGTGCTGCACACTGACTGTCCTGCTTTGTCAGCTGTGCCATTCCTGGTTGTTAAGATTCAGGTACTGCCATGGACAGCAATAGAGCACACACAGAAATAGACTACAAAGTTCCTGCTTTTTCTAATATTCTGTATGTGCTATCACTATATTTTGAGTTTAGAAACTGGGATATGACCCAGAATCTCCTTTGCATGCACTCTATGGCACTCCATAAGGCACTCGTGTCCTCTGAGCGTCAGTTTCTTCATATGTGAACACGAGGACAACTGTCCCCACTTCATTATTTTGAGAGTTAAACAAGAAACTCTTGGGAAAGGTAATGGAATTCCTGGCACTCACTAAACATTGTTCAAATCTGGATCTGTCATGAACCCCATACATTCTCTTGATATTCAAGGTTTGATCCATGTTTTCCTGGCATTGCTCTGAAACGCACTGTCTCACCCTTTCTTCAACATCAGAACAGTTGGTATCTATGCACTAAATTACCTTGTTTACTGTCTCCCGAAGTTCCCCTGGTTGGACTGAGCCTCTGCTGCCCATAGTGATGAGTTCCTGACACCACACACCTGATTGGCTTCCTGCTCTTCTCCATCTTCCTAGGCTGCTTCCTGGATTCAACACGTAAACTATTTGCATTTAAACTACTTGTCTCAGGAACTCAAACTACTCAACCAAAAAACAATAATCCCATCAAAAAGTGAGCAAAGGTCATGAATAGACATGTTTCAGAGGAAATCATACCAATGACCAACATTGAAAAAAATGCTCAACATCCCTAATCATCAGAAAACTGAAAATTAAAACCACAATGAGATATCATCTTATACCAGTCAGAATGGCTATTATTAAAGAATAAAAAAAATAGCAGATGTTGGAGAGGCTATGGAGAAAAAGGAACGCTTATATACACTTGCTGGAGATATAAATTAGCACAATCTCTATGGAGAACAGCATGGAGATTTCTCAAAAAACTAAAAGTAGAAATACCATTGGGTCCAGCCGTCCCCCCCTATTGGGTATCTACCCAAAAGAAATGAAAGCATTATACCAAAAAGATACTCGCACTCATATGTTTACCACAACACTATTCACAATAGCGAAGACATGGAAGCAACCTCAGTGTCCATCAAAAGATGGTCAGATAAAGAAAGCGTGATATGCATATACATACATAATGGAATACTATGCAACCATTAAAAATGAAATATTACCTTTGACAGCAACATGAATGGAACTGGAGGCCATTATCCTCAGTGAAAACTCAGTCACAGGAAGAAAAATACCACATATTCTCACTATCGTATCTTCATGTAAGTGGGAGCTAAATAATGAGTAAATGTGGACAGTGTGGAATGATAGCTATTGAGCTGTAGGGTGGATAACGACAAATGCTTAATGGGTACAATGTATGTTATTTGAGTGATGGATACACTAAAAGCTCAGCCTACACCACTATGCAATGTATCTATGTAACAAAGTTGCACTTATACCCCTTACATTTATACAAGAAATAAACTACTTTCCTCAGGGTCTGGTTCAGGGGACTCCAATTAAAATAGGGCATATCTTCATATATGCATTAGTCCGAGTTCTCCAGAACCAATAATGTGTGTTCGTGTGTGTGTGCGTGTGTGTGTGTGTGTGGATAATATATTATGGAATTTGGCTTGCCCAGTTATGGAGACCTAGAAGTCCCATGATCTGCTGTCTGTAAGCTGGAGAACCAGGAAAGCCAGTGATGTACTTGAGTTTGAGCTTGAAGGCCTGAGACCCAGGAGAGCCATTGGTCTTGCTCCCAGCTTGAGGCCAAAGTCCTGAGCACCAGCGTGGCTGTTGATGTACGTCCTGGAGTCTGAAGGCTCAAGAACCAGGAGCTCCAAGGTCACGGCGGTGGAGAAGATGGATGTCCCAGCTCCGGAAGAGACAGAATTTGCTTTCCTCTGATGTTTTTGTTCCATTCCAGCCCGGAATGGAATGACTAATGTCTGCCCACATTGGGGAGGGTGATCTTCTTACTGAGCCACTAATTCAAACCCTAGTCTCTCCCGGAAGCACCCTCCCCACCCCCACCCCCCCAACACACACACAAAAATAATGTGTCACCAGCTATCTGGGCCTCTCTAGTGCAGTCAAGTTGACACATGAAGTTCACCACACAATGTGTTGCATCCCCACACGCTCCCAACAGGTTCAAGATCTTTCTTTCATAGCAGCCCCGCAGCTTTCTGTATCCTAGGGTGGCACAACTGATTTGGCAGGGCATATGTTAGAAACCTCTGGTTGGGCCATCTTAGCGTCTCAGTTTGTGCCTGTGTCACTGTTTCTGAACATTAATCCAATTGCCATCCATCCTAACATAAATGGACACCTGCTCTATGATTTACGTGTTCCTCACCCTTTCTTGGAACTCCAGGGTCTGCTTCCATCTTTCACTCTTTCATTCTTATGGCCTTAGCTGCAGCCTAGAGATGCATGATCACCTGGGATGCAGATCCTGAAGGTGTCAGGAACCAGGCTGGAGACAACATGGCAGTAAGATTTCGACAAAATAGAAATCTGCGGTGGTGAGAGGGACTTTCCCAACTTCATTATGATTATGAGAATTTCAAAGAAGGGAAATGTGGTTTCTTGAATAATTTACTCAACATTGTTTACAAAACATATGTGACTGTAAAAAGTAAAATAAGCCTGGGAGCAGTGGCTCACACCTGTTAATCCCAACACTTAGGGAGGCTGAGGCGAGTGGATCACCTGAGGTCAGGAGTTCGAGACCAGCCTAGCCAACACGGTGAAACCCTGTCTCTACTAAGTTTACAATAATCAGCCAGGTGTGATGGCAGGCACCTGTAATCTCAGCTGCTGGGGAGGCTGAGGCAGGAGAGTCACTTGAACCCGGGAGGTAGAGGTTGCTGTGAGCTGAGACTGTGCCACTGCACTCCAGCCTGGGCCACAGAGTGAGATTCCATCTCAAAAAAAAAAAAAAAAAAAAAGTAGAATAAAAACCAACATTTACCAATTATGAGAAAGTGATACAATCTTCAGATTAGCACTGTTGCCAACATCAAGACAATGATACATTCTCCTTTCATCCATTCATTTAACAAATTATAATAATTGATATTTACATGCTTGTGCGAATGTTTTGTTTGTTTCTTTCTTTTAAACCCATAACTGTGCAGGGTGCCAGGAGATAGGCTCATGAATTAAAATCAATAGTCCATGGTGGGGCACATTGGCTCACACCTGTAATCCCTACACTTTGGGAGGCTGAGGTGGGAGGATCACTTGAGCCCAGGAGTTTAAGACTAGCCTGGGCCACAGGGTGAGACTTTGTCTCTATATAAAAAAAAAATTTTTTTTAAGTATTTAAAAATCAATAGTCCTTGACCTCAGAGAGCATATAGTTAGGTAGACAGGAGACAAAAAATCAAATAATTATTTAAGAGAAAGTTATAATCATCATATAAGATAAACACCTGGAAGAAAATACATCCAGTTTTATGAGATCATAGAAAAGAAACCTTAATGAGACTAGAGTTTCAGGGCAGGCTTCCTTAAGGAAGTCACAAGTGTGCTAATATCTGAAAAATGAACAAGGAGGAGCTACAGATAAGTGGAAATTAACCAGATGTAATTGGAGATGTAAGGTGCTAAAGAGAAGTCCCCAAAGAGAGCAGATGCTGCCTGCTTTATGGTAGAGGAACATTCACAACGGGAGAGATAAAACTACTTACCTAACAGCCCACACCCTTAGAGGAGGCTGCACTGGAGTAGAGCCTTCAACAGGGGAAGGGACCTGCCTGCTCTGCTGCCCTCGCTCCTCCAGCTCTCCGAGCCACGAGCACACGGAGGGTGCTCGTCAACACCAGCCCAGCAGCAGTGCAGACAGCCCTTGGGCTGTCAATGGCAACCCCGGGGCTAGCAGCTGGCACATCCGAGGTGCCCAGAACATACTTAATAAGTAAAGAAAGTGAATGGAGCCTCCAGGACATACCTTCATAACTTAATATTAGGAAATTGTTCTTTTCCTGTATTTTTCTGTTTTATATCAGCCAAGGTAGGAACCATCGGGAAATCATGCATTGTTTTACCTAACGGGAAACACTCTCCTTCAGCTTTTCCTTCACAAAGAAATAAACATTCCATAATAAGATCTTAGCTAACCAGGGAGAATTTACCAAGATAAACTAAAGAACATTTCTTCCAAAGTGTATTTTTCTTTAAAAGTTTTAATGACAATTTCTTTATAAAGTTCAATATATGCTAAGAAATGGAAAGATACATTCTGCCCAGTATTTACTGCAGTCATGAACTCTTAAAGTTCTAAAATGTTGCTTTATTCAAAATCCAAAATTATAACTTGAAGTATATGGAAAATTCCCAGAATCTAAGCATATGAAGTAAAATTGGCATGAGGCATATGCTTTTATTTGTTTATATTACAAAATCAAGTTATCAAAATGTTGGCAAAATAATTTTAAAGTCTAATAGAAAAGGCAAAATAAACATGGCTGATATGTTAAACACACACACACACACACACACACACACACACACACACCCGCAAAACCTACATTCCTGAAAAATTGTAGTGTGTTTGCAAATCTGTTACCAAATTGAACATCTATAAATGGAAAGATAAACAGTTCGAGCGTCAGCAAGCTCTGGGTTCCAGTCCCACTACGCACACCCGGATTCTGCAGGTGTGGCGTGGCCGGACGCCCGCAGGTCTGCCGAGAGGCCGTGGGCACAGCGCCACGCCTCAGCACAGTGTGGCAGTGACTGGCTGGTGGCCCAGCACATGGACCTAGGAACCTATTGTGGTGTCTGACACCATGCAGGTGTCACCACACATGGCACTACCCAACAGATGGATGAACTGAATTTACAAATAGCTATAATTGGTTAGCATCAGGGTGAAGATTTAGCACGGTGACAAATCCCCCCAAATAGTGACACAAAAGCCTTTACGTGTATTTCTCTCTTGGAAAACCATCCCCAGGTGGTAGGAAGTGCAGGATGGCAAAGAACACATTCCTCCCATCTCATTAGGACATCCTCATCTGCCTGATGGGAACCCGGTCAGAGGCGCCTGCGTCTCCCAGCTTGAGCTAAGGGAGAGGGTTGAGAAGTACATGCTCGGTGTTTTAAGGCCCTGATCCAGAGTGGCAAATGTCACTTCCACTCAAACTCCATTGGGTGGAACTCAGTCACAAAGCCACCACTCTCTCCACGGAAAGCTCAGAAACATCACCCTGGAAGGCCAGCCACAAGTCAAGGACCAGCACAGTGTTTCCAGGGAAATGCGAAGCAGATGTGGTAACTGGATGTGAACCCCTCAGACCCCGCCAGTGTCACCCGATACTTGGGAGTGTTCTTTTCCCACACACAGGCACATGTGCTGCCGTCCCTGGGGAACCCCAGAGTCCCCTCTGTATTGACCCCAGCCCAAGGTCTAGGTTCCCGAGATATTGGAGGCTCTTTTTTGTTTTTATTTTTTATTGTTTTTTGAGATAGAGTCTCACTCTGTCACCCAGGCTGAAGTGCAGTGGCACAATCTCGGCTCACTGCAACCTCCACCTCCTGGGTTCAAGCAATTCTCCTGCCTCAACCTCCCAAGTAGCTGGGATTATAGGCTTCTGCCACCATGCCTGGCTAATTTTTTTGTATTTTTAGTAAACACAGGGTTTCACCATGTTGGCCAGGCTGGTCTTGAACTCCTGACCTCAGGTGGTCCACCCACCTAAAGTGCTGGGATTATAGGAGTGAGCCACCGTGCCCAGCCTGGAGGCTCTTTTTTTATCTGGTCCAGAGGTAGCAGCTCACTGTCCAGTGGCCTCCAGCTACAAGGCCAGTTGTCTGTCCCGCCCACTCACAACCACAGTAGTGGAGATGGAACAGCACATCTGCAGGGAGGACACAGTTGGGGCAAGGGAAGGGCAAAGGGCAGATCTCTGACGGTCCCAGCTGGGCAGGAATTGCTCACGCTCTGCCGCCGAGCCCCTGAGTGTGTCCTTGTTCACGTCCCCCCTGCTGCGGCTGGGTCTGCGCCTCCCAGAATCACTCTTGATCACCATCTCCCGTGACACCCGGCTATGACAGCTGGCTTCACCTTTTGGAGAGGGTCTTCTCTAACGCGTTATGTTCACACCCATATCCAAAGTGGAGGCGTGCTAAATACTTGCTTAGGTTTCAAGTAGTCACAGGCATTTGTAAACCAGGTTTGTGGTTTTAAAAATTGTGTAGGCTTCTTAGTGGGTTTATTTTCTTCCACTGAGTCCCGGGTTCCAGAAACCGCACACAGAATTCCATCCTGCATGTAGTTCTCAGGCCTGCCTGATGGCCTGGCTTCCAGGATCCATCCATCTCTTTATTGTAAAGGCACCAATTTTGAGGTCATGGGAAACAGCGAGTTTATATGTAGAAGTAACACTCTTAATCAGGTTTTTCTGGCTTTGGCTTAACAGTAGGCCTCTAAGAAAGGCTCTGAAAACCAAGTTATGTATCTCCTGCTGTTGAGAGCACAGAAGCAGGAGGGGTTTCCAGCCCCAGCCCCATCTGCTTTCTTCCATCTCTGCTTTAAAATGAGCCAGCTCTTGCCTGTGTTTCTCTTGTGATACCTCCCTAACGCAGCACCCACACTCTGACACCATGGCTCGGGGTGTGGTCGGGACACGTGGTCTGCCTCTCGGGTTGTCACAGGGGAGAGCCTTCCAAACATTTCACCAGAGCATAACGAGGTTGGCTAGTTCTCCACCCTGAGACCTACCTGCCTTCTCTGCCACCTCCTGAACGCCTACTCAGTCGGCAGATTTTGGGTCTTGTTGTGTTAGCATTCGAGGTGCAGGTGCTGGTTCCTGCATCAGTTGTAGGGAAACTAAGCTGCCAATTAAAGAGGTACCATGATACCCTGAGTGAAATAGGGTGACTATGTAATTCAGCGACAGTGAAATTTCAGCTGACAGTCAAAGGGAATGCCATTTATAATGATGTCAAGAGAACAGGCACCAAACAAATGGAAACCACGCTCATGCTATGTAAAAAACTGGATGTATTTCACTCTCAAGTAAACGTACTGAGGTGAGTGGTCTGAACGGGCAGTGTGGCCCTCTCCACGGGGGCCTTCCAGGGAACCAGTTCATTCCATCTTTTCCTCCATTCCCTGGGGTGTTTTCCTCAGGGTTCAATAGGACCTCAGTATTTTAGAGCGAGACAGATAGAAAGTGTGGAAGCGCGCTTGCCCAAAACTTGAAGGCCAGGACCAGGAGTGGCAAATATCACTTTATTCTAATTTCATTGGTGAGAACCACTGCACCTGTTCTGCGAGGGTGACTTGGAAATGTGATATCTGACTGGGCAGCGAAGGGCCCAGCAACAAGGGTGGTCACTCTGGAGGAAAGGAAGGGAGGTTTGGCTGGATATCCAGAGGCCTCCATCAGAACAGCAATCTTCCTCATGAGGAATTCTTTCCCCATTGTAATCTAAGGATGAAATTCCCAGTGTCCATAGGCTTTCATAGCTTCCCTAAGGTGGTATCTACATGTTTATTAATTTCATTCACCCGTTAAATATCCTGGCTTGGAAGTCTCCAGGGCCTGAAGCTTTAACCAAACTTTAGACATATGTGGTCTTCCATCATTACTTTTCATATTCATGCTTAGTTTTGTATTTCAGTAGTGCACCATCTATTTTTATACAAATTGACCTCCCCTTTTTTGTGAGCATTGACACTACTCTCAATTATTAAATGGTACAGTCTTTATTACTACACTAGTCACAGAGTCCCGACTTAGCTTATCAAATAAAAATCAGTTTTTATCCTTCTCCTTTCCTTTATTTCTTAAACATCTGTTCATATTTTCCCTGATTGTGCATAAGACTTGAGCTAATGTCTTAAGAGCAGTTAGCACCCAAGTATCCTTTGTGGTCTTTTATTGCTTGGAAAACTGTTACTGAAACTTACCTAGCAATAATAATGATTAGATAGTTTTCCTTCCTTTTTAGGAGGGAGCGCAAACACCTCTTTCTGTGGCAGACTCCACTCCTCCTTCCTGCCCAGTGGGGATGGCGGCTGATCTGACTCTTCCCTTCCCTGGGAATGACTTTGCCACCACTTTTCACTGCTCACATCATTAACTTTGTGCTTAGGGATTTACTAATTGAAGCCTTGACAATCTCCTACTGTTAGAGAGGCTTGGTTTGGCAAAACAACCTAGAGGCCGTTTTCACCGAAGAAAGATGACTTAGGTGCTCCTCATACACAGAAGGTGCTGTGCCTCAGCCCTTAGTACTCCTCAGTCCTTCAGCGTTCCACATTTCAATTCTACTACTAAGAATATAAGTCCCGCACCCTTGAAAACTTGGTGTAAGTAAACACAGAGCAGTCGCCTACGGCGAGATGCTTCTTCTGGTCATTGTGCTTCTCTAGGGCATTATGTAGCCTTGAAGTCAATTAACTCTCCCAGAAAGCCAGTGTAGCGTCTCGACTGGGCCACCACTACAATAGCCTGAAAGAGTCACTGTGCTTTATAAAGGTCAGGAGTTTTGGAAGAAGACAGCTGGGGGAATCTGTCTCGCTATGTGATAAATCGCTGAGTGAGATAAAAACTTTGCATAAAAACTGCCTGGAGGTGAAAATGTCAATGTATTAACTTACTGTGCAAACATGAATTTATGAAATGACTAAGTGTGAAATGAACAATTAATGACTGAAGGTGGAAAGGCTCGTTTTACTCGCAGATGGCAGTGATGGTGAAGGTGACACTGGGCCATGCATTTACGACTCAGCTACACTATCAGAAGGATGATGGTGCTTTCTTCTTCTTTTCAGATTTTCCTAATACAGTATATAAAAATAAAGCCTTTCATGGGAATTAAAATGAAAAAGTCCTTTCAGAGTTCCAAAAATATTACCCAAACCCTGCCAAGATTAATATGGTCAAAGTTTCCATGAAAAGCATAATTTCATGGGAGTTACGCTTGTTCAGATGCATACAAAAAATACCTGTTGAGAACTCCTTTCTGATAAAAAGAAAACAACACCCTGGGAAGGTAAATTTGGTTGATCGGATCACACCACTCATATTACCATTGATGTTTCTGTTATACTTCTGACCATGTTCAAAGGTCGAAGTTTTGTTTTTTCTAGTTTGCCATCAAACATATAATCATGTCTGTTTATAAGTCTTTATCCTTTGCATGGTGATGTAATGCTTCCTCATGCCTGAGCTGTTTCTTAGATATTGTGTTTTTTTCCCTATTTTTAACAATGAAGAATGTGAAGCACAGAGAACTTAAGTGACTTAAACCAAAACCATATAGTAAGTAACTGTGAACTCGTACTGAGGGCTCCAAGTCTGTTGTTTTTCTGTCTACTGAAATACCTCTACAGTATGCCATGATTTTAATGAAACCGGGTGGCGTGAAGCAATGAGCTGCATTTCACATAGTTGTAGCCAGAGACGGCACTTTTTCCTAATGCTGTACCTTCATCTTTAGAGCCTACGCGGGCCACTTGTGTGGGAGAGAAAACAAAGCTCCCGGAAACGAGGTCACCTTCAGACTTGCAGTCTCTGGGTCTGCCCAGGAGAGCTAGAGGCAACTGGGGTGTTTTGGGAACTGTGCTGCCTTTGAGAGATAACATCACTGTAAGCAACACTGTCGTCTCATTAGCACACGTTCTAATCTGGCTTTGTGTGAGAGTTTCCACTCAGTCCTTGGTTATTGTCCTTTGGTGGAGAGAGCTGGCAAATGACATTCCAGTGACCTCATTCCTGTAAAGCACCGGCTTCAGCCAGAAATTGAACTCTGCAAAATGGAAAAGGCTTGAGGGCAAAGGAAAGTATGAAGATTGTACCAGTCAGAGAGGCTGCTAGAGGAACAAATAAAATACGACTCCAAGAACTGAATTTGGCTTCCTTTTTAAAGATCAATTAACAGGTGGCGTTGTTCCGGGTAGACCGGTTAGGAAAATGATTTACCAAATACAGAAGTATTAGATTTGGTGGGCTGTGAACCAGACTGACTCTTACGAAAATCAAATTTCCTATAAAGTGGTCATTTATATGTGGCACAGATTACACACAAAATACATAAGACTTGATTCGTATTCTAACTGAATTTTCCATAACACCTGAAGTTTAAAAGAAACTTCAAAAACATCGCTGATATACTGACTTAATTGAGAAGCAAGATTATATCCTGAAAATATCCGAGAATAATAGCGTCTCAATTGTAATCGGATTTGCCATGTAATATCTCCTCTATAATTAGATCAGAATTGTCAAACAGAAAGGGTCCATTTGAACACTTTACTGCTGTTAAAGACAGACACACTCACACTCATATAAAAAAGATAGCAAATGAGTTTAAAGCATGTGTAGATCTATGGAAAAAGTAACAATATCTGTGGTAAATTTATATGTAGCGTATATCAGCACACAGAAATGAGCTTCCTTCTTGCAAAAAACAAACAAAATTGTGGTGCTTAATGCTCTTTGGTGGAACTGAAGAGACACAGGCTAAGGAGCCAGCTAGACTTAGATTCAGATATCAGACCTGTTAATACCTGTGTGGTCTCAGGCAAGTTTCTTAATCTTCTTGAGTCTCAATGGATTTATCTGTGTAATGGGGTTGGTAGCAACTGAGATAAGAAGAGCTTGGCGCTCAGCTGGTGCTTCATAAATGTACGTTCCTGACCTTGACATGACTGTTGCAGGTGGCCGAGTTAGTTTCCACATGCAACGTCTGTTTTGCTAGCATGGTAGACCTTTGTAAGTCAAATACTATTAATTAGTATCCTGTACTATTTCATATTTTGTGCATTTCATAACAATCATATTTTTTACACTTTAAAGTTTTGTGGAATATAAATTTACATTTTAATTTTGTCACTTTCCACTACATGTTCATAGATTGAGTCATGAGCTACTGAATTTTCCATAGTTTTACAAATAATTTTTAAAAAAATACTATTCACATTGTTTCCCTGTCTACTAAAGTTTCAATACTTTTCATTAGCTTTATTCAGTGTTCAAGTCATAAACTTCTTAGCTGCTTGCCAAAGATGGATAGGTGAAGTAAATGAACATTGTATTGTAACCAAAAAATATTTTTTATTTTTTAAATGGACACATAATAATTACATATATTTATGGGTACATAGTGATGTTTCAAGAATAATTAACATATCCATCACTTCAAACATTTATTATTTCTTTGTGTTGGGAATATTCAATAACCTCTCTCCTAGCTATTTGAAAGTATATAATAAATTATTGCTAACTATAGTCAGCCCACAGCGATATAGAAACTAGAACGAATTCCTCCTATTAGCTGTAACTTTGTATCTTTTAACCAATCTCTCCCTGTCAATAAATAGTATCTACTTTCTACTTCATGAGATCAACGTTTTTAGCTTCCACATATGACAACATGTAGTGTTTATCTTTCTGTTTCTGGCTTGCTTCACCCACCATAATGATCTCCAGTTACATCCATGTTTCTGTGAATGACAGAATTTCATTCTTTTTTATGCCTGAATAGTATTCCCTGTGCATGTGTATGTGTAGGGGTGTGTGTGTGTGTTTGTGTTATACACACACACCGTATTTTCTGTGTCCATTCATCTGTTGATGAACACCCAGGTTGATTCCATACCTGGACTATGGTGAACAGTGCTGCAATAAACATGGGGCTGCAGATATCTCAACGTACTGATTTCCATCAGGTGCAGCGGCTCACACCTGTAATCCCAGCACTTTGGGAGGCCAAGGCGGGTGGATCACTTGAGGTCAGGAGTTCAAGATCAGCCTGACCAACATGGTGAAACCCTGTCTGTACTAAAAATACAAAAATTAGCCAGGTGTGGTTGTGCATGCCTATAATCCCAGCTACTCCAGAAGCTGCGGCAGGAGAATCCCTTGAACTCAGAGGCAGAGTTTGCAGTGGCACAATCTCGGCTCAACAGAATCCCTTTAATCTGAGAGGCGGAGGTTGCAGTGACCCAAGATCATGCCACTGCACTCCAGCCCGGGCAATAAGAGTGAAACTCTGTCTCATACGTGTGTGTATGTGTGTGTGTGTGTGTGTGTGTGTGTGTATATATATATATGTATGTATATGTATATGTATATGTATATACATATACTGATTTCCTTTCCTCTGGATTATATGGTCCAGCAATGGGATTGCTAGATCATATGGTAGGTCAATCTGTAGTTGTTTGAGGAAACTTTAAATTGTTCTTCAGAGTGGCTGTACTAGTTTACATTCCCACCAATAATGTATAAGAGTTCCCCTTTTTTTTTTTTTTTTTTGAGACAGAGTCTTGCTTTGTCACCAGGCTGGAGTGCAGTGGCACGATCTTGGGTCACTGCAACCTCCACCTCCCAGGTTCAAGTGATTTTCCTGCCTCAGCATCCCAAGCAGCTGGGATTACAGGAGTGTGCCACCACGCCCAGCTAATTTTTGTATCTTTAGTAAAGACGAGGTTTCACCATGTTGGCCAGGATGGTCTCGATCTTTTCACTTTGTGATCCCCTCGCCTTGGCCTCCCAATGTACTGGGATTACAGGCATGAGCCACCGCGCCCAGCCAAGAGTTCCCTTAACCCTCCACAGCGTTTGTTGTTTTTTGTCTTTTTGAAAATTGCCATTCTAACTGGAGTGAGATTATAGCTCATTGTGGTTTTGATATGCATTTCTCTGATGATTAATGATGCTGTGGACTTTTTCATGTACTTACTGGCTATTGCATGACTCCTTTAAATAAATGTCTTGAGCCCAGGAAGCGAAGGTTGCAGTGAGCCAAGATCATGCCACTGCATTCCAGCCTGGACAACAGAGGCAGACCCTGTGTCAGAAAAAAAAAAAAAAAGAAAGAAAGAAAGAAAGAGAGAAAGAGAGAAAAATGTCTATTCATATCCTTCTCTACTTTTTAAATGAGAGTAGTTGTGGTTTTTTTTTTCTGTTGAGTTGTTTGAGCTCTTTGTATAGTTTGAATATTAGTCCCTTATCAGATGAATAGTTTGCAAATATTTTCTCCCATTCAGCAGGTTGCCTCTTCACTCTAAGCCTATGATAAGAATCACCCATTAATAGCTTATCACTTAGGAAGCGGCTTCAAGCGTTAAAAGACGCAATGAAACCCCAGTGCAGAATGTGTAAATGAAGAGACTCCCTCATACATCCCAGGCTACCCAGCACAGAGGGCAACGCTCTGCTAGTGCATGGGCTGGCGAACGAGGTGCCATCTGGAACGGGAGATGCAAAGCCACATCCCATCCCTGATCCCTATGGCCCAGGCATGGCCTGGGAGGGTGTGGGATTTACTCACTGCCGGGGGCGGGCGTCGTTTCTCCTAGAACGGGTTCTCTGCAAGCTGTGCAGAGAACAATCCTGTCCTCTAGTGGTCAGAGGTCAGAAGTGGAATCAAGAAGCTTATTTTTCTTTTTTCTGATTTCCCAGAGCAATACACCACTACCAAAGCAAAGGGAATAGATTGACACAGTTTACAAGATCCAGGCCAGAATCACCCTGGCTTTCCCTTGTCTGGGTAATGATAGCTGCAGGGTTTGACCCGGTCTTCGGTGCAGTGAACCGTGTATTTAATCCATCAGCTTTGTCAAGGGCAAATTCAGGATATTTCTATCTTTATTAAATGTGTTTGTAATTTGTCATCAGCTAACTGAGCAAACAGTATCTCCTTATCCACCTCATAGACTTATGCTGAGGATCAACTAAAAGCAGAAAAACAATTTAACCGTGTAAAACTGAATACATGTATTATTACTGAGGGAAATGTACATTTATCTGGTATTTAAAACACTTCTTTAATTCAATTCTCCGTTTTAGGATTTTTACCTAGATATATAACATCACAATTTATATATGTGCAATGAAAACATAATTTATATTCTATGTCATCATATTCTAGCCCTGCTGATAAGTCTCATCGTGAAGAAAATGGTTTATTTGTGACTTGAAACTTTGGAAAAAATGCGTCTTCATCCTCTTATGATTCACCCACAGGGATTCTCTTCAAGGATGGTATAACCCCTTTTCCAGAGCAGCCCCGCAGGACAGCTGCCTCTGCACAGCCATTCCCATAGGCACGTGTGCATTTGGCACAGAATGCACCAAATGGGGGAGTGTAGCCCCTAGGTTGGTGAAGGGAATGTTTACTGCCAGATAACACCACCAATGTGTTTAAAATTGCTTTCAAGCTGTTCAAACATTGAGAAGGGGATTATCATGAATACCTAGATTGCGGAATTTTTTGTTGTGTTAGCATAAACATTGGATGGTGATACTTGGGTTCAAATTATATAACAGTGTAGTGATTTTTTTTCACCTTGCAAGAAAAATATTCTCAGTGAAATATCAGATTCAGAAACAAAACAAGAGGAAAAGACGTTTCACATGCTTCGGTAGGGAAATGGGGTGCAAAGGGACATTGCCATACGGAAAACATCTGCTTAAACTGATTTTTAAGGGAGGTCTTTTATAATGACCTTCAGGAGTTCGAGACCAGCCTGGCTAACATGCTGAAACCCCGTCTCTACTAAAAATACAAAACAAAATTGGCCGGACATGGTGGTAGGTGTCTGTAATCCCAGCTACTCAGGAGGCTGAGGCATGAGAATCACTTAAAGCCAGGAGGCGGAGGCTGCAGTGAGCCAAGATCAGGTCACTGCACTCCAGCCTGGGCGACAAAGTGAGACTTGGTCTCAAGAAAATAATAAACTAATTAATTAAATAAATAGATCATATCCAGCAAATGATGACAACTATTCTACCTTCGTACTTACTCAAGAGTTCAAAATAACAGCAAAAGAAGTAGGACTGCTAAGGCAACCACGAATGGGCCAGCAGTTTACTTTGCACACAGAATTCAATTGTACAGGGCAGGGCTGGCATACCAACCCCTGCCCAGAGGACCCTTAAATATCAAGGCATGAGGACACTGGGGTGTCAGCATGCGTGGGGCCAAACTGTGGAATTTCCTACAAGATCCGTCTTTCCTCCCCTTCCATAGTCTGATATTCTCTTTGTCAACCTGTTTTATTAGTTAGCTCAAGAAAAGGGACACTTCTCAATTGCTGAAAAATCTTTCTCTAGTTCTTAAAATCATAAGGATTGTGCCTTTAACATACATTTTTTTTGTTTGTTGGTTTGTTGGCTTTTTGTGTGTGAAACGAAGTCTCACTCTGACTCCCATGCTGGAGTGCAATGGTGCAATCTCAGCTCACTGAAACCTCCGCCTCCTGGGTTCAAGCAATCCTTCTGCCTCAGTCTCCCGAGTAGCTGGGATTACAGGTGCCTGTGATCACACCTGGCTAATTTTTTGTATTTTTGTAGAGACAGGGTTTCACCCTGTTGGCCAGGATGGTCTCGAACTCCTGACCTCAGGCGATCCACCAGTCTCGGCTTGGTAAAGTGCTGGGATCACAGGCGTGAGCCACCGAGCCTGGCCAACGTACGTGTTTTATATATATTCCGACAGTTTTCATTCAGCGTGTATTGTCACCACGTTTAATGCATTAAAGTAAATCCCACTGTACCATGCGTGTGGACTGCTGTGGGCATTAACTGTTCAATACAATTCTCGTACAATACTGTTCTGCTTTTTTTTTTTTGGGGGGGGGGGGGGGGGACGGAGTCTCGCTCTGTCACCCAGGCTGGAGTGCAGTGGCGCAATCTCGGCTCACAGCAACCTCCACCTCCCAGGTTCAAGCGATTCTCCTGCCTCAGCCTCTGGAGCAGCTGTGACTACAGGCATCCAATACCACGTCCAGCTAATTTTTGTATTTTTAGTAGAGAGAGGGTTTCACAATGTTGGCCAGGCTGGTCTCGAACTTGACCTTGTGATCCACCCACCTTGGCCTCCTAGAGTGCTGGGATTTCGGGGTTCTGCTTTTAAAGCTGTGGTCTGTGTGTGTTTGTGTGAAATGACGCTCCAGAGGTGACGAAGGGGACAGTTGGGCTGGACTCTGCCCACCCTGGCTCCCCCTGGGCACTCAGCTCTGGTCCTGGCTCTTGCTCCTGCTCTGCCCATCTCGCCAGATTCTGAGCCTGGGTTTGTTCACAGACTGATCCTCAGACTCCCACACCTGGCACTTGATATCTTCTGCTAAAACTCTCATCTAAATTCAGCATGCTGCAGGCTCACCGTTCACGGAAGGACTAGACTTCGGTTTGCGAGCCCTGTTCTCCTGGGCGTGTGACTCCAGTGAGTCCTTGTTTGGGCTGCACCGTTCCTGTCTTGGCGCTGATGTATTCGACCGCCCAGGCGAGGCCACACGAGGAGAGCTTTGGCAGCTGTTGCCTCTCTGTTCCTTCCAGACCAGTGTTGATATATGCCCCAGTGGTTCCAATAAATAAATTAATATTGAGATATCCACCCCTCACAGACAACAAATATAGAGGTTAGCACAAATATTGAGAGGACAGGTGGGGTGCAGTGGCTCACGCCTGTCATCCCAGCACTTTGGGAGGCCGAGGCGGGTGGATCACGAGGTCAGGAGTTCAAGACCAGCCTGGCCAAGATGGTGAAACCCCATCTCTACTAAAAGCACAAAAATCAGCCGGGCGTGTTGGTGGCGCCTATAATCCCAGCTACTTGGGAGGCTGAGGCAGAGAATTGCTGGAACCCAGGAGGTGGAGGTTGCAGTGAGCCGAGATCGTGCCACTGCACTTCAGTCTGAGCGATACAGCGAGACTCCATCTCAAAAACAAACAAAAAATCAGAAAGAAAGAAAGAGAGAAAAAAGAGAAAGAAAGAAAAAATATGGAGAGGACAAATGTGAAAGAAAACAGGTTAGATATTGGCATCAAACTTTCTTAAGAAAAAAACACCGATTTTATTCTAACACAGTGGAGTTTCTATTATTAATGCTGCCCCTACAAGACCCACTGACCTTGCAGACTGCTGGGTTCACCTGCAGGGCACAGACACAGAGCTCCCTGCGGCTAAGACCAGGTCAGCCTGCGGGACCTCGCAAGAGAATTCTGACCCAGGCAAACCCTGCCAGGGATGGAACTCTTCTGGAGAATGAGGACTAGAAGCAGCACTTTTCTGTGAAAGCCTCTTTACCATCTCAGTCTAGAAAACTCTTACACAAAATTCAAGAAATTCAAGAAGCAACTCAAATAATTCTGCCTCCTCATGCCCCGGCATGCTGCTTATTCAGATCCAGGTTCCCACAGCGCTTTTCCCACTCCTGGGGTGGCATTCACGACTCCACTTTCTGACATTTGTTTCTGTGCCTTTACTTCCCCAGGGCCGTGAGCAAGGGTAGGACAAAGACCATGCCTCATGCATCGCAGCATCCTCAGCTCTTCACAGAGTGATGTGCAAACAGTGGGCCCTTAAAAGATGCGCAGAGTTAACAAATAGTTTATTTCTGAGGCTTTCAGCAGCATGGATGTTTGATCCCTTGCTGTGCAAGAACTAAATTCCAGACCAGCAATGTGGGATCTTGAAACAAAAACAGGGAATTCTGCCTTCACTTCATATATAGATAGCTTGATAAAGATTTCACTCCCACCTTCGCAAGGAGAAAAAGCCATGTGATCTTCACACTG
Source organism: Ateles fusciceps (assembly GCA_036589455.1). Lineage (NCBI taxonomy): Eukaryota > Metazoa > Chordata > Mammalia > Primates > Atelidae > Ateles > Ateles fusciceps. The sequence continues at coordinate 410,060 of JAZHEH010001578.1, forward strand.
CTGACTTTTCTTAAGCACGTCGGAAAGCTGAGTTTGCAAGGCAGCCAAGTGAGGTCGGTTCTGAGGAGTGACAGGTCCCTTGGGGAGAACTGGGCAGCACAGATGGTGTCACCCTTGGCAGTGTGTGGGAGGAGGGTGGATGGAGCAGCCATAAAAACAGGTCGGAAGAAAACAGCCAGGATGTACCAAATTCTCTTTTTTTTTTTTGAGATAAAGTCTTGCTCTTATCTCCCAGACTGAGCGCCAGGGATTACAGGCGCCTGCCACCATGCCCGGCTAATTTTTGTATTTTTAGTAGAGATGGGGTTTCACCATGTTGGCCAGGCTGGTCTCAAACTCCTGACCTCAGGTGATCTGTCAGCCTCAGCCTCCCGAAGTGCTGGGATTACAGGTATGAGTCACCGCGTCTGGCCGCAAATTCTTAAAGACTGAGTGTGAGCTAGTGCTCTAGATGGTTGAAAAAGCCCCAGGGGGCCTGAGACACAAGGAGAACCTGCATTCACCTGGTGTTAGCTCTTCCCACCATCTCCCCTGTGTCCTCCTAAGGAAGATCTGGGCAGGGCAGGACCCTCTGATGCAAGCGCTGCTTCTGTGGAGAGGGAAAGAAGCAACAGCTGATTGCCCTTGGGGGGAAGAGCAGGAAGCTACTCAGGTGTGAGATCCTGTGACCGATGCAGAATTGCGGTGGTTACCGCGGGGAAGGCAATTGGGAAGCTTTGCAGGCAAGTGGAGCTGCTGCTGGGAAAAGTGACACCACTGGTGTGTCTTTGTGGAAAGCTCACTATCACCGCCTGCCTCTCAGCCCTGCGACCCCAGAGAACAGGCAAAGTGCTTCCGCAGAGCTGTCTAGAAGAATCTAGTGCTTCTGTCGCCAGGTACGTGAAAATATCTCAGCTCCCCACAAGGTCCACTGCCTTGTGCTGTTCATTTTCAATTAGCAATCACCGCGCCTCGGATAAACCTCACTGGCTATGATATTGCCACTGCGCAAAGCTATGCTGTTAAACCTCACTGGCTATGATACTGCCACTGCACAAAGCTATGCTGTTCATTTTCTCCACCTAAGACTCACAAATCGGGGGATGGGGGGCAGTCAGGCCTTAGCCGCAAGGAGTCTGGGAAGTGTAGTTTTCATCCATCTTTCTTCCTTCCTTTCCCTTCTCCCTCCCTCCCTCCCTCCCTCCCTCCCTCCCTTCCTTCCTCTCTCCCTCCCTTCCTTCCTTCCTCCCTCTCTTCCTTCCTTCTCTTTCATCTTTCTTGTCCTTTCTTTCTTCTCTGCCTCTGCATTCAAACAGGCATTCCAGCTGTAGTTCAGAAAGTGATTCCATAAATGGGTTGGAACGGAAGTTGAAAAGCCAGTCCATAATTTCTACTGCACCTCCCATCCCACTAAATACCATGACATCAGAGATCCTGTTTATTTTCTTCAGTGCCAGAGCACTTACAACAAAACAAAATACACATAACAGTGGTTTATCTTTACTTATTTTATGTCTTCCTCTGCCCCATTTATTTATAAGTTCCACTCATGCCTCATGTAAACAAAAAACAAAATCCTAAGCCCTCAACCCACTGAATGCACCCCCTCTGAGCCAAGGGGACCTTAAATGATATGGTTTGGATGTGTGTCCACTCCAGATCTCATGTTGATGTGATCCCCAGTGTCAGACGTGGGGCCTGGTGAGAGGTGCTTGGGTCATGGCGGTGGATTTCTCATGAATGGCTTGGGGCCATCCTCATGATAGTGAGTGAGTTCTTGCTGTATCAGTTCATAGGGGGAGCTCGTTGTCTAAAATAACCTGGCACCTCTGTGATCACCAGACACGTTCTCCTTGCCTGCTACACAGACAAAATCAATCCACTGAGGTCACGGCACCGTGGTAGAGAAAGAGTTTAAGTGACATGAAGCCAGCCCACACGGGAGAACTGGAGTTATCAATCAAATTGGTCTCTCTGAAGGCTCAGAAGTTAGAGTCTTTATGACAGTTTGGTGGGCCGGGGGCTAGGGAATAGGTGCTGCTGATTGGTTAGGGATGAGATCACAGGGTGTGGAAACAAGCCCCATGCTCTGGGTCAGCTACTGGGTGAGGCCACAGGATCAGGTGAGTCAGGAGTCAGGAGTCCAGGTGGGGCCTGTCTGAAACACATCTCAAAAAACCCGTCTCAGTTTCTACAGTAGTGATGTCATCTCCAGGAGCAATTGAGAAGTCTCAAATCTTGTGACCCCTGGCCACATGATCCCAGAGCAGTAAGGCATCATAGGAACTGCGCCTGTCTCTTAGCAGGTTCAGGCCCCTCCCATAAGCCTAACTACGAGCTATTTCGTTGGTTCTACAAAGATGGTTTAGTTTTGGGAAGGGTTATTATCATCCTTGCCTTAAGGTTAAATGATAATTCGTCCCAAGGTTAGCTTGGCCGACATCCAGGAATGGCCAAGGATAGCTGGGAGGTCAGAAGCCAGATAGACTCATCTATGTCAGATTTCTCTCCCCTGTCATCATCTTTGCAAAGGAGGTTTCACCTCCCGCTCTTTCTCTTGCTCCCTCTCTTGCCATGTGATACGCCTGCTCCCCCTGAGTCTCCACCACGATTGGAAGCTTCCTGAGGCCTCACAAGAGGCAGATGCTGGCAACACACTTTCTATGCAGCCTACAGAACTGTAAGCCAAAATAAAATTTTCTTTATAAATTATCCAGTCTCATGGCCAGACGTGGTGGCTCACACCTGTAATCCCAGCACTTTGGAAGGCCAAGGTGAGCAGATCACCTGAGGTCAAGAGTTCGAGACCAGCCTGGCCAACATGGTGAAACCCCGTCTCTACTAAAAATGCAAACATTAGCCGGGTGTGGTGGTGGGCACCTGTAGTCCCAACTACTCAGGAGTCTGAGGCAGGAGAATTGCTTGAACCCGGGAGGCAGGGGGTGCAGTGAGCCGAGATTATGCCACTGCACTCCAGCCTGGGTGACAGAGCGAGATTCTGTCTCAAAAAGAAACCAAAATAAACAAATAAATAATCTAGTCTCAGGTGTCCCTTTATAGCAATGCAAACAACAACAGCAACTACTACTGATACACCAGAGAAGGCTGAAAAACGGAATTCCCCACCACAATGGGAAGAGATGTCAGACACGCTTTGCTACGCCTCCTCCCTTTGGAATTTAGACACAGCTGACCAGCATTAACCTCAAAACAGAGATCATAACACTGACCAGGCAGACTCCATGGCAACCAGATAACCAGTTCCAACCCGACTGGTGTAGCACCACGGGGCAGACAGCGCCCTCCGAAGGACATCAAATGTATTTCACCTTAAAATATATTTCTTGGACGTATTTTGAAATGGCCCTGCAAAGCCATCTTTTCATGGGAATTTGTATCTGTGGAGAATCTTCATTCATGCAGGCAGGCCCTTCCAGACCTAGGAGAGATTAATTAAGAGTCTGACACCTGTTAAGGTCTAAAGAGAGGCATTTGCCATCTCTTCCCTCTGAAAGCTGCTACCTGGAGGCTTCTTCTCTGGAACAAGGACCTCGGCTTCCACCACTCCCAGTTATCTTACTGAAGCGTTTTTTCCTACCAACTTCAAGTCTTTAGACAAAGCTTAACTCTTTCAACCAATTGCCAATCAGAAAATCCTTGAATCTACCTATGACTTATGAGCCCCCCATTTCTCACCTTTGAGATATCCCACCTTTCCAGGCAGAACTGATGTACGCCTTACATGTATTGATTTACGGCTTTGCCTATAACTTCTTTCTCCCTAAAATCTATAAAACCGTAACCCGACCACCTGGGACAGGCTCCATCAGGACCCCTTGAGACCGCTGTCTGAGTCACAGCCACTCATATTGGTGCAGAATAAACCTCTTTAGCTATTTTACAGAGTTTGGTTTTGCCAGTGACACTCAACGCTTCGCACTTTGTCCACCTTGTCCTTAGGGTGTCCTCACTGTAAGCCACAGTGTTTAGCACATAGTTGGCACTTGGTAAATGTTGCTGAATAAATGATCAGGACCTTTAAGAGCTACGTAAGAACAAAACAGCAAAAAAGACTGCCCTTTCTATGGAAAAATAAATACTTACATGGACAGACACGTTTATACTCACCTTCCTGAATTTCCTAAAAGGAAATGCGGGGGAGGGGTGAGATGAAGTCTGCTCTAGTTAACTTGCTTGGAAGCAGCACTTTTGATCATGGAACTATCACAATGTATGTGACCCTCCAAAAAAAATAAAGAAGAGGGGGAAATATTTCCAATGTTCCAGACTCCCTCTGCAGGTCTGAAACGTGTGTCACTGGCAGGTCACCCCGGGAGGGGCGCGCGCAGTAAGCCCATGTGTGGCGGTGCCTGGAAGCCCTGCAGCGCTGCTACTGCGTCCCCACTAGTGCTGGCACACATTTCTGCGGCCTGCACCAGCTGCTTTTCAAACAGATTCACTGGCAACAGAAAAGGAAGAAAAAAAAACCCAGGGTCTTAGGGTACATTTTTTTCATTCTCTTTCTACAGCTAAAAGGAAGCTGGAAGCTTGAGAAGGATTCCCAGTAGCTGAATAATAGCCAGAAAGTGAGATTAGCAAGAAACACCATGAGAGCTGGGAGATTTTTCTTGGGTTTAGCACGGGAAGAATGTAGTGCTCTGTGCATTTGACTAGCTCATTCTGTTGGTGCCCCCGTCCCTTGGCTCCACAGCCCCTGTGCGCCTTCCCTCTTCCTTTGCCAGGAAGGGATTGACATAGGGTCAGTTGTGAAGACGCTGTCTCCCAGCCCCACCCCAAAAGGTCACAGTGGGAGGCCGGTGCAGGCTGCGTCTCAGACTGCCAGCGGGGGAACAAAGAGGGCTGCTGAGCTCTTTCTTGGTTACCCAGGGAGAACAGTAAATCCCCTGGTGCCGCACAGAGACCTGGACTTGGCGTGAAGACATGCTCCTTCCAAGTGACTAATTGTCAGATTTTCATATTTCATCAGACATGCCAGCAATGAACAAGCAAGCGAACGGACAGCAAATTAAGAAAATTGCTCTAATTTATTGGTGACAATCAGCTTTCATTTCCCTTTTTTCCATGGAACTGCTTCCTAATGACCTCCCCCTCCTACAGCTGTGTCATTTGGGTAGACTCACATCCCTCAGACATTTTTTTAATGAAATAGGAGGCTATTCATGAAGGAGGAAGGGGGAGGAAGAGAGCTCCTTATGCTCACCTCCTTTCATATTGCAGACGGTTCATAATGAGCACAGTGTCTTTTGAAATGTAATTTAAAGCGTATTTCCATTTCCTGCAAACCTTCTTGCTCTGGGCATCTCAGTCATTGAAGCTGTGGGTTTCAGTGCTCCAAGAGAAAAAGGGTTCAGGAAATGCGGCCGCAAAATATATTGATTGCTTCAAGCTGAAGGCACTGGAGGAGCAGCAAACACAGGGAGGGGCTTTCTCTGAACCTCCCTATCTGCCTAAAAACCCAACTCTCCAATAGGAGCTCAATTGTCAGGCATCTCCTCCTCAGGAATCTCATCAACTGGGAGGATTAACCAGGAGACACTTGGAGTCCACAGGACGCCGAGGCAGACTCAGTCACAGGCATCACCCACTCACCTTTCCCCCCAGGTCATTCACTCTCCCCCAAGCTTCCTAAACTGTGCCTCTTCCCTGGGAAGAGGGTGTGTGGCTTTCTACACCTCACCAGATTTTGGGTTCTCACTTTTCTTCCCTGGGAAGAGGGTATGTGAGTTTCCAGACCTCACTGGGTTTGGGGTTCTCTCCTTCTTCCCTGGGAAGAGGGTATGTGGCTTCTAGACCTCACTTTTCTTTCGTGGGCTGCCCTGTGCATGTAATACATGTGTTTGCCTTCTCCCCCACTAATCTGCCTAGTGTCTGCTTACTTCCTAGACTCAATTATCAAACCTTCAGAGGGCAGAGGGAATGCCTTCCCGCCCCTGCAAGGGAAAAGTGGATTCCTGGTCTTCCAGTTTGCAGTTACAGGCTTGGACAATCGAACCTGAGTTTTGATGCTGTCTGCAGCAAGACAGTAAGACCATAGGCCAGACTTTGGAGAGACGAAGAGAGCAAGAAAAAGTGGCAGAATAAGAGTGAGCAAAAGTGAAGAGACAGAGAATTTTAGGAATCTCTTAAGCATATGCAGAACCCAGGCTGGATGTCTGGGATCACAGGACTGGTCCAGGATGGGAGGCGGGCTGCCTTTGTGCCTGGAGTGCATGGCCGGGAGACCTCTCGCTGCTGCAGAGCAGGAGGAGGATGCGATGGACAGGAGAGGAGCACACTGCTGTTCTGTTCCCTTTGTGTTGAGAGATGGTGGAAGAGGACAGAGAGGCGACCTGGGCAATGCAGCTTTGAGGAAACTGATTATTTACTGAAGGAGAGATTTTTTTTTTTTTATTGAATTTTAGGTTTTGGAGTACATGTGAAGAACACGCAAGATTGTTGCCCAGGTACATGCATGGCAGTGTGATTTGCTGCCTTCCTCCCCATCACCTATATCTGGCATTTCTCCCCATGCTCTCTCTCCCCAACTCCCCACCCCCCGCTGTCCCTCCCCTATTTCCCCCGACAGACCCCAAGTTCTGGGCAGTACATGTGCAGAACATGCAGGTTTGTTACAGAGGTATACATGTGTCATGGTGGTTTGCTACATCCATCACCCCGTCATCTGTATTAGATATTTCTCCTAATGCTATCCCTTCCCCCATCCCCCCACCCCCTGCTATCCCTCCCCTAGCCCCCTACCCCCTGACAGGCCCCGGTGTGTGATGCTCCCCTCCCCTGTGTCCATGTGTTCTCATTGTTCAGCACCCACTTATAGAGTGAGAACATGTGGTGTTTGGTTTCCTGTTCTTGTGTCAGTTTGCTGAGAATTATGGTTTCCAGCTTTATCCATGTCCCTGCAAAAGATATGAACTCATCCTTTTTCATGGCTGCATGGTATTCCATGGTGTATATGTGCCACATTTTCTTTACACAGTCTATCATTGATGGGCATTTGGGTTGGTTCCAGGTCTTTGCTATTGTGAACAGTGCTGCAATGAACATTCGTGTGCATGTGTCTTTATAATAGAACAATTTATAATCCGTTGGGTATATACCCAGTAATGGGATGGTGGGCCAAATGGTATTTCTATTTCTAGGTCCTTTATGAATTGCCACACTGTCTTCCACAATGGTTGAACTAATTTACACTCCCACCAACAGTGTAAAAGCGTTCGTATTTCTCCACATCCCCCTCCAGCATCTGTTGTCATAGGAGATATTTTAAATTAATAAATTGAGTTGAAGGAAATCTTGATTCACAGTCCTGCCCCATTCTTAACACTGGCAGGTTCATACTCAGGAGTGAGATGTGATTATTTGTAGAGAAACTGAGAAGTCACATGTATTTCATCCATTAGACTGTGATGCGAGTGAGTCTGCCACCCAGCCACAGTTTGTTAGCCAGTGTCTGCAGGTCTAATTTACTGATGGGATAGCACTGAAGGAGGCAAAAGGAGATTGTAAAATGACACTGAGATCATAGTGGTCATTGCATTATCAACAAAAAGAGTCCAACTCTATAACATGTTTGAAGAGAGTTATTCTGAGCCAGACAGGAGTGACCATGGTCCCAGGACAAGTCTCACGAGGTCCTAAGTACATGTCCCTAAGGTAGTCAGGCTGCAGCTAGGCTACATACATTTCAGGGAGACACAAGAAATCAATCAATACACATCAGGTGTACGTTGGTTCAGTTAAGAAAGGCAGAACAACTGGATTGGGCAGGGGGAGAAGAAGTGGACTCAAAGATTTTCTGATTGGCAATTGGTTGAAGGAGCTCGGTTATTATCTGAAGAGCTGGAATCAGTAGATGGGAGTGCCTGGGTTAAGATGGGGGTTGTAGAGGCGTCTTCTTGCACAGAGGAGGCCTCCAGGTGGCAGGCTTCAGAGAGAACAGATCGTAAAAGTTTGTTATCAGACTTAAAAAGGTGCCAGACTCTTAGTTAATTCTCTCCTGGATCAGGGAAAAGATGTGGAAAGGGAAGGGGATTCTCTACAGAATATAGATTTTCTCCACAAGAGACAGCTTTAAAGGACCATTCCAAAATATGTCAAAGAAATCTATTTTGGGGAGAAATACTTCCGTTTCTTTCAGGACCTGCTATTTGTCATGTTGGTATCTTATTGCTAGAAAGTGTTTCTTTTGTCAGTCGTAAGGTCTCTATTTTCATGTGAATGCTGGTCAGCTGTGCCTGGATGCTAACGGGAGGAGGGTATAAGGAAACATATCCAAACACCCCCTTCCCATCATGGCCTGAGCTAGTTTATCAGGTTAACTTTGGGATGCCCTTGGCCAAGAGGATGGATCCGTTCAGTTGGTTGAGGGGCTTAGATTTTATTTTTGGTTTACAATGTCCTTTCTCAAGAGGATCCTTTCTGTTTGTTCTTCATGCCATTGTTGCAAGGCTCTGAGGTGGTTTAAAAAAAAAAATGACAGTGGGCACATGAGTGTCTCCCTGGCCTCCCAAGGAGGGGCAGAGCATTGTGTCTGCTGCGATAAAGATTGTGACCAATCCTGCCAAGTTCAGATCAGTTCAGCATCTTGACTTATTTTCAGCAGCGAACTGAAATGGCTTCACCTTGGAAGAAATGCAGGTGACTTCTGGTTTCTGTCCTCAGAACCCACAGGCTTCTATTAGCTGTTAGAAGAATCTGCCGTTCATTTCATAACTGACTTCTTTGCTGTGAATTGCAGACTGCTATAAAGACCAAAAGGTACTTAAGGAAATAAGAACAGGAAATTTAAAAAGGTGATTAACACACTCCGAGGGAAACTGGGCCAACTATCTAAAAACAAAGACACTTGCTCTCTCTCTCTCTCTGTTTTTTTTTTTTTTTTTTTTTTTTTTTTTTTGAGATGGAGTCTTGCTCCATCACCCAGGCTGGTGTACATTGGTGCAATCTCGGCTCACTGCAAGCTCCAGCCCCTAGGTTCAAGTGATTCTCCTGCCTCAGCCTCCCAAGTAGCTGGGATTACAGATGCCTGCAACCATGCTTGGCTAATTATTTTGTATTTTTAGTAGACATGGGTTTTCACCATGTTGGCCAGGCTGGTCTAGAACTCCTGACCTCAGGTGATCCAGTCACCTCAGCCTCCCAAAGTTCTGGGGTTACAGGCCTGAGTCACCGCGCCCAGCCCTGCTCTTGCACGCTCTAAAGAACATTAACAAGTGATAAAGAAAGCAGAGGAAATTGTTTTCACTTCAACAAGCAAAGAAAATAAAAACATTTGTCATGTTTAAAAAACAAATGTTATTTCATTTATGAAAAGAGCATCTGTCAGTACATACAAAGGTTATTATTTACTCAAGGTACAGATCACGCCTGATGCATGCATCAGGATACAGCTCACACCTGATGTACGCATAGATCCCCAATCCCTCAGGGTACAGATCATGCCTGATACACACAGAAATTCCTAATCCCTCAGGGTACAGATCATGCCTGATACACACAGAAGTTCCTGATCCCTCAGGGTACAGATCACCCCTGATACACACATGGATCCCCGAATCCCTAGGATACAGATCACACCTGATGCTCACACAGATTCCCAATCCTTCAGGGTGATTATGCCTCCTACACATATGGATTCCCAGTCCCCTTGCTGTATCTCCCCTCCCTCCCCAGCCCCCTTAGGGAAAGGTTTCCTGAGACATATGAGAATACTTTGAAAAACGCTTCTAGTTACTTTTTCTAGTTAGCATCTAAACATCCATCCATTTGTGTTATTTCAATTACAGTCAAATTTTTATAAAACATTTTGGAGGGTTTACAAAAGTCTGTTATTTTTACATATAGCAAATTTTTTATTAATAATTCATAAATATGCAATTACCTATCAAGAGCTCATTCCTATTTTCAAATATAAAGTCTACATGCTTTTGTCCATATTCAATAGCTATTGTAGTGGGTCAGGCACACGATAGGGGAAATGTGCTACTGACATTTAATATGAGAAATAAGGAACACGTAGAGCGATGCGTCCCCGCTTTGCAGATAATCAGTTATCAACTGGTAAAGGCTGGGCATTGACAAGGTGGCCTTGAGCAGCAGCGTCAACTCTGTAAGTATTTTATAAGCATCTGAGACCATTGACGATGGACTATCCTCCAAAATATTAAAGCTAACTTGCTGATCGGCCACGGTGGCTCTCACCTGTAATCCCAGCACTTTTGGAGTCTGAGGAGGGCGGATCACTTGAAATCAGGAGTTCATGACCAGCCTAGACAACATGGTAAAAACCCATCTCTACTAAAAATACAAAAGTTAGCCAGGCGTGGTGGTGCCCCTGTAGTCCCAGCTACTCGGGAGGCTGAGGCAGGAGAATTGCTTGAACCTGGGAGGCAGAGGTTGCAGTGAGCTGATATCACTCCATTGCACTCCAGCCTGGGCAACAGAGTGAGACTCTGTCTCAAAAAAAAAAAAAAAAGGCTAACTTGTTTCTTACGTTTTCCTGATACTCCTAACTATTCCTGTTACCAATTCACTTTGGTTTTCATAAACGGACTACTCAGATTCAAATCTCATTTGTGAGCTGCTACAGTTTGATGTTGTCCCCTCCGAATCTTAGGGCGAATCGTAATCTCCAGTGTTGGAGGCAGGGTCTGGTGGGAAGTGTTCGGGTCATGGGGTGGCCCCCCTCATGGCTTGGTGCTGTCTTTGCGATAATGAGTTCCAGAGAGATTGGTTGTTAAGTGTGTGACGCCTCCTCACTCTCTCTCTCGCTCCTGCTCTGGCAGTGTGACCTGCCTGCTCCCTCTTTGTCTTCCACCATGAGTAAAACTCCCTGAGGCGGCCTCAGGAGCCGAGCAGTGATAGCACCATGCTTCCTGTACAGGCTGCACAACCTCTTTTCTTATAAATTACCCAGTCTCAGGTTTTGGTTTTGGTTTTGTTTTCGAGATGGAGTTTCACTCTTGTCGCCCAGGCTGGAGTGCAATGGCGCGATCTCAGCTCACCACAACCTCCGCCTCCCAGGTTCAAGTGATTCTCCCGCCTCAGCCTCCTGAGCAGCTGGGATTACAGGCATGCACCACCACACCCAGCTAATTCTGTATTTTTAGTAGAGATGGGGTTTTTCCAGGTTGGTCAGGCTGGTCTTGAACTCCTGACCTCAGGTGATTCACCTGCCTCGGCCTCCCAAAGTGCTGGGATTACTGGCATGAGCCACCATGCCCTGCCAGATATTTTTGAATAGCAAGGCAAGAACAGCCTAACACTGGAGCTGAGGTGAATCCAGATCTGTCACTTCACTCAATATCTCAGTCGGTCAATTGTGGTGACCAAGAATATAATGCAGATAAGCCAGAGACGGATGCGGAAAACAAAACACACAACTCGCAACTGAAATGACACAGCAGGGAAGCAAGCGGAGACCAGCCGTAAACCGTGCAGGAAGGAATGGAGCGGGAGGAGCTGGAATGAGGACCCGAAATTCAGCTGGTGAGGACAGTGAAATGATGAGGACAAGTAAATATTGGGGGGGCAGGATGGAGAAGAGGACAGGAAAGGAAATGTTGAAGGTAGGCAGATGAGGTCAGGGAAGCTGATCATTCATTCGCTTGCTAACCCGTTCACTAACCAAACAAGTGCTTATTTAGAATCAAGTGTGGAAGGCTGCTGTGGGACATGAAATACAGGGAACAGAAAAAAAAAGAATGTCAGGGGTGAGAGGTGATTATCTGGGCCAGTGTCATGGGGGTGAGAAGAATTTACCAAGATAGTTGTAGGTAAAGAAAGGCAGATTTGATAAAGAAAGTACAAAAGTATGTTGCAAGAAGGCAACAGGTAGGCCAGCAGAAGAGGAGCTGACTGCCAGGAAACAAAGTCTTGCTGGAGATTTTACAGCACAGCGCTCAGGCTGTGTGCTGGAGAGGACTGTGTGCAGTATTGACAATGCCACGTCTGCAGGGTGCTAACCAGCCCACACCTGCTGATTAGTTGGGTGCGGGATGACTTTAAGATATTCACAGGAGGGCTGGTCCTGGACCAGGAAGAAAGGCAGACTTATAGCTTATCTGCTTTCTCTTTTGCTTCCCTTGGTCCCACCAGCTTGACTTGTTTTCCCTAATTTGGACCCCAAAAAGAACAAAAGGATAAACTAGTTCTAAGAATTATAAACTCTTTAGATTGGGAAAGTGACTCTAGAGATAACCTGACTCAATTTGTAGACTGCACACACTGGGGAGCTGAAGCACAGGAGCCTCTGGGCAGGCTGTGGATAGGAGAGAGGGGAGCTGCTGGGAGACGGGGCACTGCTGCGGGGCAGGCGGGAATCACAGATGGAAGCAGCACCCGGAATCCAGACCTGTGGGGCACTTTGCTGAACTTCCCAGCCAGGGGATGGGAAGGACCAGGGCAGAGACCAGAGACGGCCACAAGCCCAGCACAGCCTTCTTAGACCCTGGAAGACAGGCAGCCCAAGAGTCGATGGAAGGCACACATCGATGCCATTCCCTGGTGTTTCCATAGGCAAGGAAAATCGACTCTGTGGATCCTTTATCTACACCTGTTTCAGCAGCAGGAAAAGCCCTGACTTTACCCCTCCAAGAGAGCTCAAGTCTCAAGGCAGGACCAAGCCAGGAAAATGCGAGGACAACGAGGAGGAAGGGGAGGAGCAAAGAGAAAACTCAAGTGTCGAATTATTTGCATCTCTAATTAACTTATTTAATCACCTAATTATAAAATGAAATCTTGCTTTGCCGGCGATTTTTCATTTGGGGACTTAAATGGGAAAAAGTGATCTGTTTGCGCCATCTAGTGTGTGTCTTGAAATGACATGCTCCTTGACGTCGGCTCAGAGGAGCTGCACGCAGCCTTCCATAACCAGAAACTGAGCGAGGAACAGAGCAAGATTAGCCTCTCCTGTTACATAACCGTGCGAAGTGTTTCAGAGCAGAAGATGATGCATTCCTAGCACCAAATGAATCTTCTCAATGGTTAGCAAGATAATCCCTAAATCTAGGGCAAGGCAGCAATTGTGATCCTATTACTGTCTGCAAGTTCAGATATAGTGGCTCCCGCCTGTAATCCCAGAACTTTGAAAGGCTGAGATGGGAGGACCCCTTCAACCCGAGTCCAAGACCAGCCTACACATAGTGAGACCCCAAGTCTATAAAAGTAAAAAATAAAAATAGCCAGGCATGGTGGTGCATCCTGGCTACTCTGATGGGAGCCAGGAGAATCGCTTGGACCCAGGAGGTCGAGGCTGCAGTGAGCCATGTTCACGCCATTGTACTCCAGGCTGGGCGACAGAGCAGGACCCCTTCTCAAAAACAAACAAACAAAAAAAACACTTTACTCTTAGTACAATAACTAACGTAGCCGAGAATGTAGCCTTCTACAGCCTACCTTTCACAGCAACATCAGATCATTGACAATTACATCAGGGACTTAGAAGTTGGTGTGCAATTCTCAGAGGAAGGAAGGAAAGGAGGAAGAGAAGGAAGGCTATTAAATCATGCAATTATATCTGGTGAAGAAAAGGAATCATTAAGTGAAATATACTGTGATAGGGCTATTTGATTATAAGAAGCATATTGATCAAGTGCATTAAATAGGTAAGTAAAATTATCACTGAAAGTTACTAACTATAATGATCACTGAGTATTTACTTTATGCAAGAAGTGGACCCACCTTACTCCATTTAATCCTTACGTTAGTCTAAGGCAGATACGGCCACTGAGGCTTAAGGAGCTTAGTAACCTTGCTCACGGTCACACAGTCACTGAGAGGCAGAACCATGGTGCGGACCTCAATCTTTCTGATGACAAAACTCTGCTTTTCATTGCTGTGTTATGCTGCCCCTTTCTGTGAGAAAATGCTTTAAATTCATGACTCACTGGAAACCTAAAAGCTGCAGGCCCTCTTTTGGTTTGCAGCCTTTAATCTATTTCCTGACATTTTCCTTAGAAGAGCATTATCTATCCAGAAGTAACCATTTAATGCTGCAAAAAGCGCAAGCTGGGTGAAATGGTCATTTAAAACTTGGAACACATGGGAATCCTGAGGCAGAGGAAGAGAAGCGTGACTTCATACAGCATTTCCAAATGCCAGGATGCAGAGACCTCCATCTGAGGACCAAACACAGTCAACACATGGATCTACAACATTGTGAAATCTACAAAAAAATAATTAGCTGGGCCGGTGACATGTGCCTATAGTCCCCGCTACTCAGGAGGCTGAGATGGGAGAATCTCTTGAGCTCGAGAGGTCAAGGCTGCAGTGAGACGAGGCCACACTACTGCACTCCAGTCTGGGTGATGGAGTGAGGTGAACCAAACTACCTCCATGTTAGAAGTGAGCCTGACTGACTCCATCTTGGCTACCCCTGCCCCCACCAGCGCCATTCCTCCCTTGAGTGCATACCCTGGTCACAAAGTGCTGGGTCATGTTGTGCTTAGAACCATAGAAACACATAACTGTTGTAACCATACCCCTGTTTGACAAGCGCACTTGCTATTGTGAATTCTCCTTGACTGATCATATGGAAAGTACCGAGTGTCCCCCCTTGGTGACCAGCAGTCATGGGAACCGCTTGTGTGTACCCTCCTTAGTTAATCAACAATCATGGGAGCCTCCTGCCTCCTAGTTTCCAGCCTCCTCCCCTAACTTGCTCACTCTGCTTCCATAAAATTCCACTTTTCTTCCCTTACTCTGAGCAACATACAAAAGGAAATCATACCGCTTCCTCAGGGCCGAGAGATTTTGAGCGTGAGCTGACTCTCAAGTCACCGGCAATAAAGGACTCACAGTCACATCTCAGAGAGCGGTGCTTCCTGAAACTCACTCGGATACAACAAGAGTAAGAGCCTATCTCAAAAAAAGAAAGCCTGGATGACAGAGTGGCATTCTGTCTCAAAAAAAAAAAAAGACAACAAACCAGACAAAAACAGGGGCCTGTTGACAAAAGACTAATTGTTTTAACATTATGAAACTTCCTATGAATAAAAAAAAATAAAAATAGTAGAAAAACGACAAATGTCAGAACTGGACAAAAATAAAAATCAACAAAAATAACATTAAAAATTAAACGTATAATATATAATAAAATTCAAAATAAAAAAAATGTTCAGCTGCAATGATTTAAAATCAACCAACAGTAAGATATTCTTTTCCATTTCTTAAATCATCAAAGTTAAACTATCCTTGAGAATATATGAAAGCAGATATTCTCAAGAGCTATTTGGTGAACTAACATACATTAGGAATGAAATTCGGTCATCTGTGTAACTTTTCCTATGAAACTCCAACAATGAATATCATAACGTCAAAAGCACATGCTTATTTTTAAAACATACATTTTTTAAGTCTCTTAAAATATTGACGTCTATGTCAATGGTATCTCTTTGAGCAGTCTCCCTTTCGAAGGTGTTGACGGTAAGTCCTGGGAGGTGCAGCCACCTGGCTGTCACAGTGTCTGCGTGCCACCAGAGGGGGGATTTGACAGACAAAATCAGGTGCCATTTTCCCAGCCTGTGCCTGTGGATGCTCCTTGAGAAACAGTACATGGCTCATGGAATGCAAGTCTTTTGACACGCTGACAGCTACTGTACGTTCGTTTGTACTCAGAGGTACTGCCTGTCTGGTTTTCTTATAAGAATTACTTGGTTACAGGCACGGTGGCCCACTCCTGTAATCTCAACACTTTGGGAGGCTGAGGCAAGTGGATCACAAGGTCAGCAGTTCGAGACCAGTCTGGCCAACATAGTGAAACGGTGTCTCTACTAAAAATACAAAAAAATTAGCCGGGAGTGGTGGTGTGCCCCTGTAATCTCAGCTACTTGGGAGGCTGAGGCAGGAGAACCACATGAACTCAGCAGGTGGAGGTTGCAGTGAGCAGAGATCGCACCATTGCACTCCCACCTGGGCAACAGAGTGAGATTCCGTCTCAAAAAAAAATTACTTGATTTATCTTAATAGTAATAACAAGAGCTATAATTTATCCACTACATTATATATTTAGGTGCCAAATATTTAGCTAAATTATTCCTAATCCTCAGCAATTCTGCAAATTGGGTAAATTGCCTCCTGACAGAAGAGGAAATTATGCTCAGAGAGATGAAATAATTTGTCAAGGGTCCTAAAACTAGTAAGTGACAGAGTCATGACTTGAATTTACGTTTGTTTAATTCCACAGTTTGTGCCATTTCTGTTGCTACCTCTGCCTTTCTCAATAGTTAGAAACTGTCTTTTAGAACTAAATACAGAAAGA
Organism: Ateles fusciceps; assembly: GCA_036589455.1. Classification (NCBI taxonomy): domain Eukaryota; kingdom Metazoa; phylum Chordata; class Mammalia; order Primates; family Atelidae; genus Ateles; species Ateles fusciceps. Next base: position 426,315 of record JAZHEH010001578.1, read on the forward strand.
TGCCTACTTTTATCACAGAGTCATTGCAATCAATGGTACTGAAGAAAGACGACATGATCGTCTTACAATGTGAGTCCCAGGATGGACACATGACCTTCTCCGTTCATGTAAGTGCTAAGAATATTCTAACGCTATACCCTAAAACTTTCGACAATGCGGCCTCGATTCTGTTTGATTAGTGCTGTACGGCTACCACCCCCAGACTGAAGCATTGCTATTTCATAAACTATTTTTGCTGTGATAAATATACATAACATACAACTTACCGTTTCAACCGCTTTGGAATGCACAATTCAGTGGCATTAAGTGCATTCACATTGTGTAACCACCCGTCTTCAGATGATGCAACGCTATGTAATGCTATGTATCTTCAGAACTGTTTTCTTACCCTAAACTGAATCTCCGTGCCCAATAAAAAATAACTCCCCACTACCCTCTGCTTCCTAGCCCCAAGTAGCCATTATTCTACTTTTTGTCTCTATCAATAAATACACCAAGGTATTATTTTAATCAAATGGAATCATACAATATCTATCCTTTTCAGTATGGTTATTTCACTCAGCATAATGTTTTCAAGTTTCATCAATATCGTGGTGAATCAAGTATCAGAATTTCACTCCCTTTCAGGGCTGAATAATATTCCACTGTAGGTATATACCACATTTTGCTATGCACATATCCATCGACGGACATGTTTCCACCTTTCTGTATTGCCAGTAACGCTGCTTACGAACATGGGGTGCAAGTCCCTGTTCAAGTCTCTGCTTTCCGTTCTTGTGGGTATACTCCTGGAAGTGGAATTGTAGGATGATTTAGTGACTCTTTGTTTAATTTTTTTGAGGATTCAACATAACGTTTTTCACAGTGCCTCCTCCATTTTACATTCCTATCAGCAATGCACAAGCGTTCCCATAGTTCCACATCCTCAGCAACACTTATTTTGTTTTATTGTTGTTATTGTTGCTTTGGGATTTTTTTTTTTTACAAGTCAAGCTCCCAGGCCCAACCATACCCTCAAATTCTACAAGCAGTTCAGGCTTGTTACTATACAACAGGGTCACAAAAACGTGACTCACATGAGCCCAAGTGGGTATCCACTGGGAAGGACATCCTAGTTCCACAAATCAGACACCACCCTAGCCACTGAAGTGGCTTACCCCTAAGGATGATATTCCTCCCTACGTTGAAGACAATTGCAACCCAGACGCTGAAACCACAGCCCCAGTGATGTCCACAGGCTGCCTTTCATAAGGCACTGACAAACTGGACACAGGCTATTTATGGCTTTTCTTCCTTTGATGTTAGAGAATCTATTACACTCCCTGAGCTTGCCATTTGCCTAGCCTGTGATCCTGGTACACACCTTGCTCTCTGCCGAAACATACACCTATACATGCCCATGTCTGAAGGGAAATGCTATCACAGTCACCACTCTTCGTGCTATTGTGAATATTAATGAAAAATGTTAGCTCGCCCCAGGAGGCACTTCCTCATATCAGTTCACTCGCTGACCCGCAGAGGAGAGAACCTTCCTCTGTCCACCCCCTTCTGCCATCCACCCCAGCTACCCACTGCAACTCCTGCCCTGCGTCTTTCACTGTGACCACCACAGCAACTCCTTTCCTTTGCTTCCAAATACCATTAACCTTCACATGTCTCTTACCAAATCATTAATTCACATCCTCCCCCAACAGAACTGCTAGACCTGCCGTCTTGACCCAAGAAATACAGCAAGGTATTATTGTCATAAAAATATAACTCACACTTTGAACATACGTTACAGCTCCACCAGGACACTGTGAGAGACGGTGGGGATTTCAGGTCTGCGTTCTTGACGATTATGAACAGGGAACTTGGTTATGAGACAGCCTCCAGGGACTCCTTATCCTTTTCCTTGTTTTTCTCTTTTGAGTCTCATAATAAATTGTTTTCTATCCTTTTAAGGCAACTTATGCCTTACTCTCTGGAAATCTCCTCTACTATTTGGGCCACTCAAGTACCTCCTCCCACCCACCCCCCAAAAAAATCTCAGCTTAAAACTGATATCAAGGCATCAAGGAGTCGATTGTAACAAAGCTTTTTAAAACACTGTCCTCATCCAGTTGTGAGGAGCTGGTCACAGGCTGGTCAGCTCCCCTCATTGAGGAGATGATTAAGTCCACATCTCAACCACTTCCCTTATAGGGCTCTCAGACTGCAGGCCACTACACACCTACCCCAATCACCTTAGGGCCAGTTACCATAGCACAAGGGACACCCCCCCTATTCCCCAGAGCCCTCGGAAAGTATTCAAATAGCCAACCCACAGGAAACCCACAAAATCTAGCCGGCTCCACCCAGCTTGCCGCACACAAAGTGTTTCCCATGGCTCCAGCTTGCTGCTGCCCTGGCCCAGGCTCAGTTCCCTGTGTGGTCCTGCCTGGCAGCCTTCTCTTATTTGGAACTGTAAGTAACAAATTATTTTGCTTTTCACCTATCTAGCAGTCGTCGTATTTTGCCCTGTCATCAAAACAATCTTTAAAAGGGTTGAATGTTTGTATCATAAAAGGGTTTTTAACAGGAGCAAATGCCTTTTCTGCATCAAATGAGATGATCATGCATTTTGTTTTGTTTTTGAGAGACCCTACCTCTGTCACCCACTCTGGAGTGCAGTGGCGTGATCTGAGCTCACTGCAACTTTGCTTCCCAGGTTCAAGCAATTGTCCTGCCTCGGCCTCCCGAGTAGCGGGGACTAGAGGTGCCCGCCACCACACCAGGCTAATTTTTGTACTTTTAGTAGAGATGGGGTTTCACCATGTTGGCCAGGCTGGTCTTGAACTCCTGACCTCAGGTGATCCACCCGAGTTGGCCTCTCAGAGTGCTGGGTGGGTGTGAGCCACAACACCCGACTCATAACGTGGTTTTCTCTTTCATTCTGTTCATGTGGTATATTACACGGATTAACCTATGTATGTTGAACCATCAATGCGTTCCAGGAATCGAATCCTACTTGGTCATGATGTATAATCTGTTTAATAAGGTATGAGCATTTTGTTAAAGACATTTATTTACATCAGTATTTGTAAGGGATGCTGTCCTGTAATTTTCTTTTCTTGTAGTGACTTTGTCTGGCTTCAGTAGTAGGGTGATGCTGGCCTCATTAAGTAAGTTAGAAGTGTTCCTTTATCTTCCATTTTTTGGAAAAGTTGGAGAAAGATTGGTGCTAATTCTTTACATGTGTGGTAGAATTCATGAGTTAAGCCGTCTAGTTCAGAGATCTTCTTGTTATTTGGATTGTTTCGATTACTGATTCAAACTCCTTACTAGTTATAGGTTTATTCGGATTTTCTTTGGCTTCGTGATTCAGTGTTGGTAGGTTGTGTGTTTCTGAGGATTTGGCCATTTCACTGATATTATCCAACTTGTTGATTTGTTGGCATAGTTTTTCACAGTACTCTATAACACATTTTACTTTTACAAAATCAGTTTTAATGCCTCTTTTTCATTTCTGGTTAGAATTATCTGTATATATTGTTGACAGTTTCTTTGTGGTTATCATGGGAATTGCATGCAACATTTTAAGGTTATACCAATTTAACTTCAATTGCACACAACTGGACTTTTAAATATCTCCACCTCCTGTGACTTTATGCTATCGATCTCCAAATTACATCTTTATACATCATGTACTCACGAACATAAATGTATAATTATTGTTATGCATTTATCTTTAAAATTATGTAGAAAAGTGAAGTTATAAACCAAAATTATAATAAAAATTTTTTAAACATGTGCCTATACTTACTGAAAATCTTCATGTCTTTATATGACTTTGAATAACTGTCTAGAATCATTTTATTTTAATCTGAACGATTCCCAGTCTTTAGCATGTCTTGTAGGGCAGAGCTAGTGATAACGAACTCCCTCCACTTTTCTTATCTGGGAATGTCTTGATTTCTCCTTCATTTTTGAAAGACAGTTTTGCCTGATACAGAATTCTTATTAACAGATTTTTTTTCTTTCAGTACTTTAAATATATCACCTCACTGCATTCCAGCCTCAAAGGTTTTTACTAACAAATCCACCAATAATTTTATTGAGGATCCTTTGTATATCATAAGTAAATTATCTCTTGCAGCTTTCAAGACTATCTTTGTCTTAGACTTTTATTTTGATTATAATGTGTCTTAGTGTGAGTCTCTTTAGGTTTATCTTACCTAAAGTACATTGAGCTTCTTGGATTTTTAGACTCATGTATTTCATCACATTTGTGAAATTTGGGATGATATTTCTTCACATAATCTCCTTGCCCCTTTCTGTATCTCTTCTTTTTCTGGAACTCCCATAATGCACATAGTGGCCTGCTTGCCAGTGTTTCACAAGGCCGTTAGGCTCTCTTCCCTTTCGTTCAGTCTTTTTTGTTTCTTCCCTGTTTGGCTCCTCAGACTCAAATTTTAATTGTCTTGCCTTTAAATGTACTAAATCTTTCTTATGCTTCCTCAAATCTGCAGTTGAAATCCCTCTAGTAAATTTTTTCAATTCAGTTGTATTTTTCAGCTTCATAATTTTTTTTTTTTTTTTTTTTGGTAGAGATGGAGTTTCACCATGTTGGCTAGGATGGTCTTGATCTCCTGACCTTGTGATCCACCCACCTTGGCCTCCCAAAGTGTTGGAATTACAGGTGTGAGCCACTGTGCCCAGCCTCTTTTTTTTTTTTTTTTTTTATAATTTCCATTTCAATTTCTCTGCTGACTTTTTTTTTTTTTTTTTTTTTTTTTTGAGACAGTGTTTTGCTCTGTTGCCCCTGCTGGAGTACAGTGACACAATCTTGGCTCACTGCAACCTCTGCCTCCTGGGTTCAAGCAAATTCTCCTGCCTCAGTCTCCCAAGTATCTGGGATTACAGGTGCGTGCCACCATGCCCAGCTAATTTTTGCATTTTTAGTAGAGACAGGGTTTCACCATTTTGGCCAGGCTGGTATCAAAGTCCTGACTTCAAGTGACCCACCTGCCTCAGCCTTCCAAAGTGCTGGGATTGCAGCCATGAGCCACCATCCCCAGCCTCCCACCGTCCCCAGCCTCCCACCGTCCCCGGCCTCCCACCATCCCTGGCCTCTGCTGACATCCTTATTTTGTCCATTTATTGTTGTCCTCATTTTCTTTGGTTCTTTGTGTTTTTCTTTAGATCTCTCAGAATATTCAAGACAGATATTTTAAAGTCTTTAATAGGTCCAATGTATGTGATTTCTAGGGATATTATCTGGAGATTGATATTTTCCTTTGATTGGACCATGTTTTACTGCTTCTTTGTGTACCCTATTTTTTTTTTTTTTTTGGAACTTGAATACTTGAATAAACAGTAACCTCTCTCAGCTTTTGCAGATAGGCAAAAGGAGATAACCAGAAGCTGGGCTGCTGCCTCCTCTAGAACAAGACCATGCCAAGCCAAGGACAGGGTGGGGCAGGGGTAAAGAAAAATGCCATACGATTTCCTACATTTTTAAGGTGAATTTTTTATTAGGTATTTATGTAGTTGCTGTAGACCTTTGACTGTTTCCAGAGCTACTCCGAGATTTGTTCAGCAACTTTCTGGTCATTCTGTGATGGTTCCATGGGGGAAACAAGGAATTGAAGCTTCCTAGTCTGTCATTTTGCTGATGTCAATCTTTTGAGGAAGTTTTGACTACTTAAGACAATCACGGGCTGGGCACAGTGGTTCACACCTGTAATCCCAAGACTTTGGGAGGCCAAGGCAGGCAGATCACAAGGTCAGGAATTAGAGACCAGCCTGGCCAGCATGGTGAAACCCTGTCTCTACTAAAAATACAAAAAGGCATGGTGGCATGTGCCTGTAGTCCCAGCTACTCAGGAGGCTGAGGCAGGAGAATCACTTGAACCCTGGAGATGGAGGTGGCGGTGAGCTGAGATTGTGCCACTGCACTCCAGCCTGGGTGACAGTGAGACTCTGTCTCAAAAATAAAAACAAAAACAAACAAACAAAAACAGACAATCACTTTGAAAGACCAAAAGCAAACAATATTTCAAGCAAAATTAGCAACACACTTAGATCAAAGCTAATTTTGGTAACATCCACAAAACCTCTTACACATCCATAATAAAAATAGAAAAATCAAGTAAATGACATAAACAGGTAATTTAAAGAAAAAGAAATGCTATTATTTCTTTTGATGACTTTAAAGTGTATACTCACCTCTTAAATAGTCCTATTTCTAGATAAAGAATAAGACTAGGCATTCTATATGTGCTGCAAACTCTATATTACAGAGTTTTTGAACTTTGTTAGATTTACCTATTTTATCAACAAATATTTATGACAGTAAGCCTTCCCTGTCCCCACTTCTTTCCACTTTTACTTCTTACTTTTTAGGGAGCAGTTCTCATATTCTTATTATAAGATCATTCCGTGATACAGATAAAGGTTACTCTTAGGTGAAAAGAAGGAGGCATGTTCAAAGAAACTGAGCATCCCTTCCAACTCTGGGCTTCATTTTAATTTCTCATCTTGATTTAAAATTTGCATTATAAAATGGAGATCAATTTGCATGATCATAAACTTTCACCAATAACCAATTCAGTCTGATTATGGTAAGTTCTGACTTGTTTTTGATTCTTCAGACTTCTTTCTGTGATCACTTAGAGGTTTTGACAGACATTTCTGGTTCCATTTATTAGATGCCTAGTTAATTTAATTAGGATATTTTAAATGGAGGATGATAGTGAAGTTGTGTCTAAAATTTTCCTTTTGATTTTAATAAATAAATAAATATTAAATTCAGGGCATAGAGATTGAAGAGCCATGTCATCACACTGTTAATAAAGGAGACGAGAGACCCCATTCACCCAAATCCATTTCACAGATTTATAAGAGACAACGAGACAGCACCAATTTTCTATTTTTGCTTGTGTTGCCTGGATTTTTGGTGTTATATCAAAAAAAATCACCGGCCAAGGCCAATGTCAAGAAGCTTTTCTCTGTGCTTCTTCTAAGAGTTTTACAGTTTCAGGTCTTATGCTTAGGAATGTAAACTAATTTGAGTGGATTTTATGTGTATGGTGTAAGACAAGAGTTCAATTTCATTCTTTTGCATATGGATACTGAGCTTTCCAAACACCAATTACTGGAGAGACTATCCTGTCCTCTGTTGTGTATTCTTGGCAGCTCCGTCAAAGAACACTTGACCATCTATGCATGCGTTTATTTATGGCTCTCTGATCTGTTCCATTAGTTTGTTTTTAAGCCAGTACCATACAGTCTTGATTACTGTAGCTTTGTCATATACTTTGAAATCAGGACATTTTATGCCCTCAACTTTGTTCTTGCTCAAGATTGCTTTGGCTATTTGGGGTCTTTTGTGGTTTCATATATATTTCAGGAAATCTTTTCTGTTTCTATAAAAATGCCATTGAGATTTTGGTAAAGATTATGTATGAATGCGTAGGTCACTTTGGGCAATATGGACATTTTAATAATATCAGTTCTTCCAATCCATGAACACAGATGTCTTTACATTTATTTGTGTCTGTTTTAATGTCTTCTATCAATGTTTCACATTTTTCAATGTTCAAGTCTTTCACTTCTTTAAGTTTTTTCTTAAGTATTTTATTTTTTTGATGCTATTGCCTTCACAATAGCTAAAACATGGAAGCAACCTATGTGCCTATTGATGGGTGAATAGATAAAGAAAATATGGCATACATAAACGATGGAACATTATTCTACCTTATAAAAGGAAGCTCTGCCATTTGTGACAACATGGATGAACCTGGAGAATGTTATGCTGAGTGAAATAAGCCTGATGCAGATGGACAGAGGGATGCTACACGATATCTTTTATGTGATGAATCTGGACCAGTAGGGAGTGAGATGGTGGCTGCCAGGGGCTAGGAGGAGGGATAAACAGGGTGGTATTAGTCAAAGGGTGCAAAGTCCAGGTTATACAATATGAGTAAGCCCTAGAGAGCTACTGTACAGTTTAGCGCCTATAACTAACAATGCTGTATTACATATTCAAAAATTTGCTAAGAGGGTAATTCTATGTTGTGCTATTATCATGAAAATAATAATAAAGAGAATAAAGGGAAACTTTTGGAGGTGAAGGATAGGTTTTTGGTGTGGAGTATACTTGTCTCCAAGGTCATCAAGCTGTATATGTTAAATAGGTACAGCTTTTTGTGTATCGATCATACCTCAATAAAGTGGTTTAAAAAGAAGGAATAAAACAGTGCATATCTCATGAAATTAAAAAAGAAGGATCACTTTTCAACTACTTTGTAAAATTACAAAAAATACAATAAAAAATAAATAAAAGTTGAGGCTAAACCACAGGTTCTGTGTGGCAAATATTGGTTTCTTTTTCAAAGGGGAAGTTTAAGTTCAATACTGCTCAGTAGGCAGGAGTGAGAGTAGGGAGACGGATGTGTTATTTCCTCTCTTGTTAAAGTTGTTGGGGTCTTTGTCTGGTTGAGCCTAGTTCAGACTAGCTGAAGCTCAGCAAGCAGAAATGGAAGTGACACGGGTAAGAGGAACTGTACCTTCACTTTAGAGAAAGGATTCAAAAAGAAAAGAAATGCTTCCTAGAATTTCAGCCCACACAGATCAGAGCCATGTCCTTTCCAAACGGTGACTGTGAAGGGTTCAGCTGAGCACAGTTCACAGTGACTGTCTACCTGGTGCTCTTAGGGAATTTAACCATTTTCTTAGGTTCATAATATATTCATCACATTACATTCCCATGAGAAATTTTAATGATAAAAATGTCTAGTCTCACTTTGGCTTCCTGGTAACCCAGAGAACACTGGTTGGTCCAGTATCCTTATCTCCTTGTCCCAATGTAATCTGATACTTAATGGTACAATGTATGTTATTTGGGTGGTGAATACCCTAAAGGCCCTGACCTCATCACTATGTAATCTATGCATGGAGCAAAATGACACTTGTACTCCCATAAATCTATACAAATAAAAAAGTAAACTGAGGCACAATACAATTTTAAAGTGGTTTCGAACCAGCAATGACTCATGAACCAGAAGTGGTTGAGTAGCTCCACTAAGGGAATGCAAGCGGAGACTTTTTCAGGATGGAGACAGGAGTAGAGCAGAGACAGTGCTTGACTGTTCACGGTTATACAGCTACCTACCTTATTTGGTCTGTCTCATTGGAAAGTCTTTAGTTACGTAAGTTTGTTGGCTGCTTCTGATTGGTTGAGTTAATGTTTTTCTTTAATATAGGCATTTACAAGATATAGTGCTCAAGTTACTCTGTTTGCATGTGTCACTTATGTTTGCAGGTCAAGCAAGGGTAAGGTCACTTATGAGTCCTTGCTGATTTTGTATGTTCATGGATTCTTCCAGCCTGGTCTCCATTTTAACGTTCAACACCATGAATAAAGGTTTACTTCTGAGACTCTAAGAGCCGTTTTAAATTAAGTCTATGCATGATATTGCCTCAAATACCCAATAGTTCACTGACAATGAGATATTCATTGCTGATACAAATGTAAGTATTACTGAGCAATTAGTTCTCTATATATTTGGACCTCACAAAGCCTGGCAAAGTGTAATTATTGTATTGTTCAGTACTAACCAGCCTTTTCATGTAGATGCATTGAGACGAGAGTCTTCTGTTTATCCCACAATTTCAGTTCTCTATATATGCAGTTAAAAGCCGCAGTGATGCAATCCTCATGTCTGAATTCATCCATTCGGGAGATTGTAAAGACAGTCCTGTAAAGCCTCAGTATTGTAGGTGCTGATAATGATGATAATGAAAATGATAAACTTTCCCTTATAAATCTTAATAATGAATTGACTAGACTGCCAACAGATTATACACTATCTTTGTCTATAGTTGAAATGGTTATAATTATCCTTTAAAACAATTTAAAGGATAATTAAAATGACTGTTTTATTAAGAATTGTTGCTGAGCGCGGTGGCTCACACCTGTAACCAGCACTTTGGGAGGCCGAGGCGGGTGGATCGTGAGGTCAGGAGTTCGAGACCAGCCTGGGTAACATCCTGAAACCCCATCTCTACTAAAAGTACAAAACAGTTAGCCAGGCGTGGTGGCAGATGCCTGTAATTCCAGCTGCTCGGGAGGCTGAGGCAGGAGAATTGCTTGAACCCAGGAGGCTGAGGTTGCAGTTAGCTGAGATCACGCCATTGTACTCCAGCCTGGGCGACAATTCTTTCTCTAAAAAAGAAAGAATTGTTATTAGGGTGGCAGAGGCGACAAGAGTAAAACTCCATCTAAAAAAAAAAAAAGAGAATTGTTATTAGCAGCGGGCAGAGAAGAACAGTGCCTGCCGGTCAGTGTGAGTGGAGTCGCTGACCACACCTGGCTCGCCACTCTAGTAACTTGCTGTTTCGTCAAGTCATTCTTCCAGAAATTTTGCAAATATTATCTTACTAAATGCTCATTAAAATGACCCCTCAAATGGAAGGAGGAAACTTATTCAAGTTTTTAGAATGTTAATAAATTTAAGGAACTTGGATTGCTAGAATTCTGTAGACCTCAGTTGTGCTGGGAATAATATAGCTTCTCTTTATTCTAAGATTGTCTGATCTGTAATGCGATGAAATACTAGTGTTTACTGAATTTGCTATTTTACATGATTTTTATTTAATTCTCTCTTTTTTTTTTTTTTTTTTTTTTGAGACAGAGTCTCACTCTGTTACCCAGGCTGGAGTGCAGTGGCGTGATCATGACTCAATGCAACCTTGAATTTACCTGGGCTGAAGTGATCCTCCCACCTCAGCCTCCCAAGTAGCTGGGACTACAGGCATGCACCACTACATCCAGCTAATTTTTGGATTTTTTGTAGAGATGGGGTTTTGCCATGTTGTCCAGGCTGGCGTTGAACTCTTGGGCTCAACCAATCTGCCTGCCTCAGACTCCCAAAGTGTTGGGATTATAGGAATGATCCACTGAACCCAGCCTTAATTCTTTTAAAAAGGGAAAAATGAGGCTTTTCACTGTGGCTTCAGCCACCATCATAGCTAAATAAGTTAATGCATAGTTAAGAAATGTACAGTGGAGAGAAAACAATCTGTGCTGTATTTAGAAACTAGCAAGAATCGAGGACTAATACTATTTGAATATGAACTGGTATTAAGCTCAAACTACTGCATTAGGAGACCATCAGAATTTATTTATTGAAAGACATTCATTAGTCAACCAACGTCATAGGAAATTTAATCTGTATAAGGAGTCATAAGGCATAAGGCATAGGTATGAAGGATTGTTGAGACGATGTGTTTTATTTCGCTAATAATGCATATGACACCACTGCAACTTTTTTTTTTTTTTAATTTAAAACAACAATCACTTATTTGCTTGCCGCTCAAGGCTTGGTAATCGTGCTTGGTAATGAGACCTTGCTGCATGCTTGCTAGTATCCGACTGGCCAGAGCTAGTCAAATGGTCAAGCCCAGAGTCGGCGTGGGAGAAGACCATGCAAAGGTTTGAATTCTGAAGAGGAGTCTGTTTCATCGAAGGCTGAAGAAACAGTCCTCTTCAGAGCGTGTCTGGAGTTATAATACAAAGAATCAACCTCACCCTGACTTCAAGGTGCTCACGGAGAAGAAATCTTTTGCTGTCAGTGAAGTTTTCCCGCACATCCCAATGGATAGATTGAGGGACAGTCACTTACTCAGGACATCTGTTTGCTTCCGGTATTACGTTACAGATGTCACCAGTGAAAATCAGAGACATGGAACCATGAGGCCAGTACGTATAAGACAGTCTAGCTAAGGCTGGAGTCCAGGAGAGGGCACTTTGCACCGTGGTGCTTATTTCTTGCCATCAATTCTGCAGTCAGTTCAAGCTAATGCCACGTCCTAACCACCTGTTGTTTTATTACTTTGTGTGACAGAAGCATATGGTGGCTTGTGGCATGTCCTTAGGCAAATCACTCACCTCCCAAGGTTTCGTTCTCCTAATTTCTCAAAGAAGGAAGTGAGATTAGGTGGTCTACAGTTTCTTCCAACTGTGATATGTTACTATTTAACGGTATGGTTATAATACAGTCTATCCGAAATGAAAAAAAAGTGAGTTCATTTCTTCACAAGCACATTCCCTTAACTAATTGGAGTCATTAAAGTGAATTGAAAAACAAAATGCTTAGTTAATCTGGACTTTTCTGGGCATATCAATTTGTTCCCTAACACGTCTCTCCGTGGAAAAGTGCCCAGCAGGAGTGGGCTGGCCCTCGGGCTTTGCCATGATTGGCTTTCTCTGCTGTGAAACTCAGTTTCTTCTTGGATGAGGAGGTTAATTTCTGCCAGGCTTATTCTACAGTGTTACAAAGAGATAAAAGCCAGACAAAAGATGTGAAAGTACTTTAGCTTTGATTAGGGATTTTTTTTTTCTGTCCTTGTGACCATTCACTACTCAAATTCTGACAGCTTCGCATGAGTCTAGCAGAAAATTGAGGGATTCCCCCGCCCACATCAAATGGTGAGGTCCCCACTTTCAACAGCTGTTGCTAAATCTGTCACCCTTTCAATGAAATCCAAGGATCTCAGCTTTAAAAAAGTTAAAATAAAATAAAAACAAGACGTTTTTAAGAAGCAGTTTGAAACACCTTCCTGAGGTTGCCGGAGACTGTTTTTGTTTTCTCCCTTCGCCCTTCTTGGAACGCACCAAACATAAAAGCATTTTTTTTCAAGCTTCACTTTCACTTTCGAGAGTGCAGTCTATTTGCCGTACGCCCTGATGAAATGTCTGGATTTGGACTAAAGAAAAAAGGAATGGTCCACAGTCATCAAAGTGAGTAAGGGTGTACATTTCACATTCTTACTGGGCAGGGTCTCTCTTGCTGAGTAGAGTTAGTAGAATGTGTGTGGTTTTAGCCTTCTTTGGTCTTTCTTTGATCTGGTGCTTGAAATCTAGTCAGAATTATTCAGGAAGGCAAGTGGAAGAAAAGGGAGATGATATGAGTGTGGCAGAAGGGTACAACTCAGCATACAAGTAATAGCATCAATGTCTAGTTAATAACATAAAATATTTATGCAGTATTTAATTTTTTTCCTCTGCAGCATTTTGTACCTGGAAAAGCACATTAGGGAAGCTACGGAAATCATTTTGCAACAGCCTTTTTTTTAAAAAAAAAAATCACATCTTTGCCTTAAAGAAACAAAACTCCAAGAGGTGAAAGAGCGTATTCCCTTTTCTTAGTTTTATTGGCTGGAGGGGGAGACAGGAGGTAGCATTGTATGACAATGGCCTGGACAGGAGAGAACATTCAGGTGTTCCTAGGAGTCAGTACATGCTTTCTTTCACCTAATGAAGGACAGTGGAAGAAATGGAGAAGTGGAGAGATGTTCAATGTTCAGGTGTATGGGAGGATCAGAGATCGGCCCAGGCAACTGTGGGGCACTCGGGTGAAAATGGAGTCGGGCTTCAGCAGTGTAAAAGCTTCAGCAAGTTGATTCCCAGGTTTACAGATGATCGTGTGCTAGTATGTGTCTGCATATGGGGGTGCCTGTGTATTAACCTAACAAAAAGATTGCAAAGTTTACAAACCAAGCTATGAATAGTGGTTAACTCCGGGTAGTCTGGCTCCAGACTCCATGTCCTAACCATTAGGCAATATTGTCTCTCACTTGAACAAAAAAAAAAAATGTAAATTTCATGTGCTCTCACAAAATATTTCCAAAATTCCACAGCCCAGTGAGTCTTTTTTAATTTCTTTTCCATTTTCTTTATTTGTTAGATCTCATTCAACAGCAACTTTTTCTTCACTCTCATTTCATTTTTAACTGCATTTTTGCTTCTTTTACTGAAGCATGTCCTAGAATAACCTTTTTATACAGATCATATGGCTATAAACTTACTGAATTTTTGTGTATCTCGAAATACTAGTATCATTTTCTTTAGTTATTCTGGTGGATGTGAAATTGTATTGTATTGTATTGTATTTCATTTATTGATTTAGAGACAAGGTCTCACTCTGTTGCCAGGCTAAAGTACAGTGGCACAATCGTGGCTCACTACAGCCTCGACCTCCCTGGATCAAGCAATTCTCATACCTCAGTGTCTCGAGTAACTGAGGCCACAGGTGTGAACCACTTTGCCCAGCTAATTAAAAAAAAATTGATAGAGATGGGGTTTCCCTATGTTGCCCAGGCTGATCGCAAACTCCAGGGCTCAAGGGATCCTCTAGCCTCAGCTTCCTAAAGTGATGAGATTACAGGCATGAGCCACTGTGGCTGGCCAAAGATAATTTTCTTGTTTTTAAGAGATAGGGTCTTGCTCTGTTGTCCAGGCTGGAGTGCAATGGTGTGATACTGATTCATCGCAGCCTCAACCTCCTGGGCTCAAGCGATCCTCCTGCCTCAGTCTTCTAAATAGCTGGAACTACAGGCTTGTGCCACCACACTTGGCTAATTAAAAAAAATTTTTTTGTAGATATGGGGACTCACTAGGTTGCCCAGGCTGGTCTTGAACTCGTGGCCTCAAGTATCCTTCCATCTACACCTTCCAAAGTGCTGGGATTATGGGGATGAGCCATGATGCCTTGCCTGGATATGAAATTTTAAATTCAAAATAATTTCCTCTAAATGTTTGGAAAGCTTATCTCCATTGTTTTCTAGTGGTTCATGTTACTGATGAAAACAGTTTTTTAAATCAAGATTTCTTTTCTTTGGAAATGAAGGTTTTAGGATTTTTGTGTGCATGGTTGCAATTCTGAAATTTCGTAAGATTCTCTCCATGTTTGTTTCTCTGTCACACCTCCTGCCTAGCATTTGGTGAGGTTTGCCCACTGATGAAATGTCTTCAGATGGGGGAAAGTCCTTCGGTGGTTCAGGGATATGCTTTGTAATGGATTAGTCCTTCTCGGCAATTCTGACCTCTAGCTGGAGCCCTACCTGAGGGATATATCTCACCTAAGCAAGGAGAATGTATCGTAGGGACTTCACCTGTGAGTTGGTAAGTGGAGGTAGTAAGCCCTTATGGTACTGGAAGAGAGGTTTGGGAGGCTCTCAGAGAGGTGGCGGGTGGGGAGCTGGTCCCTGGCACTTCGAGGATCATTGCCAGCCCTGCATTCTTCATGTGCCTGGGCAAGTCAGCAATGTGCGTCCTTGCTGGCCTGGCCTGGCATTCCCCCGTGGCCTGTGGATATAAAGGATGTGCACAGCAGCCGGGCACGCCGGGTGACTCATGCCTGTAATCCCAGCACTTTGGGAGGCCGAGATGGGCGGATCACAAGGTCAGGGCTGGAGACCAGCCTGGCCAACATGGCAAAACCCCGTCTCTACTTAAAACACAAAAATTAGCCAGGTGTGGTGGCGGGCACCTGTAGTGCCAGCCACTCAGGAGGTTGAGGCAGGAAAATTGCCTAGAACCCGGGAGGTGGAGGTTGCAGTGAGTGGAGATCGCGCCACTGTACTCCAGCCTGGGCGACAGAGTGAGACTCTGTCTCAAACAAAAAAACACCTAAAAAGTGTGCACAGCTTTACAATGATTAGTGCCAGTGTTGTAAAGGCCATGAGATGGGAATATTAGTTTATGGAAGCCAGTTTTGTTTTGTTTTTTCCTGTTTCTGAGAACTAAATTAGAATATTAGTAAAATCACTATTTTTGGAACAGTTCTAAATACCTTAGTTTGCTTTCCCAGGATTAATCACCTAAGATGATTTTATTATCTGACACTTATCTGGAATAATCAGCGTCATGACTTTGAGATCTTATGGAATATCTATTTAGATATCATTCCCATTGCTTCATCTCCATACTTTGTGGGTGTATTTGATTTTTTAAAATATCTGAAATTAGGTCGTTGATCACACCAGAGAGTATCACCTTGGGTACACATCCCACCAAAATCAAATGTGACCGTGTATGGAGATAGGAGTGGCTTTCCTGAGCTGATTGAAGCCCAGGGAACACTGTTGTATGAGTGCATTCTCACCTTGCGATACAGAAATACCTGAGGCTGGTCATTTACAAAGAAAAGAGGTGTAATTGGCTGATGTTTCTGCAGGCTGTACAGGCAGCATGGCAGCATCTGTTTCTGGGGAAGCCTCAGGGAGCTCTTACCCATAACAGAAGGCAAAGCTGGCGCTGGCATCTTCACACAGCCACGGCAGGAAGAAGAGAGAAGGGGGAAGCTGCCACACGCTTTTTTTTATTTTTATTTTTAAAAATTACTTAATTATTTATTTTGAGACGGAGCTCGTCTCGTCATCCAGGCTGGAGTGCAGTGGTATGATCTCAGCTCACTGCAACCTCTGCCTCCCTAGTTCAAGCGATTCTCCTGCCTCAACCTTCTGAGTAGCTGGGATTACAGGTGCCTGTCACCATGCCAGGCTAATTTTGTATTTTAGTAGAGACGGGGTTACATCATGTTGGCCAGGCTGGTCTCGAACTCCTGACCTCAGGTGATCCGCCTGCCTTGGCTTCCCAAAGTGCTGGGGTTACAGGCGTGAGCCACCGCACCCGGCCACCACACACTTTTAAACAACCGATTATAAGAATTCACTCACTCACTGGTAGGAGAAACAGCACCCACGGGATGGTGCTAAATCATTCGTGAGACTTCACCCCACGATCCAGTCCCCTCCCACCAGCTCCCACTTCCAACACTGGGAATTACAATTCAACATGAGATTTGGGTGGAGGCACAGAGCCAAACCCTATCAGCTATGTATTCAACATAGATTTATCTATTCCGAGCCAGCACTGCTCCAAGTGTGGAATAAGAACTATGTCTTCTACTCCTACAGCTTCACACTCTAGGGAGGAGCAATAATCAATCATCAATAATACACAACATTGGGTCATTTCCATCAACCATAGCACAGAAAAAGCAATCTAGAAGAACAGCAAGATGGGAGAGTTTGCACTTTGACGTCAAGACTTGTTACAAAGCTAAAGTAATCAGAACAGTGTGGTATTGGCCTGAGAACTAACAAGTATTTCAGTGGAAGAGTATAGACAGCCCAGAAACAGACCCTCACTTAAAGCATTCACTCAGTTTCTAAGGAAGGCACAGAACAATCCAGTGGGGGAAAGGAAGTCTCTTTAAAAAAATGTTCTGACTGACTGGATACACACACACAAAAGAACCATGACTCCTATTTCATGCATACACACACAATAATTAATTTCGGAGAGATCACAGACCTAAACATAAAAGCTAAAACCATAAAGCTTTTTTCAGAGGAGAGTATCCGAGTAATGGGAGTAGAAAAAGTTTCTTAGACAAGACACAGAAACAATAAAAATTTAAGAGAAAATAATAAACTAGACTTCATCATGATTAAGAAGACACCATTAAGGAAATAAATAGGCAACCCACACACTGGGAACAAATATTTACAAAATACGAATCTGACAAAGGACTGATACTCAGATACATAAAAAATTCCTACAACACTGTAATAAAAAGGAAGCAATCTAATAAATGAGTGAAATATTTGAATATATAAGGGAAGATACATAAACGAACGATAAACACGTGAAAATTGTTGAATAGCATTAGTCAGCAGGGAAATGCAAATTAAAACCATAATTGGCTATCACTACAAACTCATCAGAATGATTAAAATAATAAATAAAAATAGGTACCAAATGTTGTCAGGGAGGTTAGGCGTGCAATACTTTCCCAAACGATCTGGCAGTTTCTCATAAAACCAAATGGCCCAGCCATTCCAGTCCTAGTTATTTACCCCAAAGACATAGGACACAGTCACGTGTCACTTAACAATGGGGGACACGTTCTGAGAAACGCATTGTTAGGAGACTTTGTCCTTGTGGGAACATCATAGGGAGCGCTTACACAAAACTAGGTGGTACAGCCTGCGGTGCCTAGGCTGCAAAACCACACAGCCAGCACGCAACTGCACTGAACACAGTTGTAACACAACGGGAAGTATTTGTGTAGCTAAACATAGAAAAGGTAAGTGAAAATGTGGTATAAAAGATTACAAATGGGGCAGGAACAGTGGCTCACGCCTTAATCCCAGCACTTCGGGAGGCCGAGGCAGATGGATCACAAGGTCAGGAGTTCAACACCAGCCTGCCAACATGGTGAAACCCCATCTCTACTAATAAGGAAAAATTAGCTGGACCTGGTAGCTCATGCCGCTAATCTCAGCTACTCAGGAGACTGAGGCAGGAGAATTGGTTGAACCCGGAGGTGGAGGTTGCGGTGAGCAGAGATCACGCCACTGCACTCCAGCCTGGGTGACAGAGCAAGACTCCGTCACACAAAAAAAATAGATTACAAATGGCACTTGCATAGGGCACTTACCATGCATGGAGCTTGCAGGACTGGACGTTGCTCTGGGTGAGTGAGTGACTGAGAGGTTGATGACTGTGAAGGCCAGGGCATTACTGTGCAGCACTGCAGACTTCATAAGCACTGCACACTTAGGTTATACTAAACCTATTTAAAAATGTTATTTTCCTCAATAATTAAGTTACTACAACTGTTTTACTTTATACATGTTTTAATTTTTAAAAACTTTTCAGTTCTTGTAATAATGCTTGGTTTAAAACAAACACATTTTATACCTATACAAAAATATTTTCTTTCTTTATATTCTTATTTTTATAAGTTTTTTCTAATTTTAATTTTTTTCTTTTCATTTTTTAAACCTTTTTGTTGAAAATGCAGACACAAACAGACACATTAGCCTAGGTCTGCTCAGAGTCAGGATCATCAGCGTCACCACCCTCTGCCACGTTTCGTCCCACTGAAAGGTCTTCAAGGGGTCACAACATGCCCGGACCTGTCATGTCTTGTGACAACAGTGCCTTCTTCTGGAATCCCTCCCAAAGGACCTGCCTGAGGCTGTTTTACAGTTAACATAAAAAAAAAAATAAGTAGAAGGAGTACACTCTAAAATAAAAAGTATAGTAAACACATAAATCAGTAACATATTCATTTATTATCATTATCCACTATTATGTACTGTACGTAATTGTGTGTGCTATATTTTCTATAACTAGTGCAGTAGGTTGGTTTATAGCAGCACCACTACAAACATATGAGGAACGCATTGTACTATAATAGGACGGCTACCTCAGTAGCTGATAAGAATTTTTCAGTTCCATTATCATCTGCAGTGAATATTTATTTATATGGTTGTAAAACTGTGACTGAGGCTGGGCGCATTGGCTCATGCCTGTAATCCCAGCATTTTAGGAGGCCAAGGTTGGAGGATCACTCGATGTCAAAAGTCTGAGACCAGCCTGGGTAACAGAGCGAGACCCTATCTCTACATAAAATTTTAAAAATGATAAAGAATTGGCTGGGTGTGGTGGTATATGCCTGTAGTTCCAGCTACTTGGGAGGCTGAGGTGTGAGGAGCCCTTGAGCCCAGGAGTTGGAGGCTGCCGTGAGCCGTGATAGCACCACGGTACTCCAGCCTGGGCAACACAGTGAGACCCTGTCTCTAAAAATAAATAAATAAATACAAACAATTTCTGGATTCACGTAGGCTAACAACCTCATACTTGATCATAGCTTCAGGATAAAATGCTAACATTTCACATCTTGGCAATGTCAAGCAATGTTAAAACTGACAGTTTTAGGAAATGTAAGAAAGGAAGAAGTGTGGAAAAATGTATTTATTTATTTTACATAAAATAAAAATTAACTGGCCGGGTGCCATGGCTCATGCCTGTAATCCCAGCACTTTGGGAGGCTGAGGCGGGCGGATCACGAGGTCAAGAGATCGAGACCATCCTGGCCAATATGGTGAAACTCCATCTCTCCAGAAAATAAAAAATTAGCCGGGCATGGTGGCACATGCCTATAGTCCCAGCTACTCAGGAGGCTGAGGCAGGAGAATCATTTGAACCCAGGAGGTGGAGGTTGCAGTGAGCCAAGATCATGCTGGTGCACTCCAGCCTGGAGACAGAGGAAGACTCCATCTCGAAAAAAAAAAAAATTAACTAGAGAAAAGTTGTGAAGAGAATGAGGGAAAAATATGATTAAATTCCTTATATTGAAATCAGTAAATGAAGACATAGAGGGGCAAGAATACTAAGTTATGGAGGTGACCATGAGAATTCCAGGTAGAATCTAACAACAGAGAGACATGGCAGCTGCAGCTGGGATCGAGGGAAGGATGGGAAGGAAGTTTGGATGTTTTACTTTTTCACCTTTCTGCACTGTTTGAAATTTTTCCATTTGATCTATTACTTGTATAACATGTACTTGTCTGACATAAGAGTATGAGTAATAATATCATACATAGTCATATTTTGGTGATATATTTTACAGGGAATATACCAGTGCATTTGAAAGTCATGTGCTATTAATGCTGCTCATACTTAATGTTTCTTTTATACAGCAGAATCATGAGACAGACTTTGCTTTATATCTACTTTTGGGGGGGACTTTTGCCCTTTGGGATGCTGTGTGCATGCTCTACCAACAAGTGCACCGTCAGCCACGAAGTTGCTGACTGCAGCCATCTGAAGTTGACTCAGGTACCCGATGACCTCCCCCACAAACATAACAGTGTTGAATCTTACCCATAATCAACTCAGAAGATTACCAGCTGCCAATTTTACCAGGTATAGCCAGCTAACTATCCTGGATGTAGGATTTAACACCATCTCAAAACTGGAGCCAGAACTGTGCCAAAAACTTCCCATGTTAAAAGTTTGGGGCCTCCAGCACAACGAGCTGTCTCAACTCTCTGATAAAACTTTTGTCTTCTGCACGAATTTGACTGAACTCCATCTCATGTCCAACTCAATCCAGAAGATTAAAAATGATCCCTTTAAAAACCAGAAGGTAAGATGAAAATGTTTATCGTCACTAATGTTTTTAAGTCACCTATCCATCCTCAGACTTACTATCTAAATATCAAGATAAGAAAGAGGAAGAAATCTGATCCAATCCAAGTTAACACAAATACTGCCATTATAATAGGAAACGCTTCCGAAAGAGAAAATATACTCTTAAATCAGTTTTATCCTTAATTTTAAGTGTTTGCCTCTCTCACTTTCTCCCATTAGAAATAGGAGTTAGATGCAAGAGTTAGAAGTCATGAACAGAGAAGAATCAGAATATCCCATAAGAACATGGAAAATAAGCTATCGATGCTGCTGATTTAGCATGTGAAGCCATGAAAAAGTGTTCAGTCCAAATTCTGACTTAAATAAAATTAACAAATTGACGCAATGATAAAGTGAATTGTTCAACTAAAAATTACCTACCCCTGGTTTGAGAAATCGCCTCGATAGCTATTTCAATGACTTTTTCAATGGTGGTGTCACTTTTCCAACTACTGCTGCTTTTCTTCTTTTCAGCACTTTGCTTGAATTTTAGTTTGTTTTTTCCTTTTCTTTTTAGTTGACATGTAATAATTGCATATATTTATGGGATACAGAATAATCTTTCAATATGTGTATACAATGTGTGATGATTTAATCGGGGTAATTATCATCTCTATCATCTCAATGTTTCTCATTTATGTTGTGAACATTCAAAATGCTCATTTCTAGCTTTTAAAAAATATACAATAAATTGTAATTAACCATATTCACCCTACAGTGCTTTAGAGCACCAGAAAAAAAATGCATGCTATTGTTTCTAAATCTGAGGCAATTATTAAGTGCTTTTCTTTAGCCAAAGTGATTTTCAAGTTACTTCATTTTATGGCCTTATAAAAAATTGAGCATTGTTCTTCCCCAGATGCCAAGAATAATGTACAAACGTAAACATGCTGTGAAACAGAAAGTGATTTGCTCCCTAGCTATTTTAAATCTTTTCTTGGGTCTTCTCAGAGTCTAATATGGATGAAATACCTTTGAATACAAAGGCCTCAAAATCTGGCTAGAGAAATCATTGCAAAATGTTATTTTTTAAAGACTTAAATGAAAAAACTGCTTCTCATTAATAGAGATTACATTAGGTTTTGCCTTAACTGCTACCAGCTTTTGCTTACCTTTTGCCTGAATTTGAAGCGAACATATTCAAAAGAAGCAAAGGGTGATAAAACATCCCGCAATACTGGCAAAGCAAACAAAAGTTAATATTCTGTACTAGTCATGAGCTAAAATGTATGCAACTATGAATCTTTCTCAATATAAACATCTATTTAAAATTTCATAGATGGCAAAATTCTACTCATGTTTTTTAAGAAAACATTCTGATGCTTATTTTCAAGATTAATAAATGACACTCTATGTTTGATAAGTCATGTGAAAATTCCTGGCATCATAAGTAAATGGTTATGATAAGTAAGTTCATAAATTAGCAGTGTTCCTTGTATCATAAATAAGTTTAAATCATTTTTATTTTGGTAAGAAAAGTAAAATGATTCTTGAAGTAAGAAATAAAATCCTTCCTACAATGCTCACAAGGGTAACCATCACAGAGATCATAACATAGCAAAGATTATTAATCAGGACACAGATTATTTATTATGCTTACTGATTCTACAGAAAAACGGAGAGGTCAGATCTTGCTGTTGAAATATTTTAAAGATGTGCTTACATTTAAAAGAACTGTTTTTGACAGCAAGAGTCTAACATATGCATATTATTTTTCCCATCAGAATTTAATCACATTAGACCTGTCTCATAATGGCTTGTCATCTACAAAATTAGGAACTCAGGTTCAGCTGGAAAATCTCCAAGAGCTTCTATTATCAAACAATAAAATTCAAGCCCTAAAAAGCGAAGAACTTGATTTCCTCGCCAATTCATCTTTAAAAAAATTAGAGTTGTCATCAAATCAAATTAAAGAGGTAAGACGTAAGGTAAAATTATTTCTCGTTCTACCTCTAAGGTGGGTGGTCCCTGTCTGTGTCACATACACAGGAATCTAAAGGTCTCCAGAGAAAGGCATAGTAGGCTTTGCCTATCTTCCAGCAATCCTTCACACCTACTTCTTGGGGATACTGGTGCCATTCTCATGAGAGCTTGGGCAGCCCCAGGAGAGGTCAGGAGACGGGGACTGCACTGTCCTGCAGCACTGGGTGGAACCCCATGCCTTGACCTTGGGAACATCCCTAACCTCTCTGAGTCTGTCCCCTCGCTTGCAAAGGGGATATAGTGCTCTCTATCACACAAACTCTCTGAAAGAATTATTCATAAAAGAGTACGATGGTCAAGAGCCCCAGCTTTGCAGTTGGGTTAGCTGGCTTGGTCTCTGGGCTTTGTCTTTTAACAGTCGTGTAATCAGGCAAGCAAGTTATTCAAGTTCTCTCTCCACAGCCTCCCAGCTTTCAAATGGGCATGCTAATGATGCTGTTTCATAGGACTATGTGGTAAAGAATTCAGGGCAGTGGCAGTGCCCAGTAAACCACAAGCAGCATTATGTTGTCAGCTTAATTAACTGACTGGACTGTCTCTTCTTGGAATCATGACTTCAATCTAATCATTTTCTGTGGCGGGGGAGCAACAACTATCTGGGCCGGTGGCACAGGGGTAAAAGAATTTACCAAGACAGTTGTAGATGGAGAAAGGCACATTTGTTAGAGAAAGAAAAGAAATTGCAAGAAGACAATGGGCACATCAGCAAGAGAAGCTGCCTGCAAAGAAACCAAGGCTTGCTGGGGGACCTTACAGGATCGTGTTTATGCTGAGTGCTGAAGGGGGCCTTGTGCAGTCCTGATGGCGCCAAGGTGGCAGTGGGCGAACCTGCAGGGGGACGCTGGTGACAGCTGAGCACAGGAAGATTGTGAGTTATTTTCACAAAAGGGCTACGTGCCCTGGATCATGAAGAAAGGCAGACTTATAACTTATCTGCTCTTTTGCTTTCCCTGGATCCTGCTAGACTGACTCCTTTCCCTAAATAGGATACCACATGTTCTCATACAGGTTTGACTGTATTTTACACACCTTCTGTTACAGGCCATAAGACTACTGAAAATCCTCAATTACAACTCTATTCTTTCTCAGACATAAAAACAAATGGCATACAAATTTATCCTGAGATATTAAAATGTTTGTGTGCAAGCTATTCATTTTACCTTTTAAACAGCATTTTTCTTTTCTTTCTTTCTTTCTTTTTTTTTTTTTTTTTTGAGACAGAGTTTCACTCTTGTTGTCCAGGCTGGAGTGCAGTGACATGATCTTGGCTCACTGTAACCTCCGCCTCCTGGGTTCAAGCGATTCTCCTTCCTCAGCCTCCCAAGTAGCTGGGATTCAGGTGCCCACCACCATGCCCAGCTAATGTTTTGCATTTTTAGCAGAGACAGGGTTTTGTTGCTGGGCAGGCTGGTCTCGAATTCCTGACCTCAGGTGATCTGATGACCTTGGCCTCCCAAAGTGCTGGGACTATAGGCATGAGCCACCATGCCCAGCCTAAACAGCATTTTTCTGTGATTAAGATACTTACTGTAGTAAACTTATTAAATATATAAATAAATGAGAGACAATAATAATAAGAGGTGATTTAAAAAAATCACTCAAATCTCCACAGTCAGAAACAACCACTGTTAGCATTTGGGTATATTTACCCCCTGGCTTTTCCCCAAATAATTGTAAGGAAAAACAACAGCTTAAATTCTTACTGTACTTAAATTTATACTTTTAAAAAAATCCTTGAGGTACTTAACTGTGTGTGAAACGCTGGGATAAATATTTAAAAATATTTTATGTACATAGTATTTTTAATCAGCTTGTTCTTAATTGTGATTTTCACAAAAGTAAACTGAGATGAAGAAAGTTTGTGTGACATATCGCAGGCCTCACAGGATCCACCTGGGACAGAGCTGGGCTTCTGGCTGACTTGGACCAGAGGACCTGCTCCTAACAGCTATGCTCTAACACCCTCCGAAGATCATGATGTCGCCTGCTTTTCAGATTTAATATCATATCATGAACATCTCCCATACAATTAATCATTCCAAAGCTTAATTTTAATGACTGTAAAATAATGTTATCATGTAGACTTATCATACTTAATTTCATTATTTTCTGCTTTGCATTTTAACTCAATTATTTATGATAAAGCACTCTTTCTTCTCTACTTTTTTCCCATTAGTCTTACTGTCCCCCCAAGTAACACATTAGAAATCAGAGCCTCACCCCCAACCCCAGACGCGGTGGCTCATGCCAGTAATCCCAACCCTTTGGGAGGCCGAGGTGGGGGTGGATCAGAAGGTCAGAAGTTTGAGACCAGCCTGGCCAACATGGTGAAACCCTGTCTCTACTAAAAATACAAAAAACTTAGCCAGACGTGGTGGTGCACGGCTCTAATCCTAGTTACCAAGGAGGTTGAGGCAGGACAATCGCTTGAACCCTGGAGGCGGGGGTTGCAGGGAGCTGAGATCACGCCACTGCACTCCAGCGTTGGGGACAGAGCAAAACTTAATCTCAAAAAAAAAAAGAAAAAAGAAAGAGAAAATCAGAGCCCTTTACTTCCCTGGTGGTTTTGACTGCCTGGGACTGGCCCCTATCCTCCCTGGATTCCTCTTCTCCCACCTGCTGTTCTCTTGTTCCCTCTGTGAGTACCAGAACATCCAAGGCTCTGGTAAGGGAGTCGGATGGAGCAGAAGGGAGCTGGAAAAACATGACAGTAAAATAAAGTGAGGAGGAAATCTGGGTGGAAGAGTGAGAGGGAGAGCTGGAGCTCAGCGTTCAGAAGGGAAAGTGCTGTCAGTGCTTCATCATGAAAGCCATCCACTCCTTCCTTCCGTGAGGTCCACTGAGAACAGCGGGACACCAAGACAGAGCCAGGAGCCACCCAGGAGTGACTTCACAGGCAGTTTATTCATTGCAATTGTTCTTATGGTGATAAAGAAAAAGTGCCAGGAAATTGATCCTGGACTGGGAAGTCGGAAAAGGCTCCCTGAAGAGGTCGCATCTAAGCTGAGGCTGTGAATGCTGAGGTTAGCCAGTGGCCAGGGGAGATCAGAGGCTGGAGTAAGAGGTGGATGCTACAGGCACCGGGTAAGGGAGGACCGTGCATTAGAGGAAGGGGGAGAGTATGGCCTGCCCACTGGATGTGGTGAAGGGGGAGTGGAGATGGATGGAGTAAAGAGCTGCCTCTAAGCTTTTCAAAAGCCTTACTGAGTCTGTGCTCTTTTGATTGTTAACCTCTTTTCTTCCTACCTTTAGTTTTCTCCAGGGTGTTTTCACGCAATTGGAAGATTATTCGGCCTCTTTCTCAATAATGTCCAGCTGGGTCCCAGCCTTGCAGAGAAGCTATGTTTGGAATTAGCGAACACAAGCATTCGGGGTCTGTCTCTGAGTAACAGCCAGCTGTCCACCACCAGCAACACAACTTTCTTGGGACTAAAGTGGACAAATCTCACCATGCTTGATCTTTCCCACAACAACTTGAATGTAGTTGGTAACGATTCCTTTGCGTGGCTTCCACGTCTAGAGTATTTCTTCCTGGAGTATAATAATATACAGCATTTGTTCTCCCACTCTTTGCACGGGCTTTTCAACGTGCAGTACCCTGAATTTGAAACGGTCTTTTACTAAACAAAGTACTTCCCTTGATTCGCTCCCCAAGATTGATGATTTTTCTTTTCAGTGGCTAAAATGTTTGGAACATCTTAACATGGACGATAATGATATTCCAGGCATAAAAAGCAATATGTTCACAGGATTGATAAACCTGAAATTCTTAAGTCTATCCAACTCCTTTACAAGTTTGCGAACTTTGACAAATGAAACGTTTGTATCACTTGCTCATTCTCCCTTACGCCTACTCAACCTAACCAAAAATAAAATCTCAAAAATAGAGAGTGGTGCTTTCTCTTGGTTGGGCCACCTACAAGTACTTGACCTGGGCCTTAATGAAATTGGGCAAGAACTCACAGGCCAGGAATGGAGAGGTCTAGAAAATGTTTTTGAAATCTATCTTTCCTACAATAAGTATCTGCAACTGACTAGGAACTCCTTTGCCTTGGTCCCAAGCCTTCAAAGACTGATGCTCCGAAGGGTAGCCCTTAAAAATGTGGATAGTTCTCCTTCACCATTCCAGCCTCTTCGTAACTTGACCATTCTGGATCTAAGCAACAATAACATAGCCAACATAAACGATGACACGCTGGACGGTCTTGAGAAACTAGAAATTCTGGATTTGCAGCATAACAACTTAGCACGGCTCTGGAAACATGCAAACCCTGGTGGTCCTGTTTCTTTTCTAAAGGGTCTGTCCCATCTCCACATCCTTAACTTGGAGTCTAACGGCTTTGACGAGATCCCAGTTGAGGTCTTCAAGGATTTATCTGAACTAAAGATCATCGATTTAGGATTGAATAATTTAAACACACTTCCAGCTTCTGTCTTTGATAATCAGGTGTCTCTAAAGTCACTGAACCTTCAGAAGAATCTCATAACATCAGTGGAGAAGAAGGTTTTCGGGCCAGCTTTCAGGAACCTGAGTGATTTAGACATGCGCTTTAATCCCTTTGATTGCACGTGTGAGAGCATCGCCTGGTTTGTTAATTGGATTAATGAGACCCACACCAACATCTCTGAGCTGTCAAGCCGCTACCTCTGCAATACGCCACCTCACTATCACGGGTTCCCAGTGAGACTTTTTGATACATCATCCTGCAAAGACAGTGCCCCTTTTGAACTCTTTTTCGTCATCAGCACCAGTATCCTCTTGATTTTTATCTTTATTGTACTTCTCATCCACTTTGAGGGCTGGAGGATATCTTTTTACTGGAATGTTTCAGTACATCGAGTTCTTGGTTTCAAAGAAATAGACAGACAGACAGAACAGTTTGAATATGCGGCATACATAATTCATGCCCAAAAAGATAAGGATTGGGTCTGGGAACACCTCTCCCCAATGGAAGAAGAAGACCAATCTCTCAAATTTTGTTTGGAAGAAAGGGACTTTGAGGCAGGTGTTTTCGAACTGGAAGCAATTGTTAATAGCATCAAAAGAAGCAGAAAAATTATTTTTATTATAACACACCATCTATTAAAAGACCCATTATGCAAAAGGTAGGTAAAATTTGTGAAATTTTAAGTGTGTACTTGCTTTTCAATTAAGCATTTTTTTTTTTTTTTTTTTTGAGATGGAGTCTTGCTCTGTTGCTGAGGCTGGAGTGCAATGGTGTGATCTCAGCTCACTGCAGCCTCTACCTCCCAGGTTCAAGTGATTCTCCTGCCTCAGCCTCCCGAGTAGCTGGGATTACAGGTGCACGCCACCACGCCCCACTAATTTTTGTATTTTTAGTAGAGTCGGGGTTTCACCATATTGGCAAGGCTTGTCTTGAACTCCTGGCCTCAGGCGATCCACCCACCTTGGCTTCCCAGAGTGCTGGGATTACAGGCGTGAGCCACCGTGCCTGGCCTCAATTAAAGTTTTAAATTAGCAATATTACTCACAACTCAAAGAATTTTAAAAACAAAATTAAGAAAAAAACTCCTTGAGTGTCAGTAACAGTTTAAACTCTACAGAGTATTTTAAATAGTAGTGCTTCTGGCTGTTTAAAACTGTATATTGATTCTTCAATACATTTCTTTACTTAGATTCAAGGTACATCATGCAGTTCAACAAGCTATTGAACAAAATCTGGATTCCATTATACTGATTTTCCTTGAGGAGATTCCAGATTATAAACTGAACCATGCACTCTGTTTGCGAAGAGGAATGTTTAAATCTCACTGCATCTTGAACTGGCCAGTTCAGCAAGAACGGATAGGTGCCTTTCGTCATAAACTGCAAGTAGCACTTGGATCCAAAAACTCAGTACATTAAATTTATTTAAATATTCAATTAGCAAAGGAGAAACTTTCTCAATTTAAAAAGTTCCATGGTAAATTTAAGTTTAACATAAAGGTGTTATAATTTGTTTATTCGTATTTGTAAGTGATTATATTCTATCACAATTATATCTCTTCTAGGAAAATGTTTCTCCTTATTTCAGGCCTATTTTTGATAATTGACTTAATTTTACCCAAAACAAACATATAAAAACATAAGAACATTGTTTACTAATAAATATACAATTAGCCACTGAGCCTATGACAACTTAAAGGAATCTTAAACATTTAAAACATTTTAAATGTTTTAAAACATTTCTCATTTTAAAAAAAGTTGGAATTATATGAGGGTTTGTGATGATCTTTTGTTTCTTTGGCTGCGCTCAGAATGAAAGATAATTGTTACAATGGGTATAATGCTATTTCCTTCATAAAAGCGTAAAATATATACCCATATTTTTAACAAGTTTAATTACAGTATTTTTTTCAATGGAAAAACTTTGATTTTAGTAAATACCTGTCTCAGTGTTGATTTTGTTAAATGTTAATTTTTTTTAACATGCATACCCAAGGGCAAAAACCATTTGCAATTCATTTTTATTAGTTAATGAGATGATTATTTGAATGAATATTTACTTGTATTTTCCTGAGATATGAGTTTCTGCTATGCAAAGGTAGAAACAATTCTCTTACTAAAAGTATTGTAGACAGGCTTGCTTTCTGAAGGCTCATCAGTAATTGGCTTTGTGGAAACAGAACTTTCCTCCCATAGTCACAGACTCAGGAGATGGCGTTGGCAAAATCACCTGGTCCCACTGACATTCTTTGACTTTTGATCTTGAAAATTATGATAATAAATAGCGTCTTAGATACTCCCATATAATTAGTGATGATGATCATTGTATAATGTATTCCCAGGAATGTATTATTTTACCATAAAATATATGCTATGTATAAGGTAGTCCTTATCTATAAAGACTGTTTTTATTTTTGCTTTTTGTATTTTGTTTGTTTTTTAGGGACAGAGTCTCCCTCTGTCGCCCAGGCTGGAGTGCAGTGGTGAGATCTCGGCTCACTGCAACCTCTGCCTCCTGGCTTCAGGCCATTCTCCTGCCTCAGCCTCTGAAGTTGCTGGAATTACACGCGTGTGCCACCATGCCCAGCTAATTTTTGTATTTTTAGTAGAGATGGGGTTTTGGCCAGGCTGGTCTTGAACTCCTGACCTCAGATGACCCACCTGCCTTGGCCTCCCAAAGTGCTAGGATTACAGGCATGAGCCACCACACCCGGCCTTTTTATTTTTGTTTTGCAATACAACAAAAAAGGTTTTTAGTTTTACAATAAAAGAGAGTCTGATGATTGGAAATAGACATGAATAGTTTTGGAAATATTTATACTTCCAATATTTCAAGAGAAAGCTGAAGTTATAAGGCTGAGTTAATTTCTATACCTGAAACGTTCATTTGTCTGCTGAATTCAGGGAGCATGTGAGATGTGACTTTGGAACTTTGATGTAAATAGTTAAGTATTCCCAAGGCTGAGTTCCATCACCCTGGAATGAGAAATATCCATGGTACTGCTGGTTCTGAAGAGTCTATAGTCTGTCCACACTGTGAACGTGTGGAGGACTAATTGTCACTTTCATATTGTTTGCCACCTTACAGCTGAGACACTGTTTATTCAGCATTTTAGTTAAGATTTGCTTTTTAACGGTACAATAATCCTGTTTTATTTTGGCACTATAAAATAAAAATCACAGCTTCTTCTTTTCTTATATGCTTTGTGTGTTATCAATAGTCTCAACTATTCGTAAGATATTTTAAATAAATCACTGTTGTGAATTAGTCAATATAGTATTAAGTTGCTTAATATGTAATACATCAGTGCTATTTAATATATAATATCTATATTTAATATATCAATATGTTACTGGCGGAGGGTGTCCAGGTTCTTGGTGCTTTGAGCAACTAATTGGACAAAATGAACAAAGAATGAGGTAACAAAAGGAGAGATTTATTGGAATCGAAAGCAGCCGAGCAAGCAGCTCAAAAGCTGGGTTACAGAATGCTCTTGAGTTTAAAAATTCTGTAGAGGTTTCCATTGGCTACTTGGTGTATGCCCTATGTAGATCACAAGGTCAGGAGATCAAGACCATCCTGGCCAACATGGTGAGACCCTGTCTCTACTAAAAATAAAAAACTACCTGGATGTGGCAGTGGGTGCCTGTAGTCCCAGCTACCTGGAGGCTGAGGCAGGAGAATCACTGGAACCCAAGAAGCAGAGGTTGCAGTGAGCTGAGATGGCACCACTGCACTCTAGCCTGGGCAACAAGAGCAAAACTCTGTCAAAGAAAAAGAGAGAGAGAGAGACAGGAAGGAAGGAGGGAGGGAGGAAGGGAGGGAGGGAGGAAGGAAGGAAGAGAGGAAAGAAGGGTGGAAGGGCAATCACTGAGCCAAGAGAGAAGCATTTATGGTATTTTGAGGGTGGCACAATGACCTTATTTTTGTCTGGACTCAGACAAAATGATGACGTGGTGGTGCTCCGTGTCGTTTTCTAGTACAGAGGAGTCTTGCGGGGGCTAGTAGGCGGTAAGTCTGCCTGTGTCCCGCGGGAGTGGACACACCCACCCTGTGAGTGCCAGGCTGCTCCTGCACGTCAAGGCCCGCTCCCTTGGTTTCCTCTCTAGCTCCCTTCACATGGGGATCTTCTTGGTAGAGATCCCTTTTTTATCTGAGTACTTGGTCGAAAGGGACAGAAGCTCAAAGAGGTTTAGGCAAAAAGGATGCATGTTTGTGGGACAAGCAAACTTGGAAGGAGAGCTGGAACAGGCGTCTGACACCACCACACAGTGTGTGCTTCTCTCTGCATGGTGGTGGCATTGCTTTGCACTGCTGGAAATGCGGGCGCCCAGGATCACCGAGGCTGCCATTTCCCCACCAACAGGCACTCGCCATCTTTCTGAGTGTGGTTTCCAAAGCCTCAGGATGAGCCTCTGCTTGGTCTAGCTGGGGATAGATGTCCATGTCTGTGACCATGGGAGTAGGGTGCCGGGGGCGGGCAGCACCCACTAGAACCATGTGGAGAGAATGACAGGAGGAAGGGTCCCCACAAAGCAAGTCAATGCTATTTCCCAAAGAGGGGAGCCAGGCAGCAAAGCAGGGTGTGCCCACGCTGGGGAGCCACGTGGAGCTGGTCTGCTGGACAAGCTGGAACCTCTGTTATTCTTTCTTCCTCCCTCAAAGCTCTTTCTTTTTATGCTGCCATTTGGATGAAATCTCTGCCTTATTAAAGGCTTATCAGACACACTTAGATAGTACAAAGCATGGCCCAGCCTCATGGTGCAAATCTCCAGTCCAGTAGTAGTAACGAAAGAACAAATGCTTTCCCAGTTGGAGTTCTCCTCTTCTCTGTCCAGGACCTGCTACAGCCAGCTGACGCCCCACCGGGGGAGTGGGTGGTGGTGGCTTCCTTTGGCTCCGCACTCCCCCCTGCTCTTTCACTTGTTACCTGGGCCTCTGAGCATCTCCAGGATCTGAGGGGTTCAGCACGCAGAAGCAGAGAGATAAAGGACAGAGAAGCCTTTACCTGGTGGGCACGGGTACCACCCGGCCCGGGGCCTTTGGCGGCCTAACGCTGAGTTGATGCCTCTTTCTTTCATGAGAGTTTCTGTCATTTCTTCAGAAATCCAGCCTCTTCCCTTGCAGCCTAACTCACAGGCTCCGGTTAGCCGCCGCCAGCACAGGTGCATCCATGGCTGCTAGGATGGAATACAGTGAACCCAAAGCTTTCCATTGGCCTGTCCCAACCCGGGTTCCAAATTCTCTCCTGCTATGACTTCATACACCTAAGGCATTGACTGGTGTTCCTCACTAGTGTTGTAAGATAACATCTCCTAAAGGGGTCACTGCCAACAGATGTGGAAAGACTGCATACGCCCTTCTCCTCTCGGAAATACCCAGTGCATACCAGCCTATTCAAAACCAAGATGCGTGCTGTAAAGGAGGCTGTTTAACCTTCGTTATTGAGGCAGTCATTAAACCAATCTGATTACAGAACTCTTCAACCCTAACTGTTACCAGCATCCTGCCGAAGGCATGTTCTGCACAGCGCACTTTGGGAACACTCCGGGTAAACTTGATTATTCTAGTTCTTGCCTCTCTTAAGAAATTCTCCTCTTCATACCTTGCCCCCCTTGAGGTCACAGTTTGTTTTTTATTGCCTTCTCCACTTTTTGCACCCATTTTTTTTCTTTTCACTTAGGGTTTTTTTTTTTTTTTTTTTTTTTTGAGATAGGGTCTTGCTCTGTTGCCCAGGCTTGAGTGCAATGGCATGATCTCGGCTCACTGCAACCTTGACCTTCTGGGCTCAAGTGATCCTCCCACCTCACCCTCCCCAGTAGCTAGGACTACAGGTGTACGCCACACATCATACTTCATCCATGCCCTTAGACTAATAGTAAACCCTGTTGTAGACACCATTATAATATCTGACTCTGTCCTGAGCCCTTGAAATAGGATAGAACTTTGAACACACAGAGCCCCGCCATACTCATCTTGGTATCCCCAAAATCTAGAAGGATGACTGGAGCATAGTAATTTTTCAAACAAGAAGACGTTGGAAAAGTAAATGCTAGATTGAAGTTATGGCAGGAGGCCTAGAAAGGGAGTAGGCACATGAGATTGGGTGGAAATACACTTTTACCAAGGGAAATTTTATCTCCGGTAGCTCTGTTTCTGGGAACGAAAGCAAACAAGAGAACCAGGGGTGCTCCGGCATGCCCTCTGGCCTCCTCCAGCTCTGCAATACCTATTCCAAGAACATGCCAGCACTCCAGGAAGGATGGTGCGGGGTTCTAGGTCCCTACTGAAATCCTTACTTTGAGGCCGGGCGCAGTGGCTCACGCCTGAAATCCCAGCACTTTAGGAGGCTGAGGCAGGCAGATTACGAGGTTAGGAGACGGAGACCATCCTGGCCAACATGGTGAAAACCCTAAATACAAAAATTAGCTGGGCGTGGTGGTGGGTGCCTGTAATCCCAGCTACTCAGGAGGCTGAGGCAGGGGAATCGCTTGAACCAGGGAGTTGGAGGTTACTAGGAGCCGGAGGTTGTAGTGAGCCCAGACCATGCCACTGCACTCCAGCCTCACGACAGAGCGAGACTCCGTCTTGAAGACAAACAAGCAAAAAACCTTAGTTTATATTCTAAGTTTTTTGTGATGTTGTTCTTTTCTTTCTTGCTTCATGTGCCACCATTCCCGCATAAGTGCCTGACACAGAGCAGGAATTCACAAAATGTTTGCTGATGGAGTAATGAAAGGATTGGTGAATGAATACACCCTGAATAACATCGTAGCTTTCCGTGACAGCAGTGAGAAATTCTCTCAGTTCTCCAAGTGTGCCTCACCCTTTCCAATTTCTATCCATTTGCAGGGTTCTGTTTTCACTGCTCTGTTCTCTCCTTTCCTTGGCTAAGTCTTGCAGTTTCAGGGTGAGATCTGGTGTTCACTTGTCTTCTAAGCCTCCCTAAACACTCCCTGGGATGACTGTTAGCTAGTTCTTTACCCTGAGCCAAGGGCCTTGGATAGGAAGGACGTCATCTGGTAGAGTGTGAGTGCCTGAGTGTGTGAGCTTGAGATCCACCGTGCCAGGGCAAGAATCTGCACAAATCCCAGGTAGGAGAGGGGGCTTTGCCTTGGCCGCCATGTGACTTTGAAGGGAGTTCTCAGTTGGGGCCTCTTTTCCAGTCTACTGTTTTGCTAATAATCACCCTTCTTCAGAGCAAGGGTTTTAAAGAGCTATTCTTCTCCACGTTGCTTTGGTATCGAGCAGTTTCCACTGGGATGAACACTGGGTCCAGTGAGATCACCCTTCCTCAGAGAAACCCCACTACCTACCCAGTGGTGAGGAACAGAGGGCCCTCCTAGACTCCCCCTGATCACAGTTCACCCCCCACTCCTGTCAGCATAGTGATTCTACAGCCTCCTCTGACATCATCCATCCCTGCTGGCTCATGTGTCATGGTCTGGCCTTAAGTATGTGGTTCTAATCCCAGCTTGGAAGAGAGTGGAGGAAACGGGACTGGCCCTTGCCATGCCCTCCCTCTTTAGGGAGCCCCTGGTATTTCTGAATGGAATAATCGTAGAGGGGAATAAAGGGGGAGGAGGTATTTAAGGGATGGCTTAGGACTGTGGCTGGAAAATTGACCTTGTTAATCTTGGCACAGTGGATTTTGAGTATTGTACTTTCAGATGAACTCCGGGAGGTGTCATAAGTCATACTCCAAACTGTAAGGAGAGTCTCACCAGTCCATGCTCTCTTCTTCCTCTTCCTCCTCCCTCTTATTTCTCTTTTTATCTACCTTCTAGCTCCTTTCCCTCTTCTTCTGCTCTCCCTGAATTATGCCCCAGTCTAGAGGTGTGCTCAGTAGGAAAACACAAACTCTGGGGGGGATGGATGTGACTGAAGTCTGTGTGCATAGCTGTTATTCTTGTGTTTTATGAGCCTCTTACCAAAGCAGTATATGATACGATGTTGACATGTCATCTAGAAATACAAAGGCAGGCTTTGAGAAGGTCCCTCACTATCTCTTTAATGATAGCATTTGAAATGGCTAAGAAGGGCTCCATGCATGCATTACATTAACAGAGTATAGAGGCACTGCAAATCGGTAGCTGCCCTTTTTAGTCTGGTAACAATAGACAGTCAGACTCTTCGCTGTAGCTCCCGGCCACAGCAGACCCCGCCGTTACCTGCCCAGTAGACACCCACACCTCTCACTCTTCCTTGCTTTAGGGATGCTGATTTTGTTCAGGGGGCAACGAAACCAGGGAAAGGGGATCCCTTCTGTAGCCCTAGGGGGGTGCACTGATAATAAAGATAATATTCTTTCTCTTCCTCTTCTTTCCTTTTTTTTTAATTTTTATTTTTCATTGAGACAGGGTCTCACTCTGTTACTCAAGCTGGAAGAGCACAGTGACATCATCTCCACTCACTACAGCCTCGACTTCCTGGGCTCAGGTGATCCTCCCACTTCAGCTTCTGGAGTAGCAGGGAATATAGGCATGAGCCACTATGCCCAGCTAATTTTTTAAATATCTGGGCTGGTCTCAAACTCCTGGGCTCAACCTATCTGCCAGCCTCGGCCTCTCAAAGTGCTGAGATTACAGGCGCCAGCCACCATGTCCGGCCTATTTCTCTGCCTGATGATTTGTTTAGCTGTGGACTTTTGACCTGATTATAGCCATTGGGACTCAATTGGAGAGGCTTCTGGAAAGTAATTTGTTCTTCAGTGAGAGAGAGTGACCTGAGCCGCCTTCTTACCTTGGATATAGCTATTTATTTATGTATTTATTGAGATAGAGTTTCACTCTGTCACTCAGGCTGGAGTGCAATGGCGTGATCTCGGCTCACTGCAACCTCCGCTTCCCGAGTTCAAGTGATTCTCCAGCCTCAGCCTCCCAAGTAGCTGGAGTTACAGGCATGTGCCACCACGCCCGGCTAATTTTCATGTTTTTAGTAGAGACGGGGTTTCACCATGTTGTCCAGTCTGGCCTCGAACTCCTGACCTGGTGATCCGCCTGCCTTGGCCTCCCAAAGTGCTGGGACTACAGGTGTGAGCAACTGTGTCTTATTTAAAGAAAGATGGCTGGTGCTGAGGGTGACACCTCGGAAACACCAGGAAACAAGCCATTCACCATGACAAGGCGTAAACAAAAGAGAATGAGCTTGACTCTCTATGACGTTGGTAATTCACCGCAGCAATCCCAGAAGCAGCGAATTGTGGGCTTCTTACCCTGTGAGCTACTTAAGCATCTTGAATGCTCAAGTTAAGGCCCGCGAAGGATTTTCCTGTTCGCTGCAGCTGAATGTACCTCCCCTGCCTCTGTGGTCTGGTCCTCCGCCCTCCCACGGTACTGTATCTGCTACAACCCTCGGGGAATGGGGTCATGGTCTATCAAGAATCACTGTGATGTAACACTGCCTTTTGATCAGTTTTAAATTGTTCTTATTGTTTTTATTTTATTTCATTTCATTTTTTGAGACAGAGTTTCACTCTTGTCCCCCAGGCTGGAGTGCAGTGGTGCGATCTCAGCTCACTGCAACCTCCGCCTCCTGGATTCAAGCTTCTCCTGCCTCAGCCTCCCAAGTAGCTGGGATTACAGGTGTCCACCAAGGCAGATGGCCTAAAATTGTTCTTAGTGTTATTTTAATAGTTTTCCCTTCATGCCTGTAATCTCAGCACTTTGGGAGGCTGAGGTGGGAGGATCACGAGGTCAGGAGTTTGAGACCAGCCTGACCAACATGGTGAAACGCCGTCTCTACTAAAAATACAAAAATTAGCTGGGCGTGGTAGTGTGCACCTGTAATCCCAGCTACTCAGGAGGCTGAGGCAGGAGAATCACTTGAACCTGGGAGGAGAAGGTTGCAGTGAGCCAAGATCGTGTCACTGTACTCCAGCCTGAGTGACAGAGAGAGATTCTGTCTTAAAAAAAAAAAAAAAAAAAAAAAAAAAAAGTTTTCCCTCAGTAGAATACAGAGCCCTCAATCAAACAGCAAGAAAATCTGCCAGGGCTTTACAGAGGCTTTCATTTATTATCACTGAAAACAAATAATACATACTTGTGGCAAACATTCACATCATACAAAAATGAAAAAATAAACTTGGAAGCAAATGTAGCTATAATTTCCTTCTAGATCTTTTTCTCTAGTTATTCAGAGTAACCTGGGGTCACATATAATAAAAACTAAAATCTACTGATGATTTGCCAAGAGCTATGCTCTGTTCCAGTGACCTCACACGTAGTAGTTAACGTACCTCTTACAAGGTACCGTTTAGATAAGCAGAGTCGAGGAAACTGAAGAACAGAGAGAAGTCTTGGTATTGTTTAGTGGCAAAGACAGACCATGAGCCTACACAGCTCAGATCCACAGGCCACCAGCCTCCAATGCCTCCCTGTGGTGCTTAGTCAATATGTGTTGAATCAACAAACGTTTCTTATTGTTCAGAAGTCTGACAGTTTCATAATCAAAATTGACAGTATTTTTCTTTGTAGTTTCTGGCCCTGGCACCACGCTAAGTGAGGCGATTTAACTTCTCAAACAGATTAACTGCTCAGGTTATTTGTTTTAACTTTCAAGTTTCCAGAACACATTTCTTCATAGCAACCTGGTTATAATTTCCTAATACCTTCTCCGTGATGTAGCCAAGTGTTATTACACACATCAGAAAGACAATTAATGAAATTGTTAATCAATATAAGCAGAATGATTTTATCACATAAAGCAGTACTCTGACATGTCTAATAGTCTATATAAAATCATTGGAAAGAAAGATTGACTGTTGGCTGCGTTTACTCTCACTCTCTGATCCTGCTTGAGTCAGACTACATCACCTGAGGCTCAGGTTCTGTGGGTGACGTGCTGCTGGTAATTAACAGAGAAGCCTGGCAGCATGTATGAGGAACTGTTGATGGATGAACAGTGGGAACAAAAGACTGGACACCTTGCTAAGGACGGCTTACCATGTTTGCAATTATAGGTCATTTTCAAAAGAAGGCCCTCCAAACAAAAGGATCCACGATTCATTCAGCGTGCCTTCTTCATGAGGCTGGCTGGTTAGAAAGCTACGTCTACTACCCTAACCAGCGATGATACTTCTGCCCCGGCACCACCATCTTCTTTTTATGATTCTTGTCATTGTCCCTATAAATTTAAAACTGTTATGATTACCATTTTAGTTTGTAGCCAGCTTTTCAGAGTGAATTTATCCACTAAAGACTTTCATAGAGGTACAAGCAAGATACTATGATCTTGAAGTACCCCCAAATTAATTAATACCCCAATCATGGTATTTCCTAATGGACTGCCATGACAAAGTGCCAGGAGCTGGGTAGACTAAAAGAACAATTTTTTTTTTTTTTCTCACAGTTCTGGGATCAGGAAGTCCTAACTGAGGCCTGGGAGACCTGTAGGGGAGGAGTCATCCCTGCCTCTTCCTAGCATCTGGGAGTGGCCGTCAGCCTGCTGCACCCTTTGGCTTGCGGCTGCTTCACTGCAGTCTCTGCCTCTGCCATCCCATGCTGCTCCCCCCTGTGTGCCTGTGCTCACATCTCCCTCTTCTTAAGAGTACACACCAGGCACAGTAGCTCGCCCCTGTAATCCCAGCACATTGGGAGGCTGAGGTGGGTGGATCACCTCAGGTCAGGAGTTTGAGACCAGCCTGACCAACATGGAGACACCCTGTCTCTACTAAAAATACAAAATTAGCTGGGCGTGGTGGTGTACGCCTGTAATCCCAGCTACTTGGGAGGCTGAGGCAGGAGAACTGCTTGAACCCAGGAGACAGAGGTTGCAGTGAGCCGAGATCGTGCCTCCAGCCTGGGCAACAACAGTGAAATTCTGTCTCAAAAAAATAAAAATAAAAATAAAAAGAGTACACCCATTGTACTGGATAAGGGTTCATCCTAGTGACCTCAGCTTAACTTGATTCCATCTGGAAAAACCCAATTTCCAAATAAGGACACATTCACATGAACTGGGGGTAGGACCTCAACATATCTTTTGGGGGGACACAACTCAAATATACCCACAGCTGGGACACAAGCAAACACACCTTACAGACAGAATGCTTTCAAGGCCGGGATCTAGAAGGGTATA
Source organism: Ateles fusciceps (assembly GCA_036589455.1). Classification (NCBI taxonomy): domain Eukaryota; kingdom Metazoa; phylum Chordata; class Mammalia; order Primates; family Atelidae; genus Ateles; species Ateles fusciceps. The sequence continues at coordinate 465,621 of JAZHEH010001578.1, forward strand.
CAGTTGTTCTCTAGCTTTATTAATAGCATCTATCTGTATACTTAAAAAAAAGTATGCCCACAGAAGGGAAGTGGTGAGAAGGGAAACACAGAAAGATCTAAAATCAGAGAGCCCAAGACAGCTGCATGAAGGTGCCGCTGTTCAGGAAGGGTTGCTCCTGAAGGGGAAGGGTGCTTGGCTCTAATGGTTAATGTCCCCTGTATGTGAAGCATGTGACGCCTTCCCCTTGCTTTGCTTCCACACTCACTTAGCAATCATTGGAATTAATTTGGTGCTAACAGGAACTCCTCTTACGGGGAAAGAGAAGGGATGCCATGCTTTATGAGTCAGGTGAATGGGGCTCCACACTGAGAGAGGCTGGTCAGCTGCGAAGGTGCTGGGCCATCAGATTTCTGAGTCTGAAAGATCAGGAATCCTGAGTTCTGGCAGCAAAGTGCTACCATCCAAGGATGTAGGTGAGCTGAATCAGGCTTTGCGCCACAATGGCCCTGCCTTGCTATTACTTCAAGTTACATACGTTCAGATTCAATCCAGTGACTGGCAGCATACTCACTGAAAGCAAATACTCTAGAAATGATGGCTATTTGCACTGAAAGTGACCTGATATATTAAGGGTTTAACTACTCCATGAATCAGAATAAGATCTTTATAAAACAAACAAAACAAAACAAAACTGAAGGAGTGCTGTATGAAAACAGGCCAGCGTTGGGATGGACCGTCCAGACTTCTGAGGCTACCTGGTGAGTTGCTGCAGAAGAGGAACAAGAGAGCATGAGAAAAGTTCACGGTTCAACACCAGCCTGTTCCTGGTCTTTGTGTTGTGACTGCGTTGGCACTGCTTCCCTGGCTTGCCCCCAGCCCTCTCCCTCTTATCATGGCTGCTCTCGGAGGTGTCTGTTCTTAATTTCCTCTTTCTCTCATTTTGATTCTTCACCGCACGCGGGTGCTTCACACGCTGACTACTGTGTGCTCTTGCCTCTCTGAACATCTAAGGCCCTTTAAAATCGGACCCTAGGCAGCCATGTCTCTTACATCCCTTAGGCACACAAATGCTCTGCTGTCCCCAAGCGAATGCTGACCATGAAGGGTGCCACCACCTGTGCTTTTTTCTAGGGCACTCATCGGACACACAGCATATGACATGGATTATTCCATGCTCTGGGAGGAGAATAGCTCTTCTTTGCATGCCTGTGCTTAATGCAGCCTTGAAGCAGATGAGTGCTCAGTACATGTTCGTTGGTGGCAGTTAGATGCAGAAAAAGGAATCATGACAGGATATCACAAGCAGAAGACTGGTTAACTGGCTCCAAATAACGCAGAACTTAGCTTTACCATGGAAGTTTACCGTGGCTCAGACTCCAGTTTGATAACTTACAAAAGTTTCAAGTACATAAGCATGAATGTCAGTTTATTCACTACCAGACTTAATTCATCACCTTTTCCTACCCCAAATCAGGAAATGTATCTCCTGTAATCAAAGCAGAAATCCTTCCCTGAATATTAATGGACAACCTGTGTCAATATCTCATGATTATTTTTTGACACAGAGTCTCACTCTATTACCCAGGCTGGAAGGCAATGATGGCTTATTTAAGGCACAAGCGATCAACTCAGCCTGGGACTACAGGTATGTGTCACCATGCCTGCCTAATTTTTATTTTTATTTTTGTATTGATGGGGTCTCCCTATGTTGTTGCCCAGGCTGGCCTGGAACTCCTGGGCTCAAGGGATCCTCCCAATTCCGCCTCAGAACGTGCTGGGATTACAGGCAGGCACCACTGCGCCTGGCTGTAGTATCTTATTTTTTAACCTTGCTCCACACTGACCCCACGCCCCTGCAGATGCTCACTCAGACGCTCTACGTTTCACATATATTTTTCAGATTAAGCAAAATACAATTTATTCCAGTTAGTAAAAAACTTTGCCTTTTATATCTGTCTTTGAATTTGTAGTCATTCCGATTATATTTTGAGTTCTCAAACATTTGTGTTACATAGTCTCTTGGTTCACTCCTACAGGTGTTTAAACAGGTGTGTGTGGGTCTCACTAGTTGAGCTCTCAGAGCCAGTCCTGTCTGCAGGTTGGTGCGTGGCTGTCGCTCCCACCTCGCTGTCGCTCCCACCCCCACCCTTAGTAACTCGCTCTGAGCAGGACCCTGGGGTGGGGGGTAGTGGGGGGGGGGCGCTGCTGTTTCAAGCCCTTTCGCCTAAATACACCTTTCTACCCACCTTCCCTATCATCAGAGAGGTGGCCTGACCCCAGCACGCGCAGGCTTGTCGGGCTGGTCCTTTCCAGACCCCTTCGGAGCCAGGACTCTGCTTCCCGGCCCCGGGCCTGAGCTCGGCGGGGGGGATCTGCGAGGCTCCCAGCGCGGGGGAAATGGGCGAGTGTTCCTTTAAGGCGGAACCGGGCGGGGAGCGGGGCGCCCCCGCGGGCAGAGCCCGAGCCGCACCTGTGCCTAGTTAGCCGGGAGCGCGGCCGGGCGCGCGGAACGTAGCAACGGCGGGCGGCGGCCGCGCTCCCAGGGCCTCGGGGGTCTGGCGCGCTGGGGCGAGGCGGGGCTGCTCCCTGCAGCCGGGGGCGCTCCGCGGGCGGACCCGGGCCGGGGAGGGGCGACCCCAGCGGCGCGGAGCTGAGCGCCGCGGGCGGTTCCTCGCGGCGGAGAGGGCGCCGGGGCCTCCGGGGCTCCGGGTGCGGGGACCCCAGGCTCCTCGCCCCCGCCCGGGCCGCCTCGGCCGGATCCCCGCGCTCTGGACTCTCGCGCCGCGCGTCCGCGGTCGAGGCATGAAGGCTGCGGTGCTGGACCTCGGGCCTCTCTTGGCCAACTCTTCAAGACCTCGACGGCACCCCCCCGCGGGCCCCTCCTCCAGCCGCTCGGGAGGTGCTGCCGCCGCAGGGTCCAGAGGCTCGGGGGCGGGCACCCCGCTGGGCGCCGCCGCGACCCCGACCCTCCTCCCCGCCCTGGCTCCGGACGCCCCCCTCGGCCCCGCTGCTCCCCGCCGCCAGCCGCGCCGCAGGAGCAGTGGGGACCCCGCCCTCGTGGCCCAGTAGCCCCGGAGCGGCCAAAGCCCCGCCCCAGCTCCCCACTCCCTCAGGCGGCTCCCCTGCCCGCCTGGTGGTCCCGGCGCGGCCGTGCCCGGGCCCCGGCGGGGTCTGGGCCGCGCTGCCGTCCATCGCGGGCGCCGCGAGCCCCCGGAACCCGCGTCCGCCTGGCCCGGGAGAGCGAGAGCCGGACGCCTGCGTGCCCCCCGGGGCTGGCCCCAGAACCCTGCTCTTCACCCTGCCCGACATCGGCGAGGAGGGGGCCTCGGGCAGCGACTCCGAGGGTGGCGACGCGTGAGTAGCAGTGGGGTCCGGGCGCGCGTTCCTTTTCCTGAGACCCCCGACCCCCTCCGCCTGCCGCACTCACCTTCGCAGGTGCGTTTTAGGAGATAAAATACCTGCGGTAACTTCCACCAACCCCCTGGGCACCCTCCTCGCACTTTTCCTGGGTTCTTAGTCCTTGGCTTTGCGGGCTTTCAGGTACAAGCTGGGACGTGCTTTGCGCATTTTCTCAGAGTGAATCCTAAGCGGGCTTGAATGAAAAGACGGAATGTTGTTTCTCTTCTGCCAGCATTGCTACTTAGAGCGTTTGTTAGTTTGGTTTTCTTAAGGACTTTTTGAAGTCCCTTTCTTTGTCTCAGAATATAGCAGCAATGCAGGGAAACCGAACACACACCTCTGCAGCAACTATTTTAAGAAATGGTGAGACCGTGTGCTTTCCTAATTTCTAAGGAGCAGCCCCTAGTCTTACCAAGTGGGATGGGTCTCCTTTGTGTGACATCTGGTTAATTTACATATGCGTAACATCGTCTGACACGAATGGAATTGTAATGCCCAGGACACGTCTGATTATTTCCCTAGAGCTCCTGAGAGCTGCCGCAGTGCCCTGAGTTACTACAGAAACTTGACTTCATGGGAACATTTTCACTGGGAATTGGAGGCCACTTCCCTCAACCCCCCCCCCCCCCACACACACCCCTTTCACTTCCGATAGTAGTGATAAAAACATTGCTCTTTCAAAACGTGTTTTAGAACTAAGATGAATTTTAATTTTTGATGAACAGAGCATATTGTTAGCTATTCTTCAGTGGGTACATTTTCATCCTGAATGCTGCAAAGGAATAGTGAAATGGTCAAAGACAGAGGCGCCCATTTACAGACCGAGGTTTCTACATTGTCATCTAGTGAGACCATTCCCTACTCTCCCTAAAAAATTCTGACTGATTTTTGAATTCATACTGATCCTGACTCATTCACAATTTAAATAATTACAGTTTCACAAAATTGCACGATATTCATGTCAACATGAAAATAAGCAGTTAAGAAAAAAGTTGTTCCCGCTCATTAACAAATGCTATGTAATGAAATATGTTTATCAACTGATATTTTTCCCTAAGGAAGATTAATTGCTTTTGGAAAACTGACTGGAATACCTATGCCTGAGGAATTAGTCCTTTGTTCTTGGCAACTGGTCCTTAACATTTATGCAATTAATGTTTTATGAGCAAACAGATCTACACACTGACCTTAAACTCTAGTTTAAGCACTAGTCTTAGTGCTTTTAACAAATAGGCACTGAAATATGCAGCATGGCCAGTGAAAGAATTGGTGTTAGTTTCAATTCTTGAACATCTTAGCTCATGTTTATATTGTGCAAAAATTTGCAAGAGACACTTTTTCAATAACTCTGCATTTGGCATTATTTACAGAAGAGATTATCCTGAATTAACAGATGCATTCAATTTTATGGACAGTGAAGAAATTGAAATTTTAAAATTACTATTATTATTTCTTGAGATGAGGTCTCCCTCTGTCACCCAGGCTGGAGTGCAGTGGTGTGATCACTGTTCACTGCAGCCTCAGCCTCCCAGGCTCAAGCGATCTTATTCTCTCATCTCAGACTCTGGAGTAGCTGAGACTACAGGTGTGAGCTACCATGTCTGGCCAATTAAAATTTTTTTTTTTTTTTTTTATGGAGATGGGGTCTCCCTGTGTTGCTCAGGCTGAACTTGAACTGGCCTCAAGCAGTCTTCCCACCAAGGCATTGCTGGGATTACAGGCATGAGCCACGGCATCTGGTCATGAAATTGGATTTTAGATAAGTGCCATGAGAAGTAATATATACAGCTAGGTGCTTTGCAGAATCTTCCTGAGTCTGTGTGCTCCTACTGTCTGCAACAGCAGGTAAAGGCACACATAGGTAGAAAGCAGACTGGCCCTCTGGGCATACCATTTTTCCTTTTCTTTCAGATCTGTGACTACTCACATTCCCTTCCTCTCATCATATCCCACTCCTTTTTCAATCACTAAAACATAAAAAGAGATGAAGGGGAAGGAAGAAAGGATTAAGGTGACTTTTCCTTCAATACTACAGACTTTGCACCTTGAAGGAATTTTTCCTCTCCTGGATTTCTGCGGTGGTGATTTATAACACAGAATAAACAAACATAAGACAATGAATTTAAATTTGCTCCTACCATCTCATCTGTCACTTGGCTGGTAGCTGCTGCTGTTAGACTGCGTGGTTAATATTAAAATCAGGAATTTAAATTTCAAGTCTGGGAACATGGAGAAATGGGTAATGTTGAGAAAAAAAGAGTGATGAGAGAGAATGTGAATACATATAAAGGAAATGTAAACCTATCCACAAGAAATACAGATCAATTTTAAGACTGTGGCACTGAGTTATAAAGGAAAACCCTATTAATAACTCATACATTTTACATTTGCCTGATTCTTTACTTGGCTTTTTTTAAAAAAAAAAAAACCTAAAATTAGTGAAATTCACTTGAGTAGGAAAATATGCAAAATATCCTGCTATTTAGAGGGTTTTTTTCTAAACAAAGATGCTGAATAGCAGCAGGGTTTTTTGATCTCTGACCCAGGAATTCTGTAAATGGAAAGGATGCTGCCCTTTTTGCTCCTCAGGACATACTGGCTGCACATCTGAGCCAGACACAGAGGATACAGCGCTCTCTTTCTTCACCTCACTGTCCTGCATCCCTAGCTGTGTGATCAACGCCTTCGATCTTCACCTTGGCTTCCTTGTGCATTTCATGTCTGTATTACGCCTCAGTGTTTTCCTGTCTCACTTATCCGTCTTCTCTACCTCTTTTCACACTTCCGGTTTGAAACACACAATACACCTTGAGAAGGTCTTACTCTCTTACTTGTTCTGCAAACTTAAGAATTCCTAGCAGTAGGTAAGGTGGATAGATAGATAATTGCTGTGTATGAATGTTGGTAGATTGTAAACTTCCTCTAGTCAGGAAGTATTTATCACTTGTATAGTCATAGCTATTAGCATATACTCACTCCTTTTTTTTTTTTTTTCCGAGGGATTGAGTTCTGTTGTTAAAATCATATTAGTGTGGAAACATGGCAGTGGCTGCTCAAAGGGCTTGTCAGCATGGCTGACAGTGAAGCAATTGGAGGGGACTCATCTTGATTCCTCTGACTTTGAGTGTGGGGAACCTGTAGACCTGGAAATCAGAGGAGGTGGACTCCACCTCAAACCGTTTGCTAGCGGAGCTATTCTGGGCAGGTTATTCATTTTTCCCTGGCTGTAGTCTTTCTTCTTAATAATATGGAGGTGATAATACTTTCTGCATATAGGTGCTCTAGAAATTAATTAAAATAATGTATTAAGTAACATGGAGAAATGCTTAAAAAAAAAAAAAACTGTGTTATCTGCCAGGCATGGTGGCTCACGCCTATAATCCCAGAACTTTGGGAGGTGGGCAGATCACCTGAGGTCGGCAGTTCTCGACCAGCCTGACCAGCAAGGAGAAACCCCATCTCTACTAAAAACATGAAAATTAGCTGGGCACGGTGGCAGGCACCTGTAATCCCAGCTACTCGGGAGGCTGAGGCAGGAGAACCGCTTGAACCCAGGAGGCAGAGGTTGCAGTGAGCCGAGATCGTACCACTGTACTCCAGTCTGGGCGACAAGAGCGAAACTCCATCTCTAAGTGTTATGTATGATTACTACCTGCTTCTTGGCACAGAAATGAAAATTGAGAGCCATGTTTTATCTAAAGAAACCTTCTAGGTGAAGAAAATACTGAGAGAAAAAAACGATTAATTATATTTACCATGTGACTGTAAACAATGGCGTCTTTTAGTTCAGTTATTTGGGAGAACAAATTATAGTACCTGCCAGACTTTCATCATTACCGTCCCTGCGTGACTTACAGAAGATGAGGGTTGGTTTAATTAACATTACCACTGAGTGCTATATAACACCTAGAGGGAAATGTATTTACCACTCTGGAATCAAGCTTTTAATCTGCGGAATAATCAATAGCATCACAGGTCGTACATTTGTGTAACCCTTGTCTGTTCCTCCACTGAAATCCTTTGATTCAGATTCACTTCTTATGTCCATTATCAGACCATAAACTCTTTGTCCTGTGGCACGTAAGGGAACACATACCCATAAAAGACATTTAGCAAATATTTATTGAATGGATGAAGAAAGTATTTTCTTCTTCATGTAATCCACTGTCTTGGGTTTCTAATCTTACAACAATCTACGGACAATTTAAATGTCTTTCTTTAAGAATAATTGTTGTCTTGGGTCTTTTTGTTTCATTGTCTTGAAGTTTTTCCAAAGTTAATAATGCTTTCTGCTGGGACTTAGCATTTTTCCAGAGATGAAAGGTGAGCTCAGTGTACAATTGTCATATGACCGTTACTTTCATTAAAAATAAAAATGAGTTCCACTTGGCTTTCCATATCTAGTATTTGCTTAAACCCGAGAAAACATTTTTGTTCTTGAAAATTGTATTTGAGTTATCAGTTATATGTTCTTTTGCGGTGTGTTTAAAGAATACATTTTGAATGTTTTCTAATTTCTTACCCAACACGCATGGCCCTTGACGTGTGCCAAGCTCTTAACGACAGTCCTCTGGGATTTGAGCCCTTCAGCATTGCGTAATCACAACAGCTCATGTAAATTAGTATAGTTTTTAGAGCACAGATTGAAGTCAGACTGAATTCGATCCAAATCCCATTTTATAATTTTTCTTAGAATGCTAACTAAGCATTCACATTGGCTACCGTATTTAACCTCTTTAAGCCTCACCTTCTCATTCATAAAATGGGAATTAATAAGAATGCCTATTCAAAGAGACATTGTAAGGATTAAAAGAGACCATATATACAAACTTGTCTCTGTGGTGGCTGGTACGTAAGCAATCAATAAATATCTGTTACTATTACCTGATATATTATTTTAAATATATTTTTATTTATTACCCACAGTCAGCATATTTTGTATAAAATACAGCTTATTGCTGTGATCTGCAGTGAAGGTTAATGTGTTATTTAATTAATTGTCAACCTGTATTTAACAAATATCTATGCCATCTAAGAGCCACATGGAGCTAGATTTTCAAGTAATTAGGGAAAGAACTGCAAATGGATCTCATCAAAAAGCAGGAAAAATAAGACAAATGATCCAAGAGTGGTTTCAGACATACTGCTGTGAGCATACAGCTAAGAGAAAGGAGGATGCCCGGAGATCGTGCAGCAGGGAGGGGAGGTGGCAGGGGTCTGAGTTCTAAAGAATGTGCAAAATTGGGACACATGGATGTCTGGGGCTTGGGAGGGCACTGGAGGAGACCAAAGTAGCTTGAGCAAATGCATGGAGGCACACAGCCACATGCGCGAGGCTTTCAGTTTGTTAGTGGCACAGCTTTTGTGAAAAGCATTGAGAAAACTAGGGAGAACCTTGGATACCAGGCTTTGTTTAGTGAACACTGGAGAAGCCACTGTTTAGGGAGAGGAGTGGTGAGCTAACTCGCAGGGGAGCTAGTAGGAGGCTCTAGGCATAAACAGCTGAGAGGTGTGGAGCCTAGGAATGAAGACAGTAAAAAGAAAGATTCTGAACTGACAAATCTCACAGGACTGGCAACACATAGGTGAGGTGGAGGAAGTGCTGAGAAGACGACGTCACATGGCTGGGGAGGAGGGCAGCACTCGGCTGGGAGGAGGGCAGCACTCGGTAAAGTGGGATCACAGAAGATGCGGGTTTGTCAGGCAGGTGAGGAATTCACTCTGGGATACACCTTGAGCTGAGGTCTAGGAAAACATCTAGAGAAGGGACCAGGCTTGGGGCTGGACGTTCGTGGTGGAATGCAGCAGGATGTTAATAAACAGGCAGCTTTGCATGCACAGGTGATGGTGAACACACACAGTGATCACAAACTACACAACAGATGACATCACACGCCAGGCAAGATAAGAGCACTCATTACTGTGGTTGCCAGGTGCTTCAAGACCCTCTGAAAGGAGGGGGTGTCTCCTTTCTCTGCTGGAACAGTGCTTCTCAGTGTGTGTACCATTAGCTAGCAGTTACCAGGTCCTGCTCCCTGTCCAAGAAGAGGTAAGTACAGAAAGGGAGAATAAGCATGTAGAAATTTTACAGCAATTGGCAGAGGAGCTGTTGACTCTAATAATTACATTTGGATTCATATTTTGTGTGTCCATCTTACCATTTTATTTTCCTATTTATTTTTATTATATTTTAAAAGTATATACAATGCATTGGGAAAATGTTCTGACACTACAGATAGTTTGAAAACCACCGAGGCAGACTTTACTAAGATACCTTTAGACCACACTGAGCAAAAAATTTCAAGACACCAAGGAAAAAAAAAAACAGCCAAACGATGACATTATCTTTTACTGTCCTTAAAACACCAGGTTAAGCAATATTCAAATAGGATCCTCTGATTGAAGATGCGATTCTTTACATGGTTCAGATGATCTGGAATTGAGGGTGTGCCCAGTTCACAGTGTCTTAGTGCTGTGGTCATTGGGATGCTTCCTCCAGCCCAGCACCCGCTGCCTGGAAGGAGGCACGTTCTGATTCTTACTCCTGCTTTCATCCTAGCTTGTAAATGTAGGTTTTGTTTTAACATTAAAACCATGGGGAGTGGAGTCTGTTGCTTTCTCTCAAAATAAACCTTTGGATTATTCAAAATGAGGAGTGACAAGGGAAAGTGAAAAAGCCAGGGGAAAAAATGTCAGTTAGCATTTACAGATACCAAACCACATATCCTTCACATACAGAGGACACTCTTTTCTCATGGTTGCGGTACAGATACTTGTTTCATTTTATACAGTCAAATCACGTACTTTTCAGATACGCAGAATTTTACCATTCATAGGCAGAGATTTAAAAAAATTACCTTCACGTTTAATGGTCTTATAGTGTTACACAGACACATATTTACAGGATGTGATTCCCTAGACACTGTGTACTACCTACTAATCAAGCAAATGAATAAATACTATTCATTAACGATGTATTGAAAAACATCAAAAGTTGCCTCTTTTTGTTTGAGAGGTAGAAATACTCAGTGAAGACGCCATCATTTATAAAGCACAGAAAAGGCTTTGTCATGATTAAAGATTATGGAACTTTGCAATGATTAAATATCATTAAGAAGCTGACGGCCTTTGGCAGTGATAAGAAAAACAGCCAAGCTCAGACTTTCCCTTCTGTTGTTTAAGAAAGAGATTATTAAGGCAAACAGATTATTAAATAAAATGTTCTCTCAAATGCATACATACTTACATAGTCTTCTTAGAATCATTGCCTTCTTTAATTTATAACCCTAACTTGAAATCATTTTCAAATATGGTGGAACTTCTATATAATGTCAGCCATTAGGATGAGGACACATCTCACCTTGGGAGCTCCTGTTCACACCAGGGTTTTAATGTTAATCATTCTATCTCAGACAATGTTGCTAGTTGTATAGAAAGTTAAAGTGGGGACTTATTTTAAAATGCAACATTTAATTCAGTTCCCTAATATCAAACAGTTTGAAGACTTGAAAACCATCCCTGTAGATGCACGACTCTTCATAATCCAGTAGAACTGAGTCTATAAATAGAACCCCTCGAATAAAATGAACCCCTCCCCCTCAAACAAATAGAAGTTTTGTTGCTAATTTAGTGCAAAAAATTAAATCCTAAGGAACTATAGTTTCAGTATATGAAGTGCACTTTAAATAAGCAGGTGATTATATTCCCGAGAAAGGTATCCCTCAGACTTGTTTTACTTACTGGTTTTAACATTTTTGTAAGCATGTTTTACTGATTGATGTGATCATTGATCAACTACTCATTAGTCCACAAAGCCAGGGTTCTTAGCATTTGAAGTAACAGTTGGTATTTCAGGATCTACTAGGCACCACATATAGCATGCATGTTTCATAGACATTATCACAAATCCCCAAAACATACATACAAGGTAGGAATTTTATTTCCATTTTACAGATGAAGAAATTGAGACTCAGAAAGAATAAGAAATTGTCTAATTCCACCTAGCTGCTACGTAAAAAATGTAAGATTCAGTTCCTGGAAATAATCGATGTCTTCCACACATAGATATAACCGGGTATTTTTAATGAATTAAGATAGTAATGAGCATTAAAGTCTACTTCCAAATAACTCATGGTATTTACACGGGAACAAAATGACTCCACACAGTTATACTCTTTCCAGTAAAAATTTAAATATCATGTTAGTAATCTAAAAGTATCTTTCTCAAAATAATATTCCTATTAGTACTGATAAAGAGACCGTAATAGTCCATTTCAGAGTACAGATAACAAACGCCTTTTGTCATAAAGGCAAGACTTCTTAACAATAAAGCATTCATTGTGTCAACTCTCTTCCAGTTTATTTTTATAATTATGTTTCTTATAAGTTATGGATGGTGTCTACCAAATCAAATATTTTATTCATACTAGAAAGGCAGTAATAACTAGAGGCTGCATTGCCAGGGAAAGGCTGTCCTGCACATCAGCACTTTCTTTCTTTCTTAATTTTTTAACAAGCCTACAGCACCCAGTATTCCCACTCAGTCTCCCATCCAAGTACTAACCAAGCCCAACCCTGCTTAGCTTCCAAGATCAGACGAGATCAGGTGCATTCAGGGTAGTATGGCCATAGACGGCATTTTCTTAATTAGAGGTTTCACTTAAGGGTTTGGAGGAAGGCTTATCATTAAATATTGACAATTGTAATCCTTGCCAGGCACTAACGTTCGTGTTTCTCTAGTGAGTATATTTGTTTTGCATAACATTTAACGTTTTGGATCTTTTTTGACTGTTGATTTGTAACATAAATGATATAATTTTGAGGATCTATAAAATATAGTTAAAATATATTTTTAAAATATGTATGTTTATAGCGTTATGAAAGTGACAATTTAAAAGTTAGTAAATTCAGTTCTTTACAGTGAAATTTCTTTAGTAGGGCGTACCAAAATTACATTGAAAAAATCTTGGGATCCTACAGAAGATATAAAGGAGACATTGATTGGAATTGATATTCAGATACACACAAACATGTGATGACTGTGCTAGGAGTGGCTGCATGCTTACCGCACCTGGCGTGGGCCTAAAAACGCGCGTGGTGGTGCCATCCTATACCCAGAAGTCGTCTGTCTTTGCTCTCTCTTCTGACTCTGTTGAAGTTCTGCTTCTGATTCTTTTGTCTTTGTCTTGATTTTGGGGTGAAGTTTAACCTTGGACTTGATGAATACATTTGGCTCTTGATATAATTAAACCTCATAGCTCCTGAGAATCTGACTCAAGCGCCCCTGCGATTTATCTTCCTGAATTCTCTGTTAACGGTGCCAACCGGATCCAGCCCCATGAACTTAGGAGGCAGTGACTTCCTGGCTGGCACCGTGCTAGGCCTGCCAGGGAGATCAGAAGAGCTGGTACCTGTCTTTCCTTTTCCCTTCATTAATTTCTCACTCATCTCAATTATATCTTTGTTTTCAGTGAAAACATTGCTGACAAAATATCTGTAGATAAACAAAAAAGATGTTATGAAGAAGTCTAAAAGAAACTATTGGTAAAGAAACTATAAGATGAATGTAGACTGTAGGCTGTCCTAAAAGGTGACTGGCCTGCTGTCTTTAAAACTGTCAACGTCAGTGAGGTCTGGGGAAAGGTGGAAGAACCATTTTCTTTAAAATAGACTGAAAGAGATGTAAGAAGAATTAAAAATATGGAATCTTGATTGGATGCTAGTTTAAAAACATAGCTATAAAAGACGTGGGGAAAATTAGATTTGAATATTAAAGAGAATATTGGAGTGAGTACTAGTTTTAGGACACTATCATTGATTTCCTTAGATATGGTAACAGTATTAGGAATCTGTAGGAGAACGTCCTTTTAGAAAATTTATGGTAAGATATGTATCAGTAGAGTGTCATGATCATTTGCAACTTCCTTTCAAATGATCCAGAATAAAATACGTGTCTGGATTTAAAACAATATGGTAAAATATTAACCGTGGTTGAACCCAGGTGACAGGTTTTTTTTTGTTTGTTTGTTACAAATCTTTCAACTGTTCTGTATGTTTTAAAAACTGTTATTGTAAGAAGTTGGAAAAATTACTGTATGTAAGAATCATTATTATTCTGACCTCAACAGAAATGCTAATTGTTTACTTTTCATGGGAATTGTTCATAAATAATCTAAATATTTAGAGGGTGACTATCTAAATGATGAAACAAAGGATCATAAGTAAATTCTTGCTTCTTGTTTTGGAGAGTGCTAGGTTGCTTCTTAATATTTATGAACCTTAATGTTCCAAATTTTGTCTTTCCACCTTTCTTGAAAGCGTCTGGTAATGGTGACTTTCTTTTATAGAATTTCAAGCCTTCAGAGAAGAATCTAAAGTTCTGAAGAAGGAAAAATGGAAATTACGATAGAGCCTAGAAGAAAAGAAATGAATATGTTTAGTTTTGTTACAAGGGAATAAGAAATAGTGGGGAAGAGAAAAGATGGAAGAGACACTTTTATTCATAGGCCATACCTGAGTTCAAACGCTGGTGATTCTGATACAGTGTCTACCGTTAATACAAGGAACCAGGAAAGTGCTTGAAAAGAAAGTGTCACCGTTACCTGAGGTTTCAAAGGATGTTCAAGCCTTATTTTTGCAAAATATGTTTGTTTGTATAGTTTACTTTTGGCAAAGTATGGTAGCTAGTGTATGTCGGTAGCTAGCGTATGTCGTTTATATAGTTGAAAGATTGCTCTAGTTATTGCAAGTGTTCTTGTCTGTACCTTGTTGAGGTGGGTTAATTTCCATTTCCCAGCCCTGTGCTGGTGTTGGGGGGGTGATTTCCCCAGGCCTTTCGCATGCCTGTGTGTTCTTGCTGGGTAGGCAAAGGCAAGGCCCTTCAGAGCTCTTCCTTAGGGCCACTTTCCAGGGTTGCTTTTGCAGTGAGCTGCCTGAAGAGATGAGAGGAAAGAGCAGGTGAGCCTCTGGCTCTCTCCCCCTCAGCTTGTGGACCAGCTGGTTTGCAGGCTCGGTGTTTCTTGTGACGCAATCCTCTGCAGGGTCAAGGACCAAATGCTTGCCTTGTGGGAACTGGGGTCCAGGGAACAGATGTGAATTCTGATACTGTGGCGACTGCATTTGCAGTAAGTAGTAAAGTCTTTCATCTCTCATCTGGGATTCTCATGTTTCCTCTAAGCATCTGCAGAATTGTGACAAACTAATGTGCTAGCCTCTAAGCGGAGTAAAATGAAATCCCAGATCCTTCAGAGTCCTTGATAGCCAGCATATGGTTACACAGAATATTTAAGCAGCAGATATTTTTGTGACAATCACTTTCTTAAAAAAACAACACTTTTTATTTGTTAGACAAAATTCTATTCTAAAAATTTGCCATCTTAACTAGATAGCTAGAATTTTATGCTGTGTATGAGAAGGGGCTACACGCTCACACAAACAATGAGAAACTTGGTAGTGGGCGGTCACTCTGTTTCTAGGCCATCCACTCCCCAAAGAGGTCAGAAAAGGATAGACTTATGATGAGATCCCAAGATACATCTAAAGAATAATCTAGTGAGTAGGAAATTTAAAGGCACCGTATTCCTCCAGAGTGGAGGCAGAGGCCAGGTTGGCTTTTGGTTTCTTATTTTTATAGAACCCAGCATGGTGATGTGTCCACAGACATGTAGGTCCATGACTAGACTGTTGGAAATCCTTGCCGGTGGTATCTCATCAGCCTGTTACTTTCTCTCAGTATCTTTTCTCTAAGTAATGATGCAGTTCAGGCCCTCAGTTTGCTGTTTTGTGGTATGTGCCAGTCATCTGCTTCTTGAACCGTATCTCCCTCCCTCGACAAGCACAGAGCTAGGGTGCCTGCCACGCCCACCTCCCCTGGGGGAGATCTCTTGACCATAGCCACTGCTGGGAGAAGTGGCCCTAGGCAGCTCTACAGACACGGTAACGTGGCTGCCTCTCCAGAGCTGATCAGAGCAGGCTGGGAAGCCTGAGGAAGACAAGCCATCCATCAGCTGGCCAGCAATCAGTGACATGGTCCAGGGTAGCCGTACCCGAGCAGGGATGTCGACGTAGTGAAATAGGTTTCTCACGAGAATTTGCACGTGAGGTAGAGGGCGAGTCAACAACACAGGCTTGTTTAAGTGAGATCATTCCCATAAGGCTCTTCGCAGAGCGCTTTGCTGAAATATGGGGCTTAATAAATGTTGGGTAATTAACACTACTGTTATTGTTAATAGTTGAGGCTGAAGGGTACTCTGAGAGAAGGTAAAGAACAGAGAGGCCATGAGCTACCTGGGGCCAAGAATACCCAACAGTACGAAAGGGAGGCCAGAAAGAAATGAGGTAGAGGTGAGATGCTGAGGAAGCCACATAGAGAAGTGGAATCACGTGAGCGAGCGTGGCACCCTCTCTGCATCCTGAAAACACACACTGCCAAGAGCACGGGGTAACGTCCTGTTCTCCAGCTGCCTGGGAGGCTGGATGACCTTCACAGTCCCCAAATTCTAACCCCTAGAGCCTGCCATCTCCTTACTCCCTTATATTCCTGTTTAGTTGCTGTTTCCCAGACTCCTGTGGGATCTGGATGCTTGTTTTCGATATTCCTGTTTTAATAATTTCCGTAAAATGAAATCCTTTCATTAGGATCACACCACTTGCCCAGTTCATAGTACTCATTACTAGGAGTAACTTGAATAAGGCTCACGCCTTGTTACCAAAAAGGATACATTAATGTACTTGCCTTTCCCAACTCACATCTTCCCGAGGTCCCCCTTTCTTGCTGGATGGATAGAATTTATCCACTCTCTTAGCTGCTCTACCATATGACGGTATGATGGTCAATTTTATGTGTCAACTTGAGTCAGTTAATGGATACCAGATAGCTGATAAAACATTATTTTGGGGGGCTAGGCGCGGTGGCTCATGCCTGTAATCCCAGCACTTTGGGAGGTTGAGGCGGGAGGATCATGAGGTCAAGAGATTGAGACCATCCTGGCCAACATGGTGAAACCCCGTCTCTACTAAAATACAAAAATTAGCTGGGTATGGTGGTGTGCACTGGTAGTCCAGCTACTCGGGAGGCTGAGGCAGGAGAATTGCTTGAACCTGGGAGGCAGAGGTTGCAGTGAGCTGAGATCGCACTACTGTACTCCAGCCTGGCACCTGGTGACAGAGCAAGACTGTCTCAAAAAAAAATATATATATATATATATATATTTTTTTTTTTTTTTGATGTGTCTGTGCGGGTGTTTCCAGGAGAGATTAGCATTTTCATCAACGGACGCAGTGGAATTTACCCTCACCAGTGAAAGTGGGCATCAGCCAATCCTTTAAGGAGCCAGACAGTACAAAAAGGCAGAGGAAGGGCGAGTTCTCTTCTTCTTGATCTGAGACCCCCATCTCCTGCCCTCAGACATTGAAGGGCCTGGTTCTTGGGTCTTTAGACTCCAGGACTCCACCCTGGAATTCTCAGGTCTTTGACCTTGGACTGGGGGGGAGTCATGCCATCACCCCATCGACCCCCCTGGTTCTCAGATCTTCACACTTGGGCTGAATCACACTGGTTCTTCAGCTTGCAGGTGATGCAGCTTCTTAGCCTCCGTGATTGTGTGAGCCTGTCCCCCTAATACAGCTCAGATATATCTCTGTATCCTGTTGATTCTGTTTCTCTGGAGAACCCTGATACCGGGGAGTGAGAGACACTTGCTCTTTATAAATGGGCAGTGTGTTACAGTTCTGGCGGTTTTGAGCTAATTTTCTGCTTTGGAACCACTGAAGAGGCTTACTGAAGGCTGGAATGGAATGGAATTTTGTAAGGGTAGAGCTGTAACGTATGCCAATTACAAATGTTGCAGGCAGAACAGCTATTTCACAGGTAGAAGTAGTAGTGTCTGTGTGATCTTCCAAGAAGCTCTGCCTTCCCACCAGGCAGAGGGTGCTGGAGCTGCCTGCCCGGGCCAACGGGAGCAAGTGTACACCCCTCGGCGGCTCCACCCTGAGTGGCATCACACTGGGAGTTTGAAATCAGCCAAGGAGGAACTGTTTTCACCCTGCATGCCCACGAAATCTCAGTGCTTTGGTTTCTCCCCCGAGAGTTAGTCTACCAGCACCTTGCTGCTGAGCATGTTTACTTCACAGTAAACAGCTTTTCAGTCTACCTGAATTCCACAGGTAGATTGAAACAAGGGGACACTTTTGACAAAAGCCTTTGAGATTACTCCTTCTGTTACAGGAACACTCAGAAGAGATGTCGAGAGGTTGGCCTCTCCAGAGTCACATAGCTGGAGTGTGGGTACCACGTTCTGTCTACTGGCTTTCAACATTTGCTTTCTCTCTTACACCACCCATCAGCGGATGACATATATGCAAGAAACAGTTTCATGAGCAATTGTTAATGTAATCACTGTGGTTATATCCCTAACTCTTCACACAGACAAGAAGAAGAGAATGTACGTGAAAGGGGTAGTCTGAAATATTCTGGGTTTTTTTTTTTTTTTTTTTTTTTTGAGATGGAGTTTCGCTCTTGTCGCCCAGGCTGGAGTGCAATGGCACACTCTCAGCTCACTGCAACCTCTACCTAACTGGGTTCAAGCAATTCTCCTGTCTCAGCCTGTCAAGTAGCTGGAGTTACAGGCATGTGTCACCACACCCAGCTAATTTTTTTTGTATTTTTAGTAGAGACGGGGTTCCTCCATGTTGGCCGGGCTGGTCTCGAACTCCAGGCCTCAGGTGATCCTCCTGACTCGGCTTCTGAAAGTGCTGGAATTACAGGCATGAGCCACTGCACTAGGCTTTTTTTTTTTTTTTTTGAGATGGAGTTTTGCTTTGTTGCCCAGGCTGGAGTGCAATGGTGTGATCTCAGCTCACTGCAACCTCCACCTCCCGAATTCAAGCGATTCTCCTGCCTCAGCCACCTGAGTAGCTGTGACTAGGGTGCACACCACCACACCTGGCTAATTTTCGTATTTTTAGTAGAGATGGGGTTTCACCATGTTGTCCAAGCTGGTCTTGAATTCCCAGCTTCAGGTGATCCTCCCACCTTGGCCTCCCAAAGTGCGGGGATTACAGGTGTTAGACACTGCACCCGACCAATATTCTGTTTTTTAATGCAAATCACTGACAAAATTAGTCCTACATTTTTGTGGTCATAGCTTACAACTGGTACCCGGGTTAAGGACCATGAGTTTAGGTGATTCAAGGGGAGAGGAAGCTGTGCTCTGCAGGGGACTCATGTTGCAGTTTTTGTTCTTTGGGAGCCACTCAGCTAAATGTTATGAAAAACCAAACCAAACAAAGAACAATGGAACCTTCCCTGGAACACCTTAGCGCACAGTGCTTTCTTTCCTCCTTGTAAGGACACGTATTATGTGTACTTTTGTTTATCATGGGCAAGGGCTGAGCTCTGCTTAGTGGAACTACATCTAGTATATTCTCTAGTATATTCCAGAGCTGATGATTTTTCAAAATTCAAGGTCTGTATTAAATCCAATTTATTTAGAATTAGGATGTTTACCTTTTTATTCAATGGACTTTAGTTGTTGGTTTGGTTAATATTCACACTTTTTAATATTCACACTTTGAGCTTAGCATTGTATGTCTGTGTGTGTACATATGTGTGTGTATGGATGTGTGTATGAGTTATGAGTGTCTCTGTGTCTGCATAGGTGCATGTGTGTATGGTGTATGTCTGTATAGGTATGTGTATGGGTACGTGTGTGTCTGTGTGTGTATGGGTGTTTGTGTGTGTATGTGTCTATGTATCTGTGTGTTTCTCTGTGTGTGTGTGTGTACCTCTGTGTAAGAGTGTCTGTGTTTATGTGTCTGTATTGGTATATGTGTGTGTGTCTCCATGTATGAGCTTGTATCTGTGTGTGTGTGTGCATCTGTGTATCTGTGTATGAATGTGTCTGTGTGTGTATCTGTCACTTTGTGTCCATATATGTGTCTATATGGGTGTGTCTCTCTATGTGTCTGTATATGAGTGTGTCTGTGTGTGCAGCTGTATGGGTGTGTTTGTGAGTGTGTGTCTTTGTATAAGTGTGTGTGCATGTGTGTATGAGTGTGTGTGTGTGTCTGTGTGTCTGTGTGCTCCGAATATACTTCTAATCTGTACCTTGCTGTCCCTGTTGGGAGCCTCTGTTTTGTCCCCCACACTGGCCCTGAAGCAAGATGCAACTCTCTTTTCCCCGTAAGGAATTTATGAACTGTAGTGGCCTTAAATCACGAGGAAAAACTCTATATTTCACTAAAGATCCCCTTGAAAGATGAATGTGATTCATATCACACACTGTACAGTATCTCACTTCAAAAGTTTTCTTAATTTTGCTTCCAGCAAGGGTGGACTGGATTGTTTCAGACCAACCACCAGCTGAGAGCGACTAGAGAAACTGAACACTAGGTTAAAGACCACGCTGGAGTTGGGGTGACCTGGAAATAGTGCAACGCCAGGGACTGAAACCCAGTTTTAGATCTTCTCAATTCCCGATTGGATTAAGGTGGCCTGTGAGAAACCCCAGCACAGTCTGTTATATGAAGCAAATACAATCCTCTTTGAACTTAAGCTTCAAGCAGCAACTCTATATTGTTTACCAGACACCATTTAAGTAGAAGAAAGAAATGTTAAAAATAAATGTACACATCAAGTGTTTGTATGTGCAAATATTCCAAATAAAAGAAATCTGGTGTGTCTTGTATTATGTCAGACCAAGTAGACTTCCAAGTAAATAGGAAGCATTAGTAGAAGTAACAAGGGCCATTTCATAAAGATTAAAGGGCCACTCTCTGAGAAAATATAAGAATTCTTAATTTATAGCTACCAATAACATTGTTTCAAAAATATATAAAGATACACTTATTTGACTAACTTGTAGCAGCTAATGTCTGCTGCCAAGGTTTTCTCTCCAGATGCAGGAGAAATGTGTTCTCACCCTTCCTGTCCATCTGCCTGTGGCAGCCAAGATTGAATGGATGAGTATAGGAATTATAGAACACAGTTAGGAGATTACAACTAGACATAAACTTCTACACAGTGGGAAACCTGTTTTACTCCAAAAAAGGAATCTAAATTTTGACTCTGAAATATACACACACACACACACACACACACACACACACACACACACACACATATATATCACTTGGCAGAACTAAAAGAAGGAAAATCCAGAATTGTAGTGGAAGATTTTAACAGTAATTGTATATAATTCCCTGTTTGTTTGAGACAGGGTCTCACTCTGTCATTCAGGCTGGAGTGCAGGGGTGTGATCTCAGCTGACTGCAGCCTCTACCTGCCCGGGTTCAGGTGATCCCCAGGTTCAGGTGATTCTTGTCTACAATACTCTCCTGGCCTTTTTGTCTACCTTTGTATCAGTAACATATTGTCTTATTTACCATAGCTTTTCAATTCATTTCATATCTGTGAGAGGAGTTACTACATTGTGCAAATCTTTCTAAGGTAAACTGATGGTATTTTTTCTGAAACAAATTGACTCTAAAAAATTATACACAATTGGCCAGGCACGGTGGCTCATGCCTGTAGTCCCAGCACTTTGGGAACTTGAGGTAGGTCGATCGCTTGAGACAGGAGTTTGAGGCCAGCCTGGGCAACATGGCGAAACCCCATCTCTACAGAAATACAAAAAAATTGCCAGGTGTGCTGGCACATGCCTGTAATTCCAGCTACTCAGGAGGCTGAGGCAGGAGAATCACTTGAACCCAGGAGGTGGAGGTTGCAGTGAGCCGAGATCCCGCTGCTGCACACCAGCCTGGGTGACAGAGCAAGACTTTGTCTCAAAAAAAAAAAAAAGAGAGTCTCCCACTCTCCATGTGCATACAGAGAAGAGGGCATATGAGCACACAGGGAGATAGTGGCCTTCAGCAAGCCAGGACGATGCCCTTACAAGAACCAAACCAGTCGGCACCTTGATCTTGGACTTCCAGCCTCCGTAACCATGAGAAATAAATGTCTGTTGTTTAAGCTGCCCAGTCTGTGGTGTGTTACCATAGCATCCCAAGCTGATGGAGGCAATGGTCTTTTCAATAAATGGTGCAGAACCAACTGTATATCCTTACAGAAATGAAAGACACCCGATACCTCAAGTTACCCTACACACACAAATCAATTTCACCTGGATTGCAGGTGAAATCTGCATTATGAAAGGTGAAACAATGAAGCTTCTAGGAGAGAACATAGATGCCAATTTTCCTGCCTTAGGATAGGTAAGGATCTCTTTGCTAACAGACAAAGTAATTGCTAACCAAAAAATATAAGTTACAGCATATTAAAATTAAGACCTTCTGTTAATCAAAACAGACCATTTACTGGAAGGTTTTAAATGACCAAACAAGCTTTGTAAGACCAGTTAGCCCTTTAACTATAATTGATTGTTGGGAAAAAGTTCTTTTTAATTTGTTTTTGAGTGGGTTTAGCTTCTGTTCTGGCTTTATCATCTCCGTAAAAGCTTGGAAGACAAAACACTAAATAGTTCCAGATTAAGGCTTAGCAACACAGATAACGTGTCATTTCCACAGCAGAGACTTGGCGAAATTCATCATTTGACAAATTATCTTGATACGATATCATTTTCCAGTTTATGTCGCTTCTAATAAAGAACAAAATTTTAAAGATCTATTATCTGTTTCTGAAAATTAAGCCATCAGTATTGTCAGGAGACAAAATTACAACACAACAAATTAAGTTCAAAAATCTCAGTTGGTTTTATTTGCAATTCTAGAATTGGGCAACACTTCTTTCTTTCTTTCTTTCTTTTTTTTTTTTGAGACAGAGTCTTGTTCTGTTGCCTAGGCTGGAGTGCAGTGGCACAATCTCAGCTCATTGCAACCTCCGCCTCATGGGTTCAAGCAATTGCCTGCCTCAGCCTCCTGAGTAGCTGGGATTACAGGCACCCGCCACCACGCCTGGGTAATTTTGTATTTTTAGTAGAGATGGGGTTTCACCATTTTGGCCAGGCTGGTCTTGAACTCCTGACCTCGTGATCCATCCACCTCGGCCTCCCAAAGTGCTGGGATTGCAGGCGGGAGCCAACGTGCCTGGCCTACACTTTCATAAAATAGAGTAAGTGTGCCAAGGGACAAAGCAGAGCAGGTGAGTTTTAGAAACAGGACATTTCAATGTGTTTTTTTTTTTTCCTTGTAAGGTGGGGGATAGGGAGACAAAACAATAGGGAACTGATTGGCTGACATTGAGTTACTTCAGGTTAATGTTGAGAACAGAGGAGACTTCAGTATCATGCTCATTGAAACTGGCCTGTTCGGGAAATCAGGTTGTCTTCTCTCCTGATTTCTGGAAAGGCTGGATAATAGCTCAGGTTGGATTTGGTGATGTGGAACTTCAGCGTGTAACCACATTTTGATTTTTAGTCTGGTCTTTTGATGGCCTCCTCTAATGTTTATCTAACAGTATTGAAAACACAGTTTTCAAAATCAGATGTTACTGAATTTTACTGAATTTAAAATGCAATTGACTATAAGACACAGTGTCATTTTACATTCCACTACAAAGAAAAATGTTACAATACTTTCTCATTGAGAATTTTAATTCTTATTGTAATAGATTGTTTAAATTTAATCAGAGTTTTAAAAATCGTAAGTCACTCTTTTGCTGATATAAGAAGGAAAACAGGCTGAAAAAAATTCCTAAAAGTTGTTAGCAGAAATCAACTATTGAAAATTCCTTTTCTGCTCAGCATTTTTGAGGTCTTTGTTTTTCCACGTGTCATTTTTGTGCTCTTAAAGCACTGGTGAGACATAGAACACAATAATCACTCTTATAGATGTGAAATTGATTTAAAAGCTACAATAAATAAGACAGTGTGTTACTGATGCAAAGATAAACAGATATGCCCTGGGAGCACAGTAGAAAAGCTAGAAACGGACCTATTTGTCTGTGGGATTGTTACAAGGTTGACGTTGCAGACATTGGTGAAAAGATGATTGTTGTGGGTTGAATGTCTGTGTCTTCTAAACCAAAAAGTATCTAAGACAGGTCTCAGTCAATTTAGAAATTTTGCCAAGGTTAAGAACATGCCAGGGAGACAGCTCTGTGCCTTTTTCCAGAGATGATTCTTGAGGGCTTCAGTGTTTAACGGGGGAAAAGCAGGCTGGAGGGGATAGAAGGAGGATATGGTCTCACTACTGAAACAACTTGTTCCCAGACAAAAGGAGCAGGGGGGAGTGGTCAATTAGGTACTCCTAGGCTCAGTAAAACTGCTCTTGACACAAGATAAGGTGAACATAGGGTAGCTACCTGTGAAGATACCTAACCTTTTATCTGTAGCTATCTGCCTGTCAACAAAAGGAAAGATAGTTTCTTGCATGACTCAGCTTTCAGCTTGAGTTTTTCCTTTTGGCATAGTGAACCAGGTGTTACAGAATATTCAGGAGACTGGAGAGACCAATGGGAGAAGCAGGAGGATTTTATGAAGGTGGCCACCGGCTCAGCGGACTTGCATCCCAAGGCCGAGCGGCCGACAAAGACAGGGCTTGACTTTTTATACATCCAGGATGACACAGCGGCTAACAGGTTCACAGAAGCCAGAACCAGGAACGGTTCGTTAATTTGTAAAATGTCCTGTGACGTTCATTACATTTGAAAACAGCAGTCTGAGAAACACATTGCACATTCTTTGGGTGTTATCTTGCCCTGTGACCTTGCAGCTGGTCTGCAAGAAAAACAGCAGTCTTGAGATGCCTGGGAACTTGCTGAGAACGTGGGGAGAATAGATAAGGTAGGTTTTACAGGGAGTGAGTTAATTTCAAGCAGAGCTGGGGGTTAGGTTTTATATTGAACACAACACAGTAAACTTTATTATATAGCAACTACAAATTATAAGGTTTTGTTTTTACTATTGTTATTATTTAATTTCCTTCTTCAGGGTCCCAAGTTTTTGTTTTTCTTTGACAGTCTCTCCCTGAGTTCACATGTTAAGCCCTGAACCCCAGTGTGATGGTATTTGGAGATGGATTTTTTTTAAGAGACGTGGTTGCTGGGCTCCTAGACTAGCCTTGCTTGTAGAGCTGGTCCACACTCAGCTGCTTAGGGAACATCCGCCTCAGCGCTCCCCACCCCCTCCCTGGGGCCTTCACTGGTGGGTCAGGGTTAGACAGGAGTCATGAATTGTCTTGACTTCTTTCAGGCTACATACTACATTTTGCACGCTGGGCGGTGATTTTTTAATAATTGTGATAAATATGCATGACATAGAATTGATCATTTTATCCATTTTAAGTGTACCATTTAGTGGCATTAAGTACCACATTCATAATGTTGTGCAATCATCACCATCTTCCATTGCAAACAGAAACTCACTACCCAGTATCAGTAACTCCCTGTTCCTTCCTCTCCTCAGCACCTGGCAACCACCATTCTACTTTCTGCCTGCATGAAATTGACTACTTTAAGGACCTTATATAAGTGGAATCGTACAGTGTTTGTGCTTTTGTGCCTGGCTCATTTCACTTAGCATAATGGTTTTAAGGTTCATCTATGTTATAACATGAATCAGATTTTCACTCCTTTTTAAGTGACTATTTCATTATATGTATTAATATATACTACCATTTGTTTATCCATTCTTCTGTTGATGGACATTTGGGTTGTTTCCCTGTTTGGCTATGTGAATGGTGCTGCTCTGAGCACTTTTTTTAAGAGATGGGGTCCTGCTCTGTCCTTCAGGCTGGAATGCAGTGGTGTGATCACAGCTCACTGCAGCCCTGCCCTCCCGGGCTCAGGTGATCCTCCTGCCTCAGCCTCCCAGAGTACCTGGGAGTGTAAGCATGTGCTACTACACATAGCTACTTTTAAAGTTTTCTGTAGATCCTGTAGAGACAGGATTTCCCTGTGTTGCCCAAGGTGGTCTCAAACTTCTAGCTCAAGCGATCCACCTACCTCAGCCTCCCAAAATGTTGGGATTACAGGCATGAGCCACTGCACCTGGCCTGTGTCCCTGCTTTTAATTATTTCAGGTACATGCCAAGAAGTGGGATTGGTAGATCGTATGGTAATTTCACGTTTCACTTTCTGAGGAATCGCCAAACGATTTTTTCATAGTAGCAGCACCATTTTACATTTCCACCAGTGACGCACGAGGGCTCCCTTTTCTCTACATCCCACCAAAACTTACTTAGTTTCTTTCTTTTTAAACAGCCACTCTAATGAGCTTGAAATGGAGGACTCATCGTTTTTATATTTTGTGGCAAGGGCTTCCAGGTAGCATTGGAGATGCTGTTGAAGATAGACACATCCCAGCTTCAGAGATTAAACTTGAGCAATTATGATCTTTATTTTCTTCTTTTGCAACAGTTTAGACTGGTATTTTCCTGGGTCTAAAATAGAAAGAAAACTGCATGTGAAGCATGTTCATGCCTGACTCTGTACAAAGGACTGCAGCAGGGAGAGGAAGAAGAGGCTCTTGCTTTTTTAGGTGTATGAGAAAGACTGCAAGAACACAGTCATCCTGAGAGTGTCTGGCAGCCCGAGTTCTCCTTTCAGCTTTGGTCAGCTGAGAGCCCTGGAGCACCAAATAAAGAGGAACCTCTGTGCTCTCCCAGGTGGCTTCTTTGGTCAGACCTAAGTTTTCCCTGGGTATCCTGCATTACCCTGGAATCTGACAGCTTTGTTGGTTTACGTTCAGAAAGGATGTTCTGCTGGTGTCCCCACCCAAAGATAGAATCGGTTTTACTTGCAACAGTTAAAGCTGTCGAGAGAAACCCTAGCAGCCTCCTGTGCTGGAGGTTTGCAGGAATCTAGGCTCTGGTCCCTGGTCTTCACCAAGCAGCAGAAGGCCTGCCCTTCTGAGGCCTCACTTTTTCCTTTCTGGAATACGAAGTCTTCGATTAGTTCCTCTACTTTTCAAACATTGATTAAAGGTCTATTATGTGCTGAGGCTAGGGTGACACAATTCAATATGACACAATTCCTGGGCTCAAGCAGTTTTTTAGGTGGGGAATGGGTTGGGAGGATAGAATGTGCAACAGATGAATCAGGGTGGTGGCTCTCGAAGTGCATGCTGGGCCAGCAGTATCAGCAGCGCGTGGGATCCTGAGAAATCCACATTCTCACCGCAGACTTGCTGCACCAGAGACTGGGACGGGGCCCAGCAACTTGGGTGTTTACCAGCACTGCAGTGATTCTGCTGCATGTTACAATTTGACAACCACTGATTTCGTTTCTGATCTAACAAGCGAACGGCAGTGTGAACACTAGACAGCGGGCACCGCCCCTTGCCCCTGCACTCACGTTCTTCAGATTGTGTATTACACACAAAAGCCATGCAGTCTCCCAATTCTAGTGTTCTGCAATTCCATCTGTATGTTGTGAAGTTTAGTAATAGATTTGTGAAGACATTGTGTCGTAATGTTGTATAAATACGAGTGGCGGTAGAGGAAATAATGAATTCTCCTTATCCCTGGTGGTCATGGTCTGTGAAGTCACCAGAAACCATGATGTAGTGGTTGCTGAACCATAGCTGTAGAGGAAGTACAGGGCGAGCTTCCTGGGAGCCTCCAGTCTCAACGTTTTCGTCAACTGATAATACCTGATCTTGTCTAATGCCCGTTCCTGTTTAAAGACATCTTATTTAATATATAGTGGTGACTTGCTAACACTGAACTCACTGACAGCACTGTGTATGCCTCGTGTCTGAAAGCGGATCAACACACATACTCCCTTCCTAAGGCATACCACAGCCTTCTCGCACTTGGGAACACCCGACAGCTTCAGCACAACACTCCAAGACCACTTCACACAGCCAAATCACCAAAAAAGTGCAACAATTTGAAAAACCTGTCACAGCACTGAATAGACCACAAAAGTGCACACTCGTTTACAGTGGGAGAGCTGAAACAAGGCAGGGTCACCTCGTGTGTTTGCACACACTTGAAGTGACTCAGCTGTGTCATCATTCTGCACGTGTGCAGAGGGGCATGGAGGCACTACACGTGGATTTGGGGCTTACAAATGTATTTTAGCAAGCAGGTGAATTTGCAGAGTGAACCAGAGAATAATAAGGATCAATTGTATCTTATTCAGTTACATAAAATATAATATACAATAGTGGTCTGTCGATTACTACAAAGTCTGTTTCTGCTGTATTTAAAAGAATAAATCAAACATCGAAAAACACATTTTTGGAAAATTTGGCTTTATTGATGTTGCAGTTTGCCCAATTGAACTCTTCATAGAATATATTTGGATGGTTATTTTTATTTTGAAAGACTGATTATCAAAATTTTTATAAAACAGTTTTTAGATTATGTTTTCTTTTTTCACTTTATGCTGATACAGTCAACAAATGTGTAAAAGTAAGAAAAAAATATTGGATATTAAAGAATGTCATTGAACCTATTTGTTCATTATATTAGGTTGAAACAATGAAATTTCTGTTTCTCTGGTTCAAAATAGTATAATATGGACAATTTCATATAATCCTACCTAATAATTATTCTCTTTCAGAACTTAGGTATTTTATTTTGAATAATATACTAATTCTATATTTTTCTATAATTTTCTATAAGCTTGTGGACCTCATTGATGACCTAGGACTTTCTAGGCTTTTTATACTCTTCATGTTAAAAGTCTAAGTATTTTTCATTTTCTCTTTTTGGATACAACATTCATAGCAATTTTAAAGTGTCTTGATCGCCTTTGCCATGTATGGGAGCTTTAGCGTATCTGTATGATTTGTGGAGAGCTGTGCGGCTGTGCCCTGCAGGGCTGGAGGTGTGGTGCTGAACTAGCCAGGCTGCCCACAGCCTAAGAAGGTCCTTTGCCTTTCTGTCCACCTCTCTGCCTGAGTTTTCTCACCGGCAGAATGGCACCAACAGTAACGCCCCCTTCAAAGAATGACTGTGAAGCTCAAATACACCGATATATATATCAAGTGCTTAAAACAGGGCCTGCCATGTGGTACATATTCAATACATGTTAGTGGATCCTGCGGTAGAGCACATTTGTTGCGTTTAAAACAGGCCAATAATGAAAGGAACTTTAACAGAAATCAGCAGATTGGATTTGAGACAAATCTTTGAAAGCTAAACTTTTAAAGCCAGACCGGACTGATCCGGAGATAGCTGCATGCCCTTAGGGGTTTACTGGATGTTGCTGACCCTCTGTTTTCTTCTGTATAAAAGAGTAACCACCTTTCAGGTGGCTGAAGGTTTGTTCGGGTGGTGGTTGTGAGGTTTACGAGAAAGGTGCGTTGGTCTTGGTCCCAAGTGCCTGTCGGAGCGAAAGCACCCATCCCTCGTGCACATTCTTTATCATGACACTTTCTGTTGGCGGTGCGTACCAGCTGCTGTTCGCTGGAACGGTGACTTCTGATTTAAACAGGATTCTCCATCTCTTCTGGTATGAAAATTCAGCAAATCCTAAATCTTACCAAAAAGACATGAATCTGAGAAAGGGTTGTTTTTTTTTTTGTTTTTTTTTTTTAATAGTGATGAAAGAGGGGAAATGTTGACATCTAGTGGCTTTCTGACAGAATTACATGCCAACATTTCACTATTACTGCATGCGACCCTTCAGTCCCAATCTAGAGCTATATAGCTTGGTTTACATAGGCTATTCCTAGAAAATTCTCATAGAAGAAAAATTCTGTTTTTTAATATCATATTCTTTGTTACAATTTCCTGGACTCATTTTAAAACAATGTACTGGTAAATTTCAGCACCTGTCCTACAGAAGAACTCTGCACCAGTGATGTGTATCTCCCCCTTTCAGGAGGCAGGGCATCAATAAAACATGACATTGTTTTATTAGTTTTCTCTGAAGGAAGTTACTAATTTGTAAAATATATTTAAACGTGTAGAGCAGGTTACTGCAAGCATTTTTAAAGCAGACTTTTTATTTAGGGCAGTTTTAGATTTACAGAAAAGCAGCTCCCTATTCTTCTGGTACACGTGTCACAACTAATGAACCA
This sequence comes from Ateles fusciceps, assembly GCA_036589455.1. Lineage (NCBI taxonomy): Eukaryota > Metazoa > Chordata > Mammalia > Primates > Atelidae > Ateles > Ateles fusciceps. Next base: position 494,930 of record JAZHEH010001578.1, read on the forward strand.
ACATCAATCTGTTACCATCAGCTAAACTCCACATTTTATTCTGATGTCACCAGAGTACTAGTCAGGTTCTTCAGAGAAGCAGATCGGACAGGATGAGTTAGTGAGTGTGACAGCATTTGTGTGTGTGTCTGTGTGTTTGTGTATGTGGAAAGGGAGAGAGATTTTTTAAAAAATTGGTTCACGTGATTGTGGAGGCTTGGAAAGTCCAAAATCTGCAGAGGTGACAGATTATTTTGGGGTTGCAATGATATTTTAGCAAATAGGTGAATTTGCAAATAGTGAACCAGAGAATTGCAGAGATCGATGAGGTCTACCGTGTGATGGAGGGTCATCTGCTTCACTAAGAGCTCACTTAACTAGCATTAACCATTACCACCACTTTCCCCGGTGCTCTTCCACTCTTCCAGGGTCCACTGTACATTACATGGATTTGTCACGCCTCCTTGGTGTCCTCTCCGAGACAGTTTCTCAGACTTTCTTGTTTTGATGACCAATAGTTCAGAGGAGTACTGGTCGCGTGTTTTGTAGAATGCCTCTCCACTGGGGTTCGACTGGGTTGTGGGCTTGGTGGGGGAAGGCCACAGAGGGGAAGTGCTGTTCTCATCATCTCATCGCAAGGGTGCATGTCAATATGACTCATGGCGGATGGTGCCAGCCTTGACCACCTGGCTCTGGGAGCGCTTGTCAGGTTGCCCCCTGTGAGGTCACCGCCCGCTTCCACACTGCACTCTTGGAGTCAAGCCCCACTCAAGTTGGGAGAAGAAGGTCTGAGGTCTGCCTCCTGGAAGGGGGAGCTACGCATCACTGGTGTGGAGTTCTTCTGTAGGAAATTCACCTCTTCTTTCCCATTTATTGATGTGTTTGCTTCTCTCAGTATGGGCTCATAGGAATTTATTTTGTACTTTAGTTATAGTGCGATAGCACATGACTTGACTTGTTACTTGCGTTGCTCCAGCTCTGGCCGTTGCGGCTCTTGCATGTTGGCTCCTGTGACATGCTCTCATTCTTTTGTTGCTTGTGTTTGTTTTTTGAGCACTTTCCTACAGTCTGGCAGCATAAGATGCTCCAGGTACACTTTCGTATTTCCCTGCCCCAGCCCCAGAATCAGCCACTTCTCCAAGAAACCCTGGTCCGTCTATTGGAGAATGGCATTTGGTGTGGTCTGAATGTTTGTATCCCCCAAAATGCATAGGTTGAAATCTCTCTCCAATGAAGCGGCACTAAGGGTGGGGCCTTTAGGAGGCGATTAGGTCATGATTTCAGAGCCCTTGTGAATAAAAGAGGGCCTAGGGGGCTTGTTCACCCTTCTGGCCATGTGAATACACAGCTGGAAGGCACCCAGACACTGAGTCTGCTGCCACCTTGATCTTGGACTTCCCAGCCTCCAGAGCTGTGGGAAATAGGTAATGGCAAAAACCGCAGTCACTTTTGCACCAACCTAATACATTTCTATTGTTGATAAATCATCCAGTCTGTGGTATTTCGTTATAGCAGCCCAGATGGACTAAGCAGTGTTAGGAATCACGATCTAGGCACTGGAGATGCTCACTGCTACTGGAGAAGCTCTGTGGTTAGAGAGATGACGTAGTTGTATGTATATGTATGTATCTGCAGAGCAAGGACACCGTTCTGATATGTACAACTTTCAGTTTACATGATACCCATGTAAAGCCAGGACTGTTCATACTGGATAAATATGAAAGATGATATGTAATTTTTATATATTATAGTGCATAATATTAAAATGAACTGGTTAATACTCCACCTAACATTTTTTTTAAAAAAAAGTTTAAGTAATTCAATGCTTTAAATGCTGAAAAAAAGAATAATTTAACTTAAAATTTATTATGTATCTATATGCACTTTCCAAAATTTGTCTCTAATTCCCACAAGGAGGACAGTATTATTAGCCTTGCTTTAGCTAACATCTGCTCAAAGCGTTAAGTTACCAGCTCAGGATTGCATGGCTAGGGCAAGACAGAGCCAGCATTTGAAATCAGGTAGATTTTTAGAGGAGTTAAATGTTGCTTATAATTTTTGGAATAATTTTGTATTTTATATTATTAATTTTCAGAGGGTGATCACATAATCACATATACCACTTTTGTTTTTTTGAGACAGTGTCTTGCTTTGTCCACCCAGGCTGGAGTGCAGTGGCATCACCACAGCTTACTGAAGCCTCCATCTCCTGGACTCTAACCGATCCTCCCACTTCAGCCTCTCAATTAGCTGGGACTACAGATCTGTGTGAACACACCAAGCTATTTAAATTTTTTTTTTGTAGAGACAAGGTCTCACTATGTTGCCCAGGCTTTTCTTGAACTCCCAAGCTCAAGAAATCCTCCCCACTTGGCCTCCCAAAGTGCTGAGCCAGTGTGCCCAGTCTATATCATTTATTTTATCCTAATAAATTCTCCAAAGTAGGCTAAGGCAGATCCTATTATTTCAGGAATTGACGTTTCCAATTTACTGACTATAATTACTGGTGCCAGGGCCCTTGCCATTAAAATGTAAAACACTTAATAAGCTAGAAAGAGTTATATACTTTTCAATTCTCATTAGGGTTTAAATAATCAAGGAAAGATGGAAAATCATATGGACTCAGTACAAATAACATTGTATTAGGTTTCTCCAGAGAAACAGCCAATAGGAGATCTGTGTCTACCTCAAAATCTGTATCTATATATATATCTGTATAAAGAGATTTATTACAAGGACTTAGCTGATTGATTATGGAGGCTGACTAGTCACAAGGTTTTCAAGGAGAAAGGCCAAGTTGGAGACCCAGGAGAGTCAGCGAAGTAGTTCCGATCCCTGTTGCCAGTGTCTGTTGTTTTTGCCTTTTTATGAATATCTATTCTGACTGGTGTGAGATGGTATCTCATTGTGGTTTTGAATTGCATTTCTCTAATGATAAGTGATGTTTAACTTTGTTTTATATGATTGTTGGCCATATATATGTCTTCTTTTGAAAAGTGTCTGTTCATGCCCCTTGCCCACTTGTTTATGGGGTTGTTTTTTTCTTGGAAATTTGTTTTTAAGTTTTTTAAAGATACTGGATATCAGACCTTTGTTGGATGCGTGAAATATAAGTGTAAAATACACACTGGATTTCAAAACTTAGTACACAAAAATTTAAAATATCTAATTACTATTTTTTATGTTAAAGTGATAATATCATATATCATTAAAATTAATTGTCCCTGTTTCTTTCACTTTATAAATGTGGATCCTAGAAAATTTAAAAATGCATGTAATTCACATCATATTTCTACCGGACAGTGGTGATCTAAACCAATCCAACGTGAAGATTTTATCACTTTAATCTTTAAGCAAGCAACATAGTTTTAGGTTTTGAAATTTGAGAGAAGAGAAAAACGAATTAAGGAACTGTTCAGGTTTTGAACAGAAGTCACAGGAAATATAAAAGTCAGGACTTGCTGGGTTTGTGAAACTTTGACCATCACAGTCTCTCTGGGCAAAACTGAGAAATGGCCTCTGTGCAAAGATCAAATCTTAGGCAGTGGTAAAGGTGAAATCAAAGGTTTGTCTTATTAAGACGTCAGAGTTAGGGGTATCTCATAGATCCTCTAGGATAAACAATAGGACTTTAAAAAAATCCTAAGAGAATTGTCCCACATCTGTCTCACAGGTGGACCAAGGGCCCATCTCAGAAAGGCCACTGTGGTTCGTGACTAATGGAAGGGGTGAACTCTGATAAAATTCAAAGAAAACCACAAGGTTCATAAGAGAACTATATTGGCAGAGTGATGGAAGTGCCACTGGCTTGAACTAAAAGGGGCACAGAGTTTTGGAGCCCCTTCTCCAGCCTTCTCTGGAAGAAAGCAGGGAGGCTACTCAGCTGCAAACTTAGGCCATTTCTTATCCCTGAGGAAGTCTCAGAGGGTAGAAGCAAGAGCCCAGAGAACAGAGCTAAGTGCTGGGGGAGAAGGCAGGGAGCAGAAGTGAGTCCTCCTCAACGCACAGGCGGCACGGCCTGCTGCAGCCCGCAGTGGCTGCTGTGTGGCTCTGCTGCCCCCTCCTGTTGACAGGTGCCCATTGCTGCGGTCCTGGCTCTGTCTCACCATTGTCAGCTGGGTCTGGGGAAGGTTGCTGCTTTCTCTCTTCAGTTCACAGGTCTTCAGATGTAAAGGAAATACCCCAAGCAGAAGCCTCATCCACATGTGGAGGTGCTTTAGATGATGAAACTTCTGAGCGTCTTGAGAGAGCTGGGGTGTATCGTGCCTATGGAGCGGTATAAATGACGTGTGGCCAGAGGAGGGTTATGGCAGATTAAAGAGGGCTGTCAGTTCTTCCCATTGAGAGGTGGGGTCTGTTTTCCAACTCTTTCATTCTGGGACTGCTTTGATCATGGAGTACAATGGAGGAGACACTGCCAGGTGCAGCCTTGAATAGAGCTGGCAGCTTCTACCTTGCTTTCTTGGAGCCCTAAGCCGCCATGTAGAAATTCTGACTGTTTCAGAATTTCTACTTGGAGGGGCTACTTGGAGAAGCATGGAGGCCACATGAGAGAAGGCACGTCTGAGACCATGCTTCCAGCCACTCCCCCACTGCGTGGTGTAGACACGTGAGTGAAGCCTTCTCAGACCCTCCAGACCAGGCCACCCTCTACCTATATGCCACTGAGTGGCCCCACATGGAGCAGGAGAATCGCTCAACCTGCCAGAATTCCTGAATTCTGTGGATTATGAGCATAGCAAAATGGCTATTGATTTAATCTACTACATTTGGGGTGATTTGTTATGGAATAATAGATATCTGGGACATACTCACACACATACATCCTAGCTGTGTGACCTTGAATATATTAAAGTTTCTGTCATCAGTATTTTCATCAACAAAATAGTGATAATAGTATCTACCTGCTGGTGTTAAGTAATATATGTAAAATAATATATAAAAGTAAAAGCTGGCCTATGTTTGGATCTTGAATGACTTCGTGTTCGATTTTTACTTTTTTTTTTTTTTTTTTTTTTTTTTGAGGCAGGGTCTTGCTCTGTTGCCCAGGCTGGGCTTGAACTCCTGGGCTCTAATGATGCTCCCACCTTGGCCCCCTAAACACTGCAGTTACAGGTGTGAGCCATCACACCAGGCTACTTTCTTTTGTTTCCCTATCATGTCCATCTTCCCGCCCCCTGGCAACATAAATATCAGCAGGGCAGGGTGGACTTCAGATTTTCCATATCCATCAGTTTTCCTGATAGACATGGATACACTTACACACATATCACATATATACACATATATATGTATCAGGATTTAAAATCTCATTGATTTTATAATTTATAACCACTTACCACTTTTATAAAAGTGGGGAGGATCCCAGTGTCCTTAGTTCAACAATGGATTACTGTTTTTTGTTTGTTTGTTTGTTTTTGAGACAGAGTCTCCCTCTGTCGCCCAGGCTGGAGTACAATGGCGCCATCTTGGCTCACTGCAACCTCTGCCTCCCGGTTTGAAGTGATTCTTGTGCCTCAGCATCCTGAGTAGCTGGGATTACAGGCACACACCACCACACACAGCTAATTTTTGTATTTTAGTAGAGACTGGGGTTTCACCATGTTGGCCAGGCTGGTCTCGAACTCCTTATCTCAAGTGATCCGCCCACCTCAGCCTCCCAAAGTGCTGGGATTACACGCGTGAGCCACCCTGGCTGGACTACTGTTTTTGTTATCAGTAGTGGTTTCTTATCATACTGGGGTGGTCCATCAGAAATAAACTGGGCTTTTTACTCAAAACTCAGAAAGGCATGATTTACTTCTGTAAACGCAGGGTATTGAGCAGGAGAAATAATTTGTACCTGTTGAAACTTAGATGGCCTCAGCTCTCAAAGAGACTGGCTATGGCAGGACCGGGATGAAAGGTGTACTGTACTCAGTGAACTAACTGTCATTACTAAAATCTCTGTCGTGAAGCCTCTTCTTAGACCCTCCAGACAGACCACCCTCCACCTGTATATCGCTGAGCGACCCCACGTAGAGCAGAAGAATCACTCGACCTGCCCGTATTCCTGAATTCTGTGGATTATGAGCATAACAAAATGACTTCATTACTTACATATGGAGTGGTTTGTTACAGGGAAAGGCCTGCCTAGTGCAGTGCCCACCCTCTGAGACTAGGCTCAGAAAACGTAGTTCACCTCCGCGCCCTCACCCCTACTTCCCTTAGCATTTGGAAATGACGGCTTGCCAGTTTCACCGGCTCACAGGAGAGTCCAGCTGCTCTGCTCCTGGTGTAATCCTGGGCCTCCAAAACGGAATCAAGCGCATGTTAATAACGCAAGCGGAGGCATGCTCTGGGTGTGCAGGAGGCGTACCGGGCTGTGTGAGCCTGCAGGGCAGGACGGGCGTGGAAGGGCCCAGGTCTTGAGTGTGCGTTCTTAGTTGTAGCGTTCCTGTTGATGGAATAATGGAGCTCGCATTGACCAGATCCAGGCTTCACTTTTTTAAACTCAATCGCCCACTCCCCACCCAGCCCGGTGTCCTCACCCTTTGGTGGGGCGGGGACAGGCGAGATGGTCCTGTGGCTTTTCTTTCCTTCTTAAGTGGGTGAAATCCGATTTGGAAAAGGAAAGGGCAGGCAGCACCTGTCTGCATAGCCTCGGCCCCAGAGACCCCGGAAGGCGTAGGGAGGCCGGGCTGTGCGCTGGGAAGTGGCCCTGGGTTGGGAAACCCGCCGGCCGGCAGGGAGCTGGGAGGGCGCGCCCAGCGGGGAGCCGGGGTGGGCGGGCGCGGCCTGGATTAGCGGGTGGGGGCGGGGGCCGGCGAGGGCGCAGCGCAGCGCAGGGCGGAGGCGGGAGGCGGCGCGGGGCGCGGGCGTGGGGAGGATCTGGAGAGGGAAGGGGCACGCAAGCCTCGCGGACCCCGGGCGCGCCCGGGCCGCCTGAGCTGGGCCAGCGGCGCGGTGGACGCAGGCTCGGGCGGGCGAGGAGCCCCGGCCCGCGGGTTGCGGGGGCCGCGAGCGCGCGTGACCGGCTGTCCGCGTGGGGCCCGCGCGCGGTGCCTCTCCCTGACCGTGCCCGAGCCTAGCTCGGGGCCTGGCGCGGGTTCCGCGAGCACAGGCCTGGGGCTGATCGTGATCGGGTGAGTCTCATCCGCAGCGGGGCTCGCCTTCTGGCCGCTCTGCGGGCGCTGTGCGCGGTGTCCTCTGCCGCGGGCCGGCTGCGTCTGGCCCGGACTTCCCTGCAGGCACCTGGGAATCGTCCGGCCTGCCCGGGCACGGCTCACGCCAAGGGATTCCTCCGTTGCCGCGGCCGCGCCTGGGACTTGCTAGTCTCGGGTCAGGGGGGGTGTGAGTGTTGCGTGTTGAGGAGCAGCTTGCCATGGCCACCCTGGAGTGCCCCTGTGTGCCACCCTGTCCAGAAAACAGCCTGCACTTTACAGTACAGTGCTTATGTCAACTAGGAATAGAAAATTTTGCAAGCTGCTGTCAGTGTTTGACGTTAGAATTTCTACAGAGCAGTATGGCAGAGGCTTGTGGACTGTCAAGAAACAACCTAAAAAAGTAACTCTTTCCCTGACAGCTGGAATGGAGTCATGGAGATTGGAACTCCCCCTTCACCTCCATGCACCAACAAATGAGTGCAACATAGTTTAGTGTCTGCGCTTCAGTCCACCCTACGAAGCCCTGGGTTCTGTCCTCACATCAACAGCCTTGCTTATAGTTAAAGAGCATGGACGGGAACTAGTGTAGAACTTGCATGTCTATGTATTACGTAATAGAAGCTTCATAGACATGCCACCACATTCAAGTTTTCAAACACTTGTAGGACGCATCCGGTAAGTTGTGTACACTTTCTTAGACTGTGTAGGATGTATACTAGTCCATAATTTACATGGGGATTAAAGAGGTTCAGCATTATGCCTGGAGGATCTGTACAATTCTTGGTTAGAAAACAGAAACCGAAGAACTAAAACAAAATGTGAAAGAAAAGAAAGGGATTTCTAGGCTTTGCTCTTAATTCATGACGTTAGTAACTTGTGGTCCTGAAGAGAGAGACATGCAGGTCAGCGGCCTGCGTCCCGGAAGAACTCCATCCCTATCTTCTCTGTGCGCGTGGGTAGTCATTGAGATATGGGCTTGAATTCCCGTTCGCCTAGTTTTCTTGTGTGAATCGTGTGGTCAAGTTTGTATGTTATTACACTGAACTCTGAAGCTCAAAAAATCGCTCAAAAGGAGACACAGAGGGGAAGGGCAGAGAAGAAAAATGATGGAGAAGTGTGGAAGCAGGGGAGGCTTTTTTTTTGAGCTGGAGTCTCACTCTTGTTGCCCAGGCTGGAGTGCAATGGCGCAATCTCGGCTCGCCGCAACCTCTGCCTCCCGGGTTTAAGTGATTCTCCTGCCTCAGTCTCCCAAGTAGCTGGGTTACAGGCATGTACCACCACGCCTGGCTAATTTTTGTATTTTTAGTAGAGATGGGGTTTCTCCATATTGGTCAGGCTCGTCTTGAACTCCCGACCTCAGGTGATCCGCCTGCCTCAGCCTTCCAAAGTGCTGGGATTACAGGCGTGGGCCACCACGCCCGGCCGGAAGTAGGGAGTTTTAAGGCATCCAATTCATAATAATTGGTGTGGCTGTTACCCAGCTACCCATTTCCCCTTCCCCTGCATCCCAAGACTTCCTGGCTTCAGCTCTGCATCCAAGACAGTGAGAAGGATATGGTGTGATGTGAAGTGACGTGAGTCCCTCTGTTTTGTAAATAATTTTCTTCTTAATTTGAAAAGACATTCCACCCCTTTCCCCTAAAAAAGAGTGAATTTCCTAGAGGAAGAAATTATTCATTGAAAACAAAACAAACTGGCATGCCTCCCATTCTGAATTTAGCTCTGACGTTGCACAAAAGGCAGAGGAGGAGCTACAGGCTGGAAAGGTGGTTTTGAGCAGAGCAGATGCTCCATTTGGAGGTGAAAACCATTCGTGGGAACATCAGCTCCCCAAAGAAGAGCTGTGAGTTTTTAACAAGTAAAAAATTATCCAATAATGTCTTGAATCTGGGGAATATTTTCATATCCAGTCACAATGTAATCCAATGTTTCAGGTATAAACCTTCAGCATAATTCTATAGTGAAAATGAATTCTGCATTTGAGTTGCTAATTTCATCTTCGCCTGTTGATTCTTTCAACAGAGGGCATCTTTGTGTGATGAGCATGATTTCAGGTGCTTAGATTAAAAGATGAATGAGGTATCAAGGTCACAACAAAAAGTTAAAAAATGTGAAAAGAGCTATATAACACAAAATGTTATGGGAGGTCCAAAGAAACAAGAACACAGCATCTTCGTAGAGTAGCATGTGATGATGATGACAGCAATGAGAGGCCAGGTGTGGTGGCTCATGCCTGTAGTCCCAGCAGCTTTGGAGGCCGAGGCAGGAGGATCACTTGAGCCCAGGAGTTCAAGATCAGACTGGGCAATATAGCGAGACCCCATCTCTACAAAACATTACAAAGCCAAGCGTGGTGGTAGACACCTGTAGTCCCAGCTACTGGGGAGGCTGAAGGTGGGAGGCTAACTTGAGGCCTGGAGGTTGAGATTGCAGTGAGCCGTGATCCTGCCACTGCACTGTAGCCTGGGCAGCACAGCAAGACCCTGTGTGAAATAATAATAATATAACAATAATAATAGCAGTGAGCAGGTAAACCTGATTTATCTAGCACTGATTAAATACTTCATATATTTTGTCTACAGATGGGGATACTGTGTTCAGGAGAGGAAAAGTAAGTTGCTTGAAGCCTCAGTGGCAGAGTAAATTTGAACCCCCTATGATTATTCTATAGATGTGTGTCATAAAAGAACAATGTTTTAGTTAATTCATCATGCGGAATTTTAAAATTCTTTCTCAATCGTATGTTAACTCATATACCAGTATGTATTTCTTAGTGTTCCAAACAAATCTATTTGGTGTAATTTTTAGTTGATAGTTATTTTATGTTATTAGTATTTGTATGTCTCCCTATAAGGTTATTGAGTCACATGTAAGCAAGAAATAAGTAATGGCTTGAAAGCAACTGAAGAGGGCTAAAGAAGCAGTTTGATAGCATCAGGCTTGTTCTGCATTCTTTTCTCCAGTGCCCTTTCACATCTTTATTCTCTGAGTTACCTGGTTGTACTTAAGATACATAAGAAATAAGGAGAAGAAAAAACATCATATAATTCTATTATTCTCTCTTGCACAAGGCACATCTATGGAAGGCAGAGGTTCTTGTGAATCTGTATATGGTAATAAGTTTGTTTTAAAAAATTCCCTTTGTTGGCCGGGTCTGGTGGCTCACGCCTGTAATCCCAGTACTTTGGGAGGCCGAGGCAGATGGATCACTTGAGGTTAGGAGTTCGAGACCAGCCTAACCAACATGGTGAAACCCCGTCTCTACTAAAAATACAAAAATTAGCTGGGTGTGGTGGTGGGTGCCTGTAATCCCAGCTACTCAGGAGGCTGAGGCAGGAGAATTGCGTGAACCCAGGAGTTAGGTTGCAGTGAGTGGAGATCAGTTAGGTAGCATTATAATTGAAAGCAAAAGCAAACTTTTAAAAAATGCATGCTCAAGTGGTGTCCTTATTAGAAATATTAAAAGTTGAAGTTTTTCCTAATTCATTACCATATCTTATGTTAATATATGTTTTATTTGTAAGGGAAGATAAGATTTCTATTAAAGAACAGAAGTTGTTGATTATTAAACATTAGGAAGATATTTTGACTAGAGGAAGTAAATGTTTTAAGCAGTTCATTGAAAGGACATTTCAATGATTAACAGGAACAGTGCTACACCAGTTAGGCTTAATAGTTTATTTGACATCTAGATATTAAATGGGGAACTAAAACAGAAGAAATACCTTTTATTTAGAAATAATAAATGGCAATGCTAAATTAAAGCGAGTTGGATATCTGTGAGGCTTCTAGGTGAGTTGAAAGAATTTGATGTTTCTTAGTTAACATGGAATTCATGATTTTTTTACTGGAGGTCTTGTTGGGTTTTGCAAGTATAAGGGGCCTGGTCAAGGGACAATTGGGACCTGAAATTCTTGAAATACTGTGAACTGTTTGGGGGCCACTTTCACATCTCTGGCTAAGCCACATAAAGTTAATGTTGGTTTTAGTTCACATAAAAGTGCATGGAAACCTTGATTTTAAGAAAAATAAAAAATGGGCCAGGCACAGTGGCTAAAGCCTGTAATCCCAGCACTTTGGGAAGCCGAGGCGGGTGGATCACGAGGTCAGGAGTTCGAGACCAGCCTGGCCAACATGGTGAAACCCCGTCTCTACTAAATATACAAAAAAAAAAAAAAAAAAATTAGCCGGGCATGATAGTGGGCGCCTGTAATCCCAGCTACTCAGGAGGCTGAGGCAGGAGAATAGCTTGAACCCAGGAGGTGGAGGTTGCAGTGACCTGAGATCATGCCACTGCACTCCAGCCTGGGCAACAGAACGAGACTCTGTCTGAGAAAAAAAAAAGAAAAGAAAGAAAGAGAAGAAGAAGAAAAATGACAAGGTCCTAAGCCTCAGTTTCTTGAGGATGTAGGGTGTGTGTGTGTGTGTGTGTGTGTGCGCACACAAACTTATGCACAGGTGGGCTTGGAGGGATGTGGCAGAAGAAGAGGAGGAACTGTATACAAAAAGGAAATTATAAAAGTCTTAATGAATAAAACTATATTATTACATTAGGGAGACTTTTCATGTTTTATTTCCAGAAGAGGACTGTCCGAAGGACGTAGAAGGCCCAGTTTTTCTGTGAGAAGCAAAGATCCTTTACCTACGCATTTTACAAGAAATGTGCAGAAAGCCATTGATAAATATACCTGGTAAGAATTCATCTTGTTCATTGCTTCAGATTACAAAATCACAAGATGCCTGTAACCAGTGAGGGAAGCAAAATCAGTGATTAGATACATTTCTAAAAGTGAAATGCAATTTTATTGTTAGCCTAGTGTAAACGTCATACTGTAAAAATATTTCGAAATTAGTATACTGTGAAATTAACAAATATATTTAATGAAAGAAAGAGCAAGCAGCCTGAGAGAAGTGAGGCCACTTTAGCAGTCCGAGCCCTTCCAGTAACTGGGATTTCTTTGCCTATGTTCATTCCTGCAGTGAGTCCCCGCCATCGTTTTCCTCTAGCGGAAGCTGTACACCCACAGGAGCCCACACCTCTTGGTCTGGGTCGGCCACGCAGAGCTCCACCACCGGCTCATCCACGGAGAGGGGCTCCATTTATTCCTGGAGGGGATGACGTAGGTCTTGGAATATTTTGGATCATCTTGTAATTACAATTAATAGTGAAGAATTGCTTCTTTATGTTCAATTTTTTTTTTTTACCAATTATAAAAACATGACCTGCATACATACATGTGCATACATATACAAGCATGTACGTGTTACATGTGAAAAGAATAGATCGCCAAGTATGGAGAAAAGTAAACTCGCGATCTCCTGGTCTGTCTTAGCTGCCGGCAGTTTTCTTGTTTCCAACCTGCCGCCAGCTCTCCCGGTGTGTTCCCTGTGACTTCTTAGGTAGTATCCATGGCCAGAAATTCAGGACAAACCCTGACAACTCAATACTTGAATAAGCAAAAAATGTTGGAAAAGTAAAAGTTGTGACAGTCGCTAAGATTAGAGGCCCCCCCCACCCACCCCGACCCTGCATTGCCAACATTCCCAGTCAGATATTTCACCTTCACCTCCTACCCCTAGGGGGAGCTGCTGCCTCTGGCCTCCTTTTGTCTGTGTGAGCCTGGGATTCTGGCTGGGTGAGCTCTGCTTCCGCTGCTCCAGCTTAGCTTGCTCAGGAACTCACTGGCTCTGCTGGCTCCTTCCTCCAAGGGTCTCTGAGAATCCCAGGACACAGCCTTTTGTAATGCCCACCTGGCTACAGCACCTTGGGTGTTCTGTTTTACCTCGTTTGTGCTGCTTTTCTTTCTTCCTTTTCTTTTCTTCTTCTTCTTCTTCTCTTTTTTTTTTTTTTTGACAGAATCTTGCTCTATTGCCCAGGATGGAGTGCAGTGATGCAATCTCCAGGATGGAGGCTCACTGCAACCTCCACCTTCCTGGTTCAAGCGATTCTCCTGCCTCAGCCTCCCGAGTAGCTGGTTTTACAGGTGCGCGCCACCATGCCCAGCTAATTTTTGTATTTTTAGTAGAGACGGGGTCCCACCATGTTGGCCAGGCTGGTTTCGAACTCCTGACCTCAGGTGATCCTCCTGCCTTGGCCTCTGAAAGTGTTGGGATTATAGGCGTGAGCCACTGTGCCTGGCCTCTTTGCTTTCTTTAAAAGTGGTTCTCCACTCCTATAGCACATGTGAATCCGTTTCTGCCTGTAGCTGTGCAGCTGTGATTCTCAGGGGAGTGGGCAGTAGAGGGGCACTAAGGGGCTCTGGAAGGGGCTCAGCTCAGCACTGCTCGGAGGACCTTTCATGCACGCGCCTCCCTCACTTAGGGGCAGCTGCCTCCTTCCTCACCCTTACGCCCACTCACCGTCACCCCTCTAGCCTGCCTTTCTGGGTAGAAGCCTGAGCACCACTGCTTAATTCTGTCTAAATTCTAGGATTCTTTTAGTGTAACATTTAATGGAATTACCAGGGAAATTCATATAAATTCCGTTTATAGAATTAAAAATACTCCAGACCCAGACCCTATAATTGCTTTTCATTTTAATTTTTTAAAATGTATTTACTTATTGATGGGAACTGTTTGCAAAAGGAACAGAATGCTAAAGGGTAGAGAAATGAAAGTGAGCCCTCTCCCATGCCCCAGCCACCCAGTCTCCTCCTAGGAGATAAATATTATTATTAATTTTCCTTTAATTTGTATTTTAAAAGAAATAATTCAACTTCCCTGTAATCTGGTAATCTGGTTTATTATCAATTTGAGAGAGGAACTAACGCAGAGAATAACAAATAGCATTCTATGAAAATCAACCTGCACTGACCATCTGCAGACAGGTATGTCTGACTGAATACACAGTTTCCCTGTGAATTGTGGACATTCCTGTGCTCCTAGAAACCCACATGGCGGGGATCTCGCCGTGGCTTTGAGCTCTAGGAGAGTTGCCTCCCAGATGAGATCATCTAGGAAGGCTGAGAGGTTTTCTGATCTCCAATTTCCTGCAGCCAAGTGCAAGAATCTCCTAAAGCCAGAGGAAAAATCAATACTCAGGCCTCACCCTGCTAACCGGACTTCTTAGGATAACTAAGAATTTTTTAAAAAATTTTTTCCAGTTCATTGATTTAAGGAGGTTAATGGCCCTTTCTACAAAGGTAATTTCCTTTTCTGTGGTATCATCAGAAGAAAAAAAATCTTGTGTTTTGCAGGTGTGCTTAGGTGTGTCAGGCACAGCTCTGTGAGGGACACGTGGCTGCATGTGTGCGCACAGACACACAGATGTGGGCGTGTCTGTGTGTCTACACCAATGTCTATGTTAGTGTGAATACCTCCACCTATACCTACATCTGTGCAAAATCTCGAGTCTCATAACTCCTGAGGTAGAAGTTTTCTCTATTCAACAGTAAAAGAATCTAGGCTCAGAATGAGATGGGATTTCTCAGAAAGGTGACAGCTGGAGCAGGGGTGTGTCTGACTGCAAAGACACCTTCTTTTTACCATGTGTTGCGCCTGCGTACATCGTGGGTCACATTAAACATATAAGTAGCATTGACTGAGAGGGCCAAGCTTCTGTCACTTTTAGTGTTTTAACTAATGTGCATTTCTGCTTCAGGAATTTGATGAAGCCAGCACACAGACCGTGCAGCGGTTATTCTGGGAGGTGGAGGAAATGCTATTTGAAGGGAAAGTGAACCCTCAGACCCAGAGTCTGCTGGCCGAATGTGGGGAGTGGACAAGAAGATCCCTCCATCTGAGGTGGGGCCTTGTTGGTGGAAGTTCTCTGGGGTGGGTTTTCGAAGCACCCACCCCTGACCTGCCTTGATACAATCAGTACATTTGGACTGAACACACCTGCCCAGCCAGAGTGTAGACACAGAGCACAGTCCTTCACTGAGAAATCACTTCCCTTGTTATGGTGTCTGAGGAAATACTGAGACATTCCAGTACTCATGTGCCTTTTAATTTGCGAGAAGCAAATTCAGCTTGTCCTGAGAAGGGCATTGCACATATGATGATTGCAAGAACAGTGGAGGAGGCCACCTCTTACCTTCACATTCACTACGTGTGAGCAGCACGTGTCTGTCTTCATCCCAGAACACAGCGAGGGCAGGCAGTGATTATCGCTGGACAGCTGGTGAGATGCGTCTTCCCATCTCACCCCATTCCCTGTGTAGAGAGGGTAATGTATTATTTATTTTTTTTGAAGATGGAGAATATGGATTGGGAATGAGGGCAAGCTTTTCTTTCAGTCACTCAGCCAGCTTACTGGGGGACAGTTTATCAGAGTTACCTGAGTTCCTCTAGATTCTATCTGGGGAGGATAAATTAGAACACTCATGTAAATGTGGCTGGATTTTCTGGTTACATCGACTAGGTAACTTTTACAGAAATCTTGACCAACTAGATTTTTTTCTTTTCAATCCTTAATAAGACACCTGCATTAAAGAGTATGATGTGTCCACTAGATACCAATTGTGGACACTCACTTTTCTGGGTGTGGTCACTCACCAAAAACTCAGGAGCTCAGACTTATTCTTGTCACTGCCATCTTTCATCATTGATAGAAATGGAGGGGAAGGTAGAAAAGGCAAGACTGCAAAGTATATCAGCCCAGTGTGCGTATTTATGTCTTTTTATTCCTGTTATGTTTGGGTTTAACTGTGTGTTAGTTAATGTATATGGAGAGCTTTTATGTGCCTGGTGTTGCCTTAGACATGTGAGTCTGTCATACATGATCTCTTAGCCATTGTCAGCCCTGCAAGGTAACCGTTATCATCCTGTTTTGCAAAGGTAAGACAGAAAATCAAATCAGCCTGAGAACCTTGCCTGAGACTGAGTCAGTGGAAGAACAATCTGGCCTAAACTCTCAAAGCCACACTATTCTGTGATGCGTGATGCTTCCCACGTACCCATACACACCTTATCATATCATACACACGCCTGCAAAATCACTGTCTCCTCCTTTTAAAATCCCAAAACATTTTCCCTTGGTCTGATCCAAAATGTGAGTCGCTTGTCTTTTACCTTGCAGAGTATTAGGAAGACAACTGATCCTGCCCACTGACGAAGGCGTCCAGCATTTCCAGGGCAGCGCTCCTGGCTCCGCGGTCCACAGACCCCCACTCAGCGCCTGCAGAAACAGCAGCAACATCAGAGAGTATGTTCCGATAAGCTACTCTCAAAAAGTATTGTTAGCTGTGTTTTAGTTACACTTTTACATGCTTCTCTCATCCACAAGCCTCAGCACCGCCCAGTTTGGAAATTTAGATTCTAATGAAGGGCAGGTACAGAGAACAGTTTTTACAAGATGCTTTTGATTCTGAATTGACAACAGGTGTATGTGTGTGTATATATACATAGATATGTAAAATATATCTGGAGTACACATGCACACACGTGGTAGTTACCTTCCACGTGTGTCCAAAGGCGCTGTGAAAGCTGGACTGGGTGCAGGCTGGAAGCCGCCCCACTGTGATGGAGTGTAAGCTCCAGGCAGTGGCAGCAGGAGAAATGAAGCTCTGTCCTGCCATCTGTTCACTAGCAGATTTTGTTGACTCTCTTTATGCACTCACACATATTTGGTGTGCCGTGACACAATGTGATCCCTTCACTGCAACCAAAGACGGTAGGAACTTATAGAATACTACACAATGTGATCCCTTTGCTGCAACCAAAGAGGGTAGGAACTTATAGAATACTTTAGGTTTTAGAAGCCCTTAAAATTTTTAGTGATGCCTGTGTTCAAGTGTTTTTAAGGATTGGAGTTTTTTCCAATGTCATAATCAATAGTTTTTGGGGGGGGATTCTGTACTTTACAGATAATTTAGTTTCACCATAATCATTTAAGCACTGGATTCTTGGTATTGTATGAACTCCCATGGAGAATCTGTTTTTTTCCCCTAGGCTGTGCATCTTTGGCTCTCAGTTAGTCCCAGCAGCACTCACAGCCTCTGCCCTGCCAGGCCCTGATGGTAGAGGGATTGCTGACCTAGCAGCGCATTCATCGCTGGAAGAAGAGGTTTACCTTGTGGAGGGGAAAGATCGAAGAGTATTTTGCTTTTGACAGAAAAGAGAGGTAAATAGGATCTTACTTGACATTGACCCCCTAAAATAATATTAATTTATTTGACATTTATTGTTATTGTATGCTCGTTTAGTGTTTTGTGCATTTTTTACTCACCCAAAAGATTTCCGTTCTTTCAGAGTAATGAACTCCCCCAAAGCTTTTAGATTCCCAGCAGGAGGTGCACATGCGGGAACGGTGAAGAGCGTGTTCAGCATGCTTGTGCAAGCAGACAAGGCTCCTCACAGCCCTGGTCCCAGGGGCTCCAGGTTCTCTATCACTGGCTGCCCGAAATGGCCCACACGGCGTTCCCGCCTCTGCACTAAATGCGTATTTTGTTCCTAATCAAAAACTACAAATATTACCTGATAAAAATGTGCCCCATGATTGCAAATTGATACATTATAAGTAACACTGATAAAAACAAGTCTTAACAAATGTAAGAAGACTGATATCAAGCATCTTTTTTGACCTCCGTGGTATGAAACTGAAAGTCAGTAACAGGAAGAAAACTGGAAAAGTCACAAATAAATATATGTAAACTAAACAACCAGTGAGTAGGTCAAAGAAGAAATCAAAAGGGAAATCAGAAAACACACTGAGACAAATTAAAATGGAAACACGGCGTATTAAAACCAAACGTATGGGATACGATAGAAGCAGCTCTAAGAGGGAAGCTTGTGGCAATAAATGCCTACATTAGGAAAAAAGAAAGAGCTCAAACCAGCAGTCTAACTTTATACCTGAAGCAATGAGAAAAAGAGCAAACTAAGCCCAAACTTAGCAGAAGGAAGGAAATAACAAAGATCCGAGCCGAAATAAATGAAAAGAGACTAGAAAAAAAGAAAGATCAGTGAAACCAAGCATTGCTGTTTGGTTTGGTTTTATTCCCCACCCAGTTTTATTCATGTGTAATTGACAAAAATTATATATGCTACAAAAGAGCAATGCTGTTTAACCAAGAATATGTGTATTAATATATGTATACATGTACATACATGGATGTGTGTGGATAGATAGAATTATTTTAACTCTAAGCATTGATATTTTAGTAATTGGAGTGGGTTTTTATCCTTAGTGATGATGACCGTCTTGAACAAAAACCAGCTCAGCTTGGTAGGAAATGGCGCAAACTCGGACTTCCTCCTGTTTCCCCTCATGACTGTGTCAAAGATGCAGTGACAGCAGAAGTGTTTGACCATGTCTGGGCAAATATGGTAGAACTTTTGCAAGAGCTGATTAGAAAACACTGGAAAACTACACTCACAGGTACTTACGTGCAGAATTTGGCTTAATGAAAGAGAAACAAAATCCCTGCTCCTCAGCCCTGCGCTCCTGCTCCTCAGCTTGGTCATACCTAGAACATGGTCAGTGAGAAGACAAGTGGGTGTTCTGACTTTACTCACGAGTGATCTTTAGTCCCTTCAAAAAGGACGATACTGTTTTTTGCATTATAAAAAATAATGCAGTGCTGGCTGGGCGTGGTGGCTCACGCCTGTAATCTCAGCACTTTGGGAGGCCGAGGCAGGTAGATCACCTGAGATCAGGAGTTCGAGACCAGCCTGGCCAACATGGTGAAACTGTCTCTACTAAAAATACAAAAATTAGCCAGGTGTGGTGGTGCATGCTTGTAATATGGCTACTTGGGAGGATGAGGCAGGAGAACTGCTTGAACCTGGGAGGCAGAGGTTGCAGTGAGCCAAGATTGTGCCATTGCACTCCAGCCTGGGCAACAAGAGCAAAGTCCATCTCAAAAAAAAAAAAAAAAAAAAAAAAAAAAAAAAAAAACCAGAATGCAGTCAGGCATGGTGACTCACACCTGTAATTCCAGAACTTTGGGAGACCAAGGCAGGAGAATTGCTTGAACCCAGAGGTTCAAGACCAGCTTGGGCAACATAGCAAGACCCCATCTCTTCAGAAAATACAAATGAAAAGTTAGCCAGGCGTGGTGGTACATGCCTGTGGGCCTAGCTACTTAAGAGGCTGAGATGGGAGGACCCCTTGAGCTCAGGAATTCGATGTTAAAAGTGAGCTATGATCACGCCACTGCACCCCATCCTGGGCAACAAAGTGAAACTATTTTCCCCCACAAAATAACTGCGTATGATTGCAGTCTGGAAAACACAAAGAAATACACAAGAACAAGGCTAGAAGTCACTTTTTTTGTTATAGTAAAAAACAATTAATCGCTAATAATGAGATATTTGTATTTAATTATTCATGACATCATCTGTCATGTAAAATGTAAACATAGCTAACTGAATAATCCCTTAATTGTCTTATTTCAACATATAAAATGTTCTCTAAACTTAACATTGAACAGAAACAAATCATAAAAATGTCGGTGATGGACATTAATGACTAGTTTTATTAATCAATTTGTGCAATAAGGCCATAATCCTGTTAACCTAAATCCTGTTCTTTTTCTGGTATTTAAGGGACTGGTTGGGCTTTATCATGTGCTGAGACTCTTTGTTGCCCACTGTGTAATCTGTTTCTCCACGTCCCACTGTGACTCCAGTCATAGCAGCCGGTTGCTCCATGGGGGTCTCTGCCCTCCGTAGTAATGAGCGTGGTGGGCATAGCATGGACTGGTGGTAGCTCAAGAACAAATATTCTCTTTCAAGAGTGAATTATCAGTATTTGTATTAGATAATCTGATATCTCTGGGAATGCTGATTCTTCTGTTGACACAGAAGGGGAAAAGCAGAGAGAAAAATTGAAAGTTGTTGGAAACAGATTTCCGCATGCCCTCGTTCCTTGCGCTCAGGCTGATGGAGCCAGTGGCCCCGGGTCTGGAAGCTCTGAGGCTCGCAGCGTCTCCCTGGCTTCTCATCTGAACCCACCCCAGGTTGGTGTTTTCACACCCTTCTCTCTCTCTTGCCATCAGTCTGTGTGTCTCTCACCTCAGTTTGTCAAGAGCGTTGTTCTGTTGAACTGTAGTATTGAGGTTTTTGGGGCTACTTTCCACACAGCCTGCAGCAGGGGCCACGCAGGCTTTCCATGGTAACTTAAAAAGAAACCTTCGCAATATCACAGTGCCCGGAGTTCTTGATGTCCTGCCCACGAAGGAGGAGGATGTCCTCAGGTTCCTGGCAGTAGGAGCCCACGCAGGCAGCACCGCCCTTGGCTTCCAGATGGAGAAGTGCATCCACGAAAGGAACAGCGATAGCATCTCCATCATAAATCTGAAAGGACCTGAGAGAAGCTGCTGCTGGCAGCTCGTGCCATTGTTGCTGTTGAAATCCCCTGCTGATGTCCCTGTCATGTGCTCTGGGAATACTGGCCGGCGGGCTGTGCTGAGGTTCACTGCTGCCACCGGAGCTACTCCAACTGCTGGCCGCTTCACTCAGCCTTCACTCACCAGATCCAGGCAGCCTTTCGGGAGCCGTGTCTGCTGGTGTTACTGATCCCAGAACAACCACCAGCCTGTCACAGAAGCGTCCTGGGCTAGCCCACCTCCCATTGCTCTGTGGAGCGCAGATTCTCCTCGGCGCTGTGTGGGAGAGCTGCCACCCCTGCAACAAGGGGAGCTCGTTCAGTGGGCCTGAAGGGGGTGGCTGCTGGTTCAGGAAGTTCTGAGCATGCGTGGCACCGTTCCCCAGGAACACACCACACACCGTACACATACCCCACACATCATACACCATACATATACCCCACACATCATACACCATACACATACCCACACACCATACACATACCCCACACATCATACACATACACATACCCCACACACCACACACATACCCCACACACCACACACATACCCCACACACCACACACATACCCCACACACCACACACATACCCCACACACCACACACACACCACACCCCATACAAACACATACCACATGCACACACACTACACACACCCCACACAGCAACACACCAAACACACACACACCACACACCATGCACACACACACTGCACATGCACACACCAACATACATGCACACACCACATACACAAGCACACCACACACACCACATACACACCATACACACACCACATGAACACACAACCCACAACACATCAACATAGGTGCTCTGGGGTTCAGAGGAAAAATATACTTTTCACAGAGTACGGTAAGATGTGAGCCAAGCCTTAAATGATGTAGGTGTGATTTGTTAAGATGAGAAAGGAAGGGAGACTCTTCAAAGCAAAAGCAGAACTGCACACCTGGCACAGGAGCATCCAAAGCAAAGACCTTTGTGAGACTGAAAGGACAGAGGCCGGAACAGCACCTGTGCCTCGGGGCCGTGGGGAAGCAGAGTGCCTCGGAGGCTTGTTTCACTCTTGGTGGAGGGGCTTTGCAAAAAGTCTCTGCCTTTCTGTTCTGAAGAAACTTTTGGAATCGCTACCTGCTTATCGTATTTTTTGGTTGCTTTAAACCGCTCTGACAATTTCAATACAACATTCTCTACTTTAAAAATAGAGGTCGTATGAATATCACAGAAAGAACAGTTGATGATAATATAGAAAGAACCTTTAAATATCAGGCAAAATAAATAGACCTGAAAAATATAGAAATTCTAGAAGCTGAGGACTTTTTCAAATAGCTGTTTTGGTTTTATAATTCTTTTGTTTGGATAAATGTTAAAAAATAAATGGAAAGCAAAGTGAACAGAGTAAAAATAGAGCCTGCTAAGAAATGCTGAAGGTGTTCTAGGGGTAATTACAGAAGTTCTTAAGTTATTCGTCTACATGTGATTCTGGTTGCCACATCTGTTCATGAACTAGAACAGAATTCCAGTCCCGGAAATCCTGTTCTCGTGAATCTAAATATTACTATTATTTTTAAAGTTTTAAGTTTTACTTTACGTTAGGGATACATGTGCAGAATGTGCAGGTTTGTCACGTAGGTATACGTGTGCCATGGTGGTTTTCTGCACCCATCAGCCTGTCATCTAGGTAAACGTCATATTGTGGGACTGAAGAGGGAGTTAAGAATCACTTAGCCATTAGCTCGTGCTTTTACAAGTGTCATCTAATTCAGTTCTCACAAGAGCTCTGTGAAGCTGGTATCACTTTTCCCCAGTGTAAAGAGGAGGCCGTGAAAGTTCCAAGAACAAAGTAAGCGTTCCGGAATTACTGACCAGGAAGTGGTTAGAACGGGATTCAGACGGAAGCTTCTCCAGAGCTCATGCGTGGGCCCCAGGCATCTCACTGACTCTGGGAAGAGAACCCCGGCAGGTGTGGAGGGGGAGGACAGGAGAGGTCGTGGGCAGGCAGGCCAGCGAGGGGGCCTCCATGCCTGGCCTGTGCTTCTCCTGGTCCTCTCTCTGCCTTCCTCACGCTGGAGTTACCAGAGGCTGATACACATTGACCATCAGAGCTCCCTTGCCCTTCAACTTCCAACAGAGACTGAAGCCCAGCTCTGCTTCCCTGCGGCCTCCCTGCCAGGTCACCCTGGGCCGGCAGCGCTCCTCCCCCGTGCAGCTACCCTCTCCGGTACAGGAACCTCTTCCTCACTTCTGGCCACCTTAGGCCAGGTGTGCTGAATGTCCCCATGGTTAGGAGCCTTGGGGAATTAACCAATTCGTTGTTCATGTCTCAGCCCACATCTTTATAAAGTACCCCCCTTTATTAGCTTTTCCTGTAGTTAGCCAGTGAGTGTGCCGTGTGTTTCCTGCCGATTTCTGACAAGCATCGGTCTGGAGCGGCACTGGGCAGTTGTAATTTTTTTTTTCTTTTTTTTTACTGTTCTCAGGTTCATCGCTTCTCCAACAATTTTTATAGTGACATGAATGGCATCATGACAATTCGAGCAAAACCACTTCAGCAGAGACCTACCTATTTTCCTGACAGAACGCAGTACGTGTCAGTATCGGTATCAGTCGTAGTTACCCAGCTTCTTCCTTGTGCTGGACACACTGCAGCACTGAAGACTGCAGGGGACATGAGATCACGAAGGTCCCATTTAATCCCATGCTTCAGATGTGCCTGAGCACATCCCGGGGGAGGGTGGAAGAGCAGAAACAGGCCCTTCCAGTGCCAACCACAAAGCAGTGACTATCGTGCATTTGGTTGGGAGAGACAGAAAAAGGAGAATGTAGTCATGAAATCTTAATCTTGTGGGCTTGACTGTTTGATTATTCACAATGAAAACCTTAGATCTCTTCCTGTGGATGTTTCTTCATTCAAACAGGAAATGGTAGGTCTTTCTATTCATTCAACCAGTTCTCACCAGTCTGTTCTAGGTGTCAGGCACCGTCTGAGCAGTGCTCACCCAAGCACAGGCAGGTGTGTTGCCTGTTCTCACAACACTTGCATCTGAATAGCTCACAGGATTTCCTTCCCCCAGGAATGAACAGGAGGACAAACCATCAGGTGGAGGGGCTGGTGCGCTCTCCTCCGCACGGCATGGACTGGGACGGGCCTCAGACACTCACGGATTACTAACTTCTGCAAAGAAAACACCAGTGCCATGGAGGCTGCCTTCTCTTGTTTCAGATTCACAGAGACTAAAAACCCCCAATGTCTATAGTGATGAAGTTCTTCGGGGAACAAAACTGTAAGTCTTGTTTCTCTCATGCTCAACTAAGGGTCGCACAGGACCTAGATGCTTGTCAGTTAGGGTCTGTGGATCATTCCCACGCAAGGCATCCAATATCCAGTGATATGTAGACACTTTTCTAATGATCTCTTTGACTATTTAACATTCAGCTTGCTCCAGGGGTCTACTTCGCTGTATACTGGGACATAAGATCAGGCTGTCTCTGTGACACAGGCAGAATGAACCTCTGATGGTGGGGGTGACCTTGGGTGGATTTCAGTGGCCTCCTCTGTAAAACAAATAATTAGTTAATGCCTTTAAATTACATATTTAATACTTTTTAAGGGGAGGTTTAAATAAAATAATGTATGTAAAATGCTATAAAAATAAAAGGAATATGTCCGTATTGGATTATCTTTAAGGATGCACTTCTCTCTGTGGAGTTTCAGCAAAGCTTTTGATCTCAGGGATTCACGTCCCACCGTGGCCTCATTAGAAAGGTCCTTGTCTCTTGCCCTCCAGCTAACTTACCAGTATTGGCCAACACTTACATTGATAATAACAGCTAATATTTGCTGATTGCTTTCTTTGTTACCAGCACAGGTAAAGGAATTACATTTGTGATCTTGTTTATTCCCCAACGCAAACCTTTATGTGGTTGGGACTGATGCTATCCCAAACCTGAGATGAGGAAATGGGCGAAGCCTACCAGAGGTCCTCCCCCAGGGAGAGGCTGAGCTGGGCACACTCACACCCACAAGTGCTCTCAGGCTTTGGAGACCACCCACTGGAGCTCCGGCCTGCAAGGGAGGAGTTACTAGGAGCTGAGCTCAGGAGTGGGCGGTTGCCAATGCTTACCTGGCAGCTGGATTCTTTCCAGACGTAGTCATCATAAACCCCCTTTCAGCTTTTTAATAGGTGCCTGTTCCTTTCACAGTTGGAGGCTGATGTCCAGCTGTGTTAGGTCTGCTGTGCTGATTCCTTCGAGATCCCTTTGCCTCTTCTGCCTCGCTTCCCTGGTGCCCATCAGCAGCACACAGCAGGCTCTCTCCTTCTGCGCCAGCCTTCCTGGGCCCCACTGTCACACTTCATCAAATGGAAACCCATCTCTGCTTCCTACCGAGATACATTCAGATGCCTCTGATTGTACAAATCCCTCCGTGTTCTGACCCCTCTCTCCCTGTAGGCTGGTGATTTTTCAGCTCTCTTTATGACTGCCACCCTGAAGAGCCCTTTTAGACCGTTCTCCCCCAGTTGCTCTCCCACGCGTGAATTGTAGTCCCACAGACAGGCTGTTTGTGTGCATAGCTGTGCTCTACATGTAAGAGGGAAGCTGCAGCTTCACAGGGACAGCGCCCGTCCTGTTTCATCATGCCACCTCACCTGCGTCCCCCGGCTTCTCACCCGCCTGGATTCTGGCCTGCCTCATGTTTTCTCTGACCCCCACACACACCAGCTCTGCATCCTCTCACCCTCTGTCTTTCACTTTTATTGAGATAACATTTTCCCCTAATTATCAGAGTGCTGCAAGTTTCCTGGGAAGCATCAGGATAGTACCACAAATAGCAGACATTGAAGACCTCCTGTGTGCCCATCACACAGAAACATAGAAATCACAGCTCTTGGCAGATTTCCTGTCACTTGCCGGTTATCTGTTTGCCCGTGTGCTCAGTTGCATGACGCTTTGTTGCAGGTTGACTGGTGTAGACCACGTGGCTTCCCCCTCTGGGTCAGACCTCACGGAGCAGGTTCCCCCTCGATAGGCACAGAGACCAGGGAGCAGAGCACAGCCGTTCCTGGATCCCGCCTTGTTTCTGTAAGACAGAACTCATTCTGTTTAAGTGGACCGTTTAGGCAGTATATTGGAAAACAAACAAAAACAGCCTTGGCACTTCCAGGTGAAATTAGTAACGAGATCTGAGTAGCTGTATTCAAACGCCTTCATAATCTGTTTCTAGAAAGTAAATGGCTTGTGCGAATTTGCAGGGAGTGACAGGTTAATTCACCATTTTGTGAAATAAAAGCATGTCTTGAACTAAATCAGAAAGTCCAGGTGTCACGGAAATATCTGATAAGATGGTGTAGCAGAGAAGAGAGCATGAGATTTGGTCAGGAGACAGGAGGGCCGTGTGACCCTGCCACAGAAACTCTCTTCTGTGATTTGGTACAAGTCACTTTAATCTACCTGGGCCTTAGTGTTCTCCTCTATAAAAGGGGATTCATAATTGTTAACCCCAAAGAATTGTTAGAAGGATGAAATGAACTCATCGGTGTTAAATAATTCCTGATGTGAAATCATGAGCTCAGGAAATTCTGACCCTGGTCATTTTTAGCAGGTCTCATTTTTACAGCCAACCTTTGCCATGTCTATTGCAGTGGGGGGACGATACCTCTGGGCTCAAACTCCCCCTCAGCCATGCAGTCACACAAGGTCTGGGGGAGCATGCTGCTGCCGGTACCATAACCAGTGGCTTTCAGCTTTATAGCCACCCCTCACTCACTCTCACACAAGTAACTGGTCTCTGTTCATTTTATACAACACGAAGGACCCCTGTTGTAGGAACATAAAGACATAGAGGAAAACCCTGCCTGGGGCAAGGTTTTCTCGTGTATTTCCTGTGCCACCTTGAACACAGCAGTAGAACCCATCCCCAGAAGGCCAGAGTTGCAACGTGTTAACGTTTAACCTTTGAATAACTCCATTTTAAACAAGGTGAACATCACATTAAAAAGCCTGATACTTCGCAAATGCGGGATTACATTTCTATTATGGTTTCATATTAAGAGATGAATGTGGTAAAGGTTTTTTATCTCTCTTTCCCTGTGGTGACACTATCATTTTATCAGGTTTAATAGTGCAGTTACATAATCAAAATATATCTCATCAGGTATTTATCCTTAGGAGACCTGATCCTTAGTAATGTCTAACTAAAAGTTTCCAAATAAATGAGTGAATGATTGAGCATGTAGAGATTTTCTTTTGTGTTTTTAAGGATTGCATTTATTTTAAACGAGAACATATTATCCTTCATTTAGTACAGAGGAAAGCATCCACAAAACCGTGTGCTGAGTGCCATGCCTGATGGTGTAGAACGGTCACCTCTTCGAGAAACAACGGCCACCGTGGAACAGCTGTCAAGGCCCAGCACAACCCATGCGTTCCGGGTGGGTGCTCTGTTCGCTGTAACTTTCATTTTGAAAGACATTTGAAAACAATGAAACTTGTCCCTGATGTTATTTTTCTTCCAACAGTTGGATGCGCCTCGAAAAAGTTCATTCACACAGATGGAATTTGCTGCTCACACATGGACGGGTCACGGTATTTTGACAGGTCAGCTTTTCTCCATATATAAATAAAGTGATGTAATAGGTGAGATTTCAAGTTTCAGAAAGTGAAGTGGAAGATGATCTACCTTGATAAGCCTGTTTTTCTCATGGAATAGCAAGTGTTTGTGGCCGATGGCCTGACCTCAGAAACCTCAATCACAGAGCACACCTGCACAGACACAGCCTTACTTACCTGCCCTTAGGTCAGCAAGGGGAAATGCCCAAATGCTGTCAATGAACTGGGGACCTCACTCTAAAAAAAAATGCTGTCTCAGGAGCAGTCAGTGCCTCTGTTTGCTATAGAGTTTTCATGCTCTATTTCTAAATGAAACTCTCATCTCAGATTCTCTTTGAAAATCGAATGCTAAAAATGCGTGAGAAAGTTAACACAAATTTGCTAATTACTTTATAAAATAGGGTTTTACAGATAAATGCATCTTCTCAGCCTAGTGTGTTGTTTGCAGGATAAAGTTCTAATTTGAATACCGGCCAGTGGCGTTTCCACTTCCAGTTACCGACACTTTTTTCGGGGGCGGTAGTGGGGCCTCACCAGGAGGTGTGCTGCTCGGGAGTCTGATGTGGGATTTCCACCCTCGCTCTGCTACCGGCTGCGCAGCCCTAGGAATGTCCCAGTCTCTCTGGGCCTCAGCTTCCTCTTTTATAACAAGCTGGGTAGATAAAATAACTACTGGAAATCTGTGAAAAGCACCTAGCTAGATACCAGCCATACATTGCTCGAAGATTATGACTTATGATCGTTCCCATTATAGATAATCTGAAATGTCAGGGATAATTTATTGTTTTACAGGGAATCTTAAAGGTATTATAATTCTAAAAGTGAATCGTGTAGAATGTAAGCCTTGTACAGCGCAGATCTGTGGCAGCTCACAGCAGCCCCTTCTGCAGTCCTGCAGTGCATCCATGCCAGGGATTCTCCAGCTCTTTCAGGTCTGCTCCTGTGCTAATAGCTCTGGGCTGCTGTGCCTTTCTGTTGCTTTTTTTGTGGTTGTATGTCCTTCAGCAGCATTAGCGGCCGTTCTCATGGCAACGGCTCATTGTCTAAAAGGCAGCCATGCTACATGGTCAGGTGTTGCTTTTTTTTTTTTTTTGAGATGGACTCTCACTGCAATGCCCAGGCTGGAGGGCAGTGCTGCGATCTCGGCCCACTGCAACCTCTGCTTCCTGGATTCAAGCCATTCTCCTGCCTTAGCCTCCTGAGCAGCTGGGATTACAGGTGCCTGCCACCACACCTGGCTAATTTTTGTATTTTTAGTAGAGATGGGGTTTTATCATATTGGCCAGGCTGGTCTCAAACTCCTGACCTCAGGTAATCCACCCACCTTGGCCTCCCAAACTGCTGGGATTACAGGCATGAGCCACCATGCCCGGCCCAGGTGTTGCTTTTAACACAATTGTAGATGCTTGGGGGAAAGTAGGTGCCCAAGTTAGCTGATTAATCATCGACGGTGTATCAAGTGCTCACTCAGTGCCAAGGTCTGTGCTAAAGGCTGGGATTCAAACACCAGGGGGTGTTTCTGTCTGTGCCTCAAGGAGCATTGAGCCTGGCAGGGAAGCTGGAAAAGGCTGTGAGAGGGCGAGCAGGACCACCTGGCTCCCCTGCCCGGTGGCTGGAGGGCACAGAGGCTCCCTGCAGGAGATGGCCATCACGAGGAATGAGAGAGAAGCGGGTGAGGGCTGACAGACGTGTCTGTGGATGGCCAGCGGCGGGCGGTGCTGAGAGAGGGAATGGGGAATTCTGACGCGTTTGCTTTTGGGGATGCTGACTGCAGCACGCCGAGTGGAGGTGTCCAGTAGGTAGTTCGGCACACATAAGTGGAGGTTTGGACAGGGAATTGGGTTCTGAACTTGTTTCAAATCTGCACTGTTAATCATTCACCAAATGCCAGGTCCGTGTATTCTCTTATCAGTAACTGTTTTTTTTTTTTTGCTTTAAAATAAGCTATTTACTTTTTCTACAATTATAAAAATAACACATTATCAAAATAGACAACTTGCAAAACACAAAAATCCACCAAGGAAAATACAACCAAGGCCCCCTAATCTCACCGCCTAAAGAGAACGCCGGCTCCAAGGCGTGAGCTCTGTTGAAGGTGCGATGCGGCCCAATGCAGATGTCGCAGGCTGGAAGTGAGGCTGCAAATCGCCCACACACGCAGATCAGGAGGCCTAAGTCTTGTCCTTCAGAAACGAAAAGCCACGTCTCTCCTCCCGAGCACTCTGTCACGGTCAGCCCACCACGCCGCTCACGCAGGGAGCCGCCTGTCTGACCACCCGCTTAGGCACTCACCACGATCTACTAAGACATTGAGGAATGAATTAAAAACCAGAGTGGATTCATGGTGACCCCTTCGGAATGTCACTCACTGCTTTCTGGAAGAGGAGAAGTGGGTAGAGCCAGTGTGTGGGGGACTGCAGTGACCCCACGGGTGCCCACAGGAGGTCCATTAACACGTGCGGTCACATATGGCCACTTAACTCCTGCAGGACCCAGGGAACAGTCCATACCTGTCATCAGCGCTTCACTGCCTCTTAAATACTGACCCACGACTAAAGAGCTATTAGAAGGGAGAATGCAGCCGCCCAACGCACAGCTCCAAGACTTTCTGCATCTATAATGACAGGCTAACATTGAGTTCTTTGGTTCAGAATATTTCCCCTCCTTAACCATTTTTTAATACTGCAAAGCTCAGTGTGAAGGGAATGTCCAGGCTCCCTCAGGATCACTCTGGCTTCTCCTCCCTTCTACCCTGTGCACAGGAAAAATGGCCACAGGGAACTCCCTGGAGCTCTGTCTGGCTCCATAGGACCTGTGCACCTGGGAAAGGAGGGCACAGACACTTCCTGCACATTCTGGAGAAGGCCATGCCTGGTGGTGGTGAGAGACACAGACCTTGGCACGGAAGTCCTCGCTCTGCTGCTGGCTGCTGTGGGACCAGGCATTCCCTACGGGTCCCAGCTTCCCCATCTGTAAAATGGGCTCCTGAAGGGATGAAATAAAACACGGAGCATATAACGTGGTGCCTGGTGCATAACAAGCCTCAACGTGTCCAGGGACTCATCCTGATCACCCATGAGCCTGTTTCAGGTCAGCTCTGTCTCATTTCAAAAACAAAACAAAACTGTGCCTTCAAGATCAGGCTCATGGTGACCCTGTCCCGGGCCAACCCCGCCTAGAACCAGCCAGGCTTGTGCTGCTGGAGAGGACTGGCCAACCCAATGCACTTGCCCTCGGGACCAGCAGTGAGCAGCCTGGTGAGCTCTGAGCCCGCAGAGCAGGCGGGGCGCCCAACAGGCAGGCTGTGCGCAGAGGCCCCTGGGCCACCGAGGGGGCAGAAAACCTCAGGGAAAAGGAGGTCCTTTCACCCGCCAAAGTGGAGGCTTCCCCCGCTGAACACCGGATCTCCTAGCACTGTCTGGCCTTTAATCACAACTTAAACACTTCACAGAGGGACCTGTGTTCCTTGATGTTTCCTCTTTGTTCATCCATTGGTCGTCTTCAAAATCAAAGTCCAGAAGCTTCTGCACTAATTTCAAAGTCAGGCTGAACCTTGAGGAATGAATGAAACTGTTTCAATTTCTTCCAAGTCTTCATGGAGCTTACCATAAGCAGGATCCTCATAAGGGCATTTCTGAATCATTCCAATCAGTGATTCTAAGAACTACACCTTTCTGCTGTCCTCAGTGGCACAACTTTCTGCTGTCCTCAGTGCCACCCAAAAGCAAAGCCTTGAGAGCACCTGATCTCACACAGGATGTTGGATCCAGGCAGTGTGCCGCCCTGCCTTCCTTCACTCACACACACACACTCCTGCCTCCCCTCCTCCTTCAATCCCCACACTCCTCCCTCCTCCTTCAATCCCCACACTCCTCCCTCCTTCAATCCCCACACTCCTCCCTCCTTCAATCCCCACACTCCTCCGTCCTCCTTCAATCCCCCACACTGCTCCCTCCTTCAATCCCCACACTCCTCCCTCCTCCTTCAGTCCCCACACTGCTCCCTCCTCCTTCAATCCCCACTCTCCTCCCTCCTCCTTCAATCCCCACACTCCTCCCTCCTTCAATCCCCACACTCCTCCCTCCTCCTTCAGTCCCCACACTCCTCCTTCCTCCTTCAATCCCCACACTCCTCCCTCCTTCAATCCCCACACTCCTCCCTCCTCCTTCAGTCCCCACACTCCTCCCTCCTCCTTCAATCCCCACACTCCTCCCTCCTCCTTCAGTCCCCACACTCCTCCCTCCTTCAGTCCCCACACTCCTCCCTCCTCCTTCAGTCCCCACACTCCTCCCTCCTCCTTCAATCCCCACACTCCTCCCTCCTTCAATCCCCACACTCCTGCCTCATCCTCCTTCAGTCCCCACACTCCTGCCTCCTCCTCCTTCAGTCCCCACACTCCTGCCTTCCTCTCAGCCTTCCTGATACCCTTCCCCAGGTTACCCCGTATCCACCCTCAGGATGGCATCCACTAGGGCCTGGCTCCAAGATTCAGGCCTCGACACAGGGCTTCAGAAGAGGTGCTCTTACCAGTAACTCTGAGACAGCTAGTATTGATGGTCAGAGGCCTTTTCTGTATCTGCAAAAGTGATTGAGGGTTCATAAGAGGGATGTCTGTCTTTCTGAGGGTTTATTCTCTTTTTCTCTGACAAGCAGACACGAGGCCTTCTGCTACCTTTGCGTCCAGGTCAAAAAGCACCGGGAGCTACTAACTTAATAAATGTTATTTCTTCTGTGATGGAAAAAAAAGAATGAAGGAACCAAAGCGGGATCCCAGAGAGTGGGAAGGATCTCTTAAAGCAGCTGGTGTCGCCCCTGCCCCTGGGACGCAGTAGAGCCGCCAGGAAGCAGCGCTCCCTCAGCCCCAGAGGCCAGGACCCGCCTCTGTATAGAAGCTTCTGGCAAATCCACCAGCTCGGGAGGACGAGTGGCACTTGCTTGATTTTGTAGGACCACCCTTCCCTTTCTCAAGACCCTAATTGGCAGTTTTTGCATATGACTGTTTCCTAATTTATACAAAAATGACATTAACATTTTTTCAAAAAAGTATTTGCATGGAGTGTACAAAACAAGCTTTCTGAGTGGTTGCATTTATAACATTTTAATGAGCATTACCTTTTGTTTGGTGTTTCCAGGTTCACAGTATGTGCCTAAATCTTTTCAGAGGACAACTCTGACCTTAAGGAAGAGATTCCAAGTGATATCTTGAAACCATTTCAGCAGAACCATGGGAGCACTCATGGCTCAGCACACCACTCTTCACTTGAAAGATGGAAGAACAAGTATTATATTTATCTGTGTATCTGACAGCGTGAGATGTTAGACTAAGAGAAATGCAAACAAATAAGTCACTGCTAAAGAGAGACAAAGTCAAACTCCCCCAAGCTGTTTTACTGGAAGCATCTCCAAGGTTCTGCAGGCTTTGCTCAGAAGACCTTCGTATGTGTTTATCAATGATACACAGACATAATTAGGATGTGTATGTACTCACACACTAATTATGTAGAAGAATATATTATCTAGGAATATGCCATTTGTAGCTTTGTACCCTGAGGTATTTTCTAGTCTCATTCTATTAGGAATTCCATCAAAATCCTAGACACTAACAGCTACTAGTATTTGAGACAATATACCAGTCTGAATAAGATTGTTCTAGTCATGCTGACTTTCTCATACATTTGTAAAAAGTGCTTCAGTCATGAACCTCTTTGAGAAATGTCAGTGGCTAAACCTCCCAAACGAATTTTCTTTTTCTAGTTTTCGTCGTCAAATTCAGGCAGTTCACGTGAAGCACCCCCACAGGGTTGAATGTAAACATAATTAAAAGCTCTGGCAGGTGTTTACAGGTCGAAGCTCCTCCGTGGGAGGGGAGCCTTGCACCCCCCATGTGCCGTCTCGAGCTGGCCTTTGCTCGGTCGCCACCTCTCAGTGACGCCATCCCAGAGCCCTCGTCTCTTCATGCTCTGTCCCCCTGCTCTGCCTGGCTTTTCTTCAGAGCATGTATCTCCATCTGACGTGACTGTAGAGAATGGAGCAGACAGTGGGAAGGGGAATTGGTCGAGGCGAGGCTCCAGCCGTGTCTTTCTCTTGTCCTCTCCCTACTGCTTTTCTTGATGGTGATTTAAGTCCTTACACTCACTTTTATATTCTCAGATCTCAAATCAGCTCATTTCTTCTTTTCTCTCAGATAATTGCATTTTATTAGCCTAATTATTATTAATCCAAACTGTAACTTTATATGTATAAGGTTATATATATAAGCATATTTATAAACTTAGAATTATCAACTGTATACACACACACGTATATATATCCCATAAATGCATAATAAATTATTTTCAGATTATTTCTGGCTGGAAGGAGAAGGGATCATTGCCTACTTGTAGATGTCTGGAGTTTAAAAGATGTGTTGAGACTAAAATTAATGTTGTCCTTTATCACAGACTGACAAAACAAAAATGGCCCCAGAGCCTTGCCTCTGCCTGTTAATTTCTCCTTGACTGAGACACCATAGGCAGCAGCAACAGTGACCGCTGCGTCCATGCCTCTTTAACATGGGCGCAGCTCCATGCAACCACGGAAGATTGCCGATGCTTAGTTTCCTGCGTGAAACAAACCAAAGCATTTTTGAGAATTTTCTACGTTATCCCTAAACATTAGCAATAGAAACTTTTAAGAGCAAATGGCTGTCTTAATTCAGCAGCTCTCACACTTGAAGAATAGGTAGGTAGGTGAGTAGTCTGGAGCCCATGTTCATGGGGCTGCTGGTTAGCTGCTCTCTGGTGCATAATTACTGCTCAAAGTGCTGCACGCTTGTTCTTTCAGAATCATTCAGGGTATTTCGTATCAATTTCCAGGAACCATCCAACTCCTTCCGTATTCAGTCCAAACTCCATTTTGTATTTTTTTGTGTTTTCTTTTCTACTTAAGTGTAGGGGTACATGTGCAGGTGTGTCATGGAGGTTTGTTGTACAGATTATTGGATCACCCAGGTATTAAGCCTAGCACCAATTAGTTATTTTTCCTGATTCCCTCCCTCCTCCCTCCCTCACCCCTCCCTCCACCTTCCAAAAGGCCCCAGTGTGTGTCACTCACCTCTGTGTCCATGTGTTCTCATCGTTTCGCTCCCACTTATAAGCAAGAACATACGGCATTTGCTTTTCTGTTTCTGCATTAGTTTGCTAAGGATAATGACTTCCAGCTCCGTCTATGTCTCTACAAAGGCCATAATCTCATTCTTTTTTATGAGCTCAAAATTCTTAGTAGGAGAAACAGCTGATATTCAACCTAAACTGACATTAAGGTAGGGTATCCAAGACAAAATGTTATTTTATGGTAGCTCTACCTTGTTTGACTTCACAGGTTTGCAAATAACATTCTATTATTTATATATATTGGCAAAAAACAAAATGTTTTTAAAAATAGAACCAGTTCCAGTGATCTTGACTCTTCTAAACATTTAAATTGGAAAATAAAGTACCATTTTAGAGATTACATAGAGACTTGGCCCTGTCATTGATTTTAAAAATGAGCTTTCTCATTGCACTGATTTTTATACCAATGTTAAAATTAGCATTTTAGATATATATTAAATCAGATATAGATTTTAGTAAATAATTCTTATATCAAGGATGGTGCTTTTTAAGCTAATTAGGTAAAAATTAGGGCAGTGTTTTTTATAATAATCTAATAAATGAGTCTTACTTTAGAATTAATGTTAAAATTTGAAAAAAAAATTGAACTACTTCTGAGATTGATTTTTAAATTCAGATTAGTGACTTATATTAATTACAATGTTTGTTAGTTTAATCCAAAACCAAAGAAGGAATGAAGGAATTTTAAAATAATCTAAAAAAAAAATGTAAAATACCACAGAAAACTGCTAGATTTTGTGAATTTAATATAAAAGGAAGTATCCATATTGGCAGCATTCTGAACTAGAATGGAATTTCTATACCAATTGAGAGGTACGTTTTTATATTATACATCATTTGGGTTTCTTTTTTATTTTCTTATAACTACAGATCATCGTGCAGGATTTTTAATTCCTTTAATTTCTAATAAAATATAAAAGTGTTAAAAGAGTTTTCAAAAATGTGTTATGTTTATAAAAGTATTTTTAGATTCCCAATTTTTGTATAATTTGTGCAAATATCTCTCTAGTCTGGGGTTTCTAATACACAGGTATTTATTATTTCTAACTACATAGCAAACTTTCCCCAGTAAATTCAAAGTGTATGTCCATATATATTTGCAAAGGCTTTACATAACGTATGCATACTCCACTGTAATGTTTGTTTCAGGAGATTATGCTCCTGTGTGGTGGTCATCATGGATTTGATTTCAGCAGACATTTATTGGGCACTTTCTTGGTGTAAGATTTTGTTCTCAGCATTGTATTGAACAAGACAGTCTTTGCCCTAAAAGAGCTTAGAGTCTAGTGGAGGAGACAGACTCTAAACAACTAAATAAAAACGTATTACTGGTCAGTTAGCAGTAAGTGCTATGAAGACACAGAGTCTGAAATAAGCCACTGGAGCAGTTGAGTTTTGGGGATATAATGATATAATTGACAAGAGATGATCACATTTCAGTCAAATGATAGTGGTAAGGCTGATGAGAATCCCAGGACTTTGGATGTGTTTGAAATTTGAGCCAAAAGATTTGCTGTTGGATGACAGGTGCAGTGTGCCAATAAAAAGAATCAAGAATGCGTCCAAGGCTTTTGCCTTCGCACTTGGAAGGAGGATGTTGACATTCATTGAAATTGGAAAGACTGCAAGGGGAAGACGTTTGGCAGCGTGAGAAGCATGTTATGTGAGATGCCAATTAGATGCCTAAGTGGAGATGTTGAGATATTGGATATCCACACTTGGGTGTGGAGAGGAGATAGAGACTGGAGGGATAAATCTGGGCTTGCCAGCATGTAGATTGTATTTAAGAACTGAAATGGACGGGGTAACCAAGAAAATGAGTGTAGAGAAATAGAGGAAAAGGGAGTTCTGAGCCTTGTGCCTTTTAACATCTAGAGGCCTGGGTTGTGAAGGAAAACCAGTAAAGCAGACTGAGAAAGAATGGCTGGTGAAAGGAAATAAGAGTCAGAAGAATATGGCATCCTCAAAGTAAAGTGTGTATGTGTGTGGCGGGGCGGGGGCAGGTGTTTAAAGGAAGTGATAGGGACTCAAGTATGCTGAATGTTGATTAGTCAATTGAGATAAGGTCTAAGAATCGGGCTAAAGGTGTAGCCACATGGCAGTTACTGGTGGCCTTGACAAGATCTGATAGGTGAATGGACAAGGCTAGCCCACTTGCAGTGGGTTCAGGAGAAAATAAGAAGGGAGAAATCGAAGACAGCAGTCATGGGTAGGTCTTCTCGGGAATTTTTCTGTACAGGGGAGTAGAGTGATGGGGGTGGGGTGTGTTTGCGTGTGCATGTGCATGTGTTTCCTGGAAAGGTTCATCGTGATGAATGTCTTCATTATACAGTATAAAAATGTTGAACCGAAAAGAAAGATAGCTATAGTGTTCTCTGAGGACAAGTGGAGTGTATTCCCACTGGAAAGTTTAAGAAAAAGTTGACAGAGCTGAATGAATAGTAAGTTATAACTCAGAAGCAGCATTCAGAGAAGGCTACACTTTGTGAAGGATGTCTTCAGAGTTCAGAAAAAGAACATTGTGGGGGGTGGAAGTTTTAGCTTAGAAGACAAAAGATTTCAAAAATACACAGAATCAAAATGATGGTATCAAATAAACTTGGAGGCATTCTACTACTGTTCATGAAGAATAGTTCATGCCAAACTGACCTGAGAACACTGTGAATGGACAAGAAACAGCTCAACACCCACCCAACCCCCCCAACACAAAGCAGCATAATTTCAGGAAGCAAATTGGGAGACAACAGGAATAATACATTGAGGTGAACCCCAAGTTTGCTATTGTTTTCTTTTCTTGTATATATTTTAGACTAATAATGGGGCATAGAGGCCAAGAAAAAGTGATTCCCTCAAAATTTGTGACAAACTCACTAGGCTGCCAAAAGGAATGACCTTGGGAAATGTCTCAGACTTTGAATTGACAACCTTGAAGGACTCTAGGAGTAAGGACTCAATATAGACAAGTCCTCAAAACACCGGAAGCAGAACCTAGAATCAGTGCAACCTGTTTAGATCCAGGTTATATGTCTGTACTTTATATGACTACCAGAAAAAGTAATGTTCTTTAAAGAAAGATAACATTACCTAAAGTTTCCGTAATTTTAACATACAATGTACAACATTCAATCTAAAATTAAGAGACAGCCCAGGATATAGGGCCAAGTGACTGAAAGCCAAGAGAGAAAATGAACAAAATTATAGCGGACCCACAGGTGATTAAAATAGTGCCACTCTCAGGTACGAGCTAAGAAACAATTTGAATTGCACATTCAAAAATATACTCAAAAAACATATAATTTCAAGAGAAAACTATAATCTGAAAAATAAACTGATATCCTAGAAATGAATGATACAGTGACTCAAGAATTCACTAACTATGTTTAACTGCAGATTAAACATAGCAGACAAGAGGATTAGCAAACTGGAAGAGAGGTCAATAGACAGTCTTCACTTTGAACAAGCATAAAAAATAGATATTCCAGAAAAAAATTGTGAGGTGATGTGAAAAAATCTAATATCCATGTAATTATAATCATAGAGCAAAAAGAAAATGGAACAATGCCGTATTGAAAAGATACCATGAAAGAATCTTCCAAAATAGATAGAAGACACCAATGCACTAATTCAAGAAGCTATAAGAAACACAAGATAGATACAAAGCAAAACATACTTAGGCCCATCACAAACTGCTAGAAACTCCAGAAAGAACAAAACAATAGTCAGAGGGTGGGGGGAGAGACATTATCTTCAAATAAGCAACAATAAGACTGATGCTTGACTTTTAAACACAGGTGATGGAAGCTGAAAGACAATAGAAAAAGCATCTTTACAGTGCTGAAAAAAGTAATTGCCAACCAAGAATTTTATACATAGTGAACATATACCTCAAAAATGAGGGCAGAAGAGCAGTGTTTTCAGATAAACCAAAATTGGGAATTAATCACCAGCAAATCTGTACTAAAGGAAATACTAATTAGAGTTCTTCACAGAATAGGAAAATTATCCCAGAAGGAAGTACAATGATAAAAGAAGAAATAATAAACATCAGAATGGACAAATATGTGGGAAAATAGAAAACAATACTTATTGTATAAAATAATGAGTAATATGGAGTTCAGTGTATATTTGGGATTAAAATATTATAGAAATAGCATAAAATTGGGAAAGGTTTAATTGTTGTTAAAGTGTCATAAATTCATTACATTGTCCAGGAGTACTATTCTAAGGTAGAGTTTTATAAAGTAGAGTTGATACAGCAAGATGATGGCACAAAAGTCTATCAGGAATGAAAATGGGCCCATCACTACTGATTATATAGATGTAAAAAAAGAATAACTTGGTTGGTAATTTAGATGAAAATTAAAACTTTTTGAAAATACCACATCACTCAAGAAGAAACAGAAAATTTGAAAAGGATTATGTTTATTATAAGACTTAAATTTATTATTAAAAGCCTTCTCACAAAGACAGCCCCAAGTCCTGATGACTTTATTGGTTAATCCTTCCAAATATTTAAGGTAAAGTTAATACCACTGGTAGCAACATCAAAAAGTTCTTCAAGGCCGAGCATGGTGGCTCATGCCTCTGGGAGGCTGGGGCAGGAGGATTGCTTGAGCCCAGGGGTTTGAGGTTACAGTGAGCTATGATCATGCCCCTGCACTCCAGCCTAGGTGACAGAGTGAGACCTTGTCTCTCCAAAAACATAAAAAAGTTATTCAAGTTGATTGTCATTTTGTAAGGCTGCCACAACCCTGATATAAAACCTAACAAGGACATTATAGAAAGAAAAAGGTAAATTGCTATACAGTAACTGAGAATTACTTTTAAAAAAGCAAATTATAGGCCAATATCATCCCTGAACTCCCAAGCAAAATCAAATTAGTAATATATTAAGTGGATAATACATACCATCCAAATTAAATTTATTTCAGAATTCCAAGTTTGATATACCATGTAAAAATCATTCAGTGCAACAGATGATGTAAGGAAATAAGCATGTGATTTTCTCAATAAAGAAAATGTCTTTGAAAAAGAAATCCATAATAAAAATTCTTAGTCAACTAGGAAAATAAGAATATCACTGTTATCTCTTAATGGGTATCTAAGGGGAAGAATACGACAAACTGTATACTTAGTGGTAATTTTATTTTGATTTTCTTATTCAAGAAGCTATTCTTCCTGAGATAATACAAAGTGTCAGCTACCACCACTGTTAATCATTATACAGAATATATTTTCCAGCCCAGCAAGCCAAGATTAATTATTAAAGGGTCTTAAGAATTAGGAAGAAAGAAAAAATTTTATTTTTCACAGAAAACATGATTGTGTACATAGAAAATCCAAAATAATCTACAAATACACTTAAAAATTATGATTTTAGCAACATCATTGAAAACAGTCAATATAAAAATTATGTGCATTTCTATATACTAACAACAATTAGATAATAAAATTTATAAAAATACAATTAATAGCCTCAAAAATCAACTAGGAATGAATTTAATAAAAAAGTATATTAGAGTTCTTCAGAGCAACAGAAATATTAGGAGATTATTAGATTGTATGTTATAATCTAATGTATATATGGAGAGAGAGTTATTTCTTTTAAGGGAAAAGGGAGCTGGCAAGTCTGAAATCTGTAAGGCAAGCTGGAAGGCTTGAAATTCAGCTAAGAGTTCAGTACTGAGTCTGAAATTCACAGGACAAGGCAGGTAGGCTGGAAATTGGGGTAGGGTCTCTGTGATGCCATCTTGAGGCCAAATTCTTTCTTCTTCAAAAAACTTCAGTCTTTTTTCATTTTTTTGAGATGGAGTTTTACTCTTATTGCCCAACGTGGAGTGCAGTGGCCTGATCTCGGCTCACTACAACCTCTGCCTTCCAGGTTCAAATGATTTTCCTGCCTTAGCCTCCTGAGTAGCTGGGATTATGGGTGCCCACCACCATGCCCAGCGAATTTTTCTATTTTTAGTAGAGACAGGGTTTCACCATGTTGGCCTGGCTAGTCTCAAACTCCTGACCTAACGTGATCCGCCCACCTTGGCCTCCCAAAGTGCTGGGATTACAGGCATGAGTCACCGCACCTGGCCAAAACCTCAGTCTTTATTCTTGAGGCCTTCACTGGTTGGACAAGGACTACTCACATTCTGGAGGGCAATCTGCTTTAGTCTAAGTCTACCAATTTAAATGTTAACCACGTCTTAAAAATACCTTGACAGCAACATCCAGACTGGTGTCTGACCACGCAACCTGGCCCCATAACCAAATTTTGACACATAAAATTATCCATTATAATAGGTAAGACCTCATCAAAGAGATCTAGAAAACATTTCTGGGAGAAATTAATGAAGACCCAAACAAATGAAATGATATGTCATGTTCATGGATTGGAAGACAGTGCAGGCATTATAAAGATGTCAATTATCTTCAAATTGATTTTTATATTTAATTGAATCACAATTAAAAGACCATCAGGGAATGTGTGTGTGTGTGTGTGTGTGTGTGTGTGTGTTGATACTATTCTAAAATTTATAGGGAAATACAAAGCACCCAAAATAGCAAGGTAGTCTTGATAAATTTGAAAAACAAGTTAAATAACTTATACCAAGAAATATCGACTCATAAAATTATTAAAGTCATCTGTTAGTGGCACACAAGTGGACAAACAGCAATAAGAACAGAACAGATCA
The DNA here is from genome assembly GCA_036589455.1 of Ateles fusciceps. Classification (NCBI taxonomy): domain Eukaryota; kingdom Metazoa; phylum Chordata; class Mammalia; order Primates; family Atelidae; genus Ateles; species Ateles fusciceps. The sequence goes on from JAZHEH010001578.1 coordinate 535,786, forward strand.
TATGTTTGTGTACAATCACCTGATTTATGACAAGGTGACATTCCAGTGCATTGATTAAAAGATGGTCTTTTCATTAAATTTTATTGAGTCCATTGGATATTCATATTTTTATATAGAAGGGTGTCAAACTCTACTTCACTACCATATACATACACAAATACATTACAGATGCAGGTTCTTGGACCTAAGTTAGAAAGGGAAGATTATGAACCTTTAGAAGTTAATATAAGAGAGTATCTTTTTTACCTTGTGGTAGGCAAAGGTTTTCTAAACAAGATGCATAAAACATTACCTGTAATTAGAAAGATCAATAAATTGGACTTTGTTAAACTTTAAAACATTCTTATTCATTCAAATACATCAGCTATGGTTTGACTGTGTCCCCCAGAGTTCATGTGTTGGAAACTAATCCCCAGTACAAGTGCTGAGAGGTGGGGTCATTAAGAGGTGGTTAGGCCATGAGGCTTCTGCCCTCAAAAATGCATTAATGCTACCATGCGTTAATCCACTATGGCAGCAGTGGGTTCCTAATTAAAGGATGAATTTGGCCTCCCTCTTGCCCTCTCTCGCTTACTCTTGTGCCCTTTCATCTTCTGCCATGGCATGATACAGCAGAAGGCCCTCATCAGAGGTAGCGCCTCTGTCTTGGACTTCCCAGCCTCCAGAACCATATCGGACTGTGATATTTGGTTGTAGCAGCACAAACTGAACTATGACAACATCATTAAGAGAGTGATAAGGCAAACTACAGAGAGGAAGAATCTTGCACTACGTATCTGGCAAAGGATTTGTATTCATATATAATTTATTATATAATAATTGCTCATTACTTATTTATAAGTCCTACAAATCACTAAAATTCCAGGCAATTAACAATGTCCAACATGGGAAAATGATTTAATAGGCACTCTCCGAAATGGCCAATAAGCTTATGAAATGATGCATACTGTCCTAGATCATTAGGAAAATACATATTAAAATTTCAATGCTGAGCCTGGGCAACATGGTGAAACCCTGTCTCTACTAAAAATACAAAAATTAGCCTGGCATTGTGGTATGTGCCTCTAGTCCCAGCTACTCAGAGGGCTGAAGCAGAAGGATTGCTTGAGCCCTGGAAGTCAAGGCTGCAGTGAGCCGAGATCACGCCACTGCACTCCAGTCTGGGTGAGAGAGTGAGATCCTTTCTCACAAAAACAAACAAACAAATTTCAATACAGTTTTACAACAAGACCTAACTGAATGGCTTTGTGGAAAAAAGACAATACCAAACGTTGACAAGTATATGGAGCCACTGGAACTATCAAAGATTACTTATGAGTGTGTAAATTGGTACAAATTTGGAAAACTGGCAGTAAGTTCTAAGTCTAAACCGAGGCATGCATTATGACCTAGCAATTCCACTCCTAGGCATAGTTGCAGGAAGGAGAAATATGTACACTGTGTATCGAAAGACATCTACAATAGTGACCATACAAAATTCTTCACAACATAGGAAAATTGGAAACAACTGAAACATCCATTGGCAGTAAAATGAAGGATAAGTTATAGTCAAACAATGGAATAATATACAGATGTGAAAAATACGGGAAAATATTACACATGGCAATACAGAGTCAATATAGATTGTCATAAATCAGGTGATTATACACATGCATATGATCTTTTGTTTGCCCATTTGTGTGCCAATAACATGATTTTAATTTATAAGTCTTGATATTTCTTGCTGTAAGTTATCTAACTTGTTTTTCAAATTCATGTAAACTCACTGTTGAGTTTTAGAAGCCAGTTATGAAAGAATGCATGCTATATGATTTCACATTGTGTTGCATGATTGGGGTTGTGGTTACACGGAAGTTAGATGTTTGTCTCTGAAACTGTACATTTGAGTGTTGTGTACTTTATTTGATCCTGGTACTTGTGATTCAAAATTTCCTAACAATTTCCTGCTACCCTTTATGATTTGATGTGTGTAAGTATAGTTTGCAGATAATGTAGTTCTATACTCAGCCATGAATTTATTTTTAAAATGTAAATTAAGTATCTTTTTGTATTGGGAATCATTCCTAGTGACAAAAAATTTGGGAAGTAAAAATATTAACATTTACAAAACCATTCTGTAGTTTATAATATATTCTGGCCCATGACTTTCAAAAGCACTGATTTCTAGGGGGAGAGAATATCAAACAAAGACCTCGACCAAATAAAGCTCTTTCAAGTGGGAAGGGCTTCATAGAGGATGAATCTTGAGGAGGGAAAGTCAGGAGATGCCTTCCTGCTCAGCTGCATTAGCTCATGGAGCTGACAACCCCAGGGTTATAAATGTTGTGGGTAGATTCGCTTCACACTGGTCTTGCAATTGTCTGCTACGCTGAGCCCCATTACATTTCGTGGTGAACATTCTAAGGTGTGACACTGTGTACTCTGGTGTTACGAGGCTGTCCGGGGAGAAGGGTCTTGCCACGTATTTCTTGCACTCTCAGCCACCTGACTGGTTTTGTCTGAAATTTCAGCATTCCAAGGCAGTATGAGAAAGGCCCTATCTGGTAACAAAGAAAGCATGAGAAGATGACTAAGGGAACAAAGGGACAAGGCTTTTATTTTGTTCTTCACCACAGATTTCAAAATAAAGGCAAAGCGTCTAAGCCTGGCAGTCCAGGTCTCTCTAAGCTGGCTCCGCCCTACCCATCCACCTCATCCCGCAGGTGTTACTGCATGGGACCCTATGCTTCCAGCAGGGGTCCCTCACTGCCCCTTGAGCTCATTGTACCCCTCCTGGTTCTGCAGCATTTCTGACCATTTCTGCCCAGGCCCAGGCTCGCTGCTGCCTAGAGCAATCTTCCCTCTCTGCTTCTGGAGGGGAGGGGTTGTATGTTACCCGCCGTGTTTTGTCCACAGAGGTTAGTAGAGACGGATACAGACCTTTTTCTTTCTAATTTTAGATTCAGGAACACATGCGCAGGTTTATACTGCCTGATGCTGAGGTTGATCCCCTCACCCAAATAGTGAACACAGTACCCAATACACAGCTTTTCAGCCCTTCCTCGCTCTTCCTTCCTCCTCCTGTTTCGGAATCCCGAATGTGATGTAGACAAATTGTTTACTTTTAGAGTTGTAATTGACTTTATTATATAGTTCAGCCTCAGCCCTTTAGAGGGGACGAAACTGAAGCCCATGAGACATGCTTAAAGATATTAAGTGAAGATATTTATTTGTTTAAAGTGTGAAAGTGATTAAACAATGTAGACGTGAGTGAAATAAAAAGCGTAAGTTCTCCATCTTCATTCCCACTCCATAGAGCTGATTAGTATTTTTATTTCCAGACATTAGAGCTTCTCCCAGAGAAGGCATTATTTTATATGCTCTGTTCTGCAACTTGTTTTGTTTTGTTCACTTACTATTTCGTGAACCGCTTTCACATCAGCACATGCAGATGACTTAACAAACTCACCCGGGGAAGAGCCGTAGGCATGTTTTTATCTACACTGAGCCCTGTAGGTGCTGTGGGCAACCTGTACAGTGGCTTTGAGTAAAGGAACGCAGTAATTAAGCAAAGCGGGCATTCAGGCCATTCTTCTATTTCATCTTCCTGGCACTTTAGGGCTTGGGAAGGGCCTGGCCACTCCTGGCCCAACCACTTTGTAAGAAGCACCCAGCTTGGAAAGGGGCTGGGGTCAGCACCGGGGCCCTCGGTCCGGAAGAGAGACTGGCGGTCAGGACACGCGCCTCCCCGGGCAGAAATCTGGGGTCCTTCCCTCCCTTCCCGGGCTTGGTGGCTGGTCTTGGCTCTTCTGCAAGTCCCCCGCGGGCGGCTGCCCTCTCCCGGGACTCCCTGAGCAGCCTCGCGCGCATTCCTCTCCCCACCCGCCCCTCCGTGTCCTCCGGGGCTCTGGCTTCCCCTGTCTGGCGCAAATTTTGGGAAATATCTGGCTCACAACCACTTCATTTCGCTCCCGGAGGCCCAGTCGCCCCGAGGACACACACAAGGGGGTGACTTCCCTGAGGCTGTTTTCCCAAGGCCACCCTGGATCACAGCGGCCGCTGCTCCGAGTGACCCCGCGGGGAACCAGTTCGCGCCCCGCCTCCCGGGGCTGCAGGTCGCGCAGGGAGGGAGCGCCGCGCGGCAGAGCTGGGCTCCGAGCCCGAGGCGCCTTCCTTTCCCCTTCGGAGCAGGCCGCCCGCCCGCACCTCGAATCACGCACCCCGGATCCCGCACCCCGGATCCCGCACCCCGGAGCGGCCTCGCAGGACCCGCCGACCAGCCCCGCCGCGGTGACCGTTCCGACGCCCCCGCCCCATCCGGAGGCGGCCCGAAGTGTCGCCGGCCTCCTCCCGGCCCGGCCTCCGGGGCTCCGGTGCGATCACTACGCCCTGGGGCTCAGAAGCCGTTTTCCGGTGTTTCGCTTTCGGCTGGAGAGGAGGCGGAGGACGCGGCGCTGCGCGGGCCGGGCCGGGCGCAGCAAACAGCCCCGGGGCTGCCTCCCTGGCCGCCGCCCAGGCGGGAAACGTCGTTCCGGGGACCCGGGGGCCCCTTAGCGGGCAGCGCGCCAGGTCCGCGCGGGGAAGGGGGCGGTGCGCGGCCGCAGCAGCCTCGCGCTCGCCCCGCGTCCCGCACTGGCCCGGAGCGCGCACCCCGCGGCCGCCTGCCCGGGCGATGGCGGGGCTCTGGCTGGGGCTGGAGGGGCAGAAGCTGCTGCTGTGGGGCGCGGCGAGCGTCGCGTCCCTGGCCGGCGCCAGCCTGGTCCTGAGCCTGCTGCAGTGGGCGGCGAGCTACGCGCGGAAGTGGCGGCAGATGCGGCGCATCCCCACGGTGGCCCGGGCCTACCCGCTGCTGGGCCACGCGCTGCTGATGAAGCGGGACGGGCGAGGTAAGGGCCGGCGTCCCTCCGGGGTCGCACCGCGGTCCGCACCCTCCCCCACCCTCCGATCGGCCGGGAACCCGCTGCTTCGGGCGTGGCCGGGGGGAGCCTGTCGCCCTGCGGAACATGCACCCCCAGTTCTATCCACCGCCCCTGGGCGCCCGCCGACACTGCGAGCGCCCCATCCCAGAGCCGGCGTTTCTTGGCGTGCGGCACAGGATGCGGGGTTTCCAAACCCCTGCGCTGGGTCTCTTACCCCCTCACCGCCGCTCAGCTCTCAAAGCCCTGCCTTTCCTCCCGCCTTTCCTCGGGAAGCCTTAAGACAGAAGCTCCCAGGAAGCACAGAGCGTTTTAAAACTGGCAAACACCTTAACGCTTAGAGCCGCCCCTCTCGCTCCCGCTTCGGAAAATGAGAGACTAGGGTTCATTGGAGGCTTCCTCCCAGCATCACAGGACTTGACCGCTACTTCAGCCCCTTCATACTTTAGCCCTTTAAAGGAGGTTGCGTAATAACAGTTGAGAAACTGATGGCAGGGTCCTCAGGCAAATTCTAAGGAGGGTTTTAAACGCCTCATTTATTAAAGAGTGAATTGCTTTTTTTGAAATTAAAATCATCTTTTATTATAAAAAGAGATCGACATTGTGTTGGTGGAGAAAAATCACTTTAAGTTAGAAAGCTTTCAAAAGTACCTGGTATGCACAGCCCCGCATCCGGGAGGGTGAACTCGATCTCAGCACTTCACCTTCATCAGGGGGTAACTTGAGATACCCAGAACTGAAAAGATTTGCCCAAAATGACATATTTTAAAATGGACCCGGACCAGAACCCCGTTCCCTCTGGGGTTGTCAGTAATAATTTTACAGGCTGAGCATTAACTCCAAAGCTTGAAAGACTTTTTCTGATTTTCACTTCTGTTTTCTCTAATAAAAATAATGCTGTCATTTCAACTTCACAAGAATAAGATGAGGCCATATGGAAGGGCATTTACTAAAATATTAAAAATATTTTGACAGAAAAAAATCAAACTCTTTGCCAACCAAATATCATGATGACTGACGTAACGAGTAATCCAACAACACAGATATGAAAATCACACTGGTAAAAATCATCTCAGTTAATTCTAAAAGCAGAGCTAACCACCCCCTTTTGTCCTAAGGCTTTACGGTATTAAAAAAATAATTGTACAAAAATATAGATTTTACCCCATCCCTTACCCCTGGAAAGTAATATACTTAAGTCTCATCATGTTCTTTTGGGGATGTCAATAATTAGAATCACTAGTGAGTAAGACCTTTTCAAAGCAATCTGTGACCTGATTGGACGATTTGAAGTAATTTTCCTTGCAGTCACTTTCAGAGTGAAGACAATGACGAATACTATCTTTTACAAAGGGACTTTTTATTCCACCAACAAATTCTGAATTTTGGCATCAGGAAAACCACTGTTCAGTTTCCAGCCCTATAACCAAGTTGTTTGAGAAATTATGTAAAACTCTTCAACTTACAGGGTTTTCTCCCCTTTTATTTGTAAAAGTGGCTATATTACAGAGTTACTTTAAGGATTAAATTTATTACATGCGGAGTTTCTAGATCACTGTCTAGAACTTGGTTAAAATAAGCTCTTTCTTTGTCAATCAAGCATCTATTGAGGCCTGCTTTGTGCCCAGTGTTGACCTCAGCAAAGTTGGGGGATATCAGAATATTCTAAGATACAGTCCTTGTTCCCAAGAATCTGTCTTTCACACACAAGAGGTGTTGCCTTTTGCTTTGCGGCTAATGTCCAAATGCTGCCCTCGGCCATCTCACCTTGAAGACTGCAGTTGGCTCCCAACTGGCCTCGAAACGCCAATCTCGCATTGTCCAGTCCATTGTGACAATGTCTGCCTTCCCCAGCTGCTCCTAACTGTTGGCCCTGCTGCCTTCGAACCACAGATTGAGACCTCCCTGTCCCCTCTGTCAGACCAGACCAGGGCAGGCAGTGTATTAGCATGATGCAGGATGATTGACGCTAGGGGATCTGACCCCGCTCCTTTCATAGCAATTTTGACAATTGCTTCATCCGAGAGACATTTGGAAGCAGGATAGTGTGATGGTGAAGGGATGTGTTCTGGAGTCTCGGTGCAAGCCACGCTCTACTGTTTACTAGCTCTGTCATATTGGGCAGTCGTTAGAAAGAGTGCCCATTCCGGGACATCAAAACCTTATAATAATAATTATCCTATAATTGCTAACATGCATTATGTATGTTTATTTACTATGGCAAATACTATTTTGAAAAAAACTTTAGACTTACAGAAAAGTTGCAATAATATTACAGAGAGTTCACACATACTCTCTACCTGGCTTCCTCGAACAGTGACACATTACAGAATTAGTATATTTATCAAAATGAGAAAGCAAACGTTTGTTCAATACTAGTCACAAAATTCTCGTCTTGATTGAATTTAAAATCTGATATTTTTCTCCCAGAATTTTTTCAGCAGATAATTCAGTACACAGAAGAATACCGCCACATGCCGCTGCTGAAGCTCTGGGTTGGGCCAGTACCAATGGTGGCCCTTTACAATGCAGAGAATGTGGAGGTGGGTATGTGCGAATATGATCAGTATTGCACCGTGTATCTGACAGCGTGAGAATCTCTTCAGAATCAATATAATGCGTCCTTATATTTCAACCATTTCAGTGCAAAAGACATTCCATTAAGTATTTTAGGCTATACAGGTGCGATTTAATGCTTTCCAGATATAGTCTAAATCCTGGGAGAGTAACACCCTCCAGATAAAAGTGCACATTTGTTACCAGGTTCCAATATATTTCTTCTTTTTTTGAAAGTCTGCAGAAGGATATAGTTTTTCAGAAACATAAATAAACTATTCCGCAAGGCGAGCACTTGTTATCCACCTGACACTATTTTAAGGCTTCAAAAATACATGACTAGTAAAGTATGTTTCCCTCGAGTTCCTCAGGGTCTCATCTTATATGAATGATAACCTTATTCCAAATTTAAAGGAGAATGCACATTTGATATTTATGGGATAAATATTACAAACCCATGCTGCTGAAATTAGTCCTCCGAAAAGCTGTAGTCCTTACTGGAAAGTCTGGGGAAATCATCTCATGGTATGGTGAGAAAAGGATTTGGGGCAGGCAACAAGAATGGGATAAACAGAGCTTCTCTTTATTTACCAAAATTAAACACAGAATTTCCTAGGAAGTAGTGCCAGCAGGATAGGTCTTTCCAATTACGGTGAAAATGTTGGAGTTTCTCATGCTCCTCCAGAATCCTGGCTCAGAGAAGAGAGTGAGAAGGCCAGGCACAGGATTGCAGCCGCTGCTGGCCTAGTGTTAACAGAAGTTGGTGTGGTGGATGCAGATGGAGGTCTGTCCAGAGTAGGGGACTTGAGCAAGAAGCCCGGTGAGGACCCTGTGCTCAGCCCTACCCCCCGTCCCTCCTCCCACTTCACATAGACCCTGGGTGATCTGATCACACTCACACCGTCCATTGCTGCCTCTGTGCTGAGACACTCAAATAGGCATCTCCAACTCAGGTCTCATCTTGGGTGTCTCACCTGCTTTCAGACCACAGCAACCTGAATGCTTCAAAGTCGACATCACTTGAAAATGCACCCATGGTTTCCATCTCCCCAGATGTACTCACCCTCCAGATTCGCCTCCTCCACCTCGCCTCCCCTCCCTCTACCCATTAAATAACTCCACTGGGCTCCTGGTTTACGGCAGGAACCAGAGAAGCATCTTGGACATCTTGCTTTCCCTCAACTCCATTGAATCCCCAAGACTGAATGCAGGTTTTATGTTCAAAATTCGAATTGAATGTCTTTGAGGCACGCAACTGAAAATGAACCACAGAGAGAGTAAATGTTGTGAAATGTCCTAAAAACTAGCTGGACTCTAGCCAGGTATTCCTATCATTATAGGAAGGTCTTTTGATGTCTGGATGTCTCTAAAATATGTTTTTCTCTTCCAAGGTAATTTTGACTAGTTCAAAGCAAATTGACAAATCCTCTATGTACAAGTTTTTAGAACCATGGCTTGGCCTAGGACTTCTTACAAGGTATGTCAGTGTACCTTTGTGAAACTGTCTATAGAAATGGTTACTTCAGTGTGCAACTTGTTATTTCAGGAATTGACACAGGGTAGCTTTTTCTGTAGCACGACTGTGCTCTCAGAAGAAGGAGAAGAGGCCAAGGGTCCAGGTGAACGGTTATCTCCAGCCGTGGTGTTCAACAGTGACTGTCTCCAGTGTTCGGGAAGACTTAGGAGGTGGAAGGATGGAGGTCACAGTAAAGCAAAGGAGTCTGTGGAGCAGGGAAATCCTAAATATCCAATCAAAAAGATAGCTCCAGAGAAGTCTGGTGAGCTGTGTCCAGAACCAGGACTCCATCCTCTGAGCAAGGGCCCCCAAGGGCAAGGCAGGAGCCTCGGAGGGACTTTGGAGAACTGGAGCAGGGGAGAGATCAAGGTAGAACCATGGAGTGTGAGGATCATCTGAGGACTGAGGTATTGACGGGAGGAGAAAAAAACCATTATTAGAAACTCGGAACATAGAAAGTGAGAGAAATTCTTACAGTTTTCAATTTGATGAATGCTATTTTAAACTGCTATAGAACAATGTCTGTAATATTCATATTTTGTAAGTATAGATGAATATTTTATAGATATGTATATATCTTTGTCATTCTGCCGAAAGCATTTGAGGACCTGTAGATTAAGCTGTTTCAGGAGAATTCTGTCGACTTGTTATATTTATGCTTTAATTGTTTTGGATGTAACTTTTCTCTATTTTTTTTTTTTGTAACCACATATTTTATTTCTAGTACTGGAAACAAATGGCGCTCCAGGAGAAAGATGTTAACACCCACTTTCCATTTTACCATTCTGGAAGATTTCTTAGATATCATGAATGAACAAGCAAATATATTGGTTAAGAAACTTGAAAAACACGTTAACCGAGAAGCATTTAACTGCTTTTTTTACATCACTCTTTGTGCCTTAGATATCATCTGTGGTGAGTCTCACTGATTTGTTTCTAAATTTATGGCATAAAGAGGAAATGGTCCAAATAGGAAATCACACTCCATCGGGAAGGCAGACGGAGGAACTGGAAGGGCAGCGGGCTCTTCAGCGCGGCTGTACTGCTGTGTTAGCTAGCCTTCTTAGGAGCAGCAGCCACACCCAGGGATGTGAGGGGGGCAGGCACAGAGCAACTGCCCAGGAAGGCAAAGGGAAGGAAGAACAGGAACAGGGAGTAGAAGTGGACGATGCCAGAGAAGACAGTAAAGGGAGGAAGAAGAATTCTGGAGTCTATAAGGACAAAGCGGGATGTGCGTCTTTAGCGTCTGCCACTCCAGAACAAACAGAAGAGAACAAACATGCATGCATTGAATGGCTGCTTCTCACTGTGTTTTATAGAAACAGCTATGGGGAAGAATATTGGTGCTCAAAGTAATGATGATTCCGAGTATGTCCGTGCAGTTTATAGGTAAATGGAGTCCTTTCAATTATTTTAAAAATTATTATTGATTTGGGCTTTAAAAAATATTGCCGATGTGTTATCTGTGTTATATCTTTTTGTGTTTTCAGAATTAAACATGAAACTAGAAGTTAACCTCATCATGTAAGCGTGTGTTTGAGCAGTAGAGGAAACGTTATGTAAATTATGGCACATTAGATTATGCAGTAATTTAGAAGGATTATTCTCTGACATTGACATTACATTATATTGTATGTAATGATGCTTACATTAGGATGCTGAGAAAAGAAAGACATAAAAAGTTTTCTGTACTATGATAATTGTTATATGTAAAAATTATAAAGAAAAACCTAGTAGATATTATGACAGAATGTTAGCAGTGTTTATCATTGTCTTGTGTGCGTTTCTCATTCTTGTGCTTTCCTTTTGTTGTTATTCTTTTCCATGTTTTCTGCACTGGGTAGGTTTTGTTTTAATAATCAAAACAGTCCATTTTACTCTAAAATTGCTTGTGGTTATTCACCTGTTAAGAGGCAGGGCAAGGACTTGGTTTGATGGAGTGCAGAGAAGTACATTGAGCTGAGTCCATTTAAATCCACTGCTCATTTCGCTTCATTTTAACCAGTATTTATTAAGCATCTGTGATCTTCCAATCACTGCACAGGGTACTGACTGGTTTTGTAGTTGCACACAAAACATAACACAGGAGGCAGGCATCGGCCAAAGAAATTTGTGAATTGTAATAACTGCTCAGGAAGAAGAGATCGAGTTGATATCAGAACAGAAAACAAGAATGTGTCCTACAGAGTGAGAGGCCAGAAAAGGTCTTTCTGAAGAATCGGCATCTAAGCTGGTCCTGCAGGAGATCACCGAGGGGTCTTTCTGCTCTACGGCTGGACATGAGAGGGAGATGCTGGGACAGCCAAATGACAGAGGGCTACTTAGAGAGCCCTTGCTTATAGAGGAGGGCAGCCCGCTATCATCTGTCACTCCAGAGGAGTGGTCAAACCCATGATGGACCTTAAAAAGACGCAGATTTCATCTCAACCCCTGGTATAGAGGCCCTAGGCAGAGTGGGAAACTCGCCCTGGAGAAACAGAAGCAGAGCCACCTAGTAAGGAGGTTTTCTAGTGGATTCTTCATTCCTCTAAAGAACCCATTATTTTCTGAGGCTTCATGGGATGCGTAATAGCCCATGCCTTCACTGTTGAGCATAAAGCATGGAGCGCTTAGTAGCCTCTAAGACAATCATCGTCATTCCCTCAGTTGCCTTCATCAAGGCCAGGTACCTAAAGAAGTGCTCAAGAGGTACGCATTTCTGATACAACAGCTGATGTATTTTTATTCCATTTATAGGATGAGTGAGATGATATTTCAAAGAATAAAGATGCCCTGGCTTTGGCTTGACCTCTGGTACCTTATGTTTAAAGAAGGCTGGGAACACAAAAAGAGCCTTAAGATCCTACATACTTTTACCAACGATGTAAGTCTCCGACTTTTAAAATTGTGGTGAAATATACATAACATAAAATTTTACTTTATAGCCATTGTAACTGTACAGTTTGGTGGTACTAAATGCATTCACAAGGTTGTGCAACTATCCCCCACTATCCATTTCCAGAACTTTTGGTGAGTCCATGATTTTTATGTTTTTTTAAAAGGCCTGGTGTAGGACTATGGAGCCTATGTCTCAGGAAATGAAAGTTGAATAATAATATTAATTAAGTACTTGCTAAGTCCCAAACACCATAGCAAATGTTGGAAATGTAATAATGAGTAAGACAATGTGAATATGGTCCCTACCTGAAAGGAAATTATTCTAGTAGGAGAGGTGATCTATGACCTATCAGCACATAATTACAAAGTGTGGTGTGAGCTATGAACACTTATAAACAAACAGGGTGCTGGGTAAAAGAATGAAGAAGCATGGATCTGTGTATAAGAGTTTTCTGGAAAATATTTGGATTCGGCAGTCATTTTCAAAGGCAGAGGGCATTGATAGCAGTATCTTAACTCGGAAAACGTTAAAATTAACTAGATATTACTATTTTAGTTCCAATTCTAAAATAACCAGGAGACAGTGATGTTGTTTTGACTGTAGGATGTCAGTCCTTGTGTTATTGATGTGTTTTGGAAAAGAAAGATTTAATTGAAAATACACATCAAATTATAATTTCAGTGTATTGAAAAAATTGCCTATTTAAATATGTTCTTTCATTGCTGTAAATTTTGGTTAAAATCTCTTGGAATTGCTTCCTTAAGAGATCAAATGATGAATAAATCAGTAGATGTTCCATGAATGCAATGTTGGCTGAGTGGGCCACAGTGGAGTCTGATCACCTGGTTGTAGGAGAATAGCTGGCAGGTTATATTAGTAATTACCTTTTTCCTTAAACTTTGTGCATTAATATTTGATAGCAACAATTAAATGAATTCCAGACCGAATAGACAATATCATTCATTTAATAAACATTGAGAATTGCCTAGTGAGGCCTGGGCACTAGGAATTCCACAAGAATAAAGGAAGACGTGGTGTTTTGCCCTCAAAGGGCTTAGAATCTGCTCAAGCCACTTAGTAGCGGGTTTGCTCAATTACCTGGTAGTAAAAGGAAGTTGAAATGTACAACCAAATTAAGTGTATGGGCCTCAATCCTTTTATCCATCCAAGAAATATCTAGTGAGTATTCTTAAAATGCCAAGCAGTGCTCTAGAGGTTGGAAATATATCAATGAACAAAGACACGCACAAGGCAGAGTTTGAGTTGGAAGAGAAAGACGCTAAATAATAACTATAACATCATATAATAAGATCGCACAATATAATACGTATAACATCATATAATAAGTATAATATCACACAATATAATAAGTCTAACATCATATAATAAGTATAGTATCTCACACTATAATAAGTCTAATGGAAGGATCACATAATGTCAGGTGGCAAGGAAAATGGAGAAAAAGAAGGCAGTGTTAGGAAGCATTGCAGTGCTAGGGACGAGGGTGGCAGGGATGAGGGAGGTGTCTCTGATTGTGTGACAGTGAGAAGGGAGGGAGTCAGCCACACAGCCCTCTGAGGAAAGCATTTCAGGCAGCAGAAATTGCAGGCATAGAGGGTGAAGTGACTAATTTACTTGCTGTTTCTATTCTCCTCTATAACAAGTAATTAGGAGTCTATAATTAGACTATTGTATAATGATTGCATTCTCTCTACCACTTAAACTTTTTCTCATTAGCTCCATGAAATCTCTAGAGTACTATGTAGTAGACTATGATTCTATTCTTGTGTTGGAAAGACTGCGAAAATAGCACTGGAAAATTAGGAATTTGCCTGAAATTAAATTTGTTTTTGAAAGTTTCACCAAGTAATGCCTGAAATGTTAATAAGAGGCTTTACTGTATTTTCACAAGAGCCTATGTTGTCAAAATGTTGAAATAGAAAGGTTTAGAAAAAAATAAATGAAAGAAACTAGCATATTTTATAAGAAAAATGCGTTACTAGGCTGCATCCAAGTCTAAACTGACACGTGATTATCATTCAAATGATACAGGTCATCGCTAACGGGCCAATGAAATAATGGCAGACGACGGATGTAGAGGCGATGGTAGGGGCTCCGTCCACTCCAAAAACAAACGCAGGGCTTTTCTTGACTTGCTTTTAAGTGTGACTGATGATGAAGGGAACAGGCTAAGTCATGAAGATATTCGAGAAGAAGTTGACACCTTCATGTTTGAGGTATTGTATATTGGTTGTTATGTTCAGATATCATTAAACACATTTCAGTTATTTTTAGAATCTTTAGCATTATTTGTTAAAATTTAATCAAATTTTAAAGTAGTTTAATATAACTAAGGAAGATTCATTATATTTTTATTAGAAATTAGAAAATTTAAGAAACTGATTAAGTACCAGCTCAACTTCCTTCTTCAGAAAACGATTTTGCCGAGAGCTGGGCACAGCAGTAGACACATTTTGCTTTTTTCTCAAGAAACCCTAAGATTTGTCAGAGTTTTCCCAAGCAGAAGAGCAGCCCGAGATTGCTCTCAGTTCTCCACATGGCTTCAGCTTCCTTCTAACCTCCCAGACCCGCGAGTCCACTTCCTCACCACCTCCTTTTTGAGGTTCTGGCAGATGAGCGCTTAGCTGCTGCCATGAGCTGCTCTACCTAAAGAGCACAGTAAAAGCCCTCCAACAGAAATTTCAGCTGGCTCATAATTCTAAAGAGATCTCCAGTCTCAAATTTAAACATATATATGTGAAGTACTTTTTACAAAGATAGCCTAAACATTAAATACTACAAAGAGGGACTCTGTATGTGAATGGCAAAATAGATAAAGCATGGTTTTTAGAAGCCCATGTAGTAGTATCCTCCACATGGAGCAGAGTGAAAGGCACCTGGGTTTTTAATGGCTCTGCCACCAACCTGTTAGCAGCTCTGCGGGAGCCTCTGGCGACAGTGCCAATTGCACTCTCGTGTGAGGCTCCACAATGAAGTGGAAGAAAGCTGTGAGAAGGGGCTTTAGATCCGAGTTCCAGTTCAAGCTCCGTGCTGATTAGCCAAATAAGATAGTTCTGATCATTCCAGAGCTCTGTCACAACTTTCCTATGTGTAAAAGGAGAGATGGACTGCACTGCTGGTTTTAAGCTTTTTAAAGCAGAACACTTCACCGAAAATAAGTCTTAAGCGGAAAATGGACATCTAAATTAGCTGAAAAGTAGAGAGGTTAAGTGTGTGGGCTTTGAGACCAAATCCCAGCTCTAACGCACTGGAAGCATGACCTCAAGCACCTCACCTAGCCGTTCTGGGCCTGAATATTCTTATTTTAATAGCACAAGCCTCATGGAATAGTTATGATGATTAGATTTGTAAAGGTGCTCTGAGAATCGTGATTGGCCCATAAGGAATATGCAGCAGATACCGGGTGCTATTATTTGATGTTGAAGCGGAGAGACCTTCTCACATCTTCACCTTGCCCACACACACACATATACTCCTGTACACACATACACAAACACACACATGCACACACCCACATACACATACATACACACATACGCTCATGCACATACACATACACGCACAGACACATGTATATACCCATATATGCTCACACACACGTATATACCCATATACACACATGCACATATACACACACACAAATACACCTATGTACACTCATGCATATACACACATACATGCACATGCATACACAAACACATGTATATCCACATTCACAAACATGGGCATACATACACACACACAAATATACACACACAGACTCATGTACATACACATGCACATGCACACATGTATACCCAAATGCACACACATGCAGACACATACATGCAAACACCACCCGCACACACATGAACACATTTGTGTACATTTATGCAGATAGTCACACATACAAAAACATGTACATGCCTAATACACACATGCACACATACACCTATATGCACATATATATACAAATGCACACACAAATGCACACAGCCATATACACTCATGTATACATAAGCACAAATGCACAAACACATGTACATATCCACATACAGCATCCATCTATGCACACCCCCATACACACATGCACACACATGCACATGTGCACACATTCCATCCATCTCCTACCAGGAACCTCTCACTCTCATGAAAACAACCAGAACCAGACTAATGATCTTTCTTCCAGTTCCGATACTCCTCGAAATTCTAATTCTTTTCCTGTTTGCATTGAATGGAGGTATGCCAGGTGTGAGTCTACAGGCCGGTGCAGGCTCTAACTGCCCAGGTTCCAGCTGTGAGCTAAAAGTGGGTGTCCCCCCCCGCTCTTCCAGTGCGCCTTGGTGCTTTACGTTTGCCTCATCATGCCTTCTGCGGGCAAAATAAAGTCGGCAGCTCGGCGGACTCCTCTTATGCCTTTGGATTAGGCTTCTGCTCATAAATTCAAGGAAAGCTATTAGAATTGTTTAGCCAGCATACTTCCCTCTGTACTTAGCAGACAAGCGAGCACAGTGGGCCAGAGCTCAAAACTGGAGCTCCGAGTAGTTTCTGTAACTGCCAGTGCTGGGAAAAAGCAATGAGGCGCCGGCCTCTGGGACCTGTAGGCTGTGTATTTTAAGAATTGCAGAATAAGCCCCAAGCAATTCAATTCATGAGCAGTTTTATAAAACAAGTACTTTGGAGATTTCTGCACAGAGAATGAAATATTATAATAATCACTTGTGCCACATAGGGAAAATGGAAAAGTGAGGTCTTTTATAGAGGTGATAATTTTTTTCTTTTTGTCCTCAAAGTTTCACTCAGAGAGGTAGATTACTGTGACTGATTTTCCAGATACATTCTTCTTTCTGAAGAACTCACCACTTTTGCATATGGGAATGCGCTAGGGAGCTGAAGAGGTAGATAACAGGCCAAGGCCTGAAATGTCAAGTGGGTAGGGGAGGAAGGTAGCCCGAGACGCTGCACTCGTGTAAGAGTGGAGGTGGAGCCTCCTGAGTGCACAGAGTGTGGGGGGAATGGCATCCGCACAGCTGGCTTTGTCCTCAGACGTGCTGGAGCCTCAGCTCCTGCCTCTGCCTCCCGCTAAGCTGCTTAGCACAGAAGTCATTTCACCACATCTTTGTCCTGTTTTTAGTCTCTGAAATGTAAATAACAGTAATGAGTCTTTCATGGAGTTTTGGTGCAGATTAATTGAGTCAGTTTCTGCAAAGTACTTAGTATTTTGCCTACAACTCAGCAAGTATTAAATGAGGTTGTTGTCGACTTTTGAATGCAGAGAATGTGACTTAGAACCACACCTATACCCCCTGGTACCTGCCATCCACAGGTAAGGCCCACCTTACAGATCGGGGGAAGGCAGAGAAGTACAGACTTGCCAAGCAGGCTCTGGAACATCAGGCTTCGTTCCCTTCACAGAGGCGCGGCTCGCCTAGTGCCCATGGAATGCCCCCTTTATTAACGCAGCACAGGCACATCCCACGAGTGTGCGACACCCAGCGGCGTGAAGCTGTCATCTTGAGGCATGAACCTCCACTTTTAGGAATTGTTTGCTTGTTTATCACCGAGGTAAGGTGCTAAACAGAATTAATTTCTTATGTTCTTCAGTCACAGTGCAGCCATCAAATCCAGAGGCAATTCAGAAGCGGTTTCTGGTCACTGCTAATCATCGCAGCCTACCTGTGCTTTTTAAGCTACTGTTTTCTCCATTTGTAGGGACACGACACAACGGCAGCTGCAATAAACTGGTCCTTACACCTTTTGGGTTCTAACCCAGGAGTCCAGAAAAAAGTGGACAATGAGTTGGATGACGTGTTCGGTACGTTTGGCCCCTTCACTGGTTATATTGTGGTGCTAAGTCCACTGCGGAGATGCCAGTGTGTTGTAAACACAGTGTAATGAGCAGGAAGGCTTCCCTGTGGGATCCTTTCCAGTACCATCCCCTTTGCAAGGCCTCGTCCATTCACTCACAGGCCTCTGCCAGTCACCTGGCAAGTGACTGCACTGGGCTGGATGCTGGGATGCACAGATGCGTGCTGCCATCCTCGAGGTTAGAGGCTGGGGTGCACAGGTGCATGCTGCTGTCCTCGAGGTTAGAGGCTGAGGTGCACAGATGCGTGCTGCTGTTCTCGAGGTTAGATGCTGGGGTGCACGGATGCGTGCTGACATTCTTGAGGTTAGAGTCTGGGGTGCACAGATGTATGCTGCTGTCCTTGAGTTAGATGTTAGAAATTCTGCTTTAGCTGTCTGTATTTAGCATCCCATGCCTTGATCCACGTGTTCTTCTTTGATGGGTATTTGATGGGTATTTAGCATCCCTTGCCTTGATCCACGTGTTCTTCTTTGATGGGTATTTGATGGGTATTTAGCGTCCCATGCCCGTGATCCACGTGTTTTTCTTTAATTGTTATTTGATGGGTATTTAGCGTCCATGCCCGTGATCCATGTGTTTTTCTTTAATGGGTATTTGATGGGTGTTTAGCGTCCCATGCCCGTGATCCACGTGTTTTTCTTTAATGGGTATTTGATGAGTATTTAGCATCACATGCCTTGGTCCACGTGTTCTTCTTTGCTGGGTATTTGATGGGTATTTAGCGTCCCATGCCTTGGTCCACGTGTTCTTCTTGATGGGTATTTAGCATTCTGTGCCTTGATCTATGTGTTCTTCTTTGCTGCGTATTTGATGGGTATTTAGCATCCCGTGCCTTGGTCCACGTGTTCTTCTTTGATGGGTATTTGATGGGTATTTAGCGTCCTGTGCCTTGGTCCACGTGTTTTTCTTTGATGGGTATTTAGCATCCTGTGCCTTGGTCCACGTGTTCTTCTTTGCTGGGTGTTTGACGAGTATTTAGCATCCTGTGCCTTGACCCACGTGTTCTTCTTGATGGGTATTTAGCGTCCTGTGCCTTGGTCCACGTGTTCTTCTTTACTGGGTGTTTGATGGATATTTAGCGTCCCATGCCTTGATCCTCGTGTTCTTCTTTGATGTCTCCACCCCAGGCCCACACGGCGATTTCAGGTCATCTTATCTACTTGCTTTCATCAGGGAAGTCTGACCGTCCTGCTACAGTGGAAGACCTGAAGAAACTTCGGTATCTGGAATGTGTTATTAAGGAGACCCTTCGCCTTTTTCCTTCTGTTCCCTTATTTGCCCGCAGTCTTAGTGAAGATTGTGAAGTGGGTAAGTATGTTATACCTAAAGTAGAAGGGAGAGGGAAATTTTTTAAGGTCTGTCCTGCTCCCGTCTCATGATGTATTGACTACTTCTTGACAGCGGGTTACAGAGTTCTGAAAGGCACAGAAGCCGTCATCATTCCATATGCATTGCACAGAGATCCAAGATACTTCCCCAATCCCGAGGAGTTCCAGCCTGAGCGGTTCTTCCCCGAGAATGCCCAAGGGCGCCATCCATACGCCTACGTGCCCTTCTCTGCTGGACCCAGGAACTGTATAGGTTTGTATCCATCTGAATCGTTTGACCTTTCAGACCCACATGATGATAGTAGGTTTCTCACAGAGATTCCTTTGAGATGTGATGTGACATTGCCCATATGCAACAGCCTTAACAAAATAGCTGGTTTCTTTTTCCCCTCACTTACCATGCTTCGTAATTTCAAAATATCATTGTCAAAAGGTGTATTAGTATATTAGCCTGCGTGGGCTTCCATAGCAAAATAACACAGACTGGGTGGCTTAAACAGCAGAAATTTATTTCTCACAGTTCTGGGGGCTGGAGAGTATGAGATCAAGGTGTTGGTAGTGCTGCTTCTGCTGAGGCCTGTCTCTGTGGCTGTAAGATGCCATCTTCTCCCCATGTCTTCACTTGGTCTTTCCTCTGTGGGGGGCTGTGTCCTGATCTCTCCAGTCAGACTGCACTAGGGCCCACCCCAGTGACCTTATTCATACCTAATGACTCTTTTAAACGACCTGTCTCCAAATACAGTCATACTCTAAGGTATGGGGGGTTAGGACTTCAACATAGGAATTTGGGAGAGAGACATGATTACCCATGACATAAAACATAATCAGTTTCATGGCGGAGTTCTGAAATGCTGTTGATTTTTAATTACAGTAGAATATAGTTCATTGTGGTAAAAACTTCTTCATGTGATTACGTATGGCTAACCTAATTTTTGTGTTTATTGCTTTTAAGAATTTCGTTTTGCAAATCAAAACAGAAAATGCTTGCCATATGGCCAGCTGAAGTGTTTAAGCAAAACGAGTGCACATCGTCGCCCTGCATTTTAAACCGTTTTGGTTTCATCATCTCTAGCATTTTATTTATGTGAATGCAGACATTGGTAAAGTGAGGTCAGATTGAAATGGGAGAATCTGAAGCCTTTTTGGTGAATCCATAGTAGGTTAAAGACCCACTAAGACATAATCTAGAGTAGTGAGTCTGAAGCTTGAATGAGCTCAGGATTTATCTGGATCAGTTGGAATACAAATTCCCCCGGCCCTCCCTGGCTATTGAGATAGGCAAGGTGGGAGCAGGGAGGGGACACTCGGGACTCTTCATTTTTAACAAGTGTCCCACGTCATTCTGATTCTCCTCTGCCTACTGTGAAAATATAAAATGGCTTGCTTCCTATGATAGAACCCCTTGTTTCTCATATTTGGGATAAGTCTATAACCAAAGTGATGATATTTACATTAATTTGAAGGTCAAAAGTTTGCTATGATGGAAGAAAAGACCATTCTCTCATGCATCCTGAGGCACTTTTGGATAGAATCCAACCAGACAAGAGAAGAACTTGGTCTAGAAGGACAATTGATTCTTCGTCCAAGTAATGGCATCTGGATAAAGCTGGAAGAGGAGAAATGTAGTCGAACCCTAACTGTCATTGGGTTGCACCTTTATCATGACAAAGGTCTTTCTTTTAAGAGATCCTTGGCATTTACAATTCTATAGATCGTGAGTTCAATATGCTTGAATCCCCTAGACCTAATTTTTCCTTGTCCCCAGTGATCTTGACATCAAGTCTAACAAAGAATTTTGAGTTTTGTATTTTCCTTTTTTTTTGAGACCGAGGCTTGCTATGTCGCCCAGGCTGGAGTGCGGTGGCGCGATCTTGGCTCACTGCAACTTCTGTCTCCCTGGTTCAAGCGATTCTCCTGCCTCAGCCTCCCAAGTAGCTGGGACTACAGGTGCCCACCAGCACATCCAGCTAATTTTTTTTGTATTTTTAGTAGAAACAGGGTTTCACCATGTTGGCCAGACTGGTCTCAAACTCCTGACCTCAGGTGATCCACCCGCCTCAGCCTCCCAAATTTCTGGGATTACAGGCGTGAGGCGCCATGCCCAGAATACCTTTAGAATTTTTTAAAGGTATTCATGTTGACTCAGGAACACACACACGTGCACACACAACATAATTTGAAAAGAGTAAGTACTCTGACTTAGGCTCTTAAGTTTCAAAAATTATATTAGTGGCATCAGTTAAGACAAGAATAATTATAGTACTTTTCAGATTTTATAACACAGAGCAGATTATTTACAAGTTGATTCATAGGTTCTGTACAGTTTCTCCCTTGATTGTGCATGTATAATCTTCATTTAATTCCTCATAGAATCACAGTCACCTTTATATATCATATTGGAAGAGATTCATCTTCAGAATCTCCAACTTTTCACAGTGCCTCACAGGGTTAATCATGCCTTTTGGAGTTAGAAGGGCCTTAGAACTTATCTAGTTCTGCTCCTTTATATTACAGTAAGGGGATGGAATTAATAGTTTCTGCCAAAAGTCATGTTGCCAATTGATGACAGAGCTGGAAATTGCATAGAGATATACTCTAAATCCCTCCACTTGCATGCTGATGTGCCTTCTACTACAATATGCTGTAGCTTTGTGGAACTTGGGGGTGATGATCAGATGTGTCATTAGAACATGGGTCTTCTGCTTCTGATTTAGGCATTGTTCTGGGGATTCTTCCTTTAAAGGAAAAAGGAAGCTACTCATCTATATTTAGTAACCCAGTAGTATCTCACTTTAAGGTCAGACCTTTAGTTAATTCAGCCCTACAGATCATAACTTATCAAGCTGATAACTGACACATATTCCCTGAATTTTAATTTGATAGACAGTACATCTATCTACCCTCTCCATGATTTCTTAAAATTTCATTTAATAATCAAGATTGATTTTGTTTTGTTTTCAATTTTTATTCATTCTTCATAGACTCAGTTACCTTTATATATCATATATTATTGGCAGAGATTCCTCAGTAATCTCCAGTCTCTCAGTGTCTCACAGGTTTGATCAATGGCTTTGGAACTGGAAAGACCTTAGAACTTACGTGATTATGCTCCTGATAGGCAATAGCAGATAGTGTGCAATCAATAAGGAAGGATATGTATTTTTCAGTGGATAGCAAAGGAAGAAGTTACAGAACCAAAACCATTTGGTAAGCCCTACAGCCTGGGCCATTTAGGGCAGGGGAAGCCTCAGCCATTGCACCTGTTAACTATCCCAGAAAGCCATAGTGCGTACAACCCAGGTCCTAACCTGATGAGAAAAAGTCAAGGAAGGAGGTGACACAATTGGAAATATTCTCATCAAATGGTTGATCTTATTATCTAGAAAATGGGTATATTAGAAAATTTCCTTCTAAGATGATTTTGGATGATAAAAGTTGTATTCATGTAAATTGGTATTATCTCTCAATTTTATGCACTTACCTTTATCTCTTACATTTTGTTTTTAGTGACTCTATTTAACACATGACATTAAATTTAAAGTGAAACCTTGCTTAATGTTACCTTTTGGCCCGAGAACCTCATTCAGCTCTAGAATTATTGTTACTTATTTTAATCAGTAAGTCATTTAAGCTATGGCAGAGTGGGAACTGACAAATTATTTCAAGTGCTGCAGTATTGAAATGTGGATGCTGCCTTGTTTTATAACATGATCAAGTGTCTATGTGCCCATTACCTGTCTGTCTTCTGTTTGAAAGACATGTCTCAAGAACAATACATTATATTTTAGATGCAGGTGCTGCATTTTATTCTAAGAAGTGATATCAAAACAGAAAACTGTTAAAAGATCAGTCAGTGGGTGGCTGATTCCTAATGGGTAATAATAGAAATAGCACTGTGGAGTTGACGTCATCAGTGACTCTTGGATTTCCTAACAAAAGGTTCCTGTGCTGTTGTCATACACTGTGAATTTCTCTGACTGAAAAATCAACTAGAAGAAGTAGAATCACCAGAACATTTTGCTCGGCTGAAAGCTCAAAGTAAACTCGGTTACTGGGAATCGGCAAAAACCACACGCATCACTGGCCCCAGGGATTTAGAGTCCAGAAACCTCTCCAGGTGATGGACTGTTGACTGGGGCCCTGTGTGTTGTCACAGACAGCTGGGAAATGTCAGTTTCTGGACCAAATGACCCAATAAGAGATGGCGGTCATAAAAAGATCCATTTTTATCTGGAATGTGTCTAAAGATCAAAACATTTTCCTTCCAGCATCTAATCCCTGAGCGATACTTTAAAAAAATTGTAGTCTGCCTAGGCACCCTCTTTCTAGGAGCAGCACTCTTATTTTTGAAATTGTCCTACAATAAATTACCCTCTTTCTTCTGTTCTCCTCATCTTTTTCCTTCCCCCAATATACACACACTGTAAATATGTGGTTTCAATTGGAGCTGCCATGTTCTTAGGCAATCCCACTTTCTCAACCTTAAGAGAGGTTAAATCTGAGTTCTCCCCATGAGTTTTCGCAGCTGCAATTGAAGAACAGATACAGTTCATCTCTTGTGGTGGAAACCCCAAGATCAATCAGCAGTAGAACCTCTGAAGCAGCTGCTGGGGGGATGAGTAGAGAAGAAGCAGAAGAAATGGACAGAATCCTGGAGGAGTCGGAGTCCCATGTGCCAGGTGATGCTGAGGCTCACTGCATGTCTGCCCTGCCCACTGCTCTGTGGGTCCACCCTACTTGGGAACCTAAGCGCCAGTATATTGCCCTTTGCTCACATGGATTGTCTTTCATTTATGACCAAAAGTGACTTAGTGTGTGTCAGGTGGGCTGCAGGATGAAGAAGGGCCCTCATTCTCTGGAGATGATCTTAGGTCTTCAGCCTGTTTTCTTTGTGCTGCTCAATATTTCTCTAGATTGGATTAACAGCACATACGCCCACCAGTCATTTAAATGCAATACCATTTGAGAAAATGCAGTTTTCTCTTTCTAGATAGTAGGCAAGCTAAAGTTACAGTGCATCGTTTTAGAATGCAGCTAGGCTTAACCTAACACAGCAGGCTAGTTTCTTGGTTCTGACTTGATGACTCGCCAGACTGATTAGTCGTTTTTCTCCTTCTCTAACGAAACCAGGTTCATTTTCCTGCTGGCTAGCTGTATACCAGATTTCAGGGATACATCTCTCATCTCTAATTACTAAAATGAACTGGTTGGATTCTTTCCTCAGTTTCTTGCCCAGAAGTTCACCAAATGGTTATTTCCTCTGGCCGGATTCAATTCTGGAATCAACTCCAGCCTTTAGCTGTTTATCTTGTTCTCTTTATCCCAGTAGATAAATTTTTGGCACGTGCCTTCTCCTTCCATGATTCTCTTTACCCATCATTTTCTTTCTGTTGGGGTTTGCATTTATTGATCTGTGCCTTT
The DNA here is from genome assembly GCA_036589455.1 of Ateles fusciceps. NCBI lineage: Eukaryota > Metazoa > Chordata > Mammalia > Primates > Atelidae > Ateles > Ateles fusciceps. The sequence continues at coordinate 560,249 of JAZHEH010001578.1, forward strand.
CCTGATACTATTCAATTTTTTTTCACAGAAATAAAGCCTATACTAAAATGAAATGCAGATTCCTATATAAAAAGTTGTAATAATGTTTTTCCTTCAATAAGAGTCATACAAACGGTATAGATCTTATCAGGAAGAAAAATTATCACATTATTTAGACATGCCTGTCTTATTTTTTAGATGTTTTCAGTTTTAGTAAACTGAAACTGCCATATATAGTTTTAAAATATGTGTTTTAGCTGAATAGCAAAAAAAAATATGTAGACACAGAAGTATCTATTGGGCATTCCTAGGAAAGAGAGTAACCTTTTTTTTTCTTTTTTCTTTCTTTCTGTATTCTACCTTTAAGCTTTGCCTCCTTAACTTGCTCAAATGAAGCCCAAGTTTTAAGTTTTATGCTTATGGAAATACAGTAAATTGAGACATTTATTTTTTGAGACGGTTTCACTCTATCACCCAGGCTGGAGTGCAGTGGCGCTATCACGGCTCACAGCAACCTCCACCTCCTGGGCTCAAGGGATGCTCCCATCTCAGTCTCCTGAATAGCTAGAACTACAGGTGCATGCCACCACGCCTGGCTAATTTTTGTGTTTTTTTTTTTGGTAGAGATGGAATTTTGCCCTGTTTCCCAGGCTAAATTAAGACATTTAAATCACTCAGGCACAACTCATTTTATCATATTGCCACATCTTCCTAGGAATGGGATTGTGCTTCAGTTTTTTCAGCTGTCTGTGCCTCAATTGTGACTACCATCAGTAATGCTTGATGATGTTGCCACTGCTGGGTTGTTGCTTCCAAAAGCAGTGTTGTTTTGGAAAGGCAAGAACTGCAGTGTCTCATATGATACAGTTGGACAGAACCTCAAGAGGACATTTGCTCCCACCAAAGGGCATTCAGCAGAACAAGGACCAATCAGAATTCATCCAACAATCATTTTCAGTGTCATCTACAACCAGCAGTTAATAGTTCACATGTGTGATTGCGACTGTCATGTGAGAATGAGATGGTCTACAAGTGTGGGTAAAGGAAACTTCCCTGTTCTCAATCTCTTGTTTTTAAAAAATATTTCATTCCTTATTCTTGTGCTTGTTTATTTATCATTTTGCTCTTTCATTCATAAATGTCTGCCAAGGTACTACTCGGGGGGACTGGGGAAAGACAGCAAACAAGCCCCAGTCCTACCAGCAAGGTGTTAAAGACAGAGGGGAATCAGAAAAACAGTAGAGAAATGCTCAAGGAGGTAACAGAATGGCTGGCAATGAGAAGCACTATGCAGAAAGACAAAGAATAGTAAGGAGACAGGAGGTAGAAGAGATGGGAGGTGCCTTTTCAGATGAGATGCTTGCTGGAGGATCGCATCAGGAAAAGACGATGCTTGAGCAGTGGTCTGATTGAAGTGAGTCACGTGGGGGATCTAGGACAAGGGGAGGTGGAGAGGCCTCATCCTGGAAAGTGTCTCAGGGGAGGCTCTGGAAAAAAGTCCTCTTTGAAGCACGTGCAATTTGTTGGAATATTCAGTGCTTTGGGATTGTAGAAGTGAAGTCCCCATGTTCTTTTGGCTTTTGTCCCCATGGCCCATCTCAAAGCCAGCACTGGAGCACTTCCCTGCTGCCAGCTCCTCTCACATTCTGAATCTCTCTGACTTCTCCTGAAGGTGACAGCAGAGGAGAATTCTGCTTCTGATGGGCTTGTAGGATGAGATTCAGCCCACCCTGATCGTCTCCGTTTTGATTAGCACAAAGTCAACTGTTTAATAATCTCAACCCTATCTGCAGAATTGCTTTTCTCATGTAATATAATCATGGGCAGATGTGATATCTCATTTTGTTCACCGTCCCCAGGATTTCAGTGGGAGATTTGGGAGAACATTTTAGAATTCTACCTACCATGCCTCTTTTCAAGTTAATTCTGATTGGGTTCATCTGGATCTACAGAGGTTTTTAAGTTGTTGTTGTTATTGTTGTTTTTTTTTTTTTTTTTTTTTTTTTTTTTAGACAGTTTCGCTCTTGTTGCCCAGGCTGGAGTGCAATGGCGTGATTGATCCCGGTTCACCACAACCTCCGCTTCCCAAGTTCAAGTGCTTCTCCTGTCTCAGCCTCTTGAGTAGCTGGGATTACAGGTGCACGCCACCATGCCCAGCTAATTTTGTGTTTTTAGTAGAGAAGGTGTTTCTCCGTGTTGGTCAAGCTAGTCTTGAACTCCTGACCTCAGTTTATCCGCCTGCCTCAGCCTCCCAAAGTGCTGGGATTACAGGCATGAGCCACCACACCCAGCTGGTTTTTTAGTTTTATTGTATTACTAGAATGTAACATGTTTCACTGTGAGAAAACTTCAAAGTAAACACAGAAGCACATTTAAATAGGTTAACAATCTGTAATCTCACCTTTTAGGGAAACAAACCCTGAGGGTTTCTGCTGTGATTTGAAGGCAGGGCACTTTTGTCCCACTTGTCTTTGTTTCTGCTGAGCCTGGGAGCAGGTGAAATCTAAAATTTGAATTCTTTCATACTGCACAAAGTAGAGAGTTTTGTTGACTGCTGCTGCGCCATTTGATATCCTAAATCTACACGACAGCACAACATGCATATTTAAAATATGCTACTTCATTCTCGCCAGAAAATATTTTATTGGCAACATTATGCTACATTTCTAATAAATACAGTTTTGCATTCCAGTAATATACATAAAATATTTACTTAAGAATAAACTCCCCCAAAGCTCTAATTTACTGATCAAGATGATATACTGTAATTTCAAAGAACAGAAAACAAAGGAGATTTAGTGGGCAAGTCATTATGGTCTTTAAATATTTTAAAAGCAGAAAAAGGAGAATAAATTATTTTGTGTGGGTCTAGTACGTAAATCTAGGACTGAAGGGTAGAAATTGCAAGGAGGTATATTTCAGTATACAGGAAGTATTTTCTTTTCTTAAAAATAAGATGGAGCTCCCTGAGTTGGAGCAGGCTGCTTGGAAAACCAGTTTCTCCTCAGTTGAAGTATTTTGACAGGGAAGTTTAAAGTCTATGTCAGAAGTGCTATCCAGAAGGTTTCAGCCAAACTTGTCTGTAGAGTCGGGTAGTAAATCTTCTTGCCTTTGGAGGCCATGCTGCCTCTGTAGCAACTTCTTAACTCCGCTGTTGTAAGGTGAAAGCAGGCATAGACAGTAAGTGAATGAATGGCCATGGCTGTGTTTCAATAAAACTTTATTTACAAAACAGGTGAGAAGCCAAATGTGGTTGGTCTGTGAACTGTGGTTTGTCAAGCCTGATATATTGCATTTCCTGAATTGGATGGAAATAGGACCTAAATATCTACCCAGTCCTTCCAAATCTAAGATTTCAGTGTTACATGATTCTTTGGTAGAGTGTAGGAAGGCATAGATATCATTTGCTAAAATATCCCTAGGAGCTATCCATACCCATCCGTTATTCACTGTGCCTCCAAGCAACTCTAATAAAAACAGCTCAGTTAGATGAGGTTTCAACTGCATGCCACCAAATAACTGGGAATGTTATGAGCGTTTTTTAAAATGGAAACCTGTGCATAAACTGCGTGACCCTAAAATGAAATTAGGATCTTTTTGAGTACAGCATTTTTCTACCTTTTTTGATGTATCATTTACAAATAAAAATTATGTATCTACTGGGTACCACATAATTTTTGATATACATGTAGATTGTGAAATGATTACCACAATCAAGCTAATTAACATGTCCATTATTTTATATAGTTATCATTTGTGCCTGTGTGTGTATGTGTGTGCTGAGAACCCATAAGATCTATTCTCTAGCGAAGTTCATGTGTATGATACAGTATTATGAAGTATAGTCACCATGTTTGTATTAGTCAGGGTTCTCTAGAAAAAGGAACTAATAGGATAGATGTACATATAAAGGGGAGTTTATTAAGGAGTATTGACTCACACCATCACAAGGTGAAATCCCACAGTAGTTTGTCTGCAGGCTGAGGAGCAAGGAAGCCAGTCCAAGTCCCAAAACCTCAAAAGTAGGAAAGTGGACAATGCAGTCTTCAGTCTGTCGCTGAAGGTCCAGGAGCCGCTGGCAAACCACTGCTAAGTCCAAGAGTCCAAAGAGTGTAAGTCCAAGAGTCCAAAAGCTCAAGAACTTGGAGTCCAATATTCCAGGGAAGGAAACATCCAGCACAGGAGAAAGATGGAGGCCAGAAGACTCTGCCAGTCTAGTCCTTCCATGTTCTTCTGCCTGCTTTTATCCTAGCCCTGCTGGCAGCTGATTAGATGTTGCCCACCCCAGACTGAGGGGTGGGTCTGCCTTTCCCAGTCAACTGACTCAAATACTAATCTCCTTTGGCAACAGCCTCACAGACACATCCCAGAACAATACTTTGCATCCTTCAATCCAGTCAAGTTGACAATATTAACCATCATGAGTCCACTCCTTTTCTACTTGAACCCATACACATCTCCTGAAACCATATATGATCTTCAAATAAAGACAATAATAAGGTACAATTAAAGATAATTACACCTAACATAATACAGCTATCCTTTGTACAACCAGAAATGCACCAATCCCCAATTCAAATGCTGTTGCATAAAGTTAACACTTAAATGCTGATACAAAGCAAATAAATCTTATGTTACATGATAAAGGAAAAAGGCAATAAAATGAAGATATTTTCTTAGTACAAGTGTATAGATGCACAAACATGTTTTTAACAAAATAAGGAGGAGATATGACGATTACAGTCCTCATTTCTGCAACTGGTCTCATGGGCGTAGCTGGTACTGATGACTACCTTCTTCTACTATCCATTCTTTATTCCTTTTGCCTTCAGCAAGCATCTCAGCAGGTTGTGGTTTTTTACCTGGTGGAGTGACCCAAACCTTCATTCCTAAGGGGTCTGGGCTGTTGTCATTTCCCACTGACCTTAATCACAGAGCATGGTAATACTAAGAGTTGCCTGAAGGGATCTCCTGTATTTCTCACACACTCTTCCTTACCTTCACTGTAGAGTAATAGACTAACTTCATCTTGATAGTCCGGGTCAGTCACCCCAGCCAATACTGCAACTCCCGTCTTAGCCTGTTGACTTAGAGGTAGGAGGAGCCCAAAGTGGCCAATCTTAACTTCCAGTTTAGAGGAATCCTTGTGTCTTCCGGTGGCAGCATTTCCCCCTCTGGAACTAAGATCTTCGGGGAGCAGAAAGTAATGTCTTGGGAACAGGAGAGCAAAAATTTTGCTAGTGGATCTCTATGGGTGATGGCGAATGGTGCCACTTTCACTTCCACCCCTTGATTCCTGGACCTGTGAATCCTGGCTATGGGAGAAACAGTACCATATATTGGTTGCTGATTCAGAGCACACACAGCCTTCTGGAGAATTTTGCCCCAGCCCTGCAAAGTATTGTCACCTAGTTGGCATTGTAATTGTGACTTCAAAATGCCATTCCACCATTCTAGCAGTATAGCTGCTTCAGGATGCTGGGAAACAATGTTGTACATTAGATCCTCCAACTCATTCACACTGCATAATTGAAACTTTGGACCCCTTGACCAAAATCACCCCATAGACTGCACTCCCCATACTCTGGCTACCACTATTCTACTCTCTGTTATTATGACTTTGACTTTTTTAGATTCCATATGTAGGTACAAGTGCATCTCTTCTGATGATCATACGATTTTTTATCCTTCATTTTGTTAATGTGGTAAATCACATGTATTGAGTTGCATATGTTGAACCATCTTTGCATTCCAGGCTCAGTTGATCATGATCCTTTTAATTTGTTGTTGAATTTAGTCTGGCTAATATTTTCTTTAGGATTTTTGGATCTATGTTCATCAGGAATATTAATTTATAATTTTAATTTTGTTTTCTTGTGATGTTCTTGTTTGGCTCTGCTATCAAAGTCATGCTGGCCTCATCAAATGAGATTAGAAGTGTTTCCTCCTTTTCAATTATTTGAAAATTTGAGAAAGATTGGTATTAATTCTTCAAATGTTTATAGACTTCATCCAGTGGAGACATCGGGTCCTAAGCTTTTCTTAGCTGAGAGTTTTTATTCTGATTTAATCTCCTTACTCATCATTGGCCTGTTCAGATTTTCTCTTCTTCCTGATTCAGTCTGATAGGTTGTATGTTCCTAGGAATTTATCTATTTCTTCTATGTTATCTAATTTGTTGATGTAATATTTTTCATAGTAGTCTCATGATTTTCTGTATTTCTGTGGTATCCATTGTAATGTTCCCTCTTTCATTTATAATTTTATTTATTTGAGTTTTTTTTCTTTTTCTCCTAATTAGTCTAAAGATTTCTTGATATATCTTTTTAAAAACAACAACAGTGTCATTGACCTTTTCTGTTGTTTTTCTGCTCTCTGTTTCATTTATCTCTGCTCTGACCTTTATTATTTTCTTTATTCCTCTGACTTAGGGCTTAGTATTTTTTCTTTCTTATTGCTTCAGGTATAATGTTAGGATATTTCAGATCTTTCTGTTTTCTTAAGGTAGGCGTTTATCACTATCAGCTTCCTTCTTAGAACTGCTTTTGCTGCATCCCATGAATTTTCAGTCCCATAAATTTTGTTTCTATTTTTATTTTTCTCAAGATATTTTTTGATTTTCCTTTTCATTTCTTCTTTGACTCATTGGTTGTTCAGGAGTGTGTTAATTTTCATGTATTTGTGAATTTTCCAGTTTTCCTTCTGTTATCCAGTTCTACTTTCATGCCATTATGGTTGGAAAAGATACTTGTGATTTCAGTCTTCTTAAATTTATTAAGATGTGTTTCATGGCCTAATATATGACCTATCCTGGAGAATGTTCTGTGGGCACTTAAAAGGAATGTGTATTTTGCTGCTTTTGGAAGGATGTTCTGCACATGTCTGTTAGGTCTATTGACTTATAGTGGTTTGTAATCCACAGTTTCCTTGTTGATTTTCTGTCTAGGTGATCTATTCATTGGTGACAGTACATTGCTGTTTATTTCTCCTTTAGTTATGTTAATATTTGCTTTATAGATTTAGATGCATTGATATTGGGTACATATGTATTTACAATTGTTATATCCTCTTGGTGAATTGACCCATTTATCATTATATAATGACCTTCTCTGTCTCATGTGACAGCATTTGACTTAAACTCTATCTCATCTGTTATAAGGATAGCCAACTTTGCTTTCTTTTGGTTATTATTTGAATGGAATCTCTTTTTCCATCCCTTCACTTCCAGCTTATGTCTGTCCTTAAAGCTAAAGTTAGTCTCTTACAGACAGCATATAGTTAGATCTTGTTTTTAATTCACTCATCCACTCTGTCTTTTGATTGGATAATTTAATACATTTATATCTAAAGTAATTCTTGGTAGGGAAAAGTTTACTGCTATCATGTTAATTGTTTTCTGATTGTTTTGTAGCTTCTTTGTTTTTGTCTCACTGTCCTTTGTGATTTAATGACTTTTTTGGAGCAATTTGCTTTGATTCCTTTCTCTTTATGTTTTGTGTATCTACTACAAACTTCTTCTTTGTGGTTATCATGAGGTTTACATAAAATATTTCATAGTTATAGCCATCTATTTTAAGCTGATAACTTCAACTGCATTTAAAAATATGATATTTAACTTCTCCTCCTCCCACATTTTATTATTTGTGCCATAGTTTACATCTTTTGTATGTTGTGTATTCATTAACAAATTTTGGGGGTTATAGTATTTTTTAATACTTTTGTTTTTTAACTTTTATACTGAGTTAAAAGTGACTGTTGCACAATCACAGTAATAGAGTATTCTGAATTTGACTGTATAAGAGTACCTTTAATGGAGTTTTATTCTTTCATACGCTTTTATGTTAGTTTGTGTCCTTTTGTTTAAACTTGAGAATTTCCTTTAGCACTTTTTGTAAGGCAGATTTAATGGTGATGAAATCCCACTTTTTATTTGGCTGGTGATATAATTTGGCTCTGTGCCCCCACCCAAATCTCATCTCGAATTGCAATCCCCATGTGCCAAAGGAGGGTAGATAGATGATTGAATCACAGGGATGTTTTCCCCCATTATGTTCTTATGATAGTGAGGATGTTCTCATGAGATTGATGGTTTAAAAGTGGCAGTTAACCCTGTGTACATGGTCTCTCTCTTCTACTGCCTTGTGAGGAAGGTAACTGCTTTCCCTTCACCTTCCAGAATAATTGTAAGTTTTCTGAGGTCTCCTCAGTCATGAGGAACTGTGAGTCAATTAGACCTCTTTTGTTTATAAATTACCCAGTTTCAGGTAATATCTTTTAGTAGTGTGAAAATGAACAATACAGATAATTGGTACTGGCAGAGTGAGGTACTGCTATAAAGATAACCTGAAAATGTGAAGGAAACCTTGGAACTGGGTAACAGGCAGAGGTTGGAACAGTTTGGAGGGCTCAGAAGAAGATAAGAAAATGTGGGAAAGTTTGAAACTTCCTAGAGACTTGTTGAATGGTTTTGACCAAAATGCTGATAGTCATATTGACAATGAAGTCCAGGCTGAGGTGGTCTCAGATGGAGATGAGAAACTATTGGCAACTGGAGCAAAGGTCATTCTTGCTATGCTTTAGCAGAGACTGGCAGCATTTTGCCCCTGCCCTAAAGATCTATAGAGCTTTGAACTTGAGAGAGATGATTTAGGGTATCTGGCAGAAGAAATTTCTAAGCAGAAAAGCATTCAAGCTATAACCTGGCTTTTTCTGAAAGCATACAGTCATATGCATTCACAAAGAGATGATATGAAATTGGAACTTATATTTAAAAGGGAAGCAGTGCATAAAAGTTTGGAAAATTTGTAGCCTGATAATGTGGTAGAAAAGAAAAACCAGTTTTCTGGGGGAGAAAGTCAAGCCGGCTACAGAAATTTACTTAAGTAACCAGGAGCCGAATGTTACTGCCAAGCAATGGGGAAAATGTCTCCAGGGCATTAAGAGATCTTTAAGGCAGCCCCTCCCATTACAAGCCCAGAGGCCTAGGAGAAAAAAATGATTTCATAGGCTGAGCCCAGGGTCCCACTGCTCTGTGCAGCCTTGGGACTTGGTGCCCTCTTCCCCAGCCACTCCAGCTCCAGCTGTGGCTAACAGGGGCCATAGCTCAGGCTGTTGCTTCAAGGGTGCAAGTCCCAAGCCTTGGTGGCTTCCACGTGCTCTTGGGCCTGCGAGTACACAGTAAACAAGAGTTAAGCTTTGAGACCCTCCATGTCAATTTCACAGGATGTATGGAAACACCTGGTTGTCCAGGCAGAATTCTGCTACAGGGGCTGTGTCCCTGTGAAATGTGGGGTTAGAGCCCACACACAGAGTCCCCACTGGGGTACTACCCAGTGGAACTGTGAAAAAAGTGCCCCCATCTTCCAGACCCCAGAATGGCAGATTCACTGACCACTTTCACCATATGCCTGGAAAAGTTGCAGGCACTCAGTGCCAGTCCATGAAAGCAGCCATAGGGGCTGTACTCTGCAGAGCCACAAGGACAAAGCTGCCCAAGGCCTTGACAGCTCACATTGCATTGGCCTGCCCTGGATGTGAGACAGGGACTCAAAGGAGATTATTTTGGAGCTTTAAAATTAAAGACTTCCCTGCTAGGTTTTGCACTTGAATGAGGCCTGTGATCCCTTTATTTTGGCCAATTTCTCCCAATTGGAATGGGAACTTTTACCCAATTTCTGTACCCCCATTGTATTTTGGAAGTAACTAACTTTTTTTTTTTTTTTTAAATTTTAAAGGCTTATAGAGGGAAGGGACTTGCCTTGTCTCAGATGAGACTTTGGACTTGGACTTTTGGGTTAATGTGAAATGAGCTAAGACTTTGAAGGACTGTTGGAAAGGTATGGTTGGTTTTGAAATGTGAAAAGGACATGAATTTTGGGAGAGGCTAGGGGCAGGCAGAATGATAGGTTAGGCTCTGTACTCCCATCCAAATCTTGTGTTGAATTGTAATCCCCACATGTTGAAGGAGGGCCTGATGGGAGGTGATTGGATTCAAGGAGGTGATTGGTGGGAGGTGATTGGGAAACCACTCCCATGATCCAGTCACCTCCCACCAGACCCCTCCTTCAACATGTGAGGATTACAATTCAAGACAAGATTTGTGTGAGAGTACAGAGCCTAACCTATCACAGCACATAACCTAACACAGATCATGTGCTGTGATCTCATGATAGTGAGAGATTTGAAAGTGGCAGTTTCCCCTGGACATACACACACACTCTCTCTCTCCTACCACCTTGTGAAGAAGGTGTATGCTTCCCCTTTGCCTTCCATCATGATTGTAAGTTTCCTGAGGCCTCCCCAGCCATGGGTAACCGTGAGTCAGCTAAATCTCTTTTGTTTATAACTTATCCAGTCTCAGGTAGTATCTTTACAGCAGTGTGAAAATGGACTAATAATCTGGGAAATTTTTTTCTCCTCTTCCTTTCTGAAGGACAGCTTTGCCTGGTATATTCTTGGTTGCCAGGTTTTATACTTTTAATACTTTTAATATATCATCCCACTTTCTCCTGGCTTACATGGTTTCTGCTGCGAAATCCACTGATAAACTTATGAAGCATCCCTTGTATGTAAAGAATTGTTTTTCTCTTGCTGCTTTGAAAATTCTCTCCTTGTCATGGTGAGGATCTCTTTGTATTTAATCTATTTGGAGTTCTTTTGGGCTTCATAAATCTGGATGTTTATTTCTTATATGTCTCCAAATTTTGGGAGCTTTATGTTCTTATTTTTTTAAATAAGTTTTCTGCAACTTTCTTCTCTGCTTCTTCTGGGCCTCTTATATTGCATATTGGTCCTGATGGTGTCCTGTAAGTTTTGTCAGCTTTCTGCAATCTTTTTCATTCCTTTTATTACTCTGACTGGGTAATTTCAAATGACCTGTATCTGAGCTTGCTGATTCTTTCTCCTGCTTGATCAAGTCGGCTGCTGAAGCTGTTTGCAAAATTTTTCAGTTCTGTCATTGTGTTCTTCAGCTCCAGAATTTCTGTTTGGTTCTTTTTTATGGTTCCTATTTTTTGTTGAACTTCTAATTTTGCTCATGTATTGTTTTCCTGATTTTGTTTCCTGTCTATCTATATTGTTTTGTAGTTCATTGAGCTTTCTTAAGACAATTATTTTTAACTCTTTGTCATGCAGTGTAGATCTCCATTTCTTTAAGGTCACCTCCTGCTGCTTTATTTTCTTTCTTTGATGGTTTCTTGTTTCTCTGATTATTTGTGATCAGTGTGGCCTTGCATTGAAGTAGTCACCTATTTCAATCTTTACATACTAACTTAAGCAGAGAAAGCCATTCACTAGTCATATTGACCAGAGATTGTGGATGGCTGTCTGTTGGGGTCTATGCACAGGATTTCTGCTGGAGTTCTAAGCTGGGCAGGGTTGGATTCTGGGTTCAGTGTGGTGGTCTGTATTCTGTGTGCAAGGACTGGCTTGAAGCATGGGTCCTTGGGGGCTGATTTGGCACTGAAATGAACATTAAGCCTGAGTCTGCAGAGGCCAGCCTAACGTGGGGATCACCTGGCACCTGAGTTCATGAGGATAGGCCTGTTTCTGAGTTTATTTAGGCTGTCCTGGCACCAGAGTCCACTGGGGTGAGCCCAGCATCTGAGTCCACATGGCCCAGCATGGAGCTGAGATCTCTGGAGGCTGACCTCATGCTGGACTTGCAGGGAATGGCCTGGATTCTAAGCCCATGGGTACCAACTTGAATCCTTGGGCTGCTGGAGTTGATGTGGAGGTTAGATTCTTGGGGGCCAGGCTAGAGTTGGAGCAGGCCTGAAGTCTAGATCTTCTGTGGCCATCGTGGAGCCTCAAGCTCCAGGAGCTGACCTGGTCAGGGCTGAACATGGGGCTGAGGCCACAGAGGCTCGTCTGGCCTGTGGCAGGCCTGAATTCTGGTGCTGGGGTTTACTGGAGTGGGCGTGGTGCTTGGGATCTGCAGTGAAGTTGGGTGCTATTTTAACTGTCCTTCCTCCATTCAAGAGGGTATCGCTCACCATACTGTGCTGCCCAGGCTTGAAGGTGGGGTGACACTGATAATGTGAAATTATTCCTCTTATACTCTTCAATGTGTCTTTTCTTATTTCTGTGCTGCAACCAGGTGCTGTAACCTCTCACTTGATTCGTTAGCTCTAGTGAAGTAATTTTTGTCCGTGGATGCTTATCCAAATTGATGTTTCTGCAAGGAATGAGCACTAGAAACTCCTGTTCTGACAACCTCCTATTCCTATTCTTGCTGACATCACTCCCTGAAATAGTTAATATACTTAACAGCTGAACACAGATAGGATGTTCATCGAATATGTTGACAGAACAAAAAGTTGAAAACTGTTGGCAGAAACCCAAAGTCAATATTGAAGCCAAGCAAAATAGTGCCTGCGGTGCCACATTAGAACAGCTTGAAGACTGTTCATTTTTAAGTGACAAGAGACTCCCTCACCTCCACAGAAGCAATTGTGTTTTCAGGTAGCAAATTTCTATTATTCTGATTGTTTCCAAGTAAACTATAAATTTTAAAGTATAGTTTTTTACTTTATGAGAAAAGTATTCATTTAAATTCTAATTTCCTGAGTATTTAGAGAGTATAGAAAGAACTAATACTCTTTTATGTAGAAATATTTAAATGTAAGATGTAAGAGAATATTTGACTGATTTTAAATTTTTTAATGGGCTTTAATATTTTCAGAGGTTTTCTTTACTTAGGGATTTTTGGACTGACATTATTGTCATTATTTATTAATTTTCTTTTTGCCCAGATCAAGAGGTTTCATAACTGTTTACTCTTTCTCTACCAATTGGCTTTCCAACATTACTAGCCACAGAGGTGGCAAAACAACAATAAACACAACTAGTCTGGAGGTCTCAATTTTTATCTTGGGAAGCATTATAAATTTTCCAACTCCCTAGACACAAATATACAAAAAAAACCCTGTTTTCTATATTGGTAATCGTGTGCTTTGTCTTGCAATTCAGGCATTTACAAGAAAATCTATATCACCTTAAATTAAGATTTATGTTAAATGTAGCCTGAAACCAGCAGAGTTATGTATTGTTTTCTTTTTTAGAATGATTTTATTCAAGCAATCAACTTACCTCATTTCCTGGTTTGCTACAGTTTCCTGTGGTAAGTGAATTATCTATAAAACATGAAATTTAGGCTAAGACAGGAGCAGCTAAGCAAATCACGCCACCCCTGGAGAAAGCTATTGAACATGCAGCTTCAGGGGAAAAAGTTAGTTCCTGATGATTCAGGACACGTGTCCACTTAATGTTCCGGAGCAAGTACCACTTGTCAGATATATTGCTCTATACATACATTTCAGATCAGGGGAAGGAGCTTGGAAGTGGGAATGTCTTGGGACTTGCGTTGGCAAAAACTTCTCCTTAACAAAAAAGTTAGTCTCCTTAACAAAAAAATTAGTCCTCTACTATTATTATGAACATTAAAAAGTAAACTTTATCTGAAAATTCAAAAGAGTGCTAGGCATTTCATAGTGTCTGGGTCGAATCCAAGTTTCTGTTAGGTACATGATACAGTTTTACTTTGGATCACTAGGGAACCATTTCAAAAATGAAAGTATCTGGTTTAAATTTAACTTAGTAAACCATCCATTTGGGTACTTTCAGGTGAATAGCTTTTGACACCAGATTTCAATCTTATTTCTTTATTCATTTCATTCATTTTTGGAGAATAAAAATGATTCTGGACACTGTTTTTCATTAATCATTGTAGAGGGAATTTTCTCTGTGTCCCCACAAGGCACGATTCTGAGTCTATGGTGACTTAAGAGGGCCACAAAACAATGAGTATTTAACTTTCCTCTCAGATGTATGGCTACAGTAAACATCTATAGGTAAGGTTTACGTTCATAAAGGGACTTTTTCCAAGAGAAAAGCTTTTTTTTCCCCTAAATCCTGCCTCTCCTGCATCTGTCCCTCAATCCTGATTGCTCTTCTAAACCATAACTTACAAACCCATGTGCAAACCCACTGAAAGCTGGGAAGGAGCATAAGCCAGAGATACTGTGGACCACAGCAAATCCAGGTGTTTTTTTTGGCAAAATAAATCATGATTATGGCTAGGAAAATTAGGGGTGTAAATAAGCAAAAAGTTAGAAACTACATCTCGCATGTAGTCCCAACATTCAGAAACAGTGATTGTCAAACATCTGTTGTTTAGTCTTTCAGATATTTTTCTACCTTTACCTATTTGCACATTTTACAAGAAAGAATAATTCACTATGGATACTCTTTGACTTGCATTTCCCAGTTACAGCTATCTTTTGATGCAAATAAATAATATAATATTTTTAGAGCTTGGTATTCTTCTCTGTTTATGGTATTTTTGTGTGCATGTTCTTATGTACACACTCAGTTATTTCTGTAGAATATCTTTTTTGAAATAAAAGTACTGGATTCAAAGGTATGAATATTTTTGAAGGTTTTATGGTGTGGCATCGTGAAATTATCTTTCAGAAAGGTTACTCCCTAACTGACTTTTTCTACCAGCTAAATGAGCACCCTTATTAGCTGGTAGAAAACATCAATTAGGGAGTAACCTTTCTGAAAGATAATTTCATGAAATTATCTTTTGTGGCCCACTTAGGCCAACTCTAGCAGGCTTGTTGCTTTGCATCCTGACATATTTATCTTTCTGGAAAGAGAATCCTAATTTACTTCTGCAGAGCTACTGCCTCTCAGTTTTGGTCCATATGGTTCTGGTGACCCTGATTCTGCTGCTGACACCAGACCTGGAGCTCGTGACCCACCCAGGCCTGAACCAGGAAATGCACACATCCTGCTGGCTGCAGTGACCCAATCAGAGCCAATGTCTTGCAACAAATCTTCTGTTTAGATGTCTAGAAATAGAACTCTTACTCTATTTTTTCCAATTTGACTTGAAACGTAAGAGAATACAGAGGCCTGAGCTGCCGGTACTATTTTGCTACTATGTGGAGCTTGGGAGTAATGGTAACACTGCAGACTGGAGCAAACGGAAGGAGACATATTGTCTGATGCTATTGGTTGAGCACAATGTCCAGTTACTCTTTAGGCCTGATTCACCGTGGGCTTTTTGGATTCTGAACTAACAGATTTCATTTGTATTCAAGCCACTTTGAACTAGATTTTCCATCATTTGCAATCAAAATCAGTGTATGAATACTAGTTATTTAATTTTTCACTTTTGCTAATCTCACGGATAAAATGGCTTCTAGTTGTTTCAACCTGCCTATGTTTGTGATTGTTCCCATTTTTTATCTACTTCCTAATCTTCTATTTCTTTTGTAAGTTGTCTTTTTGTGTTTGTCACCTAATTCTTTAAAACTAGAGTCCTTTTCTGCTCCTTATTGTTTATGTAATTGTTAAACAAGACTGAATAACAGCCCAAAGTCCATGGACATGGGGGCCCATGTGAAAGCTTTGAAAGCCACCATCATGATGGCATAAATTATATAACAGTGCTTTACAAACGCTCCAAAATACAGTGCAGACATGGCTGTCATTGTCATGGTCATCATTTTCATCGTGATCACCAACTTATGAAGATAAGCAAGAACAAGAACACCTACTAGAAGTTTCTTTCCATTCAACAACAAAGTTGATATCTTTCCAGTCACCCCTTTCCCTGACTGAGTCACATGGCCGTTCACAGAGAATAAATTGCAGAATGGGAAGCTCTGGGCCAGCACCAGCCATTGTGTGTATCCTTGCATGTGAACTGGGGGCTGGAAGAGGAGTGACTGCTTGATAATTATGAGTCAGTCAAAACCACCAACTGTCTGAAAAAATAGGCCTCTTTATAACTAGCATTGTCACTAAAGCAACTCCTCCATGTTTTGTGCATGCATGAAATCTAGGCAATACACTTGCATTCCAAAAGCTTCCACTTGAAGAGATCTGTGTTCTTTCCAAATATAAACTTTACCCAAGAGGTAGTCATCTTGGCCACACCTCTGAGAGGGAGAGGAGCAATCTTGCTGTGCTGTGTAGTTCATAATGGGGCTCAGGGCCAGAATCCCCAGGGGTGTAGGGTAGTGCAGAGAAGATGGCCCTCTTCAGTGCGTAATAAAATGAATGTTGCCTAAACTGCCCATTCCCTCAAAGGCAATACAAAATATGTACTATTTAAATTGAAAAGTAACTACCGCCCCAGGGAATGGACAAGGTTGTCATTGGCATAGCCATGGTTAATGGTCAGTTGACTGACTGAGATGAATGTGCTACCTGAACGTAAAAGCTTATTAAGCAGACTTCCAAGAGGGTCTTTCCAGGTGAATCCAAATGTACAAATTAAAGCCAGTAAAGACACCTAATTCTCTAATAATATGTGGGGTGCAGTATATTTTGGGAATAATTCCAAACATTAAATAGTTCGAAATGTATTTTCAATTTAGCATATGCATGCATTTGCTTAAACTATCTTAAAAAATGAGTAAAAAATAAACACTCAATAATTGTCAGTTTGCTTGAATCACACTGAGATGAGGAACAGCATTTAGCATTGCATGCTAGAAAAGGACACAGGGCTGGGAGTCAGGGCTGGGTGACTGTCCAAGCACCTTCATGAACTGTGTGGATCTTGGGCAAGTCCGTGTACCTGAGACTCAGACTCAGTTATTTAACTTCTTTCTTTTAAAAAGCATAAGCCAGATACAGATAACAAAACCTTCCTCTGTCTTCCCTTTCAGAATTGTGAGAAGCCGGTGAAGATGTTTATTACAAAAGTGTTTTGAAAATAGACCAAATATTGTTCTTTTTAAGGCATGATATTTTCATACCATGTCAGGCAACAGGGAATAACTAAGTTAGGATTTTATTTTACTGTGGGTAATTTATATGTAAATTATTGTGCAATTTAATAAAAATAAGTCACATTTTTTTATACAGAGGTACCCAGAAAATTAAATAACACTATAGATTGTTCAAATCGTTGCTTTAATATATTTTATTTTCTCTGCATAATTAAATTTATATTATACACACCTTTGAGTAGTCAGTGGGAGAAGAAAGCAGATATCTTTTTATTAAAAGTATTATTTGAATTTATCCCAAATTAATTCTTATGGTTCTATCACAGGATGTCTGACTCAACTATATGAAAACATCTTCTTCAGAGGTGGGGATGTAGCTTCCATGTACACCCCAAATGCCCAATACTGCCAGATGATGTGTACATTCCACCCTAGGTGTTTGCTATTCAGTTTCTTCCAGCAAGTTCAGTCAGTGACATACATAAAAGGTAAAAGTTGATATTTCATTATTAGAGAAGCCATTTTTCAAAAAGGAATTAGTTGTGTGCAAGAAGGTGTAGTATAACTGAGAGTTCTTTCTCAAATGTGGTTCAAGGACCAGCTTCAGCAAAATTCCTTCACGTAGTTCTTACAAGTGCAGATCCCCAGGCCACAACCCAGACTTGCTGAATCAAAGTTTCCTGGGACTAGAAATACACATTTTAAACAATGATCACGTTTATTTAAAGTAAATGATGCTGGTCATTTTCTATTCAATGCCTCAAAATGCTTGAACATCGTTGGGCTAAGAGATTGTCTCAAGAAAGAATCTAACAGGTGAACATTTCATCTGAATGAAGAAAAATACTGAACTGTGTGACCCGTGATCACATGAGTGGACAGCACAGTCCAAAGAAAAGAAGACAAGTGTTTTGCTGAGAATATAATTGAGAAAGATCTAGAACTTGTGGTTTTGGGACAGGGCAGATCTGAATGGTGCCTATAGTGAGCCAGTTTGGGCATCTATGGCATGACGCTATGTATGGCATGTATGTGTGCATGTGCACTTATGCTTGTGTGACTATGTATTATTAACTGGCGATTTGTAAAAGTTTTGGAAAAATAGTAATTACAATTCTTATTAGGTCAGAAAGATGCTTGTTAATCACGAGCCACAGTTTCATCTTAATGTTTTTTCATTTTGATTAATATCCAGAATAAGCTTTTCTTTGTTGTTCCCATGTCCATATCCATAACCCTTTTCTCATCTTCACTCTATGTGAGTTTACGAGCTAGAAATCAGATAGTCATTCTCTGATCCTACATGTTAAACTTGTAGAGAAAACCCAGATTGTATGTGAGGTTCATCATAGTAAAAGTTGAGGTAGGTTCTGGAATTCTTATAAATAATGAAATTAACATGGAGGTTGACAATTAAGACAGAAGGAAGTCTTCCATTACGTGCAGCCTACAAGGAGTTAATAAGCAAGATAAACACTATATACAGCTCTTACCACTAATTTAATTTTTTAAGTAAATGAAAGTATTTGCAAAAATAATCACCAATTGGGGACATAGTTGCCTGAAAGTTTAAGAACAGGAAAAATCGTTAACTCTTTAATATGGTTGTCTTTCTGTACTTAAAAAATGTGAGTGTAAAGAAAATGCCATGCTAAAGTTAGATATTAAGGGGATGTTATAAAATTACCTTTAAGAGTCTTCTTTCCAGCAGGTATTGGGGAAGCTATATTACTTTCCTTATTCCTGGTTTTATTTGTTAGTGTATAGAAAATGCTAGACATTCCTCAATGTATGTTTATTATTCTACTTCCTAAGTAAAGCTACTTTTAAAACAGGTTTGGCTGCTTCTTGAAAGACAGTATTACAGGAACCCTGCCAAAAGTACATCAAACAAGTGCAATTTCTGGACATTCCTTAAAGCAATGTGGTCATCAAATAAGTGGTAAGATGCAAATTTCTCAGCTACATTTGAGTTAATATTGGATCTGCCTTAGAATGACTTTTGCTTCCAGTCTGTACTGCTACAGCCTTTTGGAAAAAATCACTCATAAAGATAGGAGATGGGGCAGTATTCTGGTAACAAAAGAGGGACCCATATTCATCTGCACACTTCTACTGTCTTTATCAATCAGCACATACTTAATGAGCCTCTATTATGTATGAGGTTAGCACTAAGGTATAAGATTTGCAGAAAATGAATCCAAATAATCGTGTCTCCTTGTTTCCAGATAAGAATTTTTAAGAAAACACAAGGGAACATCTCTCGCTCAGGTTCACTTGAGGGTAATTTGTACGTTAGTGATTCTCAACCAGCAGTGATTTTGTCTCTTCCCTTAGGGGACATTTGAAAATGTCTGGAGACACTTTTGGTTGTCACAACTAGGGAGGATGCAATTAGCATTTACTAAGTATAGGCCAGAATGTTTGAATGCTGCCCAGCATTCTACAAGGCACAGGGCAGTCCTCCACAACAAATAATTTTCTGGCCCACAATGTCAACCCCAGTGCTGACATCAAGAAACTCTGTGATATACCATTAAGCCCAAATTGAGGAACTGAGTTCTGCAAATCGTGCTAAGAATAATACTTCTCAAAGGAAACATGAGGACTACGATGGTAGAGAACTTTGATTCTGACATCTGAAGCTACTGATGTCTTGGGAAACAGTTTCCAGTGCTATCCTAATAAATTTAAGACAAATTAACTATTTCTCAAACATGACTGGGACTGATCAGAAAGTGAAAAGTGCTGAAGAGATTCAACTGGTGGGCTGTCAGAATCTTAAAATAACTGTGCTGTTGTTCTACGTGTGAGTATACATCATTACCATTTTGCTTTTATTTATTATGCACAGTTAATTTTGTAGGTTCAAATTTCAGATTTTTAAAATTTGTCATCCTTTCCTCCTCACTGATATCACCCCTTCAGTACTCACACGCTTTGGGCCTGCTCTTTGCTTTTTAACACATTGTCAAAGGATGAGAAAGTCTTAGTTACAAATATGGGCCTGACTTAGCCAGTTGTAGTTGGCCGGGCCCAGTGGCTCATGCCTGTAATCCCAGCACTTTAGGAGGCAAAGGCGGGCGAATCATCTGAGACTGGGGGTTCAAGACCAGCCTGACCAACAAAGTGAAACCCCGTCTCTACTAAAAATACAAAATTAGCGTGGTGGTGCATGCCTGTAATGCCAGCTACTGGGGAGGCTGAGGTAGGAGAATCACTTGAACGTGGGAGGCAGAGGTTGTGGTGAGCTGAGATCACGCCATTACTCTCCAGTCCGGGCAACAACAGTGAAATTCTGCCAAAAGAAAAAAAAAAAAGAAAAAGAAAAAAAGGTGTAGTGTACCTGAGGTTGGCGTAGATTTCCTATTTTATAAGATCAAATTTGTATGTCAATATAATTTGGTATAAATTATTCAAGTAAGTGTTATTTCCAATTGTTGTATGCTATAGCAAAATTTAAAGAAAAAGTCATATTGTGCCTTTCTCAATATTCCTGTTATTTGTTAATGTATTCTAAAACTTAGTGTTACTCATTTAGCTTGCTTTCAATGTTTTTCTTTCCTAACTTGCAAACATCTTAAAGTGAAAAATTGTTCCTGAGTGCATAAAATCTCTATACTCGGAACAATTCTAGTCAAAAGCATTTAGAGCTTTCATATGGACACTTAAAAAGTTTTTATTTGTAAGAGTCCCATCCCGGTCAGGTGCGGTGGCTCACGCCTATAATCCCAGCATTTTCGGAGGCCAAGGCGGGTGGATCACGAGGTCAAGAGATCGAGACCATCCTGGTCAACATGGTGAAACCCCGTCTCTACTAAAAATACAAAAATTAGCTGGCTACGGTGGTGCACACCTATAGTCCCAGCTATTCGGGAGGCTGAGGCAGGAGAATTGCTTGAACCCAGGAGGCGGAGGTTGCGGTGAGCCACGATTGCGCCATTGCACTCCAGTCTGGGTAACAAGAGCAAAAACTCCATCTCAAAAAAAAAAAAAAAACAAAAAAACAAAACAAAACAGTCCCATCCCAACTCTTAGCCTACTCTTTTCTCACATGCAGAAAAATTGGAAAGTGTTTTATTTCTACAGTCCACAAATTTCTGTGTTTAAGAACCACTGTGAATAATCCACTTCCCTGCCCAACTCAGCGTATTGTTTTCCTGACAGTTTGTATATTTTCTGTCTTTCCCCCTCTTACATTTAGTTTTATGACTTTAACCATACTTCTTAGGAGTGGAAAGTTACCTACAATAGATTATGGCTTATTTCACTTTATCTTCAGGAATAAAACTTTAAAAAAGTATATGGTTTATACCTCTGGATACGTTACTTCCTTAACCAGAAGTATAACTAAGAAAATTGAATCTTAAAAAAAAAAGAGCCTAATTTTGGTTCACTGTCTGTGAAAAGAATTATCTATATCTTTTGCATGTAAGACAAATCTCCATGAAAAGGGTGCTTAACGCTGGGTATGGTGGCTCAGGCCTGTAATCCCAGTACATTGGGAGGCTGAGGCGGGAAGATCATGAGGTCAGGAGATCGAGACCATCCTGGTTAACGTAGTGAAACCCCATCTCTACTAAAAATACAAAATATTAGCTGGGTGTGGTGGCACACACCTGTAGTCCCAGCTACTCAGGAGGCTGAGGCAGGAGAATCACTTGAACCTGGGAGGTAGAGATTGCAGTGAGCCGAGATCATGCCACTGGACTCCAGCCTGGGCAACAGAGTGAGACTCCATCTCAAAAAAAAAAAGGGGGATGTTTAAATAGACATTAACAAAATTTTAAAACAAGAATGGAAGTGGTTTCATCATGCATATACAACAACTCTCCACATTTTGAAATAATTGACCCAGATGCAATTTGTAATCAGACAGGAGAAGTTGAAAGCAGAGAAGTAACACTAGGAGATAAGGAATTTCCTTTACTCAGTGCAGGTCAACAGCACATCAGTTTCTTCAGTAACGCAAACCTCAGCACGTATTATCAGTGTCCTCATTATTATTGCCTTATTTCCCACTGCTCATTGATAATTTCAATGTGAAATTTACTTGTATTGCTGCATGCATCCTGCAGTTTAAGAAGTGAAGTAACCCCTTTTCAATGCTATTGCTTTAGGGAAAATATTGGATTGTGTTTACTTCAAGCAGAGTTCAATAATTTATGAACATAATAAAAATGTTAAATCCCTTAATACAGCAGTTGCCAAAAATGGGCTATTATCCTTCTAAACTAACAGCTCAAATAGTAGTGGGTATCTAATCCACCTCTAGAAAGAAAATCGACTGTATTTGCTCTATGCGTTTTTCTCGTACAGCTTGCCACCGAGACATTTATAGAGGAATTGATATGAGAGGAGTCAATTTTAATGTATCTAAGGTTAGCAGTGTTGAAGAATGCCAAAAACAGTGCACCAATAACATTCGCTGCCAATTTTTTTCGTATGCCACACAAACATTTCACAATGCAGAGTACCGGTGAGTACAATTCACAGTGTTTGTTTTTTATATTGGTGCCTCCAGGATTTCACTGTATTCTTCATAACTTCTTTTTTTTTTTCCCCAACTGAAAACCAAACAGGGCTTTTACTCCTAACCACTTTCCTTATTTGCTTACTCTATTTTATTCTTTATCTTCATTTTTTAATTAAATACTTCATTTTAATTTCATGTGTTTCTCTACTCTTTTCCCTCGGCATGTAATTGTACCCCTGGCATCCTCTTCCCCTACTTCTCCAAGGCTCGTTCTTAACAAATCAGGTCTTTCCTCAAAGATCATCCCCTCTAAAAGGTCATTTCTGAGCATTCTCTTTTAAGTCACACTCAGCTCTGTTTACTTCATTCATAGAGCTAATCACAATTTGATATAAACTTGTGAATTTTTTTCCTTATTTTTAAGCCTCATTTTTATTTGCATAAATTTATGGGGTACAAGTGTAATTTTGTTACCTTGATGTATTGTACAGCAGTCAAGTCTGGGTTTTTAGTATGTCCATCGCTGGAGTAATGTACATTGGGCCCACTAAACAATGTTTCATCACCCCCCCCACTTCCCACCTCTCTATCACCTTCCCAGTCTCTACTGTCTATCACTCCACACTCTACTCAATTTTGGTGTGATTTTTCCTGAAGTGAATAAGTTCCATTTGCCCCACACATAGGCCTTACTTATAGAATGAGGGTTTAGTATCGTAGCGTCTCCAGCCTCATTGTCACCCTACTTTCCTTTGTGAGGGGGAAGGATGTCCATTTGATTAATGATGCAAACCCCTAACTCACTCATTATCAGGGTCATTGCTTTTCCCAATGTCCATCTGAATACTAAATGTTACCTGGACTGCTGCCTGCACCTCAAAGTGCAGGAAGCAAAGTAACCTCTTTTCTTCACATTCAGGAACAATTGCCTATTAAAGCACAGTCCCGGAGGAACACCTACCAGTATAAAGGTGCTGGATAACGTGGAATCTGGATTCTCACTGAAGCCTTGTGCACTTTCAGAAATTGGTAACTGCAGGATGACTTCACTTTGTGATTGTAGCAGGCAGAATAAGAGCCCCCTGAGACGTCCCTCCTCTAGCCTTGGAACCTGCACCTGTGTCCCGACAGTTAGCAAAAGGGCTTCTGTCAATGTGATTCAGTTAAGGGCTTTGAGATGGGGGATTACTCTGGATTTCTGGATGGGCCCAATGTACTGACAAGGGTTGAGTACTCACAAGGCTTATAAGAAAAAGAGAGAGGCAGAAGGCTCAGAGCCAGAGAGAGAGGTTTGAAGGTGTTACACTGCTGGCTTTGAAGATTGTTATATGTAAATTTTTGATGCCACAAAAGAAGTAGAACTCAAATATTAATTTTCTCAGCAAGGCAATTTACTTCTATAGAAGGGTGCATCTCACAGACGGAGCAATGGTGAGCACACATCTGAACAGGGGGAGGGGAAGAGGTTCTTATCCTTGATGCAGCCCGTACTGCTGTGTCATTCCCTTATTGGCTAGAGTTAGATCACACAGTCTAAGCTAATTCCAATTGGCTATTTTAAAGAGAGCAGGGGGATGAGCCAGATTGGTGGGGTGAGTGGTTTGGTGGGAAAAACGGTTATGGCAGAGCAGGTGACCGGGGGTGATTCAGGTCAAAGCAGGTGACCGGAACAGGTGACCAGAATGAGTCAGGACGGAGCAGGGGACTGGGGGGACAGATGTGAACTACTGATTAGAACTGGCGGGGAAAGTTGTTTACCAAAACTGTAGGCAAATGGGCACGGAGTACCAGGAAGTTAAACTTTAAAATGGAGAGTTAAAGAAATAGAGAGCTGAACATACTGACACACTGATTCTTTGAAGAGAAACTTGGAGTGCGCTATATCTAAGAGTCCCCCATCTTGAATGTTTACGGTTTTTGTTTTCAAACTTCCTTCACGTCTTGACTTAGTGGTTCTTCTGTCTCTTTGACAGCATCCCTGGTGTAATTAATAAACAGCTACTAATCATAATACATGTAATTTATTTAATTTACATTTTTATTAATCATCACCTACAAACATATTGACTCAAATCCTGCAGCTGTTTGATCTCTGGCTTTAAATTTATCTGGTAACTCCAATAGTGTTTATATAAACATGGGGGTTAAAGGACCCATGTGAGGTACTTCTTCTTCTTCTTTTTTTTTTTTTTTTGATTTTTCTTTCTCTCTCTCTCTTTTTTTAAATCATGTTGATGGAATGCTAGGGTGAAAGGGATGGCCAATTGGACTAGAGCACAAGTACTGCTCTAATTGCCTGGCAGAGTACACAGCAATAGTCCCCTGCAGTACCACCACACATCTGCTCGGGGGATGAACAAGGGCAGCCTGGTAAGCTCTTGAAAAGGCTTGGTTTCACTGCACCATTTTATTTTTTTCTGGGAGAGTTTTTGAAGGATGCCAGGAGGCAGGACTTTGTGCCCAGCTAATTTTTGAATTTTTAGTAGAGATGGGGTTTCGCCATGCTGGTTAGTCTGATTTTGAACTCCTGACCTTGTGATCTGGCTGCCTGGACCTCCAAAAGTGCTGGGATTACAAGCCTGAGCCATTGTGCCTGGCTACCGCCAGGATTTTTATCATTCTGTAAAGGCCATTTGATCAGATTAAATCATATGGGAACTCACTGCAGTTTAACAAGAAAACAGGTACAGAGATTAGACATCCACGGTGCTCTCCTGGGTGTGGACAGCAGAAATGACAGCCCAGAGCCATGGCCTGAGTTTGCCTGTTCCACTGAGGGCTTCAATCTCTCTACAACCTTAACAACACTTGTTATCGCCTTTTTTATTATTGCCTTTCTAGGGAGTGTGAAGTGGTTTCTCATGGTGGTTTTGATATGCATTTCCCTAATGACTAATAATATGGAGTATTTTCTCATGTGCTTATTAGCAATTTGAATGAATTATTTGGGAAAATCTCTGTTTAAATCCTTTAGCCATTAAAAATAATTGGGTTATTTTGTTTTCATTGTTGAGTTGTATGAGCTCTTTATATACTCTGGATACTACACTCTTAGATCATATATTATTTGCAAAAATTTTCTGTGCATCTGCAGGTCATCTTTTCACTTTATTTATGGTGTCCTTTGAAGCACAGAAGTTTTTAAACTTGATGAAATCCAGTCTGGCTTTATTCTTGCATGTGCTTTACCTAAAACGCTAAAACCTAATTCATGGTTATGAAGACTTTTGCTTATAATTTGTTCTTAGAGGTTTATAGTTTTAGCTGTTACATTTAGGCATTTGATGCATTTTGAATTAAATTTTGTATATGGTGTAAAGTAGAAATCTAACTTAATTCTTGCATGTTGATATTCAGCTATTCCAGTACCATTTATTGAAAAGACAGTTCTTTCTCCATTGAATTGTCTTGAAATCCTTTTCAAAAATCAATCATCTATAATGTGAGTTTATTTTTGGACCATCAGTTCTAACCCATTGACCTCTATGTCTACCCTAATGCCAGTTACACACAGTCTTGATTACCATAACTCTGTAGTAAGTTTTGAACTCAGACAGTCTGAGTGCTTTTTGTTCTTTTTCAAGGTTAATGTGGTTATTCTGGATCTTTTGCATTTCTATATGAATTTTATGAAGGTTGTCAATTTCTGCAACAAAAAGGGAGCAGGATTTTGATAGAGAGTGCATTGAATCTGTAAACCAATGAGTATCAGTAGAATTATCTGTTACCAAATGGAGTAAACTGCATAAATGATGTGAACACAAATAAAACAGGATATAAAATCATATGAATATAATGATAATAAAAGTGGATTGTCTGTTGTTCTAATTTTAATGGGCACAAGGTGTTCTGTTAATCTCTTCTTATTAAATAACTTTTTATAATGTTCAGGAAAATACAACAAAAAAAACTTACATTCCTAAGGCCTCACAGTCAGAGTAATATAAAGGGAAACATAAACACATACTCAGTAACGTAAATATTTGGCATTGGTGGGTAATGGAGCTAGGAGCACAGCTTTTATTTCTCTGACACAGGAATTTGCCCCTTAGAGTTAGACCAACTTTGCCTTCCTCTAAATGGCAAACAAGTTTGAAGATACTTTAACAGACATTTTTTTAACTTAAGATGTTTAGTACTATGAATAATAAATAGTCACAATTTCCTTAATTATGATAATAAAATATAAGGAAATTTAGCATCGCATCATTTCCTAAGGAACATCTTCTCTCTGAGTTCACAGGTTGCCACATGGACATCTTCCAACATCTTGCGTTCTCAGATGTGGATGTTGCCAGGGTTCTCACTCCAGATGCTTTGGTGTGTAGGACCATCTGCACCTATCATCCCAACTGCCTCTTCTTTACATTCTATACGAACGCATGGAAAACAGAGTCACAAAGGTGAGTGTGCACGGGGGAGCACTTGCTGCTGTACCTTCATCACTTTTATTTTATCGTCTGAGTTTTAAAAAGTTTCATTCATTTCCCTCAAAACACTTGAACCTGCAGTTTAAGTAGGTACTTTTCTGCCAGGTGCAGATTAGTTAAGAGATTAACAGACTTCTCTGCCTACCTTCTCTTACTTTAAAACAAATGTTACCATTGAACCAGTGAAGCAACAGCCATGAGAAAAAAGAAGGATCTGGTGCCTTTGAATGAAAATTCAAAACATGATCTTCATGTTTTGTATTGGCTTGGAGTAAAAGCCACTCGCTGGCAGTAGATCCCTTAAGCTTGTTCGCTCTTCTCTTTGTTTCAGAAACTAGAGCTCTGTTTATTCTGATCAAGCCTCTGGCCCACTCTCAGACAACCCACCCTCTTCTGCACACAGCCTGGAGCTAAGAGACGGGGTATCTAGTTACGTAATATCATCGGCAGCATAAACTCCCAGAATCTGTTCTTCGATGCTTTTCGTTGTTGTTTTTTCCAGTTAGAAGGTGGAACTTCCATTATTGTCCTCTTTTCAGGTTGTCTGTGCCTATTAGTTTTCTCCAGAGGGAGACGTGGTTTGATTTCCATTTAATCTCTGCAATTTATTAGAGTCCTGTAGCCTGATTTGCTTTGAAGAGAGTTTCCCAGAAGAATAAAATTTGCTGAGTTGCTTTTTGAGTGTGAGCTGCTTTTGTATTTGTCTAATGCCTCTAATGCAAATCTTTTTCTTTCTCTCTTGCTTTTTTTTTAAAAAAAAAAAAAAACAGAAATGTTTGTTTTCTTAAAACATCTGAAAACGGCAAACCAAGTTCCTCTACTCCTCAAGAAAACGCCATGTCTGGACATAGCCTTTTAACATGCAAAAGAACTTTACCTGGTAATGTGATTCAATAATAATATAACATAAAATGTAACATATTTCATGACTTTTAATAGCAACAATGATGAAAGAATGCTTAAGGTAACAGAAACTTGTGTAAATGTTGTTCATTGCTTTTCTTATTTGATATGTTTTTATCTTTATAATTGACCACAGAGCCCTGCCATTCTAAAATTTACCCCAGGAGTTGACTTTGGAGGAGAAGAATTGAATGTGACTTTCGTTAAAGGAGTGAATGTTTGCCAAGAGACTTGTACAAAGATGATTCGCTGTCAGTTTTTCACTTATTCTTTACTCCCAGAAGACTGTAAGGAAGAGAAGTGAGGGAAATTTTATTTTTCAAAGACAGTTGACATGATCACTTCATATTCTTTCTCCCTCTGTGAAGGCTTACTCTTTCTACTGTTCATTTCATCTAGGTGTAAGTGTTTCTTAAGATTATCTTTGGATGGTTCTCCAGCTAGGATTACGTATGGGACACAAAGGAGCTCTGGTTACTCTTTGAGATTGTGTACAACTGGGGACAGCTCTAGTGAGTAACCTCGCTTTTTTGTGGAATTGTAAGGATGTCTGTCATGTTGATAGCTTGCTTAGTCTTAGGGAATTATGTGCCTTTTTCTTTTTGGTTGGAAGGGACTTTGATTGACTTTTAATTCCAACTATTATCGTCAACACTCTCTTTTCAGTCTGCACAACAAGAACAAATGCACGCATTGTTGGAGGAACCAACTCTTCTTTGGGAGAGTGGCCCTGGCAGGTGAGCCTGCAGGTGAAGCTGGCAGCTCAGAGGCACCTGTGTGGAGGATCACTCATAGGGCACCAGTGGGTCCTCACCGCTGCCCACTGCTTTGATGGGTGAGTGTTGAATGCACCTCATCCAGAGTCTTATCTTCACTTTTCATTTTCAAGGATCTATGATCAGCTGCTCCATTGTCCTGTGACTTTACAAATAGAGACATGTTGAAGCAGGGATGGTATTCACACCATTTAATTAGTAGGGTCCAAGCACTGACCATCTGACGCATCAGAAAAGCTTGTGGTCTCTGTACAGGACTGATGCCCCTGGGTGGGTATTCTCCCACAGAAAGAGAAGCAAAGTCAATACCCAGCTTCATCCTATCACCCACCACCAATCCCTGATGTGTTCTTCAAAGATTTATTTGTCAGGCCCATAGAAATTTTATTTTTTGCTCTTTGATTCATAAATATACCAAGTAATAATTTTTAAAAGTGAGAGTTTTGTACTCTGTATATTTCAATGTATATAATTTGATATATTTCTATTTTATTCGTCAAATAGATATGTTAGGGTTTTTACGTGTTAAAACACCGAGGCTTTGGAGTTAGACAGAGCTTGGCTTGAGTGACAGCTTTGCTGCTTATTAGAGGTGCGACCCTAGGAGATTTGCAAATCTCTCTGAGCTTTATTTTATCGCAAATGTGATAATAATAGTACCTAATTTGTAAGGTTATTGGAAAGATTAAGTGACACATTTAAAATGCTTAGTACTGTATGTAGAACACGAACACTACTCAAAAAATATAAACTATGATTACTATATTCAATAACAAATGTAGAAATGGACAAAACATGAAAAAGGAAAAATACTAGAAGACACTTGATTTTTCTCAAAAATAAACACAAAGTATCTTTGTTTTAGTGAAATTCATGCTTAGGTGCTATGTACTAGGATTGAATATATTGCATATATGGAATATATGCAAACTTCTAGCAGTCAGCGGTACACGTGGTGGAGCAAGACCCCACCACCTTGTCATCGCAGGAAGGGGCTCTGCCACACAGGAGCTTGCATGTGGTTTTATGGTGGTTGACCTGGAAGAAAAGGCCCAAGATGGGAAATAATAGGTCTCTTTTTTACTAAGTGCACTACAGTTTGGGACCAATAATTTTCATTCTTGAAGGCTCAGTATTGTGTTTATTAGAGATTTCACTGAAAACAAAAAGACCCCTTTGCACCTGACATCGCCATTATTTGTCTCTAAATTTTGTGCACACCTGTCTTGCACCACTTGGTGATGATAAAGATTTCCAGATCTTTGTACAGAGTGAGGCTTTGCTTTAGGTCATAATTTTAGATGTACTTAGTATACATTCATCTTTTAAAGAATCAGTTTAAATTTTCATACTTTCCAAAATATAGATATATTTTATTTTGTTATTTATTTTGAGCTGGAGTCTCACTCAGTCCCCAGGCTGGAGTGCAGTGGTACAATCTCAGCTTACTGCAGCCTCTGCCTCCCAGGTTCAAGCTATTCTCCTGCCTCTGCCTCCTGAGTAGCTGGGATTATAGATATGCACTACCACACCCGGTTAATTTTTGTATTTTTAGTAGAGACGGGATTTCACCACCAGGTTGGTCAGGCTGGTCTCGAACTCCTGACCTAAAGTGATCCACCCACCTCGGCCTCCCAAAGTGCTGGGATTACAGGTGTAAGCTACCACACCCAGCCATATAGAAATATTTTAGAGAACACTTAAGTCCTTCTACTCTACCCAATTAGAAGAGCATTAGAAGATCAGTCTGACTTCTTGATAGTTCTGAATTTTTTTCATTTTCTTTCTTTCTTTCTTGTTTTTTTTTTTTTTTTTGAGGCAGAGTCTCCCTGTGTCACCAGGTGCCAGGCTGGAGTGCAGTGGTGCAATCTCGGTTCACTGCAACCTCTGCCTCCCGGATTCAAGCAATTCTCCTGCCTCAGCCTCCTGAGTAGCTGGGACTACAGGAGCGTGCCACCATACCCAGCTAATTTTTGTATTTTTTAGTAGAGACAGGGTTTCACCATGGATAGTTCTGAATTTTAATGAAGCAATTAGGTTCAGTTTTAGTGAACTGAGCTTAATTTTCCCATGATAAATTGCTGGTCTCTTCCCACTACAGTGTCTCTCAAAAATGAGGAAACAACATTCTTGCGTTGTCACTGCAGTAAGCATGATATAATTACATAAATGTACATTTTTCAGATTTTTAAATAGAATCTTCAGAGATTCTCTACTGCCCTATTGGTGATGATAAATTACTGGAAGGGAGAATTAGGTAGGAAAAAATGTCCTATGTAGTATTTCCTTCCCAGTTCTCTTTGAAAGAGAGTGACAGAAGAAAGGAACAATATCGAAGGAAGGACTTCCCAGTGTCAAATAGGTATTTATTCTTCTCTCCTAGGCTGCCCTTACCAGATGTTTGGCGCATTTATAGTGGCATTTTAAATCTGTCAGACATTACAAAAGAAACACCTTTTTCACAAATAAAAGAGATTATTGTTCACCAAAACTATAAAATCTCAGAAGAGCATCATGATATTGCTTTAATAAAACTCCAGGCTCCTTTGAATTACACTGGTATGTAACATATGTAAGAAGAAGGTGGATGGCAGAATTGTACTGGTTTACCCTTTCATGTCAATTGAACAAGAGGACAGATCCAGAGAGACTGTGGTGGAGTTGAGGGAAAGGTGAGGGTTGCATGGGAAGTGAAGACCCTGCGGCTGGCCATGAAATCTGTTCTACTTAAAGAGCAAGAAGTGTGAATTAGTTCTTTCAGGGAGGAATACAACTGCATGCAGGTGATTGAAATAATGGGTGTAGGAAATGTCTTTGCCGCCTGAGAGACATTGGGCTTCCTTTGATAAGAGTAACATAACTGTCATTGCTTTGGGCTTAGGGTTGTTAGAGATGTGTGAGGACAGGCGGGACCAGACATCAACTTCCGGGTGTAATTTGGGTAGGAAAGAGGCTGATGCAGAAGGAAGCCCAGGAGAGGCTTAGAGCATCGTGATCAGAGGTGCTGCCTTCGGAGGTCCATTGCTCCCAGGAGCTGAATGCCCACCGCATCTAATAACATTAATGGCCGGGCATGGCGGCTCACACCTATAATGCCAACACTTTGGGATGCCCATGTGGGAGGATTGCTTGAGGCCAGGAGTTTGAGACCAGCCTGGGCAACACAGTGAGACCCTGTCTCTACATAAAATTAGAAGAAAACCAATTAACTGGGTATGGTCGTGTGCATCTGTAGTCCCAGCTAATCAAGAGGCTGAGGCAAGAGGATCACTTGAGTCCAGGAGGTCAAGACTGTAGTGAGCCAAGATCGCGCCACTACACACAAACAATTACGTGACAACTTGGGCAAGTTGCTTTACCCCTTCACACCTCTAATTTCCTCATCTGTAAAATGAGGGTGATAATTTCTTCCTGGGTTTGTTGTAATAATTAATACGTTAAAGCACTTAATGCCTGGAGCTGTGAAGACACTCTGCTATGACTATTAAGGATAGCATACACGGAGTAAGATGCAGGAACTTCTACATGCTTTTAAACATAGATTTAGGTTCTGAGTTTTAAAAATTGAATTCAGGAAATTGTAACACCCAAAATGTCATGTGAAAAATGGTGGTGACAAGTTTTCTTGAGTCATTAGCCTTAGAAGTTCAGCAGAAAGCAAAAGAGTTCTTCTTGGTGCTACTCTGTAGAAAGAGAAGACAGAAAAAGAAAAAGATGTGTTTTTTAAAGTCTGTATCCATAACTTTATTTGACCAAACTCTAATTTAAAAATTATGTTTCAGAATTCCAAAAACCAGTATGCCTACCTTCCAAAGGTGACACAAATACAGTTTATAGTAACTGCTGGATAACCGGATGGGGCTTCTCGAAGGAAAAAGGTACAGCGTGATGCTTTAAATGTTGCTTCTAGAGCAGGTCTTACATGTTGAAATGCATGGAGTAGGTCGTTTTAATCGGCTTCTGTCTAAAATTATATCTAAACTCTTAATCTTTCCTATCTATTTATTCCCAAATATTTATTCAGTTCTTTTTTAAATGTATTTTTGCTTTGGCTTGAAAAACATTTTTTAGAGAGACTTTTAAGCATCTTACTCCATTATAAAGATCATTTGCTTGACTTTGCATGAAGGGTTGGTCCATCTAGGGCTGGCAAGCCTGTGCAAGCCCATTCGGTCCTCAATGCTAATAGCATGCCCATCTCCCAAAACCACGTTCTGCCTTGATGCTAACAGCCAGGAGCACAGGCATCTGTGCCATCTCTCTGTGGCCAGTTCTTCGTCTTTTTCTTCCATGCGCCCTTCCTGCCATCCGAGGAAGCCTGTGAACCACTTCCCTAGTAATGGTTTTAAACGCTTAAATAAAATATGCAGGATCACAGAGGAAACCAAGTGAAGTGTAAGAGAGTTGTCAAAGTACTTTTAAAGAGTGATATAGTAATACATATGCCCCTTCATTAATCCACTGCATAGCAAGTTATTCTAATACCAGCCATATTTTTGAAATAGTGGTGAGCATAAATGGCATTTTCACTTAACTGCCACAACTGAAATGTGATATGAAACGATCTGTAATTTGTTGATTTGTCGTTCGTTGATGGCAAAGTCATAGGTACCACTAATACTGCTCTGTTTGTTGTCTACATTCCTAACTGAAGGGAGAAGCAGGCTTCCTTTGGTGGTTAGTGAAAGTAAATACTTTTTCTCTACTCAAATTTATAAACCATGTGAATTCTTTCTGTAAACCTTAGGTTTACAATTCCTGTTTATGAGTATTTGGAGTGTTCCACTTGCCCTTGAACTTTTTAGGAAACAGACCAGTCTCCCTTTCCAAAATTATGTTCATAATAGACACTATGGAGAGTAATATTTGTAAAGAGAGTCATTCTTTACAAAAGAGGGTAGCTTGCCAAACTCTTTCCATCTTTTCTTTATTCAAGTAATTCACATTTTTAGATTTTTTACCAGTAATTTGAGACAAGAAGAAATTAAAAGTAATCTTCACTAAGCAATGAAAGCTCCCAACGTATATCCAAGGGAAACCTGAACATGGGTGGAATTTAAATGATCTGTAAGTTAATGGTTCTCCAAGGGAAATGCTCACGTGCATTTACTCAAAAAACAAAATACCCCTCAGTTGCCAAAGGCTTGAGGGTTTTTTCAGAAATGATATAGTCTTAAATTATAATTTTGAATATATAAAATAAAAAAATGAAAAGTGAGAACTTCCAGACTTTTGGATCATTGTAGGTGATAGATATAAAATGGGATTTCTGGGGGACTGCTACTGAGATGAGGGGGGGGGGAGCCGAAAACATGGAAGGAGGGTCTCTGGTAGCCCGGAGTGCTTGGCGTGTGCCAGTATCACATAGGCAATAAGAGAACAGCACAGGGTGCCCTTTCTCTCTCTCTCTTCCTCTGTGTGTGTGTGTGTGTGTGTGTGTGTCTGTGTGTGTGTGTGTGTGTGTGTGTGTAAAACACTGCCTTCCCAATTTTTACTGTCTAACTGTATTAAAAGATATATCTCTTATGAAAAGTGCACTGCTCTGATTCACTTTAAAACTTATTTCCATATTTACTATTTATTGTGTTTCCTCCCTCTGAAGTTGTATATTGGTTACTTCACAGGTGAAATCCAAAATATTCTACAAAAGGTAAATATTCCTTTGGTGACAAATGAAGAATGTCAGAAAAGATATCAAGATTATAAAATAACCAAACAGATGGTCTGTGCTGGCTATAAAGAAGGGGGAAAAGACGCTTGTAAGGTAATGCATGAGATTATAAAAACACAGTAGGCTGCCTGAGAAAATTCATTTCAAAATATATTTTCCAATAGCATAATTTATTATAGTTTTTAAAAAAATTCAGAGACAAATGATTGAATAAATTATAAGCAACTTTTAACAAATGGAATATATATAATGCATTTCATATTTATATTATAGGTGTCACAATCTATGCATGCATTAATTTAAGAGGGACAAATATACATACAATAGTTGTACTAAAATATAAAAATGTTAGATTTCTTTGTCGGAGGATATACAAATTTCCTTGTTAGATTTTATTCAGAATATAAGAGGGGATACAAAAAATGCAGGCACATGAGATACTTTAAGAAAGTGTGTGGAGGGGGTTTGTGTGCGTGTGGAGGGGTTGTGTGCATGTGTGGGCGGTTTGTGTGCATGCCTGGAGGGGGTTTGTGTGCGTGTGTGTGTGTGTGGGGTTTGTGTGCGTGTGTGGAGGGGGTTTGTGTGCATGTGTGTGGGGGGGGTTTGTGTGCATGTGTGTGGGGGGTTTGCGTGTTTGGGGGGGGTTTGTGTGCATGTGTGGGGGGGGTTTGTGTGTGTGTGTGTGTGTGTGTGTGGGGTTTGAGTACGTGTGTGTGGGGGGTTGTGTGCATGTGTGTGGGGGGTTTGTGTGGGTGTGTGTGGGGGTTTGTGTGCATGTGGGGGGGGTTTGTGTGTGTGTGTGTGTGGGGTTTGTGTGCGTGTGTGGGGGGGGGGTTTGTGTGCGTGTGTGTAGGGGTTTGTGTGCGTGTGTGGGGGGGGTTTGTGTGTGGGGGGTTTGTGTGCGTGTGTGTGGGGGATTTGTGTGCGTGTGTGTGGGGGGTTTGTGTGCATGTGTGTGGGGGGTTTGTGTGCGTGTGTGGGGGTTGTGTAGTGGGCTACAGAACTTTAGAGGTGGTCACTTACTGGAATCTGTTCTGTCGTAACATTTTATTTTTCCACTGTGACTCAGGGAGATTCAGGTGGTCCCTTAGTTTGTAAACACAACGGAATGTGGCATTTGGTGGGCATCACCAGCTGGGGCGAAGGCTGTGCCCGCAGGGAGCAACCTGGTGTCTACACCAAAGTCGCTGAGTACATGGACTGGATTTTAGAGAAAACGCAGGGTAGTGATGGAAAAGCTCGGATACGGTCACCAGCATGAGCTGCAGCCCAAAGTAGAGGCGACTTTTACAACCTGGGTTCAAGTCAAATGCTGAGCCTGGGGGTCATCTGCAAAGCATGGAGAGTGGCATCTACTTTGCATCCTGTCATAAGGACGAAGGAGACAGTGCACTCAGCTGCCGAGGACAGTGTCTTGCTGAGGCCAGCTTTCGGCATTCAGTAACTGGGAGCTGGTACTGCAAGATTGCAGCTGAACGTCTCCATGATTGCGTGTTGCGAAATAAATGGTAAAAGATCACGATTAGCAAGTGTTTTCTTCTGGTTGTGAAACAGAACTGAAAGTAAGTGCTTGCAGATCCTAGCACAGTGCCTGGGATCACTCTAATTGCACTGCTTCCTCTGGAACTCAGTATATCTCAGAGATGTAATTTCCGTTCCATGCTGCACCTGCTTGGCCACTGAACTGCACTGGGGCCAAGAGCTGCAGGCTTGGATTTTGTTCTGCTGAGTGGAAGGGAGGACACCTGCGTCACCCCCCACTTTTATAAGAAAGAGACCGGTTACCTGAACATGGGAAAATCGGACACCTTTGCTTCTTGGCCTCCTAACTTGGCTACCGGGGCGTGCTGAGGAGCTTGGGGGCTGCAGCATTGCACAGCCTTCATGGTAGGCAAGAAACCTGCTTTGCAAAGGTCATTAACCCTGGAGGCTCAGTGGATCTGGGCTATTACAATAGTAATTCAAGGAGCATTTTTAGGCCTGGCACAGGTGGCTCACGCCTGTAATTTCAGCAGTTTGCAAGATTGCGACAGGTGGATCACTTGAGTCTAGGAGTTTGAGACCAGCCTGGGAAATGTGATGAAACCCCTTCTCTACAAAAATATACAAAAATTAGCTGGGTGTGGTGGTGCACACCTGTAATCCCAGCTCCCCCAGAAGGATCGCTTGAGCCCAGGGAGGTCAAGGCTGCAGTGAGCTGAGATCGCACCACAGCATTCTAGCCTGGGTGACAGAGTGAGACTCTGCCTCAAAAAAAAAAAAAAAAAAGGAAGCATTGTTAGGTATAAATTATTTCATAAAATGTAAAATTCAGACTTGTAAATTTATAGTAGCCTTTGGAATGGATGATAGAAATCCTTATGCCACACAAATACACAAATTCCTCATCTAAGGCTTACCATAACTGATACCAGCTCGCTTGATTCAGCTCAGTTAAACTGGTAACATTTACACAGAATTGGCCGTTTACAAAATTTTATGTAAGTTAAGTAGAAAAATAGAAAAGTGAGGTTTTCTGAAAGAGTTTGGGTTTTTCCTTCAATGCTCAAAAACAGAGGTCCCCAGCCTTTTTGGCACCAGGACGGGTTTTGTGGAGATGATTTTC
This sequence comes from Ateles fusciceps, assembly GCA_036589455.1. Taxonomy (NCBI): domain Eukaryota; kingdom Metazoa; phylum Chordata; class Mammalia; order Primates; family Atelidae; genus Ateles; species Ateles fusciceps. The sequence goes on from JAZHEH010001578.1 coordinate 596,837, forward strand.
CACGGACTGGGGATGATTCAAGTGCACGACATTTATTGTGCACTTTATTTCTCTTATTACTATATTGTAATATGTAATGAAATAATTATGCAACTCCCTGTCATGTAGAATCAGTGGGAGTCCTGAGCTTGTTTTCCTGCAAATAGATGGTTCCGTCTGAGGGTGACAGGAGACAGTGACAGATCATCAGGCATTAGATTCTCATAAGGAGCCTGGATCCCGCGCATGTGCAGTTCACAGTAGGGTTCCAGCGCCTGTGAACATCTCATCCATCCATTGACTGACAGGAGGCGGAGCTCAGGCGGTAACGCCTGCTGGCCTGCTACTCACCTCCCGTTGCGCGGCCTGCTTCCTAACTGGTCTGTGCCCCAGGCGTCGGAACCCCTGCTGCTCAAAGACACACTGGGTGGTAGGAGGGGCTAAAGGTGAAGAGGCTGAAGGAAAGCATGAGGTCTGGGCTAGCCACAAACCAGGTAGCAGGAAACTGAACAGTTAAGAATTTACTTGAGAATCGAATGGCTCTTGTAAAATCTGTCTGGATTCCATGAAATGATTTTAAAAACGCACTTTTTCAACTTTTGCCTTTGCCTGCAGTGAAGACATTAGTCTTTGTTTCGTGTGGATGTTTTTTATGTTTAAAAGGGAAAAAATGGTTTGCAATGAAACTCTTTTATCTTAGTCTTGGAACATTGATCGTTCTAGATGGTGTTGGAACAGGACTTTGGAATGCTTGCAGGGTGAACCTTTGGCCTCTGTTGGTCAGGGAATGACCTAGTTTGGCAAAACAGGAGAGTTTTGAAATATGGAACTTTCCCCAGGCATAAATTATCATTTTAAAGTTGTCAGTCAAGCCCAGTAGGACTGGGGTGGTGTCTTGATCACCCGCTGTGTTGATACACGGGAGTAACTGAGGAGCCCTCACCATTGTAGCCTCGTGGGACTAAAAGGTGTGAAATGGACTAAGAAAATGAGAGGCTGGGATGACTTCTTTAATGAGGACAGGTGTGGGTAGGAGGCCTGGGTTACTGGCAGTTCTACCCCACAAAGGCTGGTGGCAGTGCCAATCCTGAAAGCTGGCCCTGCCCTGCTGCAGCGGCAGTGTACACATGAAATGCAAGCACGCGCACAAGCCATCTGGGTCCAAGGTCAGCCACGGGCTCTCACATCTGCCACAGTCCCTGCCAAAGCATGGGAACCCCTCATGTCAACTTGGAACTTTTCCTTTCAATTATTGTTCACGTCTGTCTGCTTTACTTGACTGTGAGCCGTTTCTAGGAAGGCTCTCTTGTTCATATTGCATATAATGGGCATTTGGTAAATGGCTAATGGTGATACGTCTTTATTATAAAAATAAGGTGATGGAGACTTGAAGAGGTAACATGATGAGCTCAAGGTCACTAGCAAGGGCAGAGCTGGGACGAACCTCGTCATTCCTATTCTGGACGGTGTACTCTTGTCAATATTCCATTGCCTCTCACAGTAGGAGAAGGAAGAAAGATGACAGAGCATTTATAACTGTCATTTGCTACTTTCATTATCATCTGACACTGGCGGTTCTTCGCTGGGAGGCTGTGCCCTCCCTCCACCTCAGGAAACATTTGGCAATGCCTAGAGATGATTTTGGTGGTCCTAACGGGAGAGGGGGTGCAACTGGCTGTAGTGGGCAGAGGCCAGGGGTGCTGCTAAACATCCTACGATGTGTGAGACAGCCCCTCGCAAAACAGTTATCCCCCCCTCAATATCAATAACGCCAGAGTTGAGAAACCCTGATCTCATGTCAGCATTAAAACCTCTCAGTGGGGTTGGAGAGTTATTCTTATCTTCTTTTTATTGGGGCTTAAGAAGAGAGATGGGTTTCATGGAGTAAACAACACAAGATATAAGGACCTCACATAATCTCACATATCCATTTTCCGTGAAAGCCATTCTTGGCAATAATTTGCCATTCTATGTTTGAGCCTCATAAAAGACAATGCATCATAATATGCACTTTTTGGGTAGCTGGAGTGTACTTAACTTTAAATGGGAAACTCAAAAGAACAGCTAAGAACTCTTTATGCCAAGATAGGTCAAATGCACTGGCAATAGATCAAATAAACATATCTGAATAACTGCCTTCCAGATCGAAATCAGCATAGTTCTTCAGCACTTTACAAAGAGACCTATTCTCAGTTCACATTCCCTTATTTCCCTGTCATTCTCCCCTGATCTTCCAAATTTTTTTAAAAATCATGATTCCATTTATAATCACAAGATCTTATTTTGCTTTTCTATGAAAGATTGAGAGCCTTCTCTGAACCATAAAATCTTTCTACAAAATGTATTCAAATCAGGCGTACTGAAAACCATTGTTAGGTTTTTTAGGGGACTGCACAGAAATCCTCAGCACTCATACGTGTCTTAGGTTCTAAATGAGGAAACTGAAGCCCAGAGATATGCAGCAGCTTGGCCAAAGACCTGCAGATGGCTGGTAACAGTGCACAGACTGGTTCTGCTCAAGTCACATGATGCGTCAACCCGGGGAGTAGGTCCGGGGTGGCAGCAGGCGTGGATCAACATGCCCACCGTACGCTTTCAGACCTTCTTCAAGGCCAAAGGAAGGGCCTTCATGGAAATATAATTATGTGAAACCTTCAAAAATTATTTCACAAACTTTCCTGCCTATAAAGGACAGGTCTTACTACTGGAAGCCTCCCTCCCGGACAAAACCACCCTTTGCTTCAGGGATGCGACCAGCTTTGCTTTTGCTGACTGTCATGCAGCCTCTAGACTTGTCACTTCCTAGCTCTCCATTCGGATTTGTGTCCCAGAGCCGGCTGTGCCAGAGATTGGAGTTTTATCTTTACTTTGATCAGTCTCCCCCCAACATTTGGGGAGCAGAGTTTTTAAGGACAAGTTGGTAGATGGGGGGGATTAAGTCATCCCAGCATTTTGGGAGGCCAAGGCTGGCAGATCATTTGAAGTCAGGAGTTCGAGACCAGTCTGATCAACATGGCGAAACCCTGTACTAAAAATACAAAAAACAAACCAAAAAAAAAAAAAAAAAAAATAGCCAGGCGTGGTGGCGCATGCCTGTAGTCCCAGCTACATGGGAGGATGAGGCAGGAGAATCGCTTGAACCAGGAGGAAGAGGTCACAGTTAGCTGAGATCGCACCACTGCACTCCATCCAGTCTGTGCAACGAGAGAGACTTCATCTCAATAAGAAGGAAAGTTAAAAGAGCTTCTTATTTTTCTATTTTTTAAAAAATAGACTTTTACTGTTCACAAGTGAAAATAAATTTTTAAAAAAGCTTGGCCTTAGAAGAAATCCTATCTGTGTAACCTCTGAGAGTCAGTGTCACCTGGCAGGAAACTGGCTTCACAAGAGCCAGGCACATAGGGGCGGTCCGCACTTTGCTTCCCACCCACCTCCCCCTCCCGCAGCAGCCAAAGTGTCCTCCCTCCACTATATTGCAAATCAATGAGTCCATTAAACTATCCGTGTTTTCTTTTTAGACTTTGGGATTCAAGGTAAGCTAGAATTAATGGTTAACAGCTGACAGGTGAAAGTCTGGTTAAGTGCAGCTTTGGCTAGCAGGCATATTGCACAGGCCAAATCAAGTTGGACAGCTGTCTCTGTGTATGTCACTTGTTTAAGTATGAAATAAAATTAAAAAAAATAAATTCAATGTATTGAGAAAGCAAGCAATTCTCCCAAGGTACATTTCTGATATACTAAGATTTTAGGACTTTCACAAATATGCTATACCGAGAAACAATGTTACATAACATTGAGAAGCAGTACAAGTAAATATTACAGTTAAGTGGCCATTTCCTACACAAGCTCATTCAGAGGAGGATGAAGATCATTTTGGAAGAAGAAAAACACCCTTATTAAGAATTGCAGCAAATAAGCAAACAAGATCTTTCAGGTACAGTTTCAGAACTTACTATTTCACATTCCTCTCAAGCAAATATGCCTTGAAATGCCTTTTTTTAATCATAGGAATTTAAAAACACTTTGCAATAGAGAACGATTAATTTTTAAAATGTGTCTGATTTAGCATTGTAGAGACGTTCCACTACTATCCGTGACTAATTTGAGAGGAGGTGTGGGACAGAAGAAGAGCAGTAGTGTCTATGCAATAACAAGTATTTTGCGAGTTAAAAAGACATCCAAATGCAATACTGAGAAGTCAGAGGTCTTGATTTACCTCATGATGTCTCCATGTTTCCTAGAGCAGTCAGTTTAATGCTTAGTGGGGATAAATAGATTTCTAGGTGACCAAAATAATCTATTAACGTATTAGCCACAGATTTTTTTAAGTAGAAAATTTTCTAAGTAGGAAATCATAGCTCTTTGATAGATATACGGAGAGACCTCAAGGAAAGACAGAAAGGAAAATAAATTGGGAAAGAAACGAGATGAAAATTGGGGTGGGGAGAGCGGTCAGATGGTGCATGAGAAGGATCTGATTCATGGTGAGCATCGGGGCGGTGGGGGAAGGGGGGAGGGGCGGGGACAGGGCTGCTTCCCTGTGGGCTCCAGCATCTGCAGAGCTGTAAGTGTGGAACACTACACACACAGCCACACTAAGGTATGCGCCAGGATTTGGAAAGATAAAATTCAACATTATAATGAAGACCCTGTGAACGCTATTGAATTAACTACTTCCCTCTTTCCCTATTTCTTGTTAATCTTAGTAAACTAATTATAAATGTACATTTCATGTTCTAAAAACATGTACCTTTTTCTCATTGTAGGATGATTTTCTTATATCAGATGGTACATTTCATTTTATTTACTTCAGTTTCTGGTGGTAAGTAGAGCATTTTCTTAACTACGGACTGGGAGAGGGGAAATCACACCACAGTCTCCACGGATGTGGGAGAAACCCACTCCATCTATACCAGGGAAGGAAATAAAATGGTTTTATTTATTTCCTGGTTAAGGCTCCAGAGGTTTTCAAAGCAGGGTGGGAATTGAGGTGAAAAAATTGTTCGTACTGGTAGGAATCTGTGTCTATATGTATACCATATCTACATCCATGCCTAACTACATAACTCATTTAAATCATATTTAAAAGCAATATTAAAAAGAAGAAACCTTGATTTGCTTCACTAATTAGTTTTTCATAAAGTAGTCAGTTCAATGGAACATACACACACACATAAAATAGGAATTTTGGACTGAAAAATAATATGCAAATATTCATGCATAGTTTATACATTCCAATAATTTAACTACCCTGTCAATTCTCCACCCTACATCATGTCTGCTAAATTTGTTTATAGATTACTTAGCCAATATTAAGTAAGATATATCAGTACAAGTATTGTTTAGTTCCACATTCTTTATTTAAAATTAAAGCTGAAGCATTCCTTTAGAAAAATAACTTATGTATACATGATATATTTAATTTCTGATAACTATTGCTAGCATTTTAAGCACAGTAAATTCTTTTTTTTCTGGCATATGTGAAAAAAGACAAATCTAGGTGAAGATATTAAAAATAAATTCCACTTAATATATCAAATTACACAGTTCATAATTTCAGTTTTCCCTGTGACGAGATTACTGCTCAGGTTATAATATTCCTTTGTTATAATTATTTGGAAATTGTATTGTTATTTCATTGGTAAATATGTCAGTGCTAAATAATTTGTTGTATTTTGAACACTGGACCCAGTAATTGCATAAATGATTGACACCCTGATTCATAGATTCTACATCCATGGATTCAACCAACCTTAAAGTGAAAATATTTTTTAAAAATTGCATCTGTACTGAACATGTGCAGACTTTTTTCTTGTCATTATTCCCTCACAACAACTATTTACATAGCATTTATGTTATATTAGGTATTATAAGTAATCTCGAGATGATTTAAAGTACACAGGAGGATGTGAATAGGTTATATGTAAATACTATGCCATTTGATGTCGGGACTTGGGGATTCATGGATTTTGGTATCTGCAGGAGGTCTTGCAACCAATCCCTCACAGGTATCAAGGAATGACAATGTACCTATATAGGTCCTTTATACATGCATATGGAACATTTACAAAAATTCACAACACACAAGCCTCTGAAACAAGTCTCAACACATTTTAAAGGGTTAAAATTATGCTGAACATGTTATTCAATCATCGAGAATGGGAGCTAAAAAAATAATAAAAAGGGAACTGAAAATCCCCAAATGTTTTAAAATTGAGTTTACCTTTTTAAATTAATATGAGTCAAAGATGAAATCACAATGGTAATTAGAAAATTAAATCTACAGTAATGAAAATACAGTATGTCAAAACTTTGAGATGTAACTGAATCAGTGCTGAGATCAAATGTATGGATTTGCATGTATACATTAGAATACAGAAGAGGTAAAAATTAATAATATAAGATGACAAGAAGATAGAAAGAGAATAGCAAATTAAGTGCAAAGAAACTAGAAGGCAGAAAAAATAAATTGCAGAAATTAACTAAATGGAAGACAAACATATTTGAGAGGTCAAGATAATCCTTTCCAACCCATTTTACAAGGTCAGTGTAATCCTGACATCAAAATCTGATAGGAAAATTCTAAGGAAAAAAAAAAGTCACAGGTCTTTTATCTCAAGAACTTATGTACAAATATCCTAAACAAAACATTATCCAATGTAATCCAGTAGAATGTTAAAAGAAATTAAAGGATGATTACATTGTGATATTGTGACAAAGTTGGGTTTATTCCAGGAATGAAAAGTTGATTTAACATTCAGAAATTAACAGATGCATGACTTTGGGGTACACACAAAAAAAAAAAGAAAAGAGAAGGGAAAGCAGGAACTCAAACAGATAAACTAGTACACCCATCCTTATAGCAGCACTATTCACACTAACCAAAAGGCGGAAGCAGCTCGTGTGTTTATCGACGGGTGACTGGATAAACAGTGTGGTACATACATACAATGGAATATTAGCCTTAAAAAGAAAGGAAATTCTGACACATGCTAAACATGGATGAACCTTGAGGACATTGTGCTAAGTGAAATGAGCCAGTCACTAGAGAACAAATACTGTGGGATCCCACTTATATGAGGTACCTAGGGTAGTCAATTTCATAAAAATGGAAATTAGAACAGAGGTTGCCAGGGGCTGAGGGGGTGAGGGGAAGCGGTGAGAGTTGGCGTTTAAGGGGCACAGAGCAGCAGCTGGGGAAATTAAAAAGTTCTGGAGCGGGTGGTTCTGAAGGTTGCCCAGCAATGTAAATGCACTTACTACCGCAGAACTGTCCACTCAGAATGGCTAAATGGCACACGGTATGTTACATATCACAATAAAAAATAATTTTAAAAATTAATATGTGCAGAAAAATGCTTGATAAAATTCTGTTAATGATAAAAACTCTTAGTAAACTGGAAATGGAAGAGAAATTTCATCAGCCATGAAAGGGTATTTTAAACAAAAACAAAAATCCAAACCAAAATTCTTCCAGAAACATAATATATAATAGAGGAATATTGAAAGCTTTCCCAAGGAATTGAGAATAAGACAAGAATTCTTCTCATTATTTCCATTTAGTATTATGTGGACGTACTAGTTGGTGCAGTAAGAAAAAGAAGTAAAAGGAAAATGATTCAGAGGAACATAAGCTCTCATTTTTCACGGATGACAGGATTGTGTGCCTAGAAAAATAAAAAATTAACCATTATGTTAATTATTTGAGTCAATTAAATTGGTAAGAAGTCTGGATACTACATCAATATACAATACCAAGCACTTTGCACCAAAAGGTGGGGTTTCCAAATTATTCTCAATGGGGTGAGGATGTTATGACACCCCAGGCCATCAGATGCTGTCAGAAAGTGATCGCTCTGGAGCCTTTGTTTCAAATAGTACAGGGTTTGGACGAAGAGACCCAATTAGGACAGGTAAAAGCAGAAGGCTCATTCCAAACCTGGATGGGATCCTGAAAAGCGGCAGCTTTTGCCAGTAAAGATCCTTGAAATTACTCAGTTACCCTCAAAGTGCTCCTTGTCTCCAAGACAATCACTCATAAGCACAATCCCATGGGAGCCAATGTACCATTTTGTGATTTTCATTTCCATCTGAGGCCATTCGTTCATTAAACTAACGTAAAAGAATGCAGTGCCTTGATTCACAAATTCAGGTGTATTTCCTGTTAAGCAGACCTACTTGCCTTGCCTTTATGAGATTATTATCTAATTAGATACATGCCCACTAAAATCCAAAATAACGTGTGCCATGTATTGCATCACAGAATGTGTGACTAAATTGTTCAAGGACACCTACTTTGAAGGAGGAGATATTGCTACAGTTTTCACACCAAGTGCCAAATACTGCCAGGTAATCTGCACTTACCACCCAAGATGCTTACTCTTCACTTTCACGGAGGAATCACCATCTGAGGATCCTACCCAATGGTAAATGCTTATGTTTCCACATTGAGGAGACAGATTTTACAGGGAGATTGCTATTCTTAACACATTTCCATCTATCATTTTACACGATTTAACATTAACAACTGGAAGATAAATTGTCTTTCAGTTGAAACATTATTACAGAAAGAAGAGATGGTGTTTAGACAATTTAGAAAATAATAAATATGCCTGCAAGTATAGACTTTCCAGCCTCTCTTACGGTCTCAATATTAATGGTACGTTTCCTCTTTTTGTCTCCATTTTTATGCTTCTTAAACATTTCATACTTTGCTTTTCCATTGATTATTAATTTTTGATTTAAACTGGAACTTCTATTTTATTAGAAAAATTAAATATTAAAAATTATTAAAATTAAATGTTTTACTTTAAAAGATAACTTTAAAAAATAGTACAGTACAATGATCCCTTGCCACCACCATGACTGCAGTTTTTGCCTTTCTTGCCTGTATTTGTACACAAGCTTAATTCTAAAACATCATGACACTTTACCCCTAAATACTTCAGCATGCGTTATCCTACATAAAAGACATACGTAATGTAACAAGAATTCCTTTATATTATTTCAGTTTTCCCCTCAAATGTAACTTATAGTAATTAACCAGAATCTTACCAAGTTTCACACACTGCACTGGGTCGTTTGTCAGATTTAAAATATTTTAAACATCCCTCCAACCCCTTGTGTTCCCATGCTGACCTTGAAAATTTAATAATAAGCCTTTCTGTAGAATTAAATTTTCCACATCTTTGTGTATTATTGCTACATACACAGGCATTTATATAGCACCCTGAACTTATAAAATTTACTGTTCAGAATCTAGAACAGGGATCAGCAAATATCTTCTTAATAAAGCAGAGTAAATATATTAGGCTTTGTGGACAAAACTCATAGTGAAGCCAAGGACATTATATAAGTACTTACTTATGTCACCACTTCAAATGTAACCATTTGAAAACATAAAAGTCATTTTTTGTCGCTAACGGGCTATACAAAAACACACAGAGTTTTGCTTGCATTTTACCAGCAGCCCATAGTTTACCCGTTACTGTTGGTTCCTATTAGGAAGGAGTATTTACATGTAGTCTCTTAAGTGTAGGGATGCTGGAGTAAAAAAACAAAACTCATAATCTCGCTAAGAAAATATTTGTTTTGGCATGAGATAAGGTCGTTTGTTTTCTTCTCTCTGTCTTTCTGCATGCTGACTTTTAAGATCCATTATTTTAAAACATAAATTCCTATTCAGTAATACATATTTTTTAAAAAACAGGTTTACTTGTGTCCTGAAAGACAGTGTTACAGAAACACTGCCAAGAGTGAATCGGACAGGAGCAATTTCTGGGTATTCTTTCAAGCAATGCCCACACCAAATAAGCGGTAAGATATGTCGTTAGAATTAACAAATACTAGTTGTGATGTATACATATAGTCACATCAGATATGGCTTTGTGACTATGAAATAAAACACTGCTATGTGGAAATAAACCCCGTTAATGAAGTTCTTTCAATGTAGAGTATGAACTAGAATACATGTGTGCCTGCCCCTCCAACACCCTATAAACATTTCTTTACCTCATAGAAAGACATATCTTACAGGCTGGGCGCAGTGGCTCATGCCTGTAATCCCAGCACTTTGGGAGGCCGAGGCAGGCAGAATGCGAGGTCAGGAGTTCGAGACCAGCCTGACCAACGTGGTGAAACCCCATCTCTAGGAAAAATTAACAAATCAGCTGGGAATGGTGGTGCATGCCTCTGGTCTCAACTACCCCCAAAGCCAAGGCAGGATGACGGCTTGAACCTGGGAGGAGATCGCAGTGAGCCAAGATCACCAAGAGCGATATTCTGTCTCAAAAAAAAAAAAAAAAAAAAAAGACATGTCTTACTACCTCACTTCTCATCATTCATTTATATTCCTTCTACTTCCCAGCCTAAAACTCTTAAATGAAAGTTCCTTTTCTGAGACTGGGTCTCACTCTGGAGTGCAGTGGTGCAATCACAGCTCACTGCAGCCTTGACCGCTTGGGTTCAAGTCATCCTCTTGCCTTAGCCTCTGGAGTAGCTGGGACCAAAGGCATGCACCACCATTCCCAGCTAATTTGTTAATTTGTCCTAGAGACAGGATCTCACTGTATTGCCCAGGCTTGTGTCAAACTCCTGGCCTCAAGTGATCTGCCCGCCTTGGCCTTCCAAAGTGCCGGGATCACATGATGTCCAGGAGGAATTCCTTGTTAAACATATTAATCCAAATCAAAAGGAGCAAATATAAAGGTTGAAAGTCACACTTGTCTTAATAGTGAATAGATACTTGAATCAATTAATTCGTGAAATAATCAGTGTAGTTAGGGAGAATAGAGGCTAGGTCAGAAAATCAACGTGAATTTACAAGTCTAAAATTGTTGCAATATAAGAAGGACACTGGCATTCTTTTACTGCTTCCATTCAAGAACAAGAATTTTGCAGATTAATATAACAAAAGACTTCTGAGGAAAGGTGGGTGAAAAAGTTAAAAGAGTGAGTCAGGGCTGGGCACGGTGGCTCACACCTGTAATCCCAATACTTTGGGAGGCCGAGGCAGGTGGATATGAGGTCGGGAGATCGAGACCATCCTGGCCAACACAGTGAAACCCCGTCTCTACTAAAAATACAAAAATTAGCTGGGCATGGTGGCACATGCCTGTAATCCCAGCTACTCAGGAGGCTGAGTCAGAAGAATCACTTGAACCCAGGAGGCAGAGGTTGTAGTGAGCTGAGATCATGCCACTGAACTCCAGCTTGGACAACAGAGGAAGACTCCATCTCAAAAAAAAAAAAAAAAAGTGGGTCAGGAGAGACAGTTGCTTAGGTCATTGCCCCTGGAATCTGGAAGAGACTCATGTTTTCTGCTTTTATTTCCAGCTTGCAACAAAGACATTTATGTGGACCTGGACATAAAGGGTGTGAACTATAACAGCTCAGTTGCCAAGAGTGCTCAGGAATGCCAAGAAAGATGCACGGATGACATCCACTGCCACTTTTTCACGTACGCCACAAGGCGGTTTCCCAGCCTGGCGCATCGGTGAGTGAGCCCCAGGACATCAGAGTAGCCAGTGAAAACCAGAATGGTGATATACTAAAAATATTTTTTCATCAACTTGATGCCAGAATTTATTTTAAACCCCCAAAAGACATTTCTACAAAAGTACTCTTAGTTTCTTCATGAAAAATACACTTAAAGCCTAATTTGGATGCATTTCATTGATGATAAGAAGTCTACCTTGTAATAACACTATCAGAAAAATATATACACCTAAACCATAGCCTAGCTAATTTAAAAGTGCTACACTATTAAATTGGCAATTTTAAAATGCTACAATTGGTCTGATTGGCAGTGCCCTTCCCAGTCTAAAAAAATGTGACAGTCTAACAGAATAAAAATAAAAACCTACTCCTCTCTCTTTCTCTCTCTCTCTCTCTCTCTGTCTCTCTTGCTAAAGAACAGTTCCTTACCTAAGACAAAATACTCATGTAAAAAGTTTTAGCCTGCTTCATACAAGATTTGGAAATATTTCAAGAATAAATCTATTATGTAAGAATTTAAAAATGATCTCATATCTAATGACCAAATCTGTGTTCGCATCTTTAAAAATTTCTAGAGAAATATATAATTAATTTGTATGTTCAGAAATATTTGAGATGATTTAGATTTTCATAGTAAACTGCCTTTGTCTGGAATCAACAGAAAAGTGAAAAATGTTCAAATTTCTAATACTTGTGTTTCAACATTGGATTTTAACATTCTGCTCTCCACATTCACAAAGAAGAATAAACAGCAAACAAAGCATCAACAAGCTGTTTCAGGAACAATAATCAGGCCTGTAATCCCAGCATTTTGAGAGGTCGAGGGGGGGTGGATCACTTGAGGTCAGGAGTTCAAGACCAGCCTGGCCAAAAGGGTGAAACCCCGTCTCTAGTAAAAATACAAAAATTAGCCAGACCTGGTGGTACACACCTGTAATCCAAGCTGCTCAGGAGGCTGAGGCAGGAGAATCGCTTAAATCCAGGAGGCGGAGGTTTCAATGAGCCAAGATTGCGCCACTGCACTCCAGCCTGGCGACAGAGCGAGACTTCATCTCAAACAAACAAAACAGCAGTGGTTCACACACACACACACACACACACACACACACACACACACACGCCCCCAACCCTCCTAATTAGTCATTTGACTTGCAAGGCTTGTCTTTAGCTCAGCTCAGACAACAACTTTTATGTCTAAGACTTAACACAATGTGAACTGCAAGCCAAAGCAAGATTTAAAAAAAAAGTGAAGTCATTAGAAGTGAGAAGTCTTGAGAAGTCATCCATTCACATATTCTTTTTCTTCATACAGTCGCTCTTTCAAGCTGTCACTGTACCGAGGAGGAAGTAAAGTTCCATAGTTCACAGGTGCTTAGCAGCACTGCTGGGGCCATGCCCAGTCTGTCACAGCCTCCCAGATGGATGCTTCAGGGTCTTCCAGGTCCTTTCTCCAGAGGGGAATTTCTTACCATCTCATGTTTTTTCCTCCTGGCAGTTGGAAGAATCAGACACTTTTCCTTTTTCTTTTTATTCAGTAACATGTGTCTACTGAAGTACACCCAAACAGGGACACCAGCCAGAATAACGAAGCTCCATAAAGTGGTGTCTGGATTTTCACTGAAATCCTGTGCACTTTCTAATCTGGGTAACTATTGACTTCTTGATGACGTAGTTCAACCATGAAACATGTTGATGATCTGTACAATAGACCTAACGCAGGATACCAGCTTATGCTCACTGATGAAACGGACCCAATGATCTTTACCTTCTTCATGTGGGAGATTTCATCTTGTCCTATACAGTTAGATCCTATATTTAAATTTCAAGTTTAAAATAATCGTGTCATTTTCTTCTAAATAAAAAAAATTAAAAGATCTTGGGATACATTTAAATTTTTAAATATGGAATATGCAAATACTGTGACTGGAATTTTCCTGACAGCTGGCGAACTGATTTCCTAACATAGTTCTTCTCTTGTGCAGCTTGTATTAGGGACATTTTCCCTGATACAGCGTTTGCAGACAGCAACATTGCTAGCTTCATGACTCCAGATGCCTTTGTCTGTCGCCGAATCTGTACTCATCATCCCGGTTGCTTGTTTTTTACCTTCTTTTCCCAGGAATGGCCCAGAGAATCTCAAAGGTAAGGAATTAACAAGTAAGGATAATTTGTTATCTTTTAAAAGTAGCTGATCAAAATCCATCATTAAAAATTCCAAGTTACTAAAAATTTACTCTAAATGTCATTATCGGATAAAGATGTAAAGAATTTCTAACTTCTCTCCCTTTCTATTCCCAGCTACTTACCACAAATCCAACATTACTAAGGGCTCATTTTTTAAAAAATAAATTTAAAAAGAAATATTATTTTACCTAAATAAATTTTAGGCACAGGTACAGTTTTGTTACATGGATATACTGTGTCGTGGAAAGTCTGGGCTTTCAGTGTAGCCAAACAGTACACATTGTACCTATTAGGTCATTTCTCATGCTTCACCCTCCTCTATCCTCCCAATTCTGAGTCTCCAGTATCTTTCATTCCTCTCTTTCTGTGCCTGGGTATACTTTATTTAGCTCCCACTTACAAGTGAGAACATGCAGTATTTGACTTTCTGTTTCTGAGTTGCTTCACTTGAGATAATGGCCTCCAGTTCTCTCCATGCGGCTGCGGAAGACATGGTTTTATTATTTTTATGGCTAAGTAACATTCTATAGTATATTCCACACACCACATTTTCTTCATCTGTTCATTTGTTGATAGACTCTTAGGTTGATTCCATGTCTTTGCTACTGTAAATAGTGCTGCAGTAAACATGAGTGTAGGTATCTTTTTGATATAATGGTTTTTTTTCTTTCTTTTCTTTTGGATATATACCCAGTAGTGGGATTGCTGGAGGTCTCCACCTTTGGCAAAGGGAAAGTTGTCTGGTTCTAAATGGAATGAAGAGATTCCATTTCCATCTTATGACCACTAACAGGCAATGCAGTCCAATCCTGTGTTTAATTGAATCAGGAGCAGAAAGAGCTGAAAATGTCAGTAAAATGTCAAACCCAAAGTGGAGAGAGAGAGGTGGAAATGAATGTCTCCACCAAGTGGGCTGGGGTGATGGCGGAGGGGGGATTTGAGAATTGAGTCCCTGTTTCCTTACCAATGGAAATTGAACAGGACATCAGAAACAGCATAATTTCTTTGATCATCCAAAGGACACTAGCTAAGGTTGGTGTCCCCTCTGTTTTTTTTTTTTTTCTTTGAGACAGGTTCTTGTTCTGTCGCTCAGGCTTGGGTGCACTGGGTGCGATCTTGGCTCACTGCAGCCTCCACTTCTTGGGCTCAAGCATTCCACCTGTCTCATTCTCCCAAGTTGCTGGGACCACAGGTTTGTGCCACCATGCCCAGCTGGTGTTTGTATTTTTGTAGAGACAGGGTTTTGCCATGTTGTCCTGGCTGGTCTAGAACTCCTGGACTCAAGTAATCCACTTACCTTGGCCTCCCACAGTGCTGGGATTATAAGCTTGATCCACCATGCACAGCTTGCTGTTCCTCATTGACAACATTCACTTAAACAAACAAAAATCCATAAAATACATCTGAATTGGAACTCTCAGAGCCCTCGGCGCTGGCTTGATTGGTCTCCTGTTGATGAACAGGTGTCCTCCAGAAATTCAGCCAAGGGGCGACCTTGTGTGCCCTGCCCATCACACGAGCCTCACTTTCCACTGAGTGAGACTATTTCAGAAGCACCAGGTCTCAATCTCCTGGCCTCGTGATCTGCCCTCCTCTGCCTCCCAAAGTGCTGGGATTACAGGTGTGAGCCACTGTGCCCGGCCTACTTTTTAAAAATCTAGTGAAATTATCAAAGGATTAAATGCAGACAGAGAAGAAAGTAGGTCCAAAGATTGAGCCTTGGGGCATTATAAAGTTCAGAAATAAGAAAGATGCCATTGTCACTTGTAATCTCGTGTTAGTCCCTGGTCTATTCTTTGTCTTATTCCCTTACTGAGTAATTCCTATAATAGGAATAACACATTTGATCTTTAATACAGAATGTGATAGAAATATGGCTTCTATAAGCCAAAACTTGGCAATTTAAATGTAAATTGATTAAAATTAAATAAAACTAAAAATTCACCTCCCCAGCTGTATTAGCCACATTTCAAGTGCCCCGTAGCCACATGCGGTTGGTGGTTACTGTATTGGTTGGCAGAGACACAGAATATTTCCATCACCACAGGAAGTTCTATGGGCAGCCTTGCTCCAGGCTGTGATCTTGTCTACTTAGGAAAAGTCAGTCTTTTCCAGGAAGATGCTCCCAGGGTGTGGGGTCAATGATGGACTTCACTCACCTCCTTATAAAACTGTCGTGGCCCTGGATAGGAGATTTCTAGGCAGCATGAAGACTCTTGAATCTTTAAGATAGCCCGGGAGTGTTGAAAGGAAGGAAATGGAAAGGGAAAATACTAGGAAGGCTGACAATACAGCAAGCTCAGAAACGTTTTTACAAGCCAGGTGATCTAGTTAGAAAATTTTTCTGCAACCTAAGAGTCATGGAGTGTGGCTCCGTGGTTTAGGAGTGTGACTCCGTGGTTTATGAGTGTGACTCTGTGGTTTATGAGTGTGACTCCGTGGTTTATGAGTGTGACTCCGTGGTTTATGAATGTGACTCTGTGGTTTATGAGTGTGACTCCGTGGTTTATGACTGTGACTCCGTGGTTTATGAGTGTGACTCCGTGGTTTATGAGTGTGACTCCGTGGTTTATGACTGTGACTCCGTGGTTTATGAAGAGTACTTTCAGAATAAGAAAATCTTCGCAATTCAGTGCCAGCATGAACCGACTTGACCTTCTCTATGTGCTGTAAAAATGTTTTTATGCGTTTGATATGATATATTTCTACTTCCCTTTTGTTTTCCTTAGAAATCTTTGTCTCCTTAAAACATCTGAGAGTGGATTACCCAGTACACGCTTTAAAAAGAACAAAGCTCTTCGGGTTTCAGTCTACAGACCTGCCGGCACAGCATCCCAGGTAAACAGTGAGCGTTCTGCATTCTGGCTGAGAGTGACCAGCCCCGAGGAGGCTGATGAATGCTGAGGGTGTGTCTGGCTCTGACATGTGGTCTGCTGTCTAGTGTTCTGCCATTCTTCATTTTACCATGACACTGACTTCTTGGGAGAGGAACTGGATATTGTCGCTGTGAAAGGTCATGAGGCCTGCCAGAAACTGTGCACCGATGCCGTTCGCTGCCAGTTTTTTACCTATACTCCAGCTCAAGCATCTTGCAACGAAGGGAAGTAAGCCATATGAAGGGTTTTGCAGACCCCCTTCTCCCATCTGCCTGTGAGATGCATTATGTTTATACCATTTTGTTTCCAACTGTAGGGGCAAATGTTACTTAAAGCTTTCTTCAAACGGATCTCCGACTAAAATACTGCACGGGAGAGGAGGCATCTCTGGCTACACGTTAAGGTTGTGTAAAATGGACAATGGTGAGTATAACGTCACTTGAAAAATGTCGCCACAGGAATTACTCCATACTGAATATATCACAACCAAGGCTGTCACGTATAGCCACAGAGGGGGATAACGTTCATGAAATAACAAATTTTACAGTTTTCTGTTATTTTCACTCCTATCACCCAAGCTGACCATGTTTTAAAGGTAAATATTGGGGCTTGATGAAATTGTACATTGCCTGGTATAAACTAATTATGAGTTTCAATTTGACACCTTTATACATCTGGCATTTCTCTCTCTCTTTCTTTCTTTCCTTTGTTTCTTTTCCTTCCTTCCTTTCTCTTTTTCTCTCTTTTTCTTCCTTCTTCCCTTCCCCTTCCTTCCTTCCTTTCTTTTTTTCTTTCTTTTTCTTTTCCTTCCTTCCTCTCTCTTTCTCTCTCTCCTTCCTTCCTTCCTTTCTTTCTCTCTCTCTTTTCCTTCTTTCTTCCCTTCTCTTCCCTTTCCCTCCCTCCCTCCCTTCCTTTTTTCTTTCTGAGACTCTCACTCTGTTGCTCAGGCTGGAGTGCAGCAATGCAATCAGTGTTCACTGCAGCCTCTGCCTTGAACTCCTGGACTCCAGCAATCCTCCCACCTTACTCCCTGAGTGGCTGGGACTACAGGTGTGCACCACAACACCCAGCTAATTTTTTGTAGAGATGGGGTCTTGCCATGTGGCTCAAGCTGGTCTTGAACTTCTGGGCTCAAGCGATCCTCCTGCTTTGCCCTCCTAAAGTTCTGGGATTACAGACTTGAGTCACTGCACCCAGCTACAACTGGCATTTCATAGTGAGACCCAGACTCAGCCAACACTCCTATTATCAAGGCCAGTAATCTTTCCTATTATCCTTTATAATTGAAATATCAATCAGCACCTTAGTTAGTCAAATTATTCATTTTATTCTAAAAATGTGTATCTATTCAAGAAATACTGGAGCACCTCCTTTTTAGGGTCTTTATTCAGATTCCATGCAGGATTCTGCAGACTTATGAACTGGCAAAGGTTAAGGTAAAACTTTACTAATAACAATGAGCGTGGTAGGATGGAAATAGGAGTGTTTAGATTATACAAGACCTGTAATAACATAAAAGATACAATTAAAATCAGACCAGCAGTATTTCCATCCCAGTGGCCAATTTCTGAGCATAGTCACTAGCGATGGTTTGTAGGCAAATAGAATTTTCCTAAGGGACAATCCCCAACAGGAAAGAACACACCACAAACACTCCTGCCTAAATTCCCATGGTAACTTAGGATGGCTTTAGTATACACTGATTTACATAAAGCTGCATGTTCTTAGCCTGTTTATTGCTAAATGTTCAATATTACAATACACTATAAGATACAACTGAGATTTTATGAATAAAACGAAAGTGGTAATCATGCTTTGTAATGCTTTAGAAGCATACAAATCTTTTGTGTCAGAGAATCTGCTCTACTGAGAAGGCAAATCAATCCTTAATTTCTGAGAACTCGTTTTATAGAACATAAAGATGTTAAACTGCCTCCAACACTAATATCCTAACTAGCAACCTATGCCTTCCTAGAGCTAAGCGGTGCTCCAATGAAAATCTCTGGATGGCTCAAGCCTCCTTAGAAAGCACGTCAATTAAGTTGTATCTCATACATTCTGTTTGCCTCACAGTAAATTTCCCTAAGTCGAGGAGGAGCCTTCAGAATCATTCTGTTGCCTTCCTTCTACTTCTAAGCATTGGAAGGAACCCTTAGCAAATGTTGTTGTTAAGTGATACCGACATGGTTTAAAAAATGGGAATGAGAACTTACACCTCTATAAATTGCAGATTGCATTTTCCCGCTTTCTTCTTCATTACGTTTTTCTCTGTTGGATTTACAGGCTCTGGCCTGCAGAGGTTACAGTATATACCTGGCATAGATTGATAGCTACAGGAGAAAACGTAAGACAAAGGAAAATAAACGCATCTGTCTTTCAGTGCACCTTTGGACAGAGTGAATTAGATAACTCGGTTTTACTGCACTGTGTTAGATGAAATAACCCCTGATGTGAAAGGGAATGTCTACCTGAGTTATTTATAGTGTCTCGCACTGTCGTTAGTCTGCAATGTAACTTAACTTTCTGAAGATAGATAGCAGCAGCATTGAAAGAAACACTTCTTAACACAAAATGTGATTCTAAACACGTCTTTTCAGCATTTCGTTTAAACTGAGAAACAAAATAGGGATAAACATCAAGGCCTCTCACCTGCACCTAATACGGTCTTTACTGAGTTTTTTCCAACATACCTGAGTTACTACTTACCTATTAATTTTCCAAAAATTTGCCTTTATGACACTTCCCACTTTGCAGACTATAAAGGTTTCTCAGAAATTCCAGAATAGAGTTAAGACCTTCAAAAGGGCCCTCCAAAATGAATGTTCACCCTCCCAGCTCTGAAGTGACAGCCTCTGTTCAGGCTTCCTAAGACACATTGTGCTTGTTCTCACCTCAGTTGCTGTTACCTGCTGCTTCCTTCCAAACTCCTTTTCCCATCCTCTCCTTCTACTTGAAATCCGCCCCAGAGTTATACACTCATTTTCCTACCAAGGAAAAAGGCCCAGAAACATTGTTTTACACCTACAAAACCAGTGGTTGTGCCTTCTAGGATCCGACTTCTCATCGGTGATGCTTCTGCTAACTTACACTCCTTCCTTAGCTCAGGACACGGAGCCTCTCTGAGCATCTGAGCCTCGTTATTCTAAGTGTGATCTGGGCACAGCACATTGGCATCACCTGGGAGCTTGTTAGAAGGAATGTCAGGACCACACAGACATTACTGAGTCAGAATCTGCATTTTAAAAGCTTCCCAGGTGACCCACAGGCACATTAACAGTTTGAGTCTCACTGCTCTAGAAGACTGCTGTCTATGAGCACCCCACTCCCATGCCATCTGTGTTCCATGAAAGACTGGGTTCCAAGGCTCCAACCGGGAGGGTGGGTTTTTGTTGGGCACCCCAGTAAGTAAAAATGGAACTGTCCTGTTTAGGGAGCCACAAGAGAAAAGAAACACGGGATGAGTCTGTGTCAAAGTCCTTGAAAAGTACCAAGGACTCCAGAGAATCCCAAACGGTCAAGGCCAAAGGTCAAAGGAAGTTTGCAGCAGCTCACTCTTAGTTTGGACATGGATGGAGCAGGAGGGACTGGGAGTCATGGTCAGCAGAGTCACAGGGACAGGGGGGGAGAAACTGGACCACGCTGAGTCCAGTCCACACCTGAGTGCAAGGTGCTTGCCTTTTCTTTCTAATGGTAGTTCTTAAACTTCAGCAGGGCTGGTTCAAACACAGATGGCTGAACTTCCAGGCTGGAGTTTCTCATTCACTGGATCTGAGGTGGGGCTGAAGAATGTGCATTTTTTTTTTTTTTTTTTTTTTTTTGAGATGGAGTCTCACTCTGTGGCCCAGGCTGGAGTGCAGTGGCGCGATCTCGGCTCACTGCAACCTCCACCTCCTGGGTTCAAGCAGTTCCCTGCCTGGGCCTCCCGAGTAGCTAGGACTACAGGTCCCTGCCACCACGGCCAGCCAATTTTTGTATTTTTAGTAGAGATGGGGTTTTACCATCTTGGCCAGGCTGGTCTTGAACTCCTGACCTCATGATCCAAAAGTGCTGGGATTACAGGCATGAGCCACCATGCCTGGCCAAGAATGTGCATTTTTAACAAGTTCCCAGGTGATGCTGTTGGTCTGGGGACTGCACTTGACAACCATTGGCTTAGAAGAACCATTCATGTTATCATTTGAAAAAGGATAAGACTTGTAGGACCACACAGGGAGGGCTGCATCCTTTGGGTGTGTAATTACAAGATGACTTAGTCAATTCCATTTCTTATGTGCATGGTCTGCTTTGGCAACTTGATGATAAAGTCTCTGCAACTCAAGGTCATGGTAAACTATTGACTTGAGGGAAGGTTTTCTTCTTCTTGCTCCCGAAGGAGCATAATGACTGACAGGAAGACGTAAGAAGCTGCTCATCACCATGCTTCTGTTGCAGAGTGTACCACCAAAATCAAGCCAAGGATCGTTGGAGGAACTGCGTCTGTTCATGGTGAGTGGCCGTGGCAGGTGACTCTGCACGTCACCTCACCCACCCAGAGACACCTGTGTGGAGGCTCCATCATTGGAAACCAGTGGATATTAACAGCTGCTCACTGTTTCTATGGGTCAGTACCATGCCTGTTTTTACTAGTTCATCATCTTCACATATTTATAAAAACTATTACTAGCATATTAGGAAATAAACACTTTAACCAATTAAATTGTCTTATTTGCAAAATTAATTAATTCCTTCAGTGGAAAAAAAGGCAGAAAGGAAGAGCCCTTCACGGTCTACCAGCATCAGAACAGGCGCAGGTACCTGGCTGCTTCACTGCATGCGATTCCGCTTCCCATATAAGCATATCCACACCACAAGGGGTCTTCATGTTACCCCCTGCAAGAGCATACCTCTTTCTGCACCTTGCTCTGTTCACTGCATATATATTGGCAGAAAATATTAGTAACAGTTGTGCTCAAGTGCACCCAGAACTAAACTCACAGAGAATTTACCATTCTCTGAATCAAATTTCTAGTGTGTGTGTGTGTGTGTGTGTGTGTGTGTGTGTGTGTGTGTGTGTGTGTGTTTAAATACAGAAAGAGGCCAGGCATGGTGGTTCATGCCTGTAATCCCAGCACTTTGGGCAGCTGAGGTGGGAGGGTCCCTGGATGCCAGGAGTTTGAGGTCAGCCTAAGCAACATAGTGAGACCCTGTCTCTAAAAAATATACAAAAACTAGCTGGGCATGGTGGTGTGCACCTGCAGTGCCAGCTGCTCAGGAGGCTGAGGTAGGAGGATCGCTTGAGCCCAAGAGTTCAAGGTTGCAGTGAGCTACTACAGTTCCGCTGCGGTCCAGCTTGAGCAACAGAGGAAGGCCCTATCTCTAAGTAAATAAATAAAATACAGAAGGAGTTCTGTATGCATCCTCAATTTGGATTCCATACTTAGGTCACTTTCAGCATTGGCCAAACATAAAGGCTCGAGCTGGAAGGATACATATTCCAGGGACATGAAGTCACACAAACTTCCTGTTTGCTACTTTTGTAACCTCCAAGTTGTTTCCAGACACAGTTTTATGTGTTTTTTAGTATTGGGGTTTCTTTTGTTTCGTTTTAAACCAATCTGCAGCACACGCATATTAAACTCAAGGACACATGTGAGGTCAAGAGTCCCCTTTACCTGCCACAGCATATGGGAGTGGAGTACCAGAAAGGCTATGTGAGTTTCTCAGCGTCACAGCTAGTCACTGGCAAAGCTGAGACGAAACCCAGTGGTTTTGTGTGTGTGTGTGTGTGTGCGCGCGCGCATGTGTGTGTGGGAGTGTGGAAGAGTACTCATTCATTTTTTGTGTATAATGGATTTTCTTTATAGGGTGAATATGTTTTTTATCCTGAAAAATCTTAGGATAAAATTACTGTTTTCCACCTGTCCATCACTGGCAGAAAATACTAGTAACAGTTAAATAGTCACACACTTAAAAATGTCTGGGATTGTTTTTAGTAAAGGAAATTTCTTTCCCTCTGCTGTTTGCTCCTTAGGGTAGAGTCACCCCAAGATTTTGCGTGTCTACAGTGGCATTTTAAATCAATCTGAAATAAAAGAGGATACATCTTTCTTTGGGGTCCAAGAAATAATAATACATGATCAATATAAAATGGCAGAAAGTGGGTATGATATTGCCTTGTTGAAACTGGAAACAACAGTGAATTACGCAGGTACGGAGAATTTTATTTGGAACGTTGTCTCCAATGGTGAACTGGATAAAATGTTTAACACTGCTAGACTTACAGCCTGACCCTGCCAATCTCTCCATGCATTATCATCATGAAAGAGAGAGGCCTGGGACACTAGCCATTCATTCTGTTCAGGCTGACATGCTTTCCTGGTTATTGAAACTTATTTGGGGAGTGTGGGTGAAGAGATACGTTTTCCTCAGGCTTCTCCAGGTGCGTAGAATGACATCATTTCATAATACATCGGAAGAGTAAAGATAAGGTAGTCTAAAGATAATTTAGTAAAGATAATTTACGGCTGAAGGATGAAGGTCAAAACAATTAAGCAACTTGTGCAGGCTCAGAAACTGAGTGGGATGGAGGAGTCACTGGGGAGGGTGAGGCTTGTCCTCTCATCCTGGCAGTGAGATACCATGCTGAACCTGAGGGAGGAGAATATATGACAACAAGGCAAAAAAAAAAAAAAAAAAAAACGAATACAATAAATACATAAAATGCAAATGATGGACAGTGAAAGAAGAGAGTCTTTTCTGGAAAAGAGGATATATTTGGCTTCTGATATTTACACCATGATTTTTAAAATTTAGATTCTCAACGACCCATATGCCTGCCTTCAAAAGGAGATAGACATGTAATATACACCGATTGCTGGGTGACTGGATGGGGGTACAGAAAATTAAGAGGTAAAAATAATGTTTTTATATGTGCTCAATCCTAAAAATAAAGAATGTAACCTTTT
This sequence comes from Ateles fusciceps, assembly GCA_036589455.1. NCBI lineage: Eukaryota > Metazoa > Chordata > Mammalia > Primates > Atelidae > Ateles > Ateles fusciceps. The sequence goes on from JAZHEH010001578.1 coordinate 620,316, forward strand.
CTGCTCTATCAAGTCATGTAGCTCAAGTACAAGTCAAGACACATTATTCAATTGCAGGAAAAGGATTAATAGAGATGGAGACGCAAAAGTCGCCCAAGTGAGGCTGACACCTCATCTGTTTGATTGGAAATTTTAAATACGACTAAACCTCTTTAAAGACTAATTATGTTTAATGAAGTTTAATGTGAAGCCTAGCACTTTTCAGTAAATGTTCTAGCCTGCTATCCAATTACTTTCTCTGGGAAGTCATTCCAGTTAGAATCATAATTAATTTTTGAACTTAATTAACATTAGCAAAATGGTACATGCAACAGTGGGAATAACATCATCTTCATACTTGTAATTATAAAAGGTCTGTGAAATAAACCTAACATTTTTTCTTTCTAGATTTTTATGTAGGCCTGATTTTTTTTTTTTTTTTTTTTTTTTTTTTTTTTTGAGACATAGTCTCGCTCTGTCACCCAGGCTGGAGTGCAGTGGCACAATCTCAGCTCACTGCAACTTCCACCTCCCGGGTTCAAGCAATTCTCCTGCCTCAGCCTCCCAAGTAGCTGTGACTACAGGCTTGAGCCACCACGCCGGCCATGATTTTTACTTTAAATATATGTGGCTGGGCGTGGTGGCTCACGCCTGTAATCCCAGCACTTTGGGAAGCCAAGGCGGGTGGATCACCTGAGTCAGGAGTTCAAGACCGGCCTGGCTAACATGGTGAAACCCTGTCTTTACAAAAATACAAAAATTAGCCAGGCATGATGGCAGTTGCCTGTAATCCAAGCTACTCGGGAGGCTGAGGCGGGAGAATTGCTTGAACCTGGGAGACAGAGGTTGCAGTGAGCCAAGATCACGCCATTGCTCTCCACCCTAGGAGACATAGTGAGACTCTGTCGCTCGCTCTCTCTCTAATATATATATATGCATATATGTTTATATGTATTATAATATGGTTATTCCAAAAACAAACCAAAAATTTTTTTTCAGACAAAATACAAAATACTCTCCAGAAAGCAAAGATACCCTTAGTGACCAATGAAGAATGCCAGAGGAGATACAGAGGACATAAAATAACCCATAAGATGATCTGTGCAGGCTACCGGGAAGGAGGGGAAGGACGCTTGCAAGGTAACAGAGTGTTCTTAGCCAGTGGAATATCTGCAAATTGAAATGCTTAATATATTTTAAAAAGCAGCCTTCTGCCAGTGAGCAGGGAACACAGTGTATTCGTTCGACTTAGACTGAAATCTAAAACGAGGAGACTGGATGAACGAAGCACCCAGGCTCTTTGCAGTATATTAAAAGGCCAAGACAACATTTTAGGCAAAATCGGCCTGAGTAAGATGTCCTGAAGAAGGGAAGCGTCTGAGTTGATGTGTGTGCCTTTTCTTGTCTCCCCTTGTTCTAGGGAGATTCGGGCGGCCCCCTGTCCTGCAAACATGACGAGGTGTGGCATCTGGTAGGCATCACAAGCTGGGGTGAAGGCTGCGCTCAGAGGGAGCGGCCAGGCGTTTACACCAACGTGGTCGAGTACGTGGACTGGATTCTGGAGAAAACTCAAGCAGCGTGAGTGCATTCCCAGGGGCCATTTGAGTCCATGGAGCACAGAGGACTTGCTGGGAGAGGCTGCTGATGTCACGGAGGAAGACTGTGCCAGCCTGCTTCCTCCACAGTAACACCTGGAAGGGGCTTGGTGCTTATAGGAAAATGTCAGAAGAAAACCAGCTGTCACAAGCTGTTGTTTCCAAAACTCCCGCTCTATACTCATTGTACATTGTTTCAGCATCCGGTCTCCTTGTTTTTGATCGTACTTCTACGGAGCCCAAGAATTACCATAAGGCACTATTTTTGAAGATTAATATATAGGGAGATATACCAGAAAATAGCCAAGTAGTGGCAGCAGGGATCAGATAGAAGAACTGATCAAAGAAGGCACCATAAATAGATTTGGTCAATGGAAAATGAAAATGGGAAGAAGGAGGACAGAGACAGTCGTCATCATTTTGCAGAATCTACACTCTGCCTATGTGAACACATCTCTTTTGCAAAGAAAGAATTTGATTGCATTTAATCGCAGATTTTCAGAATAGTCAGGAATTCTTGTCATTTCCATTTAAAAAATATATATATATATATATATTTAAAACTCAGTTTGGGTAGACACAAGTTAAGAGTGAATGAGAAGATACCAGAATTTCTGTATGAAAGAGGATATGAGCAGAAATTTACTTGGAAGTGGTGCCTTAGGACCAACCCTGAAGATACACTTTCCTGAAAAATGATTCGTGATGGACTGTATATTTATTTAAAATATTTTGGGAGGGGGGAGGCTGATGCAGATGGGGAAGCATGGTCAAACCTCCCTAAGACAAGCTGCTATTGTGACTGTGGGCTCCCAAAGAGCTAGACCATGTTTATTTGACAAAAATCACCACAGCCTGCATTCATACTACAGAGAAAAAACAATTTGGGAACAAATGGATGGTTATAGTCAAGTCTTCAGCAAGCAGCTCCCTGTATTCTAAGTACTGGGATTTTCTGTTTAGTGCAAATATTTATCTGATTATTGTGATCTAGTCCAAAACCTAGAATTTGAACTGTCACCACAAAGCTTTCAACCTGTGCCAACAATTCATCCAGTTTAAAAAAAATTTTTTTTTTTGAGATGAAGTCTCACTCTGTTGCTTAAGATGGAGTGCAGTGGCATGATCTCAGCTCACTGCAACCTCCGCCTCCCGGGTTCAAGCTATTCTCCTGCCTCAGCCTTCCAAGTAGCTGAGACTACAGGCACGCACCACCATGCCTGGCTAATTTTTGTGTTTTTAGTAGAGACGGGGGTTTCACTGTGTTGGCCAGGCTGGTCTTGAACTCCTGACCTTGTGATCTGCCCTCCTCGGCCTCCCAAAGTGCTGGGATTACAGGCATGAGACACTGCGCTGGCCGTGAAAAATATTTATGGAACACAATTATGCAATAGCATCATGGTGAGCAAACAGATATGTCCTAGCTTCATGAAGCTTATACTCTAGTTATGAGCAACAAAATAAAATCATCACACAAAATCTGTACGTTCAAGCTGAAATGAGCGGCTGCACAGATTCTATGAGATGAGAAAGGAAGAAGGACATTTTTCACCAAGTTCAAAAACTTGGATACAAGAGAATTTGTCCCAAGGAAGAGAAAACAAAATCAACAAACAAATGAAAAACCCGGAAGAGCAAAATGAAGGTCGGGTGTAACGGGGCCTATCAGATCCAAAATGCTGATAGCTTCGAACGAATCTGGAATTGAAAATCAGAGTGCCTTCAAGACAATACTATCTTATTAATATTACCTTATTACCTTAGTAGACTGGAAGCAACGCGGGACACAAAAGAGGGTTTGGATGTAATTTTTCACAAGAAGAGATCTTTCTGTAAAGTCTTTCCTGAGAAGCTTATTAATTGAGAAAAACACATATTTTTGATTTGATTTTAGTGTTTAACTTTGTATAATGTCTTAATTTTGAAGAGCTACTATATGCCTATGATTCTTTCCCTTTCCCTTTGCAACACAGTGAGCCCTCATCTCAAAACAACAACAACCAAAAAAATAAAAATAAAAACCTCATGTAAAGAGAGTTCTCTCTGCTACCCCTGCAGATCAGAATAACATAACAAGTTCAAAGTTGCTCTGGTTTCCAGTCAAATCTGCTGCTTCGATTTTTGGCATTGACCAAAGTGCTCATAGTATGAAGTAACAAGACCGGTGGAAGATGCTATTTGGTACGTTAATTGTTGGAGACCCATAAGCTGTTAGAGCTGAAAGAGACTTTAGCCATCATTCCACAGAAATGAAGCTCCGGGTGGGGATGTGACCTCTCCCAACTCACACGGCCAATTAGGAAGAATGCTGAGCCCAGAAAATGTGGGTCTTCTGAGCCTCAGTTCTTCAGGGGCCAGTTTAAATGTGAAGGGAAGTTGGGTAGTAGAGTTCATGGAATAGCAGTTCCTCTGTCAGGCCTGCGTCTCTTTGCTGTTATTTACGTATGAGAAAGAATCATGTTTCTGAGACACCACACTTACCACCGAAAGGCACTTTCTGTTGTGTTGCTGTCGGTCTGCCCTCACTGCTGACAGTGAAGGGAGGCTGCCATCCTCAGAACCAGGACCTGTGGTTCTCCTTCCTGCTTCCTCTGAACCCCAGCAGCTTCCAGCACGGCATCTAGGAACAGTGAATGTGGACATATTAACAATTATGTGAATGTGAAGCCTAATTAACAAACCCACAGAAGGCATGATCATAAGAACATCACTTAAGTCATTATTGTTTAATTCTATCCAAAAAGAGTTAAAATGGACATTCTACAGTTAAGTGAACAGCCTGTTAAATGAATCACATTGACATAAAATACAGTGGGTCCAACCAGCAGTGATTGCTATAGTTAATAATATCATCCTGATTAACAAGAATAAGAAATAGAATACAGATAAGACTATCACCATACTCACGTCTCTCGGGATCCTGCTACGCGCTGTGCACCATGCTGTGGGCTTTCCTTCTCAGCAGCGCTGTGAAAGTAAGATATTATTATTATTCCCTTTATAACCGTCCATGTGACTGTGTTTTACAGGTGGAAAAGACAAGAATCTACCAGTAAATATTTTCAACCCAATTCTCCATTTCCCCACTAGGTGGCACTTTTATACCTCGCTTTGCTCCATTTTTGAATCACAGCAGATGGGCAGAACTACTTAATTTGTAATATGTTTAAACAAATCCGATGTATATATAATATCTGGGAACATTAAATCAAATAAACTGCTTCCATTCAGTTATGCTTTCCTTTTCAAATATAACTGTTGTAAATATCTGGTCCCTGGACGGCAGGTTTGCCCTTCCACCAGATGCTCTGGGCCCAGCTCTGGGCCCTTGCTCCTGCACTGACGGCCCAGCTTGAGCCCCAGGGCCAGGTCCACGGTGCCCGGGGCACGGCGTTCTGCTGGGCCCTCTGCGGCTTCTTCTGCACTGCTGCTGCCTTCCCCCGCAGCCCCACCCCTGCTCACTCAGCTCCTTCACCTCTTCCCTCATGAACTGGGAAACAGCATCTCCACTCTTGAGCCCACAATGCCTTGTTAAGACTGTGCTGTATTTTTAAAACAAACATAAACATTTGAGTACTGAAGGCTTAGTGATAACAAAAATAATCTACCCACTACCCCCCCACACACATCACAACACACACAAGCACACATAAAACATATATTCACTCACATGAAACACACAGAACACAACATACACATACACACATGAAACATGAACCCAAAACACAACACACACTTGAAAGATGCACACAAAACAACACAGACATAGGCACACAAAACACAACACGCAACACATATACACACACACGAAACAGAGAGAAAACAACACATAGACATACATGAAACACACAAAACACAACACACATACACACATGAAACACACACAAAAACCACACACATACGAAACATACAGAAAACACAATACACACATGAAACACAAAACACACACATACATGATACACACAAAAACCACAACACATACACACACACGAAACACACAGAAAACGCACACACATCCATGTGAAACATGCACACAAAACACACGAAATACACACATAGACATGCATAAAACACACATGAAAGACACATGAAACACACACACAGGAAGCACACGCACCCACACACCGGGAAGTGGAGATGGACAGGCTCACTCCCAGGCCCCAGCTCCCCCGCGGGCCCCACGGGGCACCTCCAGGTTCTGTGCGGCTGAAGCTTGTACCATTTTGTGACTGTGACACTGGAAGCCTCCTAGGGACAAGCTTCGGTCAGCATTTGGCCTTCCCCTTCCTGGCACTGAGGGGAAAGCTGAGGTGCGAACCGCCCTGACTGGGGGCGCAGTGTCTCATCAGTCGGCCAGCTGGCTAGCGGCTTGCAAGAAGGTGAAACGGGTGGAGCCAGCCTGCGGGACGGAGCCGCGCCGTGCTCCCCAGAGGGGCACCGTGCTCCCCCAGAGGGGCGCAGCGCTCCCGCGAGCAGAACAGAGCAAACATCCACACGGAAGTGTTCTTTTGGAATGAATTTCTGTTCAGGAGCTCCCTTTTAAAGTTACCCTAAGCATACCGGTTGCTACACAGGGTAGAATTAAAAGATGCAAATATCAGAAATACTCGAAACTCTCAGACAAACCAGTGAAATTCACTGTCCTACCCATTATCCAGTGTATCCAACGGTCATCATTACAATTGATATCCAGGCCCGAAACTGCCTATTTTCATGACCTGTAGAGTGGGGAGAGGAGGCTAGGGTGCAGGCAGGGGTGTCTGAAGGCATAGAAGTCTCTGCCTGGGCACTAACAAGATGACTGGAGAAATCAGACAGTTGCATCTGGGGGCATTGATATCTTTTATCTGCACGTTAGACTTAGTCTTATGAGGAACAAAATTGAGTTGAGACTCCTAACTGATGTTCAGGTTCACTGCCAGCACTCCTCACCCATACCAGGAAACGCCCTCTGTTCCAGCGGGCGGACCCTTGCAAGCCCGACCCCCAAAGCCTGGGGATGCAGACAGGCCAAAAAAGAGGCTGACAATCCAGACGCTCAGAAAGGAGCACTGAATAGGGACTCACCAACAGAAGCGATGTCTGGTGTGGAGAGACGGTGGATTCCCACAGCTGTCCTCTACAAAGCGTTCCTATAGAGCAAGCTTTCATAAGACTGGTGCACCAAACCCTTTTGCGAAACTGCTGACCAGTGGGGAAGTTAAATAAGCATCTTTATAGGGGTTGTCTATGCCACAGGTATTGTTTCTGAGGAACTAATTGGTGTGCAGAGGTCAGTCACTTCAAGATGGCCTTACTCTTGCCAGGCACTAATCTCACCACTCAGAAAATCCTCAAAGGCCACTTTCTGGTGTACACGCGAAGGTCTCCTCTCTTCAGCTGAATCAAAACATTTGAAACTGGCTATGTTTGTTTTCAAATCTGTTCAGGTCAGTTTTAACTGTTATTGTAAATAAATAATTATTTATGATTACATAAGCCCCAACCTGCAAGAATTCCTAATAACCAAAGCTGGAATAATTTGAGCGACAGAATGAATAATCTAGTATTGGATTATATCTAAGAATAAAAAATAAATATCCGTGAGTTCATACTCATACAAAATTATTGAATGAATAAAATAATGAGAGAGAAATCTCCCATATAGGATTCCAAGTAACTTACACCATTACTCTTCTCTCAAGGAAGTGGAGCTTAACCCTCTACCCCTTGCTTAGGGAATTGCTTCCAAAGAGTAGAGCATGCATAGGAGTGAAAAGGTAATTTACAGAGGAGACACAGGCTAGTTGATGGGTTAACATCATCAGTGATAAGTCCTGTTGACAGTACGCACTGTTTAAACAACAGATTTATTGATATATAATTCACCTATACCCAAACTTCCATTTAAAATTACGATTTGGCGACGTTTAGTATATTCTGAGAGTAGTGTGATCATTAATCTAATTTTCTAACGTCTTCATCACTCCCCAAAAGAAGCCTCATACCTATTAACGCTCATTCACCCATCTACCCCAGCCCCAGGCAATCACTACTCTACTTTTGGTCTTTATAGATTTGCCTATTCTGAACATTTTATGTAAATGCAATCATACAACATAGAGTCTTTTGTGACCTGTTTCTTTCACCTTGCTTTCAAGGAGCAACCATATTATAAAGCCTGTACTTCATTCCTTTTTATTACCATATAATAAAAAGGAATTGCCCTTGTTTAATTATACACATTTTATTATTTATCCATTCATCACATGGAAATGTGGGTTTTCTCACTTTTTGGCCATCAGGAATAATGCTGCTGTAAGTATTCATGCACGGGTTTTTGTGTGGACACGTGTTTACCTTTCTGTTGAGTATATACCTGGGTCCTACCTTTCTGTTGAGTATATACCTGGAATTTCTGGGTCATATGGGAACACTTTGCTTAACATTTTGAAGAATGATGTTTTTGAAAGCAGCTGCACCATTTTACATTTCCACCAGCAATGTCTGAGGGCTCCAATTTCACCACATCCTTGCCAATATGGATTATTCTCTGCCTCTGAATCTACGCTTTTCCCCACCACCTAAGGAATCAGCCAATGATGGATTCTGAATCAAATTTTGCCTGCTGTCTTTGCAAATAAAGTTTTATTGGAACACAGCCATAACCGTTCACTGACGCATCATGTATGGTTGCTTTTGCTCTACAACAACAGAGTTGAGTAATTGAAAGGGAGATCCTATGGCTCACAAAACCTAAAATATTTACTACCTGGTGCTTTCCCAGAAAAGTGCACTGATCCCAGCACTGTGCTACACTGACTTTCATTATAATCATATGTGCCTCAAAGCCATTTTGAAAACAAATCATGCCACTGATTAAATGTGCCTGGAAGAGTGTATAGCGCACACATAGACATGTGTGTGTAGATACATATAACATATATATGCGTAAATATGTGTGTGGGTATCAAGGTCCTTTTTCTGACATTCTGCCTATGCGTAATTAATTGTATCCTAAATTATTTCTCTATTTTGGTCTTAGAGGTTAGTCTGCTTTCCTTTCTCATTTTGGGTCTCATTTGAGCCCCACTCTGCTCTTTTCCATCACTAACACACAAGAAATGTCTGCCTAGGTTGTGAAGGCTGACGTAATGGTCCACACTGGAAGAAAGGAAAGGCTGATTTCCAGAGAGCGAGACTCTGCTTTTTGGCTGAGCCAGTGACCTGAGCAGACTGAAATGACACTGTGAGTTTTCATCCCAGCAAAGGAGAAAGAAATCCAATGTAAAACTAGCTTTGACTAGATTTTACTGCAAAATAGAAGATGATATTGAGCTAAATAATTCAAATTCTTATTGAGAACATAGAGAATGTGGGGGGCATTCACTTCCTACTGTCAAGAGCCTGGTGATGTGATTTCAGCTGCTCCACATTCCCCTTCTTCCAGCCTCCCACGTGGCCAGCCTGGAAAACTGCCAGCACCTCCACACCCCACCCAGACCTGACCTGCTAGAGCACGGGCTGCAGGGATCCTCTCCTCAGCACATCATTTTTGGTCCATCAGAAAAGGAACATTAGAGAAGACTCTCAATACTACTCATGTTAGAAGAGAGCCAGCTTCTTTTCTATTAAAAAAAAAATGATTGTCCAACTCGCTTGAGATTTGTCAGAGATGCAGAGGAGGGGCTTTGGTCGTTGCAGGGGTAATACCTTTCCGTTTGTTTTTCCGTCACAGAGTTTTCTCCAGTTCTTCCACTGAACACTGCATACCTGCCCAGCCCTGCCCTATGCAATGCTGTGGTGCTCCAGGGTTGCTGGTGGTCCTGCAGGGTCTGCAGTCACACAGGTCTCTCTGCAGGAGGCGTGGAGTCCTTGTGCGTCTCAGCCATGTTCCTCTCCCAGTAATTGGTCAAATGCAGAAGTGAAAACAATGCATTTCAATATTTATCGCATTACCGTATTTGCTAGCCGGCCCTTTCATTTTCAATTTGCTTTTACACATATTTGATACCTATGATGTGTAGGGTACAGAGCTAGTTTCTGAGAGGCAAACAATAAAGAGAAAGCACTTCTGCTCCTGATAAGTAGTATTCTCTAATGAGAAAGTGGAAGGAGGACAGAAAGAAATTCACAAATAATTGTAACACAAGCAGAATCACGTTGCTCCCAACTCTGTCCACAGAAGGGTTGCTGGGTTCTCGAGGGCCTCTAGCTGGGTTGTGGGAGGTTCCTGCAATAGACATGCGCGGTTCATTCATTGGCTCACTCCTATCCTCACCTGCTTCTTACGCCCCAGCCAAGTCAAATCTCCCTCTTTCTCTTAAAAGTGTCACACTGCTTCAAGTCTCTGGGGCACAGCACCTGTCATTTCTCTGCCTATCCGTTTACGACCACATCCACCTGCTTACATTTTTTAACTGAGTCATCAGTCACCTCTTCTGGGAAACCATTGCAAGCTTTCTCAGGATGACACCCTTCTTCTGCATTGCTGCCTGGCCCATGCCTCCATGGAGAACTTGCCACACAAGCATTATGGCCAGAGGCTTGCGTGTGTCCCAGTAACCCTAAGTTCATTGTTCTACCAACTCCCTACACTTAACACAGTGCTTGGCTCCCTATAAACACTGAAGCGAGGTTTGCTGATTATTGCATACAAGAATTGATTCAAAAATCTGCAGCATCGGATATGAATGTAACCAAAGCAGTAAGATCTTGGCTATTTTGCAGAGTCCTCAACTCTGAGAGCCAGCGAAGAACAACATACATTGAATTTCTGTGTATTTTATTTGTTTTACGTATTGATACAGGTGTGTACATGTTCCAGAGAATAGTGGGGGTGTAAAGTTAGACATACCCTCAGCTAGTCCTTGGGAAGCTAACTATCAGCCAGGCGATTCTGGGATAAATGCATATGGTCTTTGATTTAGAGACTTCTAGAAATTCATTTGGCACTCCATAGACTTGGACATTAGCACCAACTCTCAACATTTTATCTTATCTCAGACAATATTGCTTTAATTACTTCTAGAGTGGCGTTGTCCAGTAGAAACCTTCTGCAGTTATGGAAATATTATGTAATTGTGCTGTCCAATGTCACTAGCCTCATGTGTCAGTTGAACACTTGTAAAGTGACTACTGCAACCAAGGAACTGAACTTGATTTAATTAAATCTAAATGTAAATGGCCTCTTGTGTCTAGCTGCTCTTGTATTGCACAGCACAGCTTTAGAGATTTGGGCATACTATACCATCCTGTCTCTGTACACTAAACTTCGTGACTGTGGATGCTTGTGATGGAATAAGCTGGGCCCTGCAAATAAAAATTACTTTTGACATGGAGGTACCGTGGGATTAAGTGCATTGATGGTAGCTAGGGCTGCGTTAAAACTTTTAGAGGCACTGAAACCCTCATGCTCACTCTCTGCCCACATGCTGTGTAGAATTAAGTAGATTTTTAAAATTTTAAAAACACACACACACATGCACACACACATTTAACAACATCCTGTAAAGTATAACAAAGTCCTATAAAGTTTTAGATTTTCCTGTGTTTTAGCTTTTCCCATTTCAATGCATTTTAAACTTATCAAATACAACATTCTTTAAGAGGCAAAGTGTCCCTGCTTTGCTGGTGCTCAAATCACCTGTGCCTGCCAGGCTAGACTGGCACTCTGGCACTGATACTGCTCAAGGCACAGCAGAGAGCTGTGAAGTGAAATTCACCAGACCGGGAAAGACTCCATCTGAAAATGTCTCTGGGGCCAGGGGTGCAGCGATGAAGGGGGTTATAGAAAGCCAAGGTTCTGATTAAAATGGAAGTGATTTTTAGAGAGGCTAACACAAACATCCATTTATCGTCTCTCAAATGCACAAAACTCCAAGGAACCACAGTTGTTCTCTCAAGTGGATTTCTTGTCTGCCAAAACTTTTTTTGGACAAACTTTACACAGAAGCCTGCCATAGAAATGAGAGGCAGACAGGCTGCTGGGGGAGGGTTGGAAGGGAGCTCCAGCTTCATGCATGTTCCTGGGAGCAGAGGCCCTTTGAGGAGATAAATTTCAAACGAATGAAATTTACTACTTGTTGGATAACAAATCCAGAAAGTTCCCTGAGTCAGCTATGGCAGGGCTTGGCTTAGATCGAGGTACTTGTGGCTTCAGTGCTAAGTGGACCGACCTCCTGCTGCACTCAAGCCTTCGGCACTGCAGTGTTCCAGCCCGAGACTGGCCTGGGCAGTGTCTAGCCGGGGGCCTGAGGAGCCCACCCTATTAGGCCAGTGTGCAACCCTGGGGAAACTTAAAAAGAGCTCAGTGGCTGTCACAGCCCAGCATAAACCACAGCTTCAATTCTGCGCAAGATGTGACGGGAATCAGGGCACCTTGCTCCAATGAAGTCAGCCTGTTGAGGGCAGGGAAGAGAGAGAGCCTTCAGAGAAAGAGGGGGGACGAGAGGAGAAAAGAAAAACTTCATTACACAATTTAACCATGTTCTGTGCAAATGTCCAAAAACATTCGTTACAATATTTCAATCTGTTGTAGTCAAATCTGAGTTATTCATCATTGCTATAGAAGATCATTCGGACAAAGCTTCGTTTCACGGATTCCAGTTTAGGCTTAGTCAAATCCTGTCCCTGACCTCAGCCCAGCACACCACGTCAGTTATGCATACAAATCATTTAAAACTTTATCCCCCCAGGCCAGGTCCCCCAGGTGCACTGTAAGATGGATATTTGCCTGCAGGAGATCTGGGGACATGTAGTGGTGACCAACACCTGCAAAGGCGTGCACTGCAAGAGATGGACTTCGGACAGAGCCCCAGACAACTCCACAGGGTGCTCCGGAACTGGAGGGGATCCAACCGAGTTGTCCCAAACTCCAACAGGAGGTCTACGCTATTGCTCACTCCTGGCCAGGGAAGGAGGCATGAACTTGGCTTGATCCCGTCTGCTGAGGACAATTCCTGAAGAGAAACCCAGCCATCAGCCATCATCAGTCACCACTGCAGGAGAGACTCTGGCCTCAGTTCTGAGGGGGGGATCTGGGCAGCACAACACAGCATCCGCCATTTTCGGCTTCACATGCCCCTATGGGTTATCAGATTCTGGCCACAGAACTAGCTGCTTGCAATGGAAGAAATGTTGAGATACCTGATTCCAAACACTCTCCTAACAGAGAAACCCGGCTCAGAAGGGTGGAGCGAGTCGTCCTTGGGCATGCCAGTGGTTGTCAGACGCTCTTCCCCATCAGAATCACCTGGAGGGTTTGTTATGCCTGGGCTTCATCCCTGGAGTTTCTGACTGGGTAGATTTGAGGTGGGCCTGGAGAATTTGCGTCTCTAAAACTTCCCACGTGTTGCTGCTGCTGCTGCTGATTCAGGAGCCACACTCTGAGAAGCACGGGAGAGCAGGTGAATGTCGAAAAGACATTCTGCAAGACAGGAGTGGCAGAGGCGACATTCTCATGGTGGAGAAAAGGAACAAAGCACATGAGACAGACCTGGAAGTGCTTCCTGCCAGTCCACTCACTGTAGAACCAGTCAGCATGAGAGGATCCAAGGTGAGAGGCCAGGGGCTGGACTTCCTGAATTGGAATCTTCGGTCTACCATTTACACGTCACCTTGGGCAACTCACTGAACCATTCCATGATACAGTTCCCGTATGACGGGGATGGTGATGACTATAGTGACCTAAGTCACTGTGAGGGTTAAAGGAGTCCTTGGCATATTTTAGAAAAGTACATTTTGAGGAGTCCTTGGCATATTTTAGGTGTACAAAGTGTCATCTTAGAGATAAATCAGCTGCTCTTTCTGTTCTTCTGATGGATTGGTAAGGAACAAACGTCCACGAAGGAAGAAAACCAGTTGTAGCTTTTTGAAGTTCAGGAAAAGGGCTGCCATGTCTCTTTGGACAAAATTTGTAGTTACTTCATTTCAACCCTGGTGTATCTGAAGATTATGTGTCTTGGAGTTGCTCTTCTTGAGGAATATCTTTGTGGTGTTCTCTAGGTGTTCTGTATTTGAATGTTGGCCTGGCTTGCTAGGTTGGGAAATTCTCCTGGATAATATCCTGAAGAGTGTTTTTCAGCTTGGTTTCATTCTCCCCATCACCTTCAGGTACACTGATAAAATGTAGATTAGGTCTTTTCACATAATTCCATATTTCTTGGAGGCTTTGTTTCTTTCTTTTCACTCTTATTTTTCTCTAAGCTTGCCTTCTCATTTTGGTTCATTGAGTTGATCTTCAATCTCTGATATCCTTTCTTCTGCTTGATTGATTTGGTTATTGAAACTTGTGTATGCTTCATGACCTTCTTGTACTGTGTTTTTCAGCTCCATCACGTAGTTTATGTTCTTCTCTAAGTGGTTATTCTAGTTAGCATTTCATCTAACCTTTTTTCAAGGTTCTTAGTTTCTTTGCATTGGGTTAGAACATGCTCCTTGAGCTTAGAGAAGTTTGTTACTATCCACCTTCTGAAGCCTGCTTCTAACAAGTCGTCAAGCTCATTCTCTATCCAGTTTTATTTCCTTGCTGGTGAGGACTTGTGATTCCTTGGAGGAGAAGGGACTCTGATTTTTGGTGATTTCAGCCTTTTTCTGCTAGTTTCTTCCCATCTTCATGGAATTATCAGCCTTTGGTCTTTGCAGTTGGTGAGCTTTGGATGGGGTCTCTGAGTGGATGTCCTTTCTGTTGATGTTGAAGCTATTTCTTATGGTTATTTAGTTTTCCTTCTAACAGACAGGCCCCTCTGCTTCAGGACTGCTGGAGGTCCACTGCAGACCCTGCTTGCCTGGGAATCACCCGTGAGGGCTGCAGAACAGCAAGGATTGCTGCCTGTTCCTTCCTCTGATAGCCTCGTCCCAGAGGTGTACCCACCAGATGTCAGCCAGAGCTCTTCTATAAGAGGTGTCTCTTTGGATATACAGGGGTCAGGGAGCCACTTGAGGAGGTATTCTGTCCCTTATCAGAGCTCAAGTGCTGTGCTGGGAGCTCTGTTGCTCCCTTCAGAGGTGCTGGGCAGGGATGTTTAAGTCTGCTGCAGCGGAACTCACAATCACTCCTTTTCCCAGGTGCTCCGTTCTGGGAAGATGGGGCTTTATTTATAAGTCCCTGAGATGCTGCTGCCTTTTTCCATTGATGCCCTGTCCAGCAAGGCTGGAGTCTAGTCAAAGTCTGCCTGCAGAGGTGCTGCTGAGCTGCTGTGGGCTCCGCCCAATTTTGCTTACATAGAGAAGGTTAGAACTGCCTCAGCAAGGGTGAACACCCCTCCCCTCCACCAAGCTCAACTGTCCCAGGTCGAGCTCAAACTGCTGTGCTGGCTGCAAAAATCTCAGGCCAGTGGGTTTCAGTTTGCTGGTCTTTGTTGGGGTGGGACCCACCAAGCCAGACCACTTGGCTCCCTGCCTTCAGTCCCCTTTTTTTTCCAGGGGGAATGGGTGGTTCTGTCTCATAGGTGTTTCAGACACCAGCTAAAATGGCCACCCAATTTTGTGCTGGAAATCGTGGTGCTGGTGTTTTTGGCACTGGCGGGGAATCTGCTGGTCTGTGGGAAAAGCACAGCATCTGAGCTGGAGTGCCAGAGTGTCCAGATAAGTCCCCAGTGGCCTCCCTTGGGTAGGAGAGGGAGTCTTCCAGCCCCTTGCACTTCCCAGGTGAGGCAATGCCCCACCCTGCCTCAGTTTGCCCTCCTTGGGCTACACCCACTGTCCAACCAGTCCCATTGAGATGAATCTGGTACCTTGGTTGGAAATGTGGAGATCACTCACCTTTTGCATAGCTCTCCGTGGGAGCTGTGCTCTGGAGCTGTTCCTATTCAGCCATCTTGGTGGAAAAACCCCTGCATTGCTCTTTTAAAATAACTTCCTTTGAGCTGGAACTGCAGGAAAAAAATAATCACAGTAACAGAATAACTAATTTTTTGATTGACAAATTAAAATGATATATATTTATGGTCTCTCTTCTACATATAATGCTATCTCCTACCCTTCTCTTTATGTTTGGGAAACTCCTAAATGTCATTCTAAACTCAGCACAAACCTTACCACTTCAGTTACAATTTCCTCTGGGAACAGTTATGCACTCACTGCTCTGTCTTCCTGTAGCATTTCCTCATTCTGTAGTGCAGGATCTACTGGCTTACCCTTACCTTTATAGATATTTCTCTTCCTTTCCAGACCATGGGATCTCATAGGGAAGGAACTTTGGTTCTCCTTTTACACCCAGCAACAAACACATAAAAGGCCCTTTAAAATATTGGATGAATAAACACGGGACACACTGCTGATTCTTTGTGTTTCTCCAGCATCTCCCACCAAAACAGATTCAAGGTACAAAGAAGGTAACAGTCACAGATTCCTCAAATGCACCGAAAGAAAGCATGTATCTAGAACAGTCAACTTAGGCAAGTGTCTGGCATGAGGGTTTGGGTGAGTGTTTGTGGCACATCATGTATCTCCAGCCCTGGCTTGGTAGTCAGTTTGTTTTTTGTTTGTTTGTTTTCTGGTTTATTCCTGGAAACTGGAGAAAGAAAACTGGAGATGCTGAAAGATCTAATGTTAATCCCGTCTCTAACACATAAGACATGTTGGACCTAGGCACACAATAAAGAAGTAAAATAATGAAAATGAAAAGTCGCATTCATTTCTTCTTACCCCCAATATTTAATGTTTTAATTACTATAACATGGAATATTGCTCTGGTTAGATGAGATTTTCATACATTGTAACCAAATTTCTGACAAGTGTATGTCATTTTTAAAGATTACAGTAGTATTTAATGATATTGAATTTTACCCAATGAACAGGTAAAATAAAGGAAATGTATTCTATAGAATGATTACCTTATATGAGAACTACGACTACCCACACTGTCCCTTCTGATATTTACATCTGAAGTATTCTCTTTGACATTCAAATATTACAGAACCCTTTGCAACGAGTTGAATTTTATACAAAATGTTTGTTTTCCTCTGAGGGCAGCCAGGTTGAATTTTAAAAGGATTACAGTACAAGAAAATGTAACTTTTTTTTTTTTTTTTTTTTTTTTGGCCTACAGAACCATCATGAAGATTTACTGAAATTGACCTTATTTGTAATTTATCCTGATCCTGAGCAATGGTGGTTTTAATACTTTGCTGCATTTAGGTCAAAACAGGTGGACCTTAAACAGTTGACCCGTGATGGCATTTGTGCTCTGATTATAACAGCTGGTTGTTTTGTATTTCAAATGAATGTTAACATTCCAGCTAACAGCTCTTTGTTCTCAAGCAGGAAAAGGTCTGTAACCCTTTCCTCCCTCCTTGGGAACTACTGAAGCAAGCCTGGCCCTAAGCGGAACTCCTTGCAAACATCCACTGTTAAATTGGGGTCTTTCAGGGGTTGTCATGTACCAACTACTCACTGAGAAATGCTTTTAGCAAGCAAGATATTCCTGGTCTGTCTGAAACAGATTGTTTATTGTCAACAAACCTGTAATTTGTTGTTCAACTTGAACTAAACCTCAGAAGTTGGAGGCGAGACTTAATATAACCAGGCTTTTACTGGTTTTTGGCACCTTTCCGGGGTAGGTTGATAGGGACTATAGGGGAGCTCTCCTGACAGAACAAGACAGGATTCTCTGGCCACTGGCAATTGTGAAAGATTACTGAGGAATTTAGTACTGGAAATAGTGGTCCTGAAATGTTATTTCATTGCTGCTGGCTGCTCTCTACAGAAAAGTAATAATACCATCATCATCACTGTCATCATGGCTGTGACAATGGAGCAGTCTGCCCTCTCCCCATCTCCAGGATCATCTATATTTATGGAACATACATCTAAATGCATTATTATTCTTTTCATTCTGAACATCAATATGAGGGGCATGTATTCCACTGCCTATCTCTGATGTGTGCCATGTCCTGAACTGCACAAGGGTTCAAGGACCTAAGAGGGAACAGTGGGGGGATAAGAAAAGACACAGACACAGACATACAGAAAGCTGGGCCAGGCGGTCCAGGAGGTGAGGATGTCACTCTCTCCGGCCCTGACCTATCTCAGTGTACTTTATTTGTTCACAAAGCACATAGCAGAGGGAGGGTGCAGTTACTTAGAACAGCCTGTGGTTATAATTCTCATACTTCAGTTAACATACTTCAGCTAAAAACTCTCTTGCAGCAAGGTCAGTGAAACCTGGCTATCTCTCTAGGCCCGTCTGTTCTTCTCCGAGACATACACACCCTCCTATTGTGGTTTCACTTCCCTGAAGTTCAACCAAAGTTCACAGCAGCCTTGCTGCTGATCCCCCCAGAGCGGGTGGGCTACTCTGGCTCCCTACACCTATCTATGTACCAGGCACTGGGCATTGAGAGGTTTACAGACCTTGGTTCTGCCCTTTATGATCTAAAACAGCTGAAAGTATTGATATAAGGATACTAAAAACTAAATAGAGGCCGGGTGCAGTGGCTCACGCCTGTAATCCCAGCACTTTGGGAGGCCGAGGCGGGTGGATCACCTGAGGTCAGGAGTTCGAGACCAGCCTGGCCAACATAGCAAAACTCTATCTCTACTAAAAATATAAAATTAGCCTGACATGGTGGCACGCACTTGTAGTCCCAGCTACTTGGGAGGCTGAGGCATGAGAATCGCTTGAACCTGCGAGGCAGAGGCTACAGTGAGCCAAGATTGTGCCACTGCACTCCAGCCTGGGTGACAGAGTGAGAATCTGTCTCAAAAAAAAAAAAAAAAGAAAAAGAAAAAAAAAAAAACTAAATAGATATAATTTATTGACATTACAGATATAATTTAATTTTAAATATTAAGAGCACAATCAGGACAATTCTATGTTTTCCAAATCCATTTCATGTCCCTCTTGGCACCCTGAAAAAATCACATGTTCCAGTTATGTGGGGCCATGCACTTAGTTTGTGGTCAGTGGAATGAGGACAGAAATACCACTACATGGTAGAAAGGCAAGCCTTACCTCTGCTGAGGCTATTCTGAGATCTCAGAGTCCCCAGCTCTTAAGTGGAGCAGGAATAAATGCATGCTGCTGGACATGATATATATTTCATGTAAGTCTCATTGACAATTAAGGTTGCTGTGTTCATTTGATTTAAAAGTCACAGAAAAATCCAACCTTCAATTGTCTTCAAACAAAGGGATGACTAACTGCACATCTGACTGGAAAATTGTAAGGCTGTGTTATGGCACTCTTACTGCTGTGTAGACACAGGCGTCCTGGAGCTGGTTCTCTGCTCTGCAGTTACCTGGCTCTCTTTTGATTCTACTTAGCATGGAAGAAGTTATGCTCGAGCAAATACTTTACATTTACTAGTGAAGATAGCTGCACAGGCTGGTACTTTTCTGACAACGGTAATGATCTCATTAGTCATTTTAATAGTTTAAATAGTGCCTTGGAGAGTGAGAAGATCTACTGTTAAGGGAAGAAGAAACACAGCTGAGTTGTCTTATTAATGAATTGAGCTTCTCATTAGCTAATCTTTTCCAAAGTCTTTAATGATGTCCTGGTTAATAGCTGCTAGAAATACAGAAGTACTTTAATAGAGGGTTCTCAATCTAAAACCTTTGCAGCTGTAACATTGATTACTTTGTACATCATAATAATAACAACTCAGCCAACTTTTCCTGTGTGCTTACTATGTGTCAGACACGTGTAGGAACAGAGAATACCTGAAAAGACAAACAGCCTTAATTCATTTGGCTAGCTAATGGGTTTCTAACTCAAGTTACACATAAATTTATTAAATCGGGTCAGTTGATATAATTAGCCAACTGTTAAAAATTGTACAGATGGAGAGAGCTGGGGTATTCCAATGGTCATAATTTATGAGAAGGAATACATCACACCTTGCCTCTATGAGGAAGAAAGTTCATTTTTCACAGTAAGCATAAATCTCCATCCTGAGGTAATAGAGAAGAGAGTTTGTGATAGTTCTCTTGTTAATGTTGTTTCTCTCCTTAATCTTCCCACCTTGCATTTAAAACTCAATAAAAAAAAAAATAAACAGTGACTGCAAGTCACCATGTTCTTTGTTACGAAAGAAGGAGACAATGTTTCACAATCCCTTAAAGCTGAAGTCTCTGATGCCTTCAGCAGCTGATTCAAGATACCTGGCCACTTGTCAGCTCCTAACCAGGATACAGAGTAGGTCAGAGAGCTCGCCCTGTAGCGTCAGGTAGCAGCCAACAGCGCAGAAGTGGGAGGTCAGACAGCCTGCACTGAAACGCGGTGTTTGCCTGTTAGAAACCGCGACTTTGCTCAGGTTAACATGTTTTCCAACATTTCACTTTTCTCATCTCTGAAAACGGAGACTAGTAACCGCCTCACCGGACTGCTGTGAGGACT
Source organism: Ateles fusciceps (assembly GCA_036589455.1). Taxonomy (NCBI): domain Eukaryota; kingdom Metazoa; phylum Chordata; class Mammalia; order Primates; family Atelidae; genus Ateles; species Ateles fusciceps. The sequence continues at coordinate 640,212 of JAZHEH010001578.1, forward strand.
AAATTCCAACGCGATGGCACATGTGATGTACTGGCATGCAGCAGCTTATCCAGTGCATGGCAGCTAAGATTTTGTGTTTATCACTAATAATGGGAGTATCACTTGGGCCAGTTCACCTCAGTGATACTCTGCTTCAGTTTCCTCTGCCTAAGATTTAGTGACCCTCCTGCCAACCAGGATTTGAACCCTGCCCAAATTTCTGTGCATCTTTTTTAAGCTTTGCCAAACTCCTCCCCCGCCCACCCATCCAGAGGCTGGACCTTCCTTTTTACCCCTGACAATATGACAATACCGTTACCTACTCCCTCCTTCCCATCCGCCCCCTGCCACCACTGGCTGTATTTCCGTCACGGACGAAATCATCAAAATAATGCTGATGCCACTTGCTTTTTAGTATCAGCAGACACAATGACTTCCTTCAGTATCCCTGCCCCACTTACCAGCTGAGCACCTCGGATCTCAGAAATAGACTCAGCGGGGGCTAGGCTTGCTTGTTGTGCAATGAATCGCTGAGCTGCCACAGCTGGGGGCACCATTGTACTATGCTGGTTTCCCGGGCTTCCTCCCCAGCTTCTGTCTCCTTCCTGTTGGCTTCGGTCCTGGCATGCCTCACATATGAGCATTTTATGTTAGGCTACGCCAAGAAATAAAAACAGCAACTGCATCAAAGGAGGTTGCCATTTACTTTTCAACACAATCTTACGGTCCACTCCTCATTTCCCTACTTGGACAATTAACATCAAACTAATTATTTTACTTCTTTTTATGTATCAGTAGAATTCTATTAATAAATGCCACTATAGCATCCAATTCAGTAATAGAAACCTTGTTTTACTCTGTCTTATATTGGCTGGCTGGTGTAGATCGCACCACTGCAACTCCAGCCTGGGCTGGCTGCAACCTCTGCCTTCTAGGTCAGGACATTCTCATGCCTCAGCCTCGCAAGTAGCTGGGACGACACCACTATACCTGACTATTTGTTTTGCATTTTCTGTAGAGAGGGAGTCTTGCTAAGCTGCCCAGCCTGGTCTCAAACTACTGGGCTCAAGTAATCCTCCCACCTCAGCAGCCATTGTTAATCATAATTTGTAATTATTAGAGAACTCCAGAAATGTACATGAATTTGGTGATAATTTACTCTGATAATATATAATATAAAGATAATACATATCCTGCCAGAATACTCTGTGGTTCCTTCTGCTTCCTAAATGTCCTACATAAAACTACTAATACTTACAAAAGACTTCAATGAAGAATGAATTTCCCCCAGCTGAGCAAGCGTAATTTGGCTATGGCCAGAAGAAGGAGCTTTCTGAAGCAATTCTTGACGTGGAAGTAAATGGGAAGGCCTTATGCACAGGCCACCAGGAAAAAAGCATTTAAACAATTTAAGATGCAGTGACTTCCCAGGTGTGGGTGCATCGAGCTCATACTCCATCTACTCTCGGCACAGCTTGCTTTTGTAACAAGAGCATCTTTATATGATACAGGCAGTTGGTCTTGTACTCCGCTGGGCATTCGGCACGGCGCCTGTCTCAGCAGAGTCAGAGGGGTTAGCTCTGGTGTAGGATGCTAATCCCTATTGTATGGTGAAAATAGATCATTATTTTAAAGTCTTTTTTTGTTGCTGTTTGTTTGTTTTTTGAGACTTGAGTCTCACTCTGTTGCCCAGGCTGGAGTGCAGTGGCGCGATCTCGGCTCACTGCAACCTCCACCTCCCAGGTTCGGGCAATTCTCCTGCCTCAGCATCCTGAGTAGCTGGGACTACAGGCGTGTACCACCATGCCCGGCTAATTTATTTATTTATTTTTTTGTATTTTAATACAGATGGGGTTTCACCATGTTATCAGGATGGTCTCGATTTCCTGACCTCATGATCTGCCTGTCTTGACCTCCCAAAGTACCGTAATTACAGGCATGAGCTACCATGCCTGGCCTAAAGTCTTGATCTGGCCTTAAAGATTCCCCTGTGTCTCCTGCCAGAGCTGACACCTAGGGTTCCTCAAGCTGTGCACAACTGCTTTCTGTGTATGTGCCTGTAGCCTCTAGGTCAGTAAATGTATCTACTCACTGCAGAATGGTTTTTTTCATAAAGAAAATCTGAATATGCTAAATCACTTTAAATGAAGTTTGTCCAACTGTGGCCCAGGATGGCTTTGAATGTGGCCCAACACAAATTTTTAAACTTTCTTAAAACATTATAAGATTTTTTTGTGGTTTTCTTTTTAGCTCATCAGCTCTCATTAGTGTTCGTGTATTTTATGTGTGGCCCAATTCTTCCAGTGTGACCCAGGGAAGCCAAAAGATTGGACACCCCTGCTTTCTTTTTTTTTTAATTGTACTTTAAGTTCTGGGGTACATGTGCAGATCTTGCAGGGTTGTGACATAGGTACATACCTGCCATGGTGGTTTGCTGTCTCCATCCACCCGTCACCTACATCAGGCATTTCTCCCCATGTTATCCATCCCCAACCTCCCACCCCCCCCACTGCCCCTCCCCTAGCTCCCCACCCACCAACACACCCCAGTGTGTGATATTCCCCTCCCTGTGTCCATGTGTTCTCATTGTTCAACACCCTCCTATGAGTGAGAACATGTGGTGGTTGGTTTTCTGTTCTCGTGTCAGTTTGCTGAGAATGATGGTTTCCAGATTCATCCATGTCCCTACAAAGGACACAAACTCATCCTTTTTTATGGCTGCATAATATTCCATGGTGTATATGTACCACATTTTCTTTGTCCAGTCTATCGTTGATGGGCATTTGGGTTGGTTCTGGGTCTTTGCTATTATAAATAGTGCCACAATGAACATAGGTGTTCATGGGACACCCCCTGCTTTCAGTGCTTCTTGGTGCTCTTAGGATAAAGACCAAGGGCCTTCCCATGGACTCTGCACCTGACACAGACTGGCCTGCATGCCCTCTCCATCCTCTCTCCTACCACATGCTGCTGCCCCTGGCCTTTCGCTCTCCAGTACAGTCACCTCTCAATGCCCGGGGTTCCCTACCTCCACGAGGCCTTTTCCATCTCTTCCAGAAACCTGCTCTTCCTTCCAGCTATGCCTCCACCACCACTTCCTCAGGAAGCTGTTTCTGCTCTTTCAGACCAATTTCAGGTGAAATTGCTAGTGTGTGCCTTCTTCTACCATGTATCACTTCTCTGTACCACTTATTATTTTTTTTTGAGACAAGGTCTGTCAAGTCATCCTCCAGCCTCAGTCTCCCAAATAGCTGGGACTACAGGTGCACACCAACAAGCCAGGCTAACTTTGGTATTTTTAGTAGAGATGGGGTTCCATCATGTTGTCCAGGCTGGTCTTGAGCTCCTAGGCTCAAGCGATCTACCCAGCTTGGCCTCCTAAACTGTTGGGGTCACAGGCGTGAGCCACTGTGAGCAGCCCATTCAGCATGTTTCAGTGTGACATGCATCTGTGCAATGATGCAGTTCACGTTTGCCTCATCTCACAAACTCTAAGCTTCATCAAGCCACAGACAATGTTGACTTTGTTCTTTATAGCGTTTCCAGGGCAGGCGTGGCTCCTGGGATAAAGCAAGTCCCCAGTGACACATTTCATTAAAAGCAGAGAAGGATTAGAAGTTCATCAGTCTTGGTTGGGTGCAGTGGCTCACATCTGTAATCCCAGCACTATGGGAGGCTAAGGCGTTGGATCACCTGAGGTCACGAGTTTGTGACCAGCCTGGCCAATATGGTGAAACCCTCTCTCTACTAAGAATACAAAAATTAGCCATGCATGGTGGCACTCGCTTGTAATCACAGCTACTCGGGAGGCTGAAGCAGGAGAATCACTTGAACCTGGGAGGTAGAGGTCGCAGTGAGCCAAGATTGTACCACTGCACATCAGGCTGGGTGACAGAGTGGGACTCTGTCTCAAAAAAAAAAAAAAGAAGTTCATCATCAGGCTTGATTTAGCAGAGGAGCCAGGCCATCCCCAGTCAGCACCTCCCAGGCCAGGTCCCATTACCCCAGATGCTCAGCTTTCTACAGCTCTGCCCTACAGTGGGCCACTCACCCTCAGAGCCCTCATGTCTCCAGCCAATTTTTGCTTGCAGTTGGCCCACTTCTGTTCATTATTCTGCCTGGAACCCTGTGTCATTGATCCCTCATTCAACCTGCTCCTGGGTGCTCATCACAGGCTCAGTGGGGGCCTGGTTCCAGTCCAGGTCGCCCTCTGTAAGCACCAAGCTTGACATTGATAATTCATGTTGTTGCCAGGAAGCTCTGATGGAGCCATTTACAGACCCAGGTGATGGTGGAGAAAACGTCATTCTTTCTATAAATGCTTCCCACATCTCACTTATTTTCACTACAGGGAGCTTTTTGCTTTCAGGTTTTTGCCTCAGAGATTCATCGCTTTCAGGGAATTATCCCTGTATCAACTATTCTGTCACAGTTGCTTTGCATTGCTGCATTAATAATAATAAAAAGGAACTCATGTTTATCAAGAAAAAGCAAATGTTTAAACTTCAGAAGGATACATTGAAAAAAATGATAAAAATGCTCAGAGATTGATATTACTTCTTCAAAGCTCTGGAGAGACGAAAAACACATTGGCTATTTACATATAGACAGGTTATTTGGTAAGGTCAAGAGTACATCATTTCAAACTAAATATTCTAAGATATCAACTGGCGTTTTTACCCATGTGGGTATCATAGGACCTCCAAGTGAGGCTCAAAGCTATCCGTTTATAGAAATGTATTTGTAGTGATAGCCCTGGCATAGCGCAAATGTATCCAGAAATTGACCTGAATTATAAATTAATTCTTAACGCATTTTGCAAGACAATTCACTGCTTTTGGGAGTTAAGAGAAACTTTTTACTTTCTACAGGGTAGATCCAGTTTACTGCCTACTCCATCTCAGTACCCAGACAGCTGACTATCTGTCACCATGACCACGCAGTAAATTCATGACCCTGTACCTCAAGGGAATAATTTGTACTATCAGGAAGCATTTCTACACTTCCATAGTCCACTCAGTCTCCCAACTGCTCACCTTCATCCTCCTCAAGTCCCCAAAATGCCTCCACAATTCTCACAGTTTATTTTTAGCTCAATGAGAAAACACAGTTATCTTCAGAAGACAGTATCCTTACTCACTCACCATCACAATTCTAACCTGGCCACCCAAATACCCAAAGAGCCTGCCTTGACTAACGTCATCAATCACATCAACTCCTCTACTTGTTCATTACACCATCCTCTCTCCCCTACCGAAGGACAACATGACAGCAATTGTCTCCTCTCTCCTCCATCACCATGTCTTTAATATCCACTGGGTCATCCCATCAGCACACAAATATGTCATTATTTCTTCTGTTTAAAACACCTTCTCTTGCACTCAATTTCATCACAGTTAATACCCCGCTTCTTTGTCATCCTTTATAGCAAAGCTTCTCAAAGTTATTTCCAATTCTTCTCATCCCACTCTCCCTCAAGTCTACTTCAATCTGTCTTTCACTTCCTCTTCTCCTCCAAAACTGCACTTGTCAAGGTCACCAACAACCTTACGTGGAGAACAAATATTCGGTGCATGAATTAATAAGGTAAATACTGCACACCAAGTAGTAAATGGATCTAAACAACCTTTGCCTAAGTCATCATTTTGCTGGAGGCCAGGCATGATTAAATATTAATGATTACTATCGTTAGCACAATAACAATTGACCCAAAAAACTACTATTTTGCTTAGCTGGAAGAAATTCTACTAAAAATAAAATCAAATTTCTTGGAAGTTAATAACTCCAATAATTTTTGCCAATCACCTTAATGAGTCTATCGTTGTGCTAATGAACTCATTCCTAATTTCCGACAGCTTCCAAAACATTTTTAATCACCAAAAAAGTGATTCATAGATTAGTTTGCAGAGATACATCAATATCAATCACCACGATACAGAATTTTTAAACAAATTATTGCTGGGGAAGCTGGCAGACAGAGAGCCCACATGAGAGAAATGTTTGCACTAGCCGGGTGTATGATAACTTAGGTTATTCACAGCCCAAGGCTATGGCCTCCATTGTCTTTCTTCTGGGGTCTCAATAGGACTGGTAGTGATACCAAAACAGGAAGAAATTGTAAACTTTCACACATGTAACTTTTAAAAGTTGGAGATTACTCTGAAATAATGACCTAAGGTCAGGATTGATACATGTTTTTAAAGTATGTTAAGATGGCTACTTGTCCTATTTTTTGTTGTGAGTTTATCCTTATTGACATAACAAGCAGAACTGAAGTGATATTTGTAAACAAATAATATGGACTTTAGCATTTAAATTCCATTGAGTTGGAGAAAGCAGTCCCTCCTCCTTCCCCCTAGCCCTGTAAGGGAGTACAGGATGATGTTGGTGGGTCACTTAGGTCAATTCAGGCAGTCAGCATCAATAAACCCTGCCTACTGCAAACACGTTTCCGCTGTCTGAAGGGCTCTGCCCAGGATCATTGCCCAGGGTCAGCAAACTGCAAGTCACTGTTGGTTCATTCTTGAACAGCTTTATAAGATGAGAAGATTCTATATTCACAAAATTCTAAATCTCCATGAGTACGTCAAAAGACAAAGTTACGCTCACTCCAAATTTAGTTATAGAAGAAATTGGCTTTTATTCATGATTAATGAATCAGTCAGCCTCCATTCTACAAAATAGAAAGAGCACTCCTATTGAGCAATGTCCGAAAAGTAGGTTTTGTAAGATGGAAACGAGGAAACAGAACACTAGAGAAAAACTGACTGGTTAACTTCAGGTTACTTTTATTGTAAGAGCTAAAGCAAAGGGGGCTTCCTTACTAGTAGATTCAGGTAGACTGGACTCCTGTTTTCAGGAAAAATTGGTTTGTTCGGGGATCCATTTTCTTCCTTAAAGTTTCCATTTTATTATGTGCATTAACATGAATGCCTCTGTTTTGGCTTAGTCTGGTTTGTTGGGCCTAGGGCAGGAGTTCAGTCCAATACAATGGCCTCCCATAATTTTTTAAAAACATCATAATAAAAGTCATAAATTAAAACTTTTTTTTGTGATGGAGGCTAACTCTGTTTCCCAGGCTAGAGTGCAGTGGCATGATCTCGGCTCACTGCAACCTCTGCATCCTGTGTTCAAGTGACCCTCCTGCCTCAGCCTCCCTGAAGTTGGAATTACAGGCATGTGCCACCATGCCCAGCTATTTGCATTTTTAGTAAAGATGGGGTTTCACCATGTTGGCCAGGTTGGTCTTGAACTCCTGACCTCAACTGATCCACCTCAACTGCCACCCAAAGTGCTGGGATTACAGATGTGAGCCACCATGCCCATCCATAAATTAAAACATTTTTCCATCATTTGTAGCTCCTTTTATTAATCCATTCAATTAGGAGAGTGCATTTGGTTAGATTTGAAAGAACTTGAGGTTAAAACTAGTTAGCACCAAAAAAGAAAAAAGAAAGTATTCTGAGCCAGTTTAGATAGCTCCTGCGGGAAGGAAAGTGAATTTTGTTTATCCCATTCTTCCGGGTTTTATGCTATTCTTGGGAATTTCTTAGATCACTGGCTCCAGTCTCCATAGGATAAATCTGAAATTAGGTGTTCCATTTTGTTTGTGACAGTTTAATAAGGGTTAAAGTAAATTTCAAGCAACAGGAGAAACCCTGGGATGGTTCAGAGGATAAGAAATGTGTCCAAGAATGTTTGGAAGAGAGTCTAGGCTGTCCTGATCACATACATGGATGACATGAATGACAAGGCACAGCCTTCCCTGGGGCTTTCCCAGGAGGCTCACATTAATGTGCTTCAAAGTGATCAGGTTTCTACAGCATCCCTGCAAGGTCAACATCACTGACTGAAACCAGGAATCTGCATTTCCCCTGCTTGCCAGACCCTTTGCGTCCTGCACTTCAGTTTGAGAACCACTCCTCTCCAAACTAAAGCCAGCTGTAGGCATTTCTTCACTAGTGGCTCTCAAACTTTAAATTGTACCAGCAAGCAGTGGGCCCTAGTCTCTTTAAAGATTAAACGATTAAAAAGGGAGCATCTTTCATGTCTCAGCTGCCTGTATTGAGATAATTAAGGATAAATGAAAATGCATAGCATGTCCTACAGGCTGGTAAGCTCACACCTGTTAATTTGAATACTTTATTCAAACCGTGCTAAGTGAAAATGTCTGCCACCTATTTAGTATTCTTTAGCTTCAGAATTCTCCCAAATTATTTCATTTTTTATGAGGCTAAGGTTTTGCCTGTTGACTGTCTAGTGTGAATTACATCCCAGTCAATGGAAGGAAGAAGAAACAGAAAACACTTCCATTTGCTAGTAATCATTTGTGCTGAAAAATAGCATGTTTATTTCTTGCAAGTGAAGCAAATAATTTATTTTGCGGTTGAAATGTTTTATTATTTTCACATACTTTCTACATTGCCTTGTTTACCCACTAGGGTGAAATGCTCAAGAGATTTTTGTAATATTCAAATTTTATATGAATCTTGAGTGATAAGTAATATTAGACATGAGAAATAAATAATTTCATTTCTAGTTTTTTGACTTCTCATCCAATTTTATTAAGTACCTATTATGAATAGAGATATCATTTTTTTTAAATAAGAGGATTTTAAAAATGAAGTAGATGATATTAGCCCTTCATTTAACTAGTTACTATCTATTTACATTCACAAAAGAAGAAAATTATAATAGTCAGTAGGTATACAACAGGATAAACAATATTCTATAATGTTCTATTGTCTTTTAAATAAATACAGTTATGGCTTCAGTTGACTTTAAGGTCTACGCAGCAATACATTTGAGATTTCTTGGAGCTGGGTCTACACTCAGTGTGGAAATCTCCTGTAAGAAAAATGAGCACTTCTGCAAGTCCTGGCTGGATTATAAGACACAAAACTAAGCATAGTAACTGATAAAACCTGAGAGAAAATAATATTATTTGAGGACTTTATGAGGTAAGTACTCTATTCTGCCCATTTTGCAGAGAATAGTTAGGTAACTTGCTCAAGGACATTCAGCTACTAAGTGGCAGAACAAGGATTTAAACTATCTGACTCCAAGCCTGACAAGATTACTATATTAACTGACAGATGGAGTAGTGATGGCTTCCAGTCCATGTTAAAATGTTCACTTTGCTTTCGTTTGGAACACAAGGTGATACTGGTTAAGTGAGGTTACTGTTCTTGTATAGGCTGAACAGAAAAAAGGCCTCTAAGATATTCCATTCTAACCTCCAGTATACTATGTGGAAAGAAAAGTCCATTTTAATTCCATCTGCAGCCACTACCAGAAAACCTGTACCTGTTGATGGGTCTGCACCTTACATTGTATACATACATATAAAAGCATGTTGTTTCTTTGGTCAGTTTCTTTGGCCAAAATACCAGTTCCCTCAGAAAATATCATTCAGTCTGGCTGCTTGGTGTGATGTAGACACAATGTGCTGGGAGCAGGCCTCAGAATGACATAAACAGGCCTTAAAGAAACTGGCCATACAGAAGAATCACTTGAACCCAGGAGGCAGAGGTTGCAGTGGGCTGAGATTGTACCACTGCACTCCAGACTGGGTGACAGAGCGAGTCTCCATCTCAAAAAAATTAAAATAAATTAGCAGTATATTATTTTACTAATTGTACTTTAATGAAACAAAATGTAGTATATGTTAAAAATTTCAGATTATGTGTGAACTTAATTTCTTAAGTCAACATTTTTCACATGTTAAGTATTGTGCATTAAATTAAATCTTATTATTTCACTTACTTTAACCTAGTCTCCCTTACTCAAGGGTATAGATAAAAGATGGTAAGAATACACTATTTGGTTAAATAATGGACTAACATCTCTAATAGTCTTTTTTGCCAATGGCTTAAAACTGCAAACAAGTTAAGGAATATTGTTCCTGTAGGTAAAATTTTTATTCTTTTTTTTACATTTAAATTTACTTGTGTTAATTTTTGTGGGTACATAATATTTATGTTATATATATGTATATATGTTATATATACATATTCTGATAGAGGTATACAATATATAATAATCACATTAGGTTAAATGAGGCATTTATCACCTGTAGAATTTATTTTTTGCATTACAATCAATTCAGGTCTACAGTTTAAGTTATTTTTAAATGTACAATTTATTGTTATTGACTATAGAATAATTTTTGTAATACTAAAAGTTACATACAACTATAAATAAAATTTACACATAACTGAGTCTGAAAAAATACTTTTTAAAATTTCTTATTAAAAAAAAAAAAGAAAGTGGCCATAAACAAAATATCTATGGCACTGTGATATACTTGTTATGGCAGGTACGCACATTACTGGAGGTTGTTGGTTTACTGAAGCGAGGGCAAGAAATACCTGGCCCACCCCAGGGCAGAAAACTGCTTAAGGTCTTCTTGAACCACAAACAATAGCATGAGCGACCCATGCCTTAATGACTTGTTCCAGCTGCAGTAGATAAATGTGCCAGAGCCTGCTTCTTGCCACTAGTAAAGAATGCTTTATTTCTTGCGAAGAATGCATTTAGTTAAATGATGATTATCACTTGCTTGCTGTCAATAAACGTGTGGGTCAAACTCTTGTTTGGGGCTCTCAGCTGGGAATGCTGTAGCCCCCTGAAATCCCACCTTTTGCACTCTATCTCTGTGTCTGTTTCTTAATTCCTTCAGCACCGCCTGGGTTGGAGTCTCCATGACCAAGCTGGTCTCAGCAACAATGTCTCAAGCAGATTGTGTTTACATGATGTGACTTGCCAGCTGCCTGGCAAGAATTATATAATTGCTCCTCTTCACCTGCCAATACACACAGGAACATGACAACAGCCTAGCCCAAATTCCAGTGGGTGAACAAAGGTCAAACAAGATTGGACATAAATTGATCATTGTTGAAGCTGCAAGATGCATGCATGTAGGTTAATTATACCATTCTCTACTTTGCATTGCTCATGATAAAATATTTTTAAAGTTTTCAAATTTAAATCTAGAGAGTTTCAGGATATTTAACAAATGTCCCTGATTCTATAATGCAATTGTTTTTATCATTATAACTCTTTACACTTCCATAGGAAAAGTGTTATATTAATGCTATGGTTAGCAGTTTGTATTAGTAACTATAATATTATAGGTAAGTTAAATATTAAATTAACTATGTATGTGCTTTAAAAAGCATTGTAGATATATATGCCAAATCACTTTCAACAAAACTAGTGATGACCTGTAAAATTGTTTCCTCACCTATTCACCAATTTTCTTGGTCTCTTTTCTTTGGTTTAAATGTCTTGCTCATGTCTGCTACATAAACTTTGAAGGTTAAGAGAAAATTTGTCAAAGTAAACGTTTAAAAACAAGCAAAATGTACTATTGTTCAATGATCATGAAAACAAAACTCAATTGGATATTTTATATTTTTCAGATGAGCTTGGCTCACAGAACACTAATTTATTTTAAAAACTCTTAGTCAACATATTACCTGATGGAGGTGATGGTGGTGGGGTGGGGGGAGATGGCAGAACTGTAGCTTGTTTTATTGCTATGTTTACTCAATATATTCTTAAAAAACAAGACAAGAGAAAAACATGTAAATATCAGCTAACTTAAAGAAGTTTACTAGCAATAACTCTAGAAAACATAACGCCGTGAACTGTGGCTAATAGTTTGAACAGCATTTTGTCATTTTAGTTCAAGAGGGCTGCTAGATTATAACATCTTCTATTTCAATAGTAATTCAATTAGATCTGGATGAGATGATTACAATATTTTTAAAATAATGTATTTGTTGGAGTAAAACTCACAATTTCACTGCTCTTGCAAGATAGTTCTGTCAGAGTCACCAACCTTCTCATCATTTCCTATAAAGGAAAACCTAACAGATTTCTCAGCAGAAACCCTACAAACTTGAAGGGTTTGGGGCCCTATCTTCAGCCTCCTCAAACAAAACAATTATCAGCCAGGAATTTTATATCCAGCAAAACTAAGCATCATATAGGAAGGAAAGACACGGTATTTTTCAGACAAATAAATGCTGAGAGAATTCACCATTACCAAGCCACCACTACAAGAACTGATAAAAGGAGCTCTAAATCTTGAAACAAATCCTAGAAGCACATCACAACAGAACTTCTTTAAAGCATGCATCACACAGGACATATAAAACAAAAATACAAGTTAAAAAACAAAAGCAAAACAAAAAAACAAAGTACAAAGGCAACAAAGAGCATGAGGAATGCAATGGTACCTCACATTTCAATACCAACATTGCATGTAAATGGCCTAAATGCTCCACTTAAAAGATACAGAACTGCAAAATGGATAAAAACTCACCAACCAACTATCTGCTGCCTTCAGGAGACTAACCTAATACATAAGGACTCACATAAACTTAAAGTAAAGGAGTGGAAAAAGGCATTTTATGCAAATGGACAGCAACTTTGATTACATTAGATAGTTACTTACCAAGTACCTACCATGTGCCAGAGACTATGTTAAGTGCTGGGCACATGGCAGTGATCAAGCTTGAAGCTGCCCTCAGAAGATGTAAGAAGGGAATTTAACCTGGTTGCAGCTGCTGGCTTGCAGGTGGATGGGTGACCTTTTAATGAGGTGACATTTCAGCTAAGACTAAAAGAATAAATAAGACTTTGGCAGGTGCAGATGGAGATGTAAATAAACCAAAGGCTAGGAGTTAAGGAAATCGTGGAGTGCTTAGAGAGCTGAAGGGAGTCCTGTGGGGCTTTAGCACATATGACAAAGAGAAAGAGGTAGAAAATCAAGCTGGAAAGATGAGCTGAGGCCAGACCCCTACAAGGTACACTAAGGACTTTTAAATTTTATCTTAAGGGTGGTAACAAACACAATCACTAACCTGTTCTATTATTTTCTATGACATCAGAGAATGAAAGAGTATGACTTATTAGAGAGGGAATGAATACAGTACAGTGTAGAACATTACTTGCTGTCATCCTTATTGTTTCCAAACAGCATTTGATTAAACAAATCAATAGCGTCACTTTATCTTTAAAAAGGTGATTCCATTAAAATACAATTTCAGTCTAAAGAAACAGATCAATGTCTAAGGTGTTCCTAGTTATGACATTTTCGTTTGTGATTCTGATCCCTTCAAGAACCCCGCAGTATGTGCGCTTTGGATCCATAATTAGGTGGTTGGCTATTCTAATCTAAAAACCAGAAACTCCTGGAGCAACATGACTTCTTGCTGGGTGGGAGATGGCGTTCAGCTATGTCTTCCTGCTAAAATGATCTGATTACTCCCACCCCCTGGTGCTTAAATCCATTTATGTTTTAAGGGTTCAGAAGCCGTCTGAGAAAAGAATTCATGCTAGGTACAAGATTAGGGTTCAGATATACGAGCAAGTCTTACAAAGAAGAGTTAGGAGTGGAGAAACTAAAGGCAAATTATAAGGAAGTCCTGTGTGACCCAGGAATGTCTTCAACCGGGTGGAAAAACAATATGACAGTGACTCTGTGGGAGTCGTCGGACTTCAAACAGCAGCAGTCATGTCTGTTGAGGACTCGACTCAACTCTGCCATGCTGGCAGCATGCAAGCTTGGAAATGACCAGCGGAAGTGTGGCCTTTGTGAGGGGATCAAAGCAATGGACTCAGGGCCCGAACTCAGAAGAGACGCTGCAGAAGAAAGGGGAGCCTGGGCGGCCCTGTCCCACAGCAGCAGCAGCAGTGGCACCTTCAAGTGTCCCCGACAATACAGCTGCAGCTGTGGCATCAAGAGCAGGTCAGCCAAAGCAGGTGCTGGCCTCTAAGAGTGACAGGAGGATCATCAGGAAAGTGCAGCCATGCTGTGATTTGCTCAAGAAGGGCCTGTGTGCTTACAGCAGGCTAGCAGTGTGGTCCAGGCCTACCTCACCCTGAGGCTTTTAATCAGAATGTGGAAAAGAGAGCCGTGAAACTGTTCTGGGAGAAACATCATGACTGGCAGTCTGAAACATCTCCTGGGGTATCACTGTCCCAAGCAAAAAGCTCAAGTGTTTGTGACAAGGCCCTACACTTTATGAGAGCTGAAGCAAATGATAGCAACCCAAACCTTAAAAGAGGCTTGACTCCCCAATATTTCACTCACTTTGGATGCTCCACATCAAAGCATAGCCCTGTGATAGCCCTGTGAAGACCTGCCTTTGGAGCCAGCATGGTGAGGTGAGGAGGGGATCCACCCTCAGCCAGCCATTGTGCCAGAAACAGCCTCTTCCTGTAACCATCAGCCATGATCTAATCACTGGAATCTCAAAGGAAAACTGGAAAAGAAATCCCAGAGGGTTTCTGGGAGCTCCTCCTTCTCAGCAACTTCTAAACTCTATTTAGCTTATAATCCTGAAACCCAGAGGCTTACCAAGGCAAAAAAAAAAAAAAATACTAGCTATGCCATTGCCTAAAAGAGTGGATGGAACTTTCCTTACAACCGTGTCACTGCAAGTGCCATCCTAGTGATCTTCCCAGGGACCTGGACTGCTGCAAAGGATGGCTGAGCTACTAATGTAAGACAGCAAACTCGCAGTAGCCCCAAATGGTTGCATGCTTATTTAGCTGATAATTGGAATATATGTCCCTTTTCACCAGGCCCCCATGATAGACTATGTGAAGACCTGCATGTTACTTCAGTCTCTTACTGTGAGTCAATCATTAGGCTCAGCAGAAAAAGAAAAAGAACCCTAGGGATTGAGCTGTGGGCACATGACATGTTTCACAATTGTGGAAAATAAAAAAAATTAGTGGATTGAAAATATTATAATATAGTGGTCAAGAAATTTAACACATTAAAAGAATCAGGATGAAACTTTAGAAGCTTCCCCCATTACAATTGTCATATTTAATTGTAAAAAAACAAAAAAACTTCTAATTGACTGCCACTAATTCGTCATTTTGGTGGAAAAATTACTTAAACCTGGCCCGAAGTTTATGAAAAAAAAAAAAACCTAAATAGGGGAATTTTCTCTTTCTTGAATTACCATATTGTAATCGTGTTAATTTCAGTTGTACTTCTTTCTGCTTAAGATCATATTTCATTTGAGTAAATGAAAAACAAAATCCAATAACTGTAAATGAATTTGCTAATCTTAAGGAAATAATCAGTTCCTTTAAACATGAATTAAATTAGACAGCAATTTCCCACGATCATATCGCAAGACAGATAAGACTTAGAAAAAGAAAGCAAGCCGGTTGCAAGAGACTGTATTTTCTAAATATCTAATTCCTCATGGCATTGCGTGCTTCTGAAAGCCAGTTTTTAATTATTTAAAAAATCAAACAGCATCAGACCTTGACTTTATAAATTAGACTATTGATGAAGTGCCTTTTCAGCTTTATTACTGTGAAGAGAATGAGTGTGATAAGGCCCCAGAAGTGTTCCTCCTCTTTTGTTAGATTTATTACTTCCTCTAAATCCAATTCCCTTGCCTTCTCATGTGTGCTTTCACCTCCCTGAGTGGCCAAACAAACTTTTTAAAAGTTCTGTTCAGAAAAGCAATTATGAGTAATAGTTATAAGCATCAAGGTACAGATGGTTTAAATCTAGAGAGTATTACTAACAGGTCTATGAAAAGAATATGTCGGGATGATTTCAAAAATTGAAGATCACAACCTGCTATGAATTTGAATAATTGGTTTCAATGCCATCCATTATATCCTATAGGGAAGAAAATAGAGCACATGGATGAAGCTTAATATTTAAAATGATATAGCATGCATGTAGAGAAGTACACGTATCTTAAATGAATGGGCCAATGAAGTTTTACATATGCACTATACATACATACACTTCCACAGCATTAGCACCCAGGTAAAAATATCAAACACTGTATTAGATCCCAGGGCTGACATAAAGCACCACACCCTAGGGGTGTAAGCAACAGAAACTGACGCCTCATACTTCTGGAGGCTGGAAGTCCAGGATCAGGATGTTGGTAGGGTTGGTTCCTTCTGAGGCTGAGAGGAAGAATGTGTTCCATGCCTCTTCCAGCTGCTGCTGGTCGTTGAGAGTCTTTGGCATTCCACAGCTCAGAGATTCGTCACCCCAGTCTCGGCTTTCATCATCATGTGGACTTCTCCTGTCTGTCTTCACACAGTCTTCTCTCTTTGCATTTCTGTCTGTGTCCAAGTTTCTCATTTTTATCAAACCAGCAGTCATAGTGGATCAGGACCCACCCTAGTGATGACATTTTAACTTGATTAGTTCTGTAAATATGAGGTCTCATTCTGA
Source organism: Ateles fusciceps (assembly GCA_036589455.1). Lineage (NCBI taxonomy): Eukaryota > Metazoa > Chordata > Mammalia > Primates > Atelidae > Ateles > Ateles fusciceps. The sequence continues at coordinate 656,428 of JAZHEH010001578.1, forward strand.
GGCACTGGGGGTTAGGACTTGACATCTCTTTTTATGGAACACAATTCAACCCATGACAAACGCCTACAACACCTCATATGGATCCTTCCTACTTCTCCACATAGACCAAACCCTCCCCCGCAGAGAAGACCAGTGCTCTGACTTGTATCACACATTAATTTTGTGCCTGTTCTTTAATTTTATGGAATCATACACTGTGTACTCTTTTTTTTTTTGGCTTATTTTGCTCAACTTATCTGTGACATTCATCCATGTTTTTGTAACAGTGATCACTTGTTATTTTACAGCTATGTAGTATTCATTCTCTTGATGAACATTTTGGTCTTTTCCAGTTCTTAACTATTACAAATGATGCTGCCATTGGCTCTGGCACACATTGCCATTTATCTTGAGCATAGACTTGCAGAACAGAAGTGCTTTAGTAGATATTGCAATATATTTTTTAAGGATATTGTACCAAACTACACTTCCATTGACATTTAAAGCTATAGCTAACGTCACACTTGTTTTTGTTTTATTGTTGATGTATTTCTTGGTCCTATTTTAAGAAATTTCTGCCTACAGTACATCACAAAAAAGTTTATGTATTTTTCCTAGAAGTGTTATCATTCTTCTTTTCATGTCATTCTTTTCATATCTTAAATTTTGTTGTGAATGGCAAAAGGTAGGAGATTAAAGATTAAGGTTCATTTTTTGCTTTACGAATATTCAACTGCTCCTGCACTATTTAATAAAACTACCATTTTCCCCTATTAAATTGAATTGGCAACTTTGTTGTAAACTAAATGACTTTAATTATAGAGGGGTGTGTTTCTAGACCCCCTGTTGTTTCAATTGTTTCTTTGTTTATTTTTGCACCAATACCATATTGTTTTAATTACTGAAACTTTATAACTCATCTTGAAATATAGTAATGTAATTCCATTAACTTTGGTCTTATTTTTAAAGATTATCATTCCTATTCTAGGTCTTTTATATTTCCATGCAAATTTTAGAATCAGTATTCAATTTTCACAAAACCTTAATGGGATTTTTCTTTGTATTTCATGTAATGCATATATTGACTAAGAAACAGTTGAGATGTTAAAAATATTGAGTCTTCCTATCCATGAACATAGAATATCTCTATTTATTTATGTTTCTTAACTACTGTTAAAATATAAATCATTAATGCTGTAGCTGCTTTGGCTGAAATAAAACCAGGGTTCTTTGTAATGGGGCAGAGAGAGTAAAACATGTGAAATCCATTGATTGCTTCATTCAAAGTCCGGTGAATGTATCAAATATGTTGAAACTGGAAGATATTAAATTGGTATACTCTATATAGATTATCATGAACATGGTTGGCTTTACTAAACATGAATGCATTCAAAATACATTAAGATCATTGCAAGGAACCATGAAATAGTTTAATACAAAAGGCTCTCTATTTATCTTGAGGCAAGTGTATTTAAAAGAGAATTTTTCTTTTATAGAAAGGCAAGTGTTCCAAATTTGCTGTCTTCTTCTGTGAGGATAAGTAGCCAGTAGCATGCTGCCTAGATAGCATTCTCAAACCCTGAGTGTGCATCAGAATCACCTGGACAGCTTGCAAGACACAGATTGCTGGGCCCTGCCCCTGCAGTTTCTGATTCAGTAGGTCTGGAGTGTGGCCAAGGGTTTGCATTTATTACAGTTTCCCAGGTGAAGTCTATGCTGTTAATCCAGGAAGGATACTTTGAAAGCCATTAACTTAGAACTTCGTGATATTTACACACACACACACACACACACACACACACACACTCTTAATCTGCACATTTTACACAAATGTGGCCCCTTAAGAATAAATGAAAAATGTAACTGCTTAATTTTTTATTTTGGTGAAATATATGCAAAATTTACAATTGTTAAGCATACAGTTCAGTGGCACTGAGTACATTCACGCTTGTGCAACCATCACTACCAGCCATCCACTGAACACTTTGTATTATCCCATACTACATTTCTGTACCCATTAAATAATAACTGTCCATTCCCCCTTCATGCAGCCCCTGGTCATCACCATTCTACTTTCTGTCTAACTACTCTAGGTACTTCATAGAAGCAGAATGATTCAATGTTTGTCATTTTGCATGACCTACTTCACTTAGCGTAATTCTTCCATGTTGTAGCATGTATCCGAATTTTACCCCACTTTATGACCGAATAATATAGCCGTCTTTTTTAAAGCATGTGTTACACAGAGGATATTTTGAAAGTGAATGAGTTTTTATGTTTCGTAATTTGAGTGTGTTGGAAACAATGTGAGTCACCTATAGATACTCTTTTATCTTCTCCTTAAAAGTTGAAAACATAATTTACAAACTTGTTTTAAAATCTGTAAAATGGAAATCTTAAGAAAATTTTAAAATTATTTGTCAAAAATACATCAGCTTCCTTATAGTCTGCAAGGACAATTCATTAACATCAGGCAAAACTGAAAGTTTCTAAAATCCTCTCCCAATTATTAAATGGAATTGAAAAATGAATGTCAGGCTATTTTAAAGGAAACAGTTTTGATTTCTTTTTGTTAAAGCTCTTCATAAATGATCTTTCTCAGCTACAAAAACTATTAAAATTGAGTAATGCTTTTATCACATAAAGTGAACTTAGGTCTAATTCTCTGCATTGCTGTGTACAGAATATTAAGCCAAGACTTTTTTAAATAAGATATTTTCTACTATACTGTTTTTTGTAAATTATTGATCATATTTTTGTGAAAGCAAAAAGTATTTGCTATCATTTGATAACAAATGTTTTTTAAAAAATAATTTCACCTTCATCTCACATCTTCAAATTTTTATTTTTGCATGTTTTAATTAGTAAATAATGCATTAGTAGAGTAACATTGTAAAATCCCCACAAGTAAATAAATATGTGCATATCAAACAAATAGACTCAAAAATTCTTATCAACAAATGTGTATAATAAAAAATATATGGACAGTGATGTGTGTGTATGTTTGTGCGCATTTCTCTGCTCTAATACTTAAGGTGTCAAAAGTTGCCTTGGTTTCACTTAAGATGACGACTTTGAGACACAGAAAATAGTTTTCTCCTGAGGAATTAGGGTAGAGTCTTGAGGCTGTGAGGTCACCTGTCCTGAGAGTAGCTTTTATCTTTTGGTCTCTAAAACATTCAGAATTCAGATATCACCTCCCTCTCCCAGGAAGCAAGTCAAGGAGATCTTTCAGACTGGGTGTGTGAAGTGCTGGACACAGGAGGTATTTCTGCACTAATATTTGAGGTCATGTTCTCAATGTGAACAATTATCTAGTGACTCGTAAGTTTTCAAGTAACTACCTGAACATGTCAAGAGCTAGCTAACAACGCTTCAGCACGCTGATACTTCCCGTAAACCAGTAAAAATGTGTATACATATTTATTTTATCCTTCTGACCTCATGCAGAAACATTTTCACTAGCTACAGTAGTTATAGGGAGGACCAGGAATATGAGAACAGATAATGTCTATATGCCACCTGGAGAGGACTTACCTCCAGCCTCCTTTTAATGTGAAACTAGTGAGGGGAATGTGTTAGTGAGGAAGCTGGGCTCTGGGGTCTGGGCCTGGGGTAAATGAGAAACATATACAGTGAGCAGAAGGCCTATTAGTAGCTTTACAGACTTTGGAAACAGAAGTTATGTGCATTTTCACACAGACTTCCCGAGAGCAGCCAGTAGAGATAAGGACATTCAGAAACCCGGTGGCAGAGGCAAGACTCCGTGTTAACCAGTTCTATGTGGTTCTCTCACAGGGCTCAGACTTAGACTATTCTGTCCCCACCCTCTGGATGTGACTGAATTCTGGCCAAGAAGATAGTGGCAGAAGTGATGGCCATGACTTAATAGCCTGCCATGAAACTTCTTGCATCACTGCCCACAATTTTTCTTCCCTGTCTGCGTGGAAGGCCATGGGATTAGAATAGCAGCATTGGAAAATGGAAGCAGCCTGCAGTCATCACTTTCTGGAAAGTTTCCAGGGAAAACCTAAGGAGGACTAAGTGAGACCATCTTATGAGTTTATTTTGTTAAACTATTGAGATTTGGAGGATTTTTAAGAATGATTATTACTGAAGTACAGCTTAGTTGTCCTCAGTCGTCCTAAAACTCCCCTTAATATGTGATCAATGTGGCAGCTCCACAGCACACAAAAGGGAATGTGAGCCAAAAAAAAAAAAGAGTTTACCTTTCCTGTCTCAGAACTCAAAGTGCAGCTGAGAAACTTCAAAGGAACTCTGGTCATGAGACATTCCCAGGACTTGCCAGAATAGACTCCACCCAAGCCACTCCACTACCTATCATTTGCCAGGACTAACATGACCCTAGGTGATGACAATAAGGACACAAGAGGTTTGGAAATGGCCACGTAAAAAGAGTGGGCTGGAAGTTGCCCACGTCTTGGCATCTTTCTATGACACATCTTAGCCATCTACCATTATGAGAATTGAATGAATAAGGTCTGTAGGATTCAAGTGTTGGCATCCACCCCTACCTCTGTTATGTGATTATTGAACTTGAGGAGTAAAGGAAAGAGAGGGTCAGTGGTTAATGCCTCCATATGTAACCCAGTATTGCAAGCTTCATATGCATACAAAGTGTCCATGTTCTGCCTACAGAAAATCCTGGAAGATAGTAGCAAAATGGGGACAAATGGCATTATTCTATGGCTCTTTGGCTGGGGTGGTTTTATCTGGAGATCCTTACCCAACTCCACCCTCATATAAATTCCTAGAGCTTTATTTTTATTTTTTCTTGTGCAAATTTATAGCATACATGAGAAAACTTATTACATGTATATAATACATACTGATCAATTCAGAGTGTCCATCACCCAAGTACATCTTTGTTAAGTTACAGTCATCCTACTCTACTATCAAATGTAGAATTTGTTTTCTTCTATCTAATTATATGTTTGTACCTCTAACCACTTCTCTTTATCCTCCCCCTTCTCCCTGATCTACTCTCCTAGTCTGTTATCTAGTTTTCCACTCTCCTCCTCCATGTGTTCAAATTTTTTAGCTCTCACATATGAGTGTGAACACATATTTGTCTTTCTATGCCTGACTTATTACAATTAAGATAATGACCTTCAGTTTCAGACATGTTGCTGCAAAACACATGATTCATTCTTTTTCTGTGGCCAAATAGTATTTCATTGTGTATATATACCACATTTTCTTAATCCAATCATCCACTGATGAACACTTAGGTTAATTCCATATCTTTGCTGTTGTGAATAGAGTTGCAATAAATACGCAATGCAGGTATCCCTTTGAAATACTGATTTCTTTTCCTTTGGGAGGATGCCCAGTAGTGGGATTGCTGAATCAAATGGTAGTTCTATTTTTCAGTTTCTTGAGGGAAATCTCCATACTGCTTTCCATAGCAGCTGTACTAGTTTACATTCCCACCAAAAGTGTGTAAGAGTTTTCTTTTCTCCACATCCTTGCCAGTATCTGTTATTTTTGTCTTTTATATCATAGCCATTCTGACTGAAGTTAGATAGTATCTCACTGTAGTTTTGATTTGCATTTTTCTGATAATTAGTGTATTGGTCTGTTTTCACACTGCTAATAAAGACATACCTGAGACTAGGCAATTTATGAAAGAAAGAAATTTTTTGGACTTACAGTTCCATGCAGCTGGGGAGGCGTCATAATCATGGCAGAAGGCAAGGGAGGAGCAAGTCACGTCTTACATGGATGGCAGCAGGCCAAGAGAGAGCTTGTGCAGGGAAACTCCCATTTTTTAAAAATATCAGATCTTGTGAGACTTATTCACTATCACAAGAACAGCACAGGTAAGATCCACCCCCATGATTCAATTACCTTGACTGGATCCCTCCCATGACATGTGGAAATTGTGGGAGTTACAATTCAAGATGAGATTTGGTGGAGACACAGACAAACCATATCATTCCACCCCTGGCTCCCTCTGAATCTCATGTCTTCACATTTCAAAACCAATCATGCCTTCCTAATAGTCCCCCAAAATCTTAACTCATTTCCACATTAACTCAAAAGTCCACATTCCAAGGTCTCAGCTGAGACAAGGCAAGCCACTTTCGCTTATGGGCCTGTAAAATCAAAAGCAAGTTGGTTACTTCCTAGATACAATGGTGGTATATGCACAGGATAAATAAAGCCACTCCAAAAGGGAGAAATTTGCCAAAACAATGTGCCTGCAGGCCCCATGCAAGTCTGAAATTCAGTGAGGCAGTCAGATCTTAAAGGTCCAAAATGATCTCCTTTGACTCCATGTCTCACATTCACATCACACTGATGCAAGAGGTGGGTTCCCATCATCTTGGGTAGCTCCACCCCTGTGGCTTTGCAGGGTAAAACCTCCCCTCCCAGCTGCCTTCAGGGGCTGGCGTTGAGTGTCTGTGGCTTTTCCAGGCACACAGTGCAAGCTGTTAGTGGATCTACCATTCTGGAGTCTGGAGGACGGCGGCCCTCTTCTCACAGCTCCACTAGTCAGTGCTCCAGTAGGGACTCTGTGTGGGGGCTCCGACCCCACATTTCCCTTTTGCACTACCCTAGCAGAGGTTCTCCATGAGGGCCCTGCCCCTGCAGCAAACTTCTTCCTTGGCATCCAGGCATTTCCATACATTTGCTGAAATCTAGATGGAGGTTCCCAAACCTCAGTTCTTGACTTCTGTGCACCTACAGTTCAACACCACAAGGAAGCTGGCAAAGCTTGAAGTGTCCACCCTCTGAAGCAACAGGCTGAACTGGACCTTGGCTCATTTTAGCCATGGCTGGAGTTGCTGGAACACAGGGCACCAAGTCTGAATGAGAACACACTTCAATGTCTGTGCTTTAAGACCCTAAAGGAGGCTGGGAGCGGTGGCTCACACCTGTAATCCCAGCACTTTGGGAGGCTGAGATGGGCAGATCACCTGAGGTCAGGAGTTCAAGACCAGCCTGGCCAACATGCGAAACCTTGTCTCTACTAAAAATACAAAACTTAGCCAGGTGTGGTGGCACATGCCTGTAGTCCCAGCTACTTGGGAGGCTGAGGCAGGAGAATCACTTAAACCAGGGAGGTGGACGTTGCAGTGAGCCAAGTTTGCACTACTGCACTCCAACCTGGGTGACAGGAGAAGACTCTATCTGAATTTTAGAAAAAGACTCTAAAGGAAATGCTGCTGAAGACTTTGGATTTTGGGGTGGGAGCAGCAACGGTCGGGGTCTAGGTCGAAGGGGTCGCAGCTGACATGGGTGGCTGCCGAACTTGTGACCACAGCAAAAAGTTGTTGCAAACATGCATCCTGCCAGTGCTCACATGGTGACCTGACCATCTGCGTCTGGACACCATCTTTGCACCCTTTGCTTATCCTTACCCAAGTTAACATCTGTCACCAAACTGATCATAGGAGCTCTCTGGTGAACGCTCTTCAACTGCATCTCATGACGTAGCATTGTTTCCTAATATTTTTGAAAGTTCTTCCAGTAGCAGAGGAGATGAAGCATGTAGTTCTGACAGGGTTAGGGTCACAGCCAAAGGCAGCCCAGCACTTCAAAGATAAAATGTCTAACTTAAGTATCATGATTCACTTTAAAGACTCATGTGAATTTTTCAATCTATTCCTTCTCTGTTTTAAAATCACTGTTTTAAATAATGCTTTAGCCATAAGTAAAATCAGGCTCCAGGAGGATGTGTTGCATGTATCTGTGGTTTCGTGTACCATTCTAAGTATGAGGAAAGACATGGTCCGGTTAGAGAGGCGTGGCCTAAATGACGAAGCCCAAATGTCTTTGTGTGACGTACATGACTTTGTGACTCTGGGCAGCATGTCTCCAATCTCTCTGAGAAGTCCTAACTTGTGCTGTGTCCTGTGCTCCAGCCTGTGACCCTTTTCTGAATGCCAAGTTCTTTCATTCCTCTGTGCCTCGGTACACACTGCTTCCTCAGCCTGGATTGTCTTTTCTTGTCTTCTCCAATTATTAACTTGATATTTCATCTTCAAGACTCATTCATGTTTCACCTTTTCAACAAAGCCCTTTCCCATCCTAGACACTCCCTCCTTTTCACATTCTCTCCATTCCTCTGTGTTGTCATGTTACACACTGTATTTCTTTCTATTTTCCCTCATCATACTGAACTTCTTGAGGACAGGGAAGTATCTCATTCATCTTTGTACCCTTGGCGCAGAGGAAGATGCCTGGTGTAGATTGCTTGATCAATAACCAGCTGAATGAGTGACATATGTTTCTTTTACGTGTGTATTCTCCCATGCAGGTGTTTTTATCTTTCACTTTATTCTAGTATTATTTTTCCAATGTTTTTTATGTCATATTTCTCACAAGCCTATTAAGATATTAATTAACTAAATGAAAAGTGTGTTTTGTGGCGGTTATGTAATGATTCAATGCTGTCCACGTATAAACAGCCCACGTGAAGAAATACAATCTTAAGAGTTGTTTTCTGCTGCTGATTTGATCTGCATCTCTCAAGACTGTGTTTTCACTTACTTAAATTGAGTGGTTATCCCAGACAGATGGCCCTTACCAATCACAGGAACCAAGTTATTATAAACAAAATCTAATTGCAAAGACAATTTTTGCTCTTTTATTGCATTTTTAAAATACCTTTGTGTTATCCATCTTTCAAAACACTGGTGGAAAATCATATGGTCCAACTATTTCAACTATCTCATTGTCTGTGCCCAAGAAATTCAAGTTAGGAAAAAAAAATTTTATAATTTCCATTTTGAGAAAACTGTTCTGTTTTCATTATGTACTAGTAATTGAAAACATAGCTTCAGAATACTTAGTTATAAATTTCCTATTTAATAAGCTCATTTTGCTCTCAATTTTTTTCTATTTACATAGCGTAATAGTTCTCAAAATTCAGATCTGTGTTATTCCCCTGCTGAAATCCTTCCTTGGTTGGCCTTGAGAATGACAGTCAAACTCCTGAGCATGACCTCAGGGTCTTTCCAGCCAGGCCTCATCTGTTCCCCAGCCCTGGGTGCATACACACCACTATCAACACCTAGACCAGACCACTTACATGTTCCAACATATTCTCATGTCTCTCTACCTTTACATGTGTTGCTTCCTCCACCTGCTGTTATACACACACACACACACGTGTGCATGCAGTCACACACACACTCACACCTACATGCACACACACTCATGCACCCTGCCCTGTTTATGGACTATTTCTTCCCATCTCACCCTAAGGGTAGCCTCTTTCTGGAAGCCTTGTCTTTTTTTGCATTGTCAGTATAACATACAGAGAAATAGATGTATTGGTCAATTTTGAAATTAGTTATTACTGCCTGTTAGTTAAGTCAGCAACTAAAAATACACATTTAGAAATATGCTGATTTGAATTATTTCCCTTGGCTATACACAAAGCCTAAAGTAGTCAGAATCCCATGTGCTCCATTCCTCTCGTTATTCTGTTAGATAGGACCTTACATTCACCACCTGTCAGACACTAAGTAAAACCAACCTTCGATCATTTTTTAACATGAAAGAATTAAAAATAGTGTCATTTTCACTTGCAGCTGAGTTGTTACTATTCCCTCCTGAATAGGGTTATATGCAGACAGGACTGCTCTCTGAAGACACTATGTCTTGGTAAGAAAGTAAGTCTTAAACACGTGTGACGAAAAGTGAGCTATGCACACGTGTGTCATGTGCATGAGTGTACTCACAGCATAAGCGAAGGTGCACGGCAATGGGGCTGAGGGATTGTCTCTGCAGCACTGAGTAGCCATCAATACTCGTATGAAGGCAGGATGAGGTAGAGTGGAAGGGACAGTTAGAACCTTTTCAGTGGAATGTCTTGAAAGACACGCTAAGAAGAAAAACACCCAAAGAGATGAGACATCTGTGAAAGCCTTGTTAATTTTCAGGATAATAATCTGCTGTAGTAGATGAAATAGACTGGATAAGGGGAAGGGGGGGAGAGGGGAATATAAGGTCGGGCAGGTGGTCAGTGTGTGGTCTAGTATTTGCAGTGGAAAGGGGAAGAACACAGGGGCTGAGCCCCACAGAGGAAGTGGTGTCAGGCTCTGCACGTTCTTTGACCAGCCTGACAAATATGGCGGGGGGGAGCAGGACACGCTTCAGTGACATCCCTCCAAGCACAGAATGAGATCAAAATCCATGGTGTAGCACGTAAGCCCTACAGGCTCTTACCTACCACGTAGCCTACTGCTAACTCTGCTTCAGCTACATGGATCTCTGGTTCTTCCTGCATCATGTCGAGCTCTGTCCTGCCACGGGGATTTTGCACTTGCTCTACCTCTGCCTGGCACTCTTTCTCAGCTTCTCATGGCCGGCTGTCCCAACTTGTCAGGTGGCCACCCAGCATCGCCTTGTCAGCCAGCCTTTCTCCACCATCCTAATTCATCCAGCGCTTGCCCATCTCCATCCATTTCCAGCCATGGAGATTTATTTTTCTACACAGCGCTTGTTCCTACCTGACATTATTACAAAGATGTTTTGGCTTACTTGTTTACTGTCTTCCTCTCTAATTATAATGCAAGCTTTATGAGGGCAAAGACTCCATTCTGTTTAACGATGTATGACCAGAAGAACCTAGACAAATGCCAGGCTCTGAGCGGGGTGCTCAGCAGATCAATTCTGGAAAATGGCCAGGGCAGCAAATGAGCATGGGAGAAGTTGTAAGAATGATGAAAAGTTAATCCCAGATGACTGTAAACAAGGCACAAAAATAAGCTTTGGGGGACAAGAGGCAACTGGTCTAAGATTAAGATTGTAAATGTCACCTCTACAAGTCAAGATGAGACTGAAATCTCTGCTTTTATTCTCAGTTTCTAGATTCTTCACTCAACAGCAATTTATTCATTTTTTTTTCCAACACTATGTGAAGACAGGGCTGTTTTGGCCTTGTTTCCATTGAATTGTCCATAATACAGACATCAGATACCAAAGTGGGTTTGAGGCAGATCTCCACGTGCCAATTCCAAAAGGAAATTGTGAAAAACAGGGACCTCTCAGCCAGATTCAAGATACAAAAATGACCAGGATATGGAGAGAACAGCAATGTTTGGAAATACGTTTCTTTGCTGAGAGCTGCTTTCTTCCTCTCAAGGCTAGTGAAGAGAATCTTCCACGGGAACACCCAGAGCGCTCTGAAATGTGCTCTCCACAGTTGGGAGGTGCAAAAGATTTGTGTCTGACTCCCATACTGGGTGCACAGAAGGTGAAAAATATGCCCACTCCACACAGCTCTACGGACATTTTCCTCTCCCAAGACTTACTGATCCAAGAGATATGTCTGGAGACCAAAGACGAACAACAACAAAACTAGAGATGGAGCATTCTGAGTTTTTTCCCAAGAGAATTTCTGCAAAAGAGCGAGAAGACCCCATCATTGAGATTCTGTTATGGGTAAGGGGCTGGAGGTAATGAGAAGAAACGACTGTCACCAGTGTCATAGGAATTGTCATTGGAGGGGAACATTTGTGGAATATTCTAAACATCCCCAACACATCCATGAGAGAGAGATTTAACCATCTACCAGTTGCAGGGATGATGGAGCCACAGACAGATAAAGCAATGTCTTAGCATCTTAACTCTGCCCCCACCACTTGCCTTCCCCCACTTCCTTTCCCCTCTCTCTTAACCAGAGGCCAGTGGCTACCCATTTCTAGCCTGAGCATAGATGAGAGGGAATGCAAAGATGTAGAATTCTCTTCCTGTTTCTCATCTCATCACTTTCCTCCCTGAACAATTTAGTGCAAGAGGTGAGAGACTGACTATATACAAGGGAATTGATCAAATAAGTAAACCTATTTCTAATGATTCTTAATACAAGGATCACTGTGTTACAATGGAGGGAGTTACAAATATGGAAAGGAAGATGACTAGAATCAACTGATGATGTTGGGTTGGAACTGGAGATATCTGTGTGAACTCAAGGCTCAGATGGACAGGTACGCATAGGTGTAAATGTCTGTGTATGTATAGATATTTTCTAAATCTCTGCATTGAGAGAGTCTGGGAGCAGTGTCACCCCAACATCAATAAGCACACTTAACACCCAGGTCTTGCTTCTAAATAATATTCTAGACTAAAAGAAACAGACTTGGAGAAATGACAGATTCCAGGAATGGAGCAAGGAAGTTCAAGTTGAGGCTGGAATTCCTTGTGTTGAAAGATAAAGAAGTGCTCAAAAAATGTTGGAGACATGTTAAAAAAAAAAAAAAAAAGAGAAGCCAGCTTTAATGCACTCCTACTTGCCAAATTGGAGATAATTGATCATTAAAATAAATAATAGTAATAAAAAACTATAATCAATTGAATAAAATAGGAAACTAGGAGTTATTTAAATAAACATCAGTTAATTAATATATTGAAAATTTGGTAAGAAATGGGATATTTATATAGTCTTGAAGTACTGTACTACAGAATACATATTAATTACAAAGGGTAGTTAATCAAGTGATGAAATGACCCTCATTAGTTCTGTGCCAACAGACAGGATTCATGCGTGAGAACACAGCATCCAGGCAGAGACCAGAACCAGAACCTAATCATGCAGAAACAATGGAGAAAATAAACTGAGGTACCTGGCAAAATAACTGTAATCGTCAAAAACGGAAGTCAAGAAAGAAGACTGGGGAATTACTCCAAACTTAGGACTAAAGAGACATGAAGCATGCTTCTGATCTGAATTACTCTACTAAAGTAGAAACTAAAAGTTTCAGTGTTAATTTCCTGATTTTGATAGTTGTATTGGCATTTTTAGAACCAGAGAAGAATATGTTTGTCTTTAGGAAATACGGATTGAAGTGTTGAAGGCTGATGGGTCATGAGTTCAGCAATTTGCTCCCAAACAGTTCAGGAAAAATTTTTCTCTGTGCTGTATTTGCAATAATTCTGTAAATTTGTTATTGTTCTTTAAGAATGAGAACAACAAATAACTTTCTTCAAATACCAAAGTTTTCTTTACCCATCCTAACTCCAAATAAAAGGTCTAGGACCTCTGGGCAGCCAAGTTACTAAACCGAGCCAGTCTATTGTATTAGAATAGAGAATTCATGGGGCCTGCCATGAGATTTCATTCAGCAGCGAAGAAATTGTGCCTCTTTTTGGATAAAGCTCATCAGAGTAGAAGAACAAGTATGTAACAAAGCTGAAATTTGATTACAATTCATGCATTTTCTGCATATCAGTTGCAAAACTATTTATCCCTTCATTTAAAATAAACTCTGGTAGATGTTTATGCCACCAAGTTTGCTAGCTACTGAAGTTAAATAGGCAAATAATAACCTTGAGTTGGTCATGGCATGGTGGAGAAGACTCGCATGTAAAAAAAGCAACATGGCATATGTGTTGTTATATATATATATATATATATATATATATATATATATATATCATGGCAGTTGAAAGCCAAGGGAAGGAATAATTAACTAAATGTGCAATCAGGAAAGGTTTCACCAAAGAGGTGAGCTTTTGATCTGGATCTCCTAATTTGAAAAGAAGTCTAACAGCAAGGCAAGACAATGGCAGAGGGCTGTTGGCAGTGGGAAGGATTCTAAGCAACTTGTGGCCTCTAGAAAAGGCTGTGGATGTCTGGGAAACAGAAATGAGCTCAGTGTGAGTGTAAGGTAGTTCACAACAAACGGAATAGGGTGAGGAAGAGATTAGGGTGGGGGAGGTTTGATTCGCAAGGATACCCATCCCTGATTCCACTTCTTTCCAAGATACGTTATTCTTCACATTAGAAGAACACACCAGTGAAGAATCCCTCTCATGGCCATGTTTCCCCTAAGGGTTTGGTGGGCTGATAAAGGAAGGTGGAGCTTATTCTTCCTGACTTCAAATGGGACTTTTGGGGCTGCGGTTGGAGGTCTTGATGAATTGCCATTTTCTCTGCCAAATCACGGCTTGAGTAAAAGTTCAGATTGTTTTCCAGAAATTATTAAATGCTGTCTTAAACTCACATTGCAAATTGTCATAGAGAAAAAAAGAATTCTATTCTCCAAACTGGGAATTTATTCAAAAAATCCATTTTCTCATGTTGTTTAGTTACATATCTCCAAAAGCAGGTTTAGTTTTCTCTTTGCTTTTCCTGAACTGTAGCTAAGATTATATTTTATATAGAAATTTAAAATTTCTACATGATCTGAACCAAAACTTCAAACTTTGGGGGTTTTGAATTTTTGCTTATTTGTTTTGGTCTGAGGGGGTTGAATCATCTAAGTGTTTCCCTTGTCAAACACCCACATGTAGATGAAGAATAAGTGAAAATGAAAAGTAGATTTATTACAACCTAGACTTCTTCCATTCTACTTCCTCTAGCACCACCCACATAGTAGCTTAGTTACCCTAAGAGTCCTGAAAATGAGCTGAACATTATAAGTGTTATTTAAAATATTAAATATTGTGAAAACATGGAAATAGAAGATTCTTGAAGGTGATGTTTTCAAACAGTAACATAATCATTTTAATATAGGAATTCTAGGAATTTAATTTTTCCTGACATCAAATACATTGATAATACCAGCGTATTTGGGTAATCACAATCCCTCAGGGCTTTCAAATATGCACATTTAGTGAAGTCTAGATTGGAAAAACTCCAGTGAACACATTGACATTAATCAGTGTATTTAAATGTGTTTCCTATTATTCCTGTAATTTGTGGTGCTTTGCTTTTGAGGTGACATGTTGCCCTTGGATTGGAGCACCCTAAAGTTCTAGAAATATATCTAATTATTGATACATACAACAGAACTGAAATACAGTGTTCATGCTTGCCAGAGCCTCATAAAATGTGGTTGAGGATTTCTGGAGTGGTACCCTTTCAGCTTTTGAAACACCTGCCATGTGACTCCCTAAGATGCTTCTTTATTTGACACAAGTGAACCTTAGGTTAAAGTGTTAAAACAAGCTACTCAGTTTCCTCTCTTTCTCCTGTGCATTTCATTCTCCCTTTGAAAGGCGACTGTGCACTCACAAATTCTGAAATAGTAGAAATGGCACTACTTGAACAGGCAGAAGAGACTGTCCTGAAAGTGTCTCTCTCCCTGGGCAACTGGAGTGATTGAGGGAGGAAGTCCAGAACCTGACTAACTTCGCAGGGGGGATACACTCAGCACAGAAACTCTATAAGAAACTGGGGAAGAGACAGCAATAGGTTTCATTATTTCCCACATACAACATCCTGTTATTGTCATAGTATAATAATGGGGGATTTATGAAAGAATATTGTCATGATTTTCTCCTTTTGGGAGCAAAAGGAAAGAAAAAACTTGTGTTACATGACAATCTTCTAGGATGCAAAGCCAGAACATGACTTATAACTGCTGCGCATAACAATCCTGTTGCTGCACACATCTGTACACTTTAATCAACAAAACCTGATGAAAAAAAAAAACAGAAAAGGAGAGATCCTGAGATCTTTCTGAGGAGATGTAAATTAGGTTTTAAACATCTCAGATTTAGTGCTTTCTTGAGCTCTAAATCAGGGTCAGCCAGATCTCCAATGGTAAAGCTATGAAGTGAATGAATCCAGTGGGAGCGATCACACTTTTCATAGAGGAACTCTGGGCTCTATGAAGCCATCTGAAGAGAAACATGGGAGGACAGGACTGTGAAAACAGGGACCTCTGTGGCACTTGGGAGCCATGGCTATTTGCAGTCTGCATATTTCTATCTGGGCACCCAGCTCCATCTCTCCCAACCTACCTGTCTTCCTGTTCAGAATATGATTAACCTAGGGCCCTAACCAGGGAAGCTGTGGTCAAGGAGAAGGAGTGCCTCTGCATCGGTCTTGGAGACACACCGGTGGGTAAAGACATGGACATGGGTTTCCTCCATTCCAGGACCTTCAGAGCCAGGATGTTGTGTGTGTTCAGCTGGTTCATCCCCCGAGGGGAGAGGGAGGAGGGGAGGGCAAATGAGCAGTTGTAGACACGCATACAGTGTGGTCTTTCTGTGAACCGGATAAGTAACATCCAGCTTCATGCATGGGACGTGTTAGGATGGACAAGACCACAGTCCCTTGAGCCTGAGCTATAGAAAGGAATCATAGCAGAGCACGGTTGACCAGTGCTAAGGAGTATGGCTTGCAGGGCAGAGGAGTGGGGCAGATCTTGGTAAGACAAGCATGGAGACTCAACGGTGAGTAAAATCACATCTTTGAAATGAGGATCGCTTTCTCTTATCTCTAGTTAGGAAATTAAAGTCACTGCATCTGCATCCAGGATTAAGCCCTAATTCACAAGAAGCGACTTTAAATATACCATTTTACAGCAGGCATAGAGAATGTGTCTCAGTGGTCTTTAATGAACCAAAATAGAAGTAACTTAAAATGCTTAAAAAGTGACCTGGAGTGAATCTGCTACCTGCTACAGCTCACAGCAAGGGTTACTTATCTGAGATACTGAGGCACATACGAAAGGAAGTAGGTGCCAGCTGGTGTGCGCTTAACTTAAAATTCCCGCTTTGAAGAGGGCAAGGTACAGATCGTTCTGGATTTACATACAGTACTAAGAGTTTGGTTGGGATTGTGGGGTGGTCAATGAATGAGAAATACAGTTAGAGAGAGTCTGCTGCTGCTGATGTGCCACAGACCTAGTGCTGTGATTAACTGAGCCCCAAGTCAATGCCATGTGCAAGAGCATCACCACAGAAGCACTGCCAAATCTCTGACCCAAAGAATTATGAAATTTAATACAATGATTTTTTAAGCCACTCAGTTTTAGAAGAGTTTGTGATGCAGCAGCAGATAAAACCCTCTGTTCACAGCAGCTGTGACTCAAAGGGACGCAAACCAAGCAACCTACATCTTCCCAACAAAGACAGGGGGGTAGAAGTTTCCTTACAGAAAAGACTGCATGTCGTCAGGAATCATAATTGAAATCTCTAAGTTAATTCCTATCCTAAATTTCCCTTGAGGAGATAACAAGGAGAAACAGTATTAAGTTACAGCTACACTCTGGTGGGATTTAGATTAAAAATACAAACGTACATTAGATGCTAGATGAGACTACTGACATCACGAGCCAGATTGAAACTTAATCACATTAAGAAGCAGATAATCATATTTAAACGAGATTTGTACTTGGTAACTTAAGGATAATTACATCTAAAAGCCAAGGACCATCTTTATCAATCTCATGTTTTCATGATAATCTGAAGCAGAGAAATTAATAAATTTTAAAGATGCTTCAAGTTTTTTTGAACCTTAGCCAAAATGTGTTTTGTAGATATTCACTTAAAAGTGAAAAATATTATACAAAATCAGTTACGTGTAGATGTTTTTGGAGAAAAAAAACCCTTAAAACTTAGAAACTAATTACATGTCATTATTAACTAGAAACAGATCACACTGACGTATTTCTCATATCCCATGCCCTTCCTTAAAGACAATGATTTTTTCTCAAACATCATACATTTCAGCCTTTACCTATTTCTCCAGAAACCACCACAAGCACCCATATAGTGTGTTTACTGTCAGGCTTATTCTGACTTGCCTTCAGAACAGCTGACTATGAGTTTATGTTGTTGATTCATGGAAAAAAATAAAAATAAAAACAACCCTGAATGCCACCAAGAAATTTGCATGGATTGTTAAAAAAAAATTAAATGTGAAAAGAAGAACCTCTGATCCTTGCTCAATGTCTTCTCTATTTTTCACTCCAACTATTTGGGAAAAGCAGGTTAATTATAATGGATTCCAAATGTGCTAACCTCCAGTTAGTATTTTTTAAAATATTGACTGTTATGGACAGGTCCGAGATTGCGTAGATTATAAGCTCCTCTGAGACCCAGAGGCCACGCCTCTCTTGTCATTGACCAGAAAGGGAGACATGGTAAAGCTCTGTTCATTCTGGGGGGTACAATAACTCACATTTCAGGTGTGCTGAAAGTGCCTGTGATTGACATTTGCTATTTTTATCATCTAGTGTCTGTTTATTGTTTTTTTTCAAAATAGCTTCTCCTTTAGGAGAAACTCCACCTCCAGCCTCAAGGATGAGACATCATGGGCTTAGGTTGATCAACAAATCTCAACACTTTTGCAGACAGATTTGCCTAGAAGTGTCCAAACAGTCTGTAGGCAAAGTGGTATGTTTTAGGGCTTCTGAACAAATAAGAGCTTTTTTCCTCTGGCTTGCAGGAGCTCCTGAAAAGCAATCTCTTTCTTCTCCTGAGTATGATATTGGAGATCTGTAACTACAGTCACCGTTTTGCTGCCAGGTGGGGGACATCATGGGCCTGCAAGGGATGCAGTGTAAAGCAGGGAAGATCAGTGACACAGACACAAGCTGGATGAAGCGTCCCCTCAGGTGTGCATCTGGACTTTGCAATTTTATGAACCAATAAGTTCTCTTATTCCAAAGGTGAGTTTTATTTTGGTTTATGTTTTGCAGCTAAAAGATTTCTAACTTCTCTTTCACGACAGAATCTTTGAATGATTTAGATATAAACTTCAAGTTCCATTTAGGTCAAAGATTTTTGTATGTATTGTTCATTGATGAATCCCATTGCCTTGGACACTGCCTGGTAATATTAGATGTTCAGTAAATATCTGTTGATAAAACATGCAAACTCAGTTCAGCCTTTAAGAAGATGAATATTGTTAATAACACATGCCTGATGAAAGAATCTGAGTACATATTCCTAGAATACACACATAAAATTTAAAATATCCAAAAATGCTTAAATACATATTTAAAAAAAAAAAAACACTAAAATGATTGGTGAGATTCAGCCAGTGGTGTGTTGGAACTGGCTTGCCCTGGCTTTGGAGACTGAACTTCCCAATTCCACATCCAGTGTTTTCATTTTGGCAGCTTGAAATTGATCATATGAGCATTTATACCATGGTCATCGGCAAACACAGCAAATGACGAGTTTATTTCCTCTCCTCTGCCCCACCCTCCCAGAGAGCCAGTTCAGCACTATTTTCGTTAGAAAAACCTTTTAGTGTAGTGAACACTTTCTTTGAAAAAAAAATAAAATCTTCAAATTTCAGAGCTGGAAGGAAACTTTGAAGTTTGACTTCAGTATCCTAAGTTGACAGGTGAGGAATCTCTCCGTGAGCTGTTATGGAGGTGAGAGCACACCCCGGACTACCAATTTGCAAGATCCAAATCACACAGCCACTCCACAAGAAAAAGTATGGAAAATAATCCAAACACGAGTATCTCTAGTGAGATGCCAGGTATTTCTTGGGGAAAATAGTGTCCCTCAAATTATGTGATGTCAGGGATCACTCTAGATGGGGGTCACGCAGGTCAAATGTTGTAACAGGACCCCTAGATCTGGCCAGGCATCTCCTAGGCTCACTGACCTGCAGGGACTGAATGCCCAGCCACAGCCTGGTGTGCTGTCTCTGTGGGATGCGTGGAATGACTCAGCATGATCCTGGCCTTTCTTAAAGATAAACTCACACCAGCCCTTGTGTGGCAGGCCAGTTATCTCTGACAATCACACAGACAGGCCTGCATAGTGCTCCAGTTACACAGCTTTCCACAGCACGGCCTTAACATTGAGCAAATAGTTAAACCTAGGAAAATCAGTGTCCAGACATCAAAGCTAGAAATGCAACATACAGTCAGTAGGAGGCTTACACAGGCTTCTCCCTAACCTGGAGCAAGCTGAAATAATAGACAGTCTTACATTCCTAGGGCCAGGACCCGTCTTGGGTTGACAGAATCTGAGATGAGTCAGGGTCACAGAGGCAGCTGTTTGAATAGATTCATTAGAGAATCTCAGGCAGCTCTCTGAGCCAAGCTGTAAAGGAGATAAGATAGAAATGATCACTGGTACAACAGTAGACAGGCCTTGAAGGTACTGCGGCCCTCACAGCTTAATCAGATTTAGCAAGCATTTTTTTGCCTCGAACTTGCTAGTTTGTAGGGAATCCATGAGCCCCACACATTGGGTGCCAGAATGTAGGGATCCATAAGCCCCACATTGAGCACCAGCAAGTAGGGAGCCAGCCCTACATCCCCTGTGGGTACCCTGAGTTCGGTGGTGACAAAGGAATGAGAAAAAGACAGATTAAGAGAGACAGTGGGACGAGGGGGGCCATCACTTATTACTCTGGAGGTGGCAGTGAAGGCCCCGAGCTCTGATCATCCACACTATTTATTGATTACAATCACTTTGATCTACAGGGTGGGGGTGGAGTGATAGCGGGGTGAATTGGTCAACCGGAAGTGAATCAGTGAGCCGGAACTGGTGTGTCATTCTAAGGATTGATAACAGCGGCAGTTTGGGAGTTTCACAGAACAAGAACATGTGGTTATCTTTAGCCCGTTATCTATGTGCAGCTGATGGAATGGGGGCCTTACAAGGAGCCTACAAGCCTGGCTATGACATAGTGCTACAGAGGCGTTTTATGTCCTTGACCACAAGGTTTATAACAGAGCCAAGGTCACCCTGTACTGGAACATGAGGCATGGAGAGGCCTTCCTCCTGAGAGGCCTCCTGCGGCCTTCCGCAGTTTGTTGTTCCTTGCTTACGTGTTATTCATAACCAATGTATGTAGGCACTCTATGAGTCCTTTCTCCTTTGCTGCTTTTCCAACACTAGTTGAAACAAAATTAGTTACCAATAGACTTAGGCAATGCTATAATGCATGTAGGCACATAACCCCAACCTATATAAGCACTAAGAAAATTGTAACACTTTGGGTTGGTCTGGTGGAATTATCTCTGGCCTTGTCCCTGTATCTGGTGACAGCAATAAATTTCCTTCTTTCCTAGTTTGTCTGCTCCTCATTATTGGGCCTCAAGAAAACGCAGTTGGACCCGGCTTGGTTCCGGGAAGACTTTTGCACCAGAATCAAAGTTAAGGGACAGTGGGGGAGTGGGGGAGTTGGGGAGGCATGGCATGGGGAGGGATGCCAGATATAGGTGATGGGGGAGGAAAGCAGCAAATCACACTGCCATGTGTGTACCTATGCAACAATCTTGCATGTTCTTCACATATACCCCAAAACCTAAAATGCAATAAAAAATATATATTAAAAAAAAAAAATCAATTCTAAAAAAAAAAAAAAGCTAAGGCAATAAAAAACACTGATCTTTATTATATTCTGTGAGCCATTTTTTGAAGAATAATGACTCTTTGGGCTTTTTCTGGTTAAAAAAATAAATAAATAAATCAAGAAATAAACCCACATAAGAAGAGATGGAGGCTCACACCTGTAATCTCAGAATTTTGGGAGACCAAGACAGGCGGATCCCCTGAGGTCAGGAGTTCAAGACCAGCCTGGCCAACATGAAAAAAACCCCGTCTCCACTAAAAGTACAAAAATTAGCGGGGCATGGTGGCAGGCACCTGCAATCCCAGCTACTCAGGCGGCTGAGGCAGGAGAATTGCTTGAACCTGGGAGGCAGAGGTTGCAGTGAGCTGAGGTCATACCACTGCACTCTACCCTCAAAAAAAAAAAAAAAAAAAAAAAAGAGCTGGAGAAAATTATCTCAAATGTACTAAAAAGAAAAACAAAAACAAAAACAAAAAAAAACCTGGTTTTCCCACACCTGAAGATGGTAAAACAAGACATTAAAATAGGCACAAACTGATGACTCCTGGTGTAATGCAGGCTGTTTCTCTTGGTTTTCCCTGTAGGGTATCCTGCCAGCTCCCAGCTAGGACTCACGCACCCTCCACGTTCCTCCCTGCCCCAGACATGGTTTCTCTGATGCTGCGAGGAGTGCGTGGAAGGGAATAAGGGCACTGCGGTCCACTGCCATTACAGAAAAGCTGCTGTCCCTGTCACTGACGCCTAAGAGTAGCCTGGCACTATTGAAAAGTAGTGTAGTGCTGTATAACCCTGATTATGTCAACTTTGTGTGGATAACTCAGGTGTTATTTTCTTTATAGGACTTTACCCATACCTGGTTTTTGTGTTTCCCTTCCAGAGGGAAAAAGAAACAAAGGCCAATCTAAAAATACATGGGGTTTATATAGTCAGCATGTTTACTGGGCAGATCGATGGATCAGTAATAACTTTGCACTTTGCATGACCTAGCTAATGAAATTATTTCTATCATTATTAAATTTTCCCTATTTGGATAATCAATTAAATCAACAATATTTAGAATTTTGTTGCTCAGACTGAGTCATTGGGAAAAAAAAATAAGCCAGTGAAAATAAAGGCCCCAGTAGAGGCTCGATCTGGAGCAGGCCAGGAGGATTGGAGTGGAAGCCACGGAACAGGGAGAGGCTCCCATGCTGGCTCAGGGAGGCATGCTCCGGCAGGTGCGGTGTCTCTCCTGTGCTCAGACACCTAATGCCTGGAACAATTGCCTTTTTCTTTTTTTGAGATGGAGTTTTACACTTGTGGCGCAGGCTGGAGTGCTATGGCATGATCTCAGCTCAATGCAACCTCCACCTCCCAGGTTCAAGTGATTCTCCTGCCTCAACCTCCTGCGTAGCCGGGATTACAGGTGCCACCATACCCAGCTAATTTTCTTTTTTTTTTTTAATTTTTAGTAGAGATAGGGTTTCACCATGTTGGCCAGGCTCGAACTCCTGTCCTCAGGTGATCTACCTGCCTTGTTATTTAAAAAATATCTGCTGTAAAAATATGCTTACTGAGGAATACATATGCATTCTGGCCAGAGAGAACTGAAATAGGCTCTTTGTCAATTACTCAAGTGAGTCCAGAAACTGTTCTAGAAATAAGCAGCACTGGGAGAGGAAAGCCCACGATAGCACTTGACTTCTGAGTTACTGCAGGAAAACTGCCTGCCTCCAGGGCTCTTTTTTTCTGATCTTGACAGGAGGAAATTGGAGTAAGAAACTCTAATACCCATTTGTATTTTTACACTTATTGGTTCTGAATCTTCTTACATACCTGTAGTGCTGAGCCAGTCTCTGCAGAGAATCTAATATGCATATTACCATCAGCCCAAAAAGGCAGGCCTGCTGGAAGAGTGGAGGAAGGACAGACCCTCATTACATAATCTCCAAGGAGAGACCTTTAGAAATTCTGGCTACTTAACTTAGAAAATTAATTGCTCAAATGACATTATCAATTTCTAATACATAGTTCAACAATTCATGCATTTATTCAGCAGTTATTTAGTGGATGTCAAATGGTCTCTGTGTTCAAATATTTGAAGTCTAGAAGCGAGGGTACTATTTAAGCCATCATAAGACAGTATTGCATTAATAGCAAATAATCTGGTTAGTTCAGGAAAAAGGAGAGTTCATCTAGATGTGTGTATTTCATAAGGTCCCAATGGGGAGAGTGGCACTGATACTCGGTCTTAGAGAATAAGTTGGGGGAGAGTTCATAGGACATTCCCTGGGAGCTGAGTAGCAAAGGGGGGACAAACCTTCCCTAGGAAGAGTGTGGCTGCCAATCTGAACGCAATGGAAGCTTCCTCCGGGCCAGTGGAATGGCAGTGTGGGAAAGGAACTTTGGCACCCACTTCTAGAGACAGGACATGTCAAGCTAAACTGTTGGTGATTACCCGCCCATAACTATCATGCTTGCTAACGTCACGCACACACGGCACATTTTCCTTGAGGGGGAAACTGCAAGTGTTCGTACCTAGTTTCAGTATCATTTTAAACATTTACTAGTTTGACTTGGTCATAAAAATAAAGTTTAGAAACCTCTATTTGTGCCCTTTTTGTAGAAAAGAAATAAAGCATTTCAAAATGTTAACAAAGTGAGCGGGGGTCCAATATATTAAACACAAAAACCTTAATGAATAGTAGGTACACAGCAATCTTCCCAGCTATGATTCCTGGATATTTTTTAATCGGATTCAAATCAGTCATTCTAGACAAAGGAAGGGAAAGAAAGTATTGAATGAACAAAAGGCCAAGCTAAGAAGTCAGCAAAGCCTTTTACATTCAAATTGTAAGAAATAGTTTGTGTCAACAGAATGAAGGAGGAAAACCATATGATCGTTTCGACTGATGCTGAAAAAGCATTTGGTGAAATTCAACATTGCTTCATGATAAAAACTCTCAAACAACTGGGTATAGAAGGAACATAACTCAACGTAACAAAAGCTATATGCACAGACCCACAGCTAGTATGATACTGACTGGGGAAAAACTGAAAGCCTTTTTTCTAAGATCTGAAACATGATAAGGATAACCACTTTCACCACTGTTATTTAACATAGTACTAGAAATCCTAGAGCAATCAGACAAGAGGAAGATACAAAGGGCATCCAAATTGGAAAGGAAGAAGTCAAATTATCCTTGTTTGCTGATGATGTGATTTTATATTTGGAAAAACCTAAAGACCCCACCAGAAGCCTATTAGAACTGATAAACAAATTCAGTAAAGTTGCAGGATACAAAATCAACATACAAAAATCATTTCTATATGCCAACAGTGAACAATGTGAAAAAAAAAATGTAGAAAGTAATCCCATTTACAATAGTCATATATAAAATTAAATACCTAGGAATTAACCAAAGAAGCAAAAGAGCTCTGTAATGAAAACAGTAAAACACTGATGAAGGAAATTGAAGAGGACACCAAAAATTAGAAAAATATTCCATGTACATGGATTGGAAGAATCAATATTGTTAAAAATGTTCATATTATCCAAAGCAATCTACAGATTTAATGCAATCCCTATCAAGATGCCAATGATTTTCTTCACAGAAATATAAAAAACAATTCTAAAATTTATATGGAACTGCAAAAAGGCTAGACTAGCCAAAGCTATCCTAAGCAAAAAGAACAAAACTGGATAAATCACATTACCTCACTTAAAATTATATTACAGAGCTATAGTAACCAAACTAGCATGGTACCGGCATAAAAGTGGAACCAGCGGAACAGAAGAGAGAACCCAGAAACAAATCCACACACTTACAGTGAACTCATTTTTTACAAAGGTGTCAAGAACATACACTGAGGAAAAGACAGTCTCTTCAATAAATGCTGCTGGGAAAACTGGATGTGAATATGCAAAAGAATAAAACTAGACCCCTATCTCTCACCATACACAAAAATCAAATCAAAAGACATTAAAGAATTAAAACTAAGACATCAAACTATGAAACTACTACAAGAAAACATTGGAGGAAATCTCCAGGACATTGAATCTCCAGGTCAGAACAAAGACTTCTTAAGTAATACCCCACAAACACAGGCAACCAAATCAAAAATGGACAAATAGAATCACATCAAGTTAAAAAGCTTCTGTACAGCAAATGATACAACCAACAAAGTGAAGAGATAATCCGCAGAATGGGAGAAAATATTAGCAAACTATCCCTCTGACAAGGGATTAATGACCAGAATCTATAAAGAGCTCAAACAACTCTACAGGAAAAAATCTAATAATCCAATCAAAAAATGGGCAAAAGATTTGAATAGACATTTCTCAAAAGAAAACACACAAATGGCAAATAGGCAGATGAAAAGGTGCTCAACATCATTGATCATTAGGGAAGTGCAAATCAAAACTACAATGAGATATCATCTAATCCCAATTAAAATGGCTTATATTCAAAAGACAGGTAATAATAAATACTGACAAGGTCGTGGAGAAAAGGGAACCCTTGTACACTGGTGGTGGAAATGTAAATTAATGCAACCACTATTGCAGAACAGTTTGAAGGTTCCTCAACAAACTAGAAGTTGAGCTACCATATAATCCAGCAATCCCATTGCTGGGAATATGCCCAAAGCAAAGGAAGTCAGTACTGTAGAGATATCTGTACTCCTATGCTTGTTGCAGCACAGTTTGCAATAGCTGATTTGGAAGCAACCTAAGTGCCCATCGACAGATGAATGGATAAAGAAAATGTGGTACATATATACAATGGAATACTATTCAGCCACAAAGAAGGAATGAGATCCAGTCATTTGCAACAATATACATATAACTGGAGATCACTGTGTTAAGTGAAATAAGCCAGGAATAGAAAGACAAACATCACATGTTCTCATGTATCTGTGGGATCTAAAAATCAAATCAGTTGAACTTATGGACTTAGAGAATAGAAGGTTGGTTACCAGAGGCCAGGAAGGGTAATGGGGGATTGAGGGGGACATAAGGATGGTTAATGGCTACAAAAAATATACAAAGAATGAATAAGACTATTTGATAGCATATTAGGGTGACTACAGTTAATAATAACTTAATTGTATATTTTAAAATAACTTAAAGAACATAGATTTCTTGTAAATCAAAGGATAAATGCTTAAGAAGATAAATACCCCGTTCTCCTTGATGTGCTTATTTCATATCGCATGCCCGTATCAAAAGTCTTCATGTATTCCCTAAATATATACACCTGCTATGTATCCAGAAATTGTAAAAAAATAAAATAGTTTGTGGATTAAAAACAAAATGAAACTCTAAAAAAGAGTAACAGTAGTTGTTTCACAGACGGGAATACTAAAGTAAAATACCTCTGCAGTAGGTAGAACACCCAAAAATGTTGAAGTTAATGAGAAAAGCAACGGGGTAACAGCAGACACTGTCTCTTCCCCAGCTTCTGGGCTAGAGGTAGAATTTCCCATTGCTTTTATGATCATGAACTACGTTTGTAGAGTGCTTTGTAGCCTACAACTTACCTATAATGTGATTTAATTCTTGCAACAAGAATATGTGGTCTGATTCTCACTTTATAAATGAAAAAACTTAATCCAGTTAGAAGGTGGTGGTTGAGACAAGACTTGAACCAAGCTTTCTGGAAGGGATGGAACATGCGGCACACAGCATTGGTGTTTCCCTCTCATTTCACAAGCTCTTATGGGCTATTCTGCTCTGCAGAAGTGCACTGTGGGACACAGGGAGGGTGAATTTGACTTTCTAGAGTAGTGTGGTTCTTAACTGGTTTTGGTGTAAGGACACCTAAAACCAAACGATTTTAAAGAACTTCTAGTTAAAGACAGTGCAGAAAGAGGTTGTTTCCTTTTTTAAAATCCTTGTATCCCAATCATTAAAGAAAGAATGGGTGAAAAACAAACTCATCAATGAAAAGAGACTAATGCAATCCTGAACCCACCTTTTGAAGGACACCCTCCACAGGCTCAGAAATCTGAACGAAGTGGGATGCTGAGAGTCAGCATAGTTTCTGCAGAGCTCAATAAACAGATTTCCCCAAAGCCCACTGCTGAAAGTGATCACCGAGGGGGGAAGCAGGGTGAAATAACGAGGGACTCAGTGATCTCCAGACCTCTACACTAAGGATTTATGGCTAAGTGCTATTAAAGCAAACCACATACACCTCCTATGTGTTGAAAGGGAGGGGAAGGCTGGACACAGTGGCTCATGACAGTAATCTCAGCACTTTGGGAGGCTGAGGCAGGAGGATCACTTGAGCCCAGGAAGTCGAGGTTGCAGTGAGCTGAGATTACACCACTGCACTCCAGCCTGGGTGACAGAGTGAGACCCTGCCTCTAAAAAAACAAAAACAAACAACAATGAAAGAAAGAAAAGAAAGAAAGAAAGAGAGAGAGAAAGAAGGAAGGAAGGAAGGAAAGAGGGAGGGAGGGAGGGAAGGAAAGAAGGAGAAAGAAAGAAGGAAAGAAAAATAGAAAGAAAGAAAGAAGAAGAGAGAGAAGGAAGGAAGGAGAAAGAAAGAAAGAAAAGGAGAAATAATTACCAATGAAAAAGAAAACGACAGATTTACTAAAAGTATTTTGGAGATTGCAAATCCAAATAGACCTGCTTCACATCACTTTCTCTCCCTTCCTCCCCCTCCCCTCTGTCCCTGCCTTTGTTATTCTCATTTTTGTTTAGTTAATAATTTGTGCAATATATGCATAATAATTAAAATGAATAATGAATAATGAAAATGAACCAACATGGAATCTACTACAGAGATCTTAACTGGAAAAATAATAAAAGCAAAAGACAGATGAAAAAAATACCATGCAGGAGAAATTAACCAAGGAAACAGAAGAATTCTAACAGCTCTTTCCTTTCAAAGACAACTCTTCCCCACCACTCTCAAGAAGTCACAAAGCCAAGGGCTTAAATAGTTATTAAAATGTAGTAGAAGATTATCTAGCTGGCCCTTTGGAAACAAAGATAATAGAAGATTTTAGAAAATAATAAAAGATTAAATGAACCGACAGAACTCCAATAATAAAGGAAAGCAAAATATAAAAACATTATAAAGATAAAAAGCAACAAACAACAAAATAGAATTAAAAAACTAAAATATGAGGAAACAGTTAACAGCTGTAATGAAGTCATATACGATAAAATGTAAACGAAAAACTACAAAAATAATTAGTAATAAATGTGAAACAAAGACGTTCCTTAAAAATAAAGCATTTTTTCAAAAATGGAATGGAAGAAAAAAAGGATTACATAACCATCCAGATACAGAAAACAAGTCAGGGTCTTGAGGAAAAGTATCTGGCTAGCCTGAAAAACATGCACAGTAAGACTAAGTGCCAGAAGACAGGACAGCAATGTGTAGAGTTTATAACCCATGAATTTTATAGCCAGTTTAGTTTCCTTACAGTTACAAGATCAGACATTTTTCAACATTAAAAGCTAAAGGGAGATAATGATAATTATTGCTGTATAACTAAACAACCCAAATGTAGTGTCCTTAGAAACCCCAACTTTTATTTTGCTCATGACTCAACCCTGGCTGGCTGGGACAACTCACTTCTGCTTTACTCAGCATCAGCTAAAGAAGCCTGGAGGCCAGGGGCTGGATCATCAGGGGGCTCCCTTACTCGTGTGTCTGATGTCTGGGCTGGAAAGTTTCAAGCATCTGTGAGCTGGAACTGCTGGGGCTCGTCTGTCTCTCTCCATAGTGGCTCCAATATGGTGGCTTCAGAATAGCCTGACTTGCTACATGTCAGCCCAGGGCTTCAAGTGGCAGGCCACGGAGGAGAGCGTCAGGTGGAAGCTGCATCAGCCCTTGTTGTGTACCACGCCATCTTTCCTGGCAGTCACAGAAGACTACTCTGATTCAAGGGAATAGGGAATAGATTCTGCTGGAGAGGGAATGCCAAGGTTCTGAAATAACATGTAGGCTTCAAATAGTGATGCAATCTACCATATAATATTGAAAATTCTCAACTGTACAATGAAATTCAACCAAGAATCAAACCGAATAGAAAATCCACAGTATAAAAAAATGCCAGTGTGAATGTTTAATGCATTAGCTATTGCATCGAGATGATTCAACATCTGACTCCTACCGTCCTACTTTGTCTGGGTCTCCTTCAGTTCTCGATTCATCCTTCATCCAATCCAGACTCCAGGGTCAACCACCTCAATGAATCTCTTAAAATATCCTCAATTCCTTTTATCCCTTCTTTCCCAGATGTCACACAAAACCTCAACCCTGGGTCAATTTAACTTTCCCCTTCTCCACTCCTCCCCCAAGGATATTAAGAACTGTTGGTAAAAATCATGAATTTTGGGGCCGGGCACAGTGGCTCACACCTGTTAATATACCTGTTAATATACCTGTTAATAAGCACATTATATCTAGTCTGATGCTTTTAAGTGTTAAAAAATATTATATACAGTAAAAAATGTTTTCTTTAAAGAATTCCTTATTACTCTTTCTGCACCACTTATCAAATATCTTTTTTTTGTATGTTTTATTTTAAGGTGTAGTCGAGTTATCTGAATAGATAAATTAATATTGAATCTTCTACTCTCATTAGTAACCTAATTCTTCAATTTCTCTACTAAAAAATACAAAAATTAGCTAGGCATGGTGGCACATGCCTGTAATCCCAGCTACTCGGGAAGCCAAGGTGGAAGAATTGCTTCAACCCGAGAAGCAGAGGTTGCAGCAGTGAGCTGAGATCACACCACTGCATTCTAGCCTGGGCAACAGAGAGAGACTCCGTCTCACAAAAAAAAAAAAACAACGAATTTTATAGCCAGGTTAGTTTCCTTACGTTGTTTTATGTTTACGCTAAAACAATGCAGATTATAGTCAGTAAATTCATAGTCCTCGACCTTGAATAAGTCTTCAAATCTTCCTACAACTCCGATTTATGTCTCTTTCTCCATGACAATTATATCAAGTCTTTTATACTAACTATACTCACAGCTTCCAGCCCACACCCACTCTCAGTGGACAGCACACTCAAATTCACAGAGAAAACAGAGACCCTCAAATAGATGCACCCTCCACTCTCCTCCATTATGTTTAGAATCTTGGCTGAAGGTGGCAGTGATTAGGGTGAGGAACAATGGTCCATGCCCACTCCATACCCAGTGCTGTAAACCACCTCTCCTGCCTCTCAGAGTGGGTGCAATTGGCATTTTGGATAGGGTGATTTTCTTGTGTTAGATTTTCCCACACATTGTAATACTTTTAGCATCTCTAGCCCTAGAACAACATAACCATTAGCGACTCAAGTCATTGAAATATGCAGCACATATCCTGGGATATTCATAAAAGCCCCTCAAGGATTGGGGCTTGGTTGAGATTTTCAGACTGGCAAGCCCTTCGTGTTGTAGATGAAGAAACCAAGCTCCAGAACACCCAAATCAGTTTCCCAAGAGCGTGGCTTAACAGCATCTGGGCCAGCAGCCAGGTGTACCAAGCCCCAGGCTCCTTCCACCAGGCAACAGGGTCTGCTCCGCTCCACAGGTGAAACTGTTTATGTTAAAAATTGTACTAAAGGATGTCAAAATAATACCCTATCCAATGAAAACGAGCAAACCTTTATAATAATAAGTAAATAAACAAATCCGAAGGAGAGATGTGCATAAATTAAATATTAATGTCAAACAAATATTCATTCTGAAAATGTCTATATTAATGTTTTCTCCTCAAATGGAAAACTTTATACTAGTTAATAAGCACATTATATCCACTGTCATGCTTTTAAATGTTAAAAAAAAAAACATTGTATTCAGTAAAAAAGATTTCTTTAAAGAATTCCTTATTACTCCTTCTGCACAGCTTATGAAATATTTATTTATTTATTATTTATTTATTTATTTTGAGACAGTCTCGCTCTGCCACTAGGCTGGAGTGTAGTGGTGCAATCTCAGCTCACTGCAGCCTCCATCTCCCAGGTTCAAGGGATTCTCCTTCCTCAGCCTCCCAAGTACCTGGGACTACAGGCAGATGCGAGCCACCATGCCCAGCTAATTTTTTGTATTTTAGTAGAGACAAGGTTTCACCATGTTGGCCAAGATGTTCTCAATCTCCTGACCTCATGATCTGCCCACCTCAGCCTCCCAAAGTGTTGGGATTACAGGCATGAGCCACCACACCTGGCCCACTTATCAAATATCTTATTTATTTTGTATTTTATTTTAAGGTATAGCTACTTATTTGAATAGATAAAGTAATACTGAATCTTCTACTCTCATTGGTAACCTAATTCTATTTCTCTGATTTTTCTTGTACAGTATGTCATCAAAGGGACTACCATTTTAACTAAATACATCGTCATATATGAGCAAAATTGAATATTGATAGAATTTCTGTAATTTCTTTTACTTTATTTGACTTATTTTATACTAAAAAAGTCAATGTAACTGATAGGACTTCTGATTAAATTGCCTACTTTAAAAAATGTATTACGCCTACAATTTTAAACAATTTCAAAGTCTTGGTACAATCTAGATAGCATTTTTGAATTTGATTCTGAGTGGACAGCTTTAGGAGCGGGGGAGTTATTTAGTCACAATATGAAATAGATCACAGCACTCACTGGGCCCTGCTTCCTAACTTCAGATGCTTTTCATACACCTAACTCAGCAAATCACTGCTGGGCATTCGAAATCATGGAGCTAGGCCCATCCTCACTCCCCCTCCCTGTCCCACATGAGACGAGGAAATACCCAAACTACTTTCTTTCCAAACCTGAGCCATCTTTTTGTCACCTCAATCATCTGACCAGATTTCCTATGTGCTCATTCCACTCATTCTTCCCCTTTTTCTATCATGGATACATTCCCGCCTTTTACATCAGAAATGTGCTCGGTCTTTTTTCCCCTCCCCCAATCTTCTACTACCCTCGCTTTCATTTATTCGTTTAATGACTATCCCTTTTCCTTTCCCTAGTTCTTCAACAACATTTCGAGAAAGTCCAACATGAACTTCAAGGCCCAGCTCATTATGAACGCTTCTCTCTCAGGGTTTCCCTACTCACCATTCAGAATTGGTGCACTACCTAGAAAAATACCTGTTAGACAGTAGTTACCGAGGGATTGTTTTTGGAGTTGGTAAAATAAAATACACTCCCTGTTTCTCTTTATAATCATGAAAATAATTTGCTATAAAGCAATTTCAATAAAGCAATAATAGAAATACAAACATCAGGAAGGATCAAGTAGTTCTGAGCAGGATCTAGGCACACTCAGGGAAGGAAGATGGATTTAAACCATGCCTTGAGGATAAATAAGGATGTTGCTGATGGTGCCAAAGGTGGACAGAAGAGGACAGTAAGACAAACAGCATGAGCAAAGGCATTAAAATATGACATCCCTGAGTCATTCAGCGTATTTAGTATAAAATATTTACATACATTTTCCAGGTGTTACCTGGTCCTTCAGTATATAATATGTAGGCTCGTTTAGTTTTTGTTATTGTTGTTGTTGTGTCGTTGTTGTTGTTTGGAGACAGAGTCTCGCTCTGTCACCCACGCTGGAGTGCAGTGGCACAATCTGAGCTCACTGCAACCTCTGCCTCCCGGGTTCAAGCGATTCTCCTGCCTCAGCCTCCTGAGTAGCTGGAGACTACAGGTGCGCGCCACCACGCCTGGCTAATTTTTGTATTTTTAGCAGAGACAGGGTTTCACCGTCTTGGCCAGGCTAGTCTTGAACTCCTGACCTCGTGATCCACCCGCCTCAACCTCCCCGTTTAGTTTTCATTTACACGCTGTCTCTGTAATACTGTCATACTCACCTCAAGTGACCATGGAAGAGGGCCTGCAGGGAAGCACGTAGAGCAAGCTGCAGGACAGCTTTGTGCCTCAGTTTTCTAATTCACATTTTATGAGAGACAGAACTCCATATATTTATTCTCATCCTAACATATTACACGGAAGCAAGATTGTAAAGAAAGAACACTTGCCTACCTTTAAATACAAAACGTGATCAATATTTACCAAAAAGAATCTTGCAGCTGTTGTGAACAACCAAATTCAGGTAGAACAGTTAGCAGTAACAGCTATTAAGAAAACAAATGGTCTGTTATTCAGATTGGAACTCCTGTGACTCTTTAGAAGATGATAAATGCATGACCCTTTAAGTGTATGTGCAAAAAATAAATCTTTTAGCGGACTTTCAAAAATACTTCTGATTTAGAGTTTCTGGCTCAGCCTCTTAACTTCCATTCATTCATCATTCATTCATCTAGAATAAAATTTATTAGGATCTACTTCTATAGGAGGTTCTTTCTGGGAGTCAGGGATGAAGTGAAGAGAAAGGTAGACCAGGTCCCTGCCCCTCATAGCAACCACATTCTAGGACAGAAAAAAGATTTGCTTTTCAAGCCCTCGAAAATCTCTAATTATTTTCTTGGTTTTCCATATGGTTGTTGAGATATCAAACAAGGTTTGTTTTTGGTGTATATGATTTCTATTCTTCCAAAATTTAGTACATTCGCAAAACACGTTCACTAAAGCAAATAATTTTTCGTGGTTGAGAAATTTGGTTATTCTTACCAAAGAAATAGACACCTTTTTTCAATGAGCTATAAACACTTTCAACAAATAACTAATCAGAGTTTATGGTGAGTTTTTTCCAAGTACGCACAAGGTATAGTGGCAAAATAATTGCAAACTCAGTGATTGTAAGTTAAACCATAACGACAATGACATATTTTGAAACATTTCTTTATTTAGTACCTTGAATATGCAACACGCTATCCCCAAAAAAGCAGTGAGGATTCAAAAGCACTGACAGAGATTTCCCTGTGCAGCACTACACAATGTCGTACCTCCGTGGGGTTGGTGTTTTTCTCCAGGAGTGTCTACCAGGACAGCTTCGATTGCTTCATCAACAATACCCTAAAATTCAACCCTTTACGGTTACAACACTGCCTTTCCAAAGTCATGCCAGCTGGATCCAGCACACAGTTCTTGCACCACCAGACACAGAGCACTTGTAGCTGACTTACAGTAGATATTCTCAGCCATGGAAATAAAGTAATTTTCTTTTCCTGATCTTTAAAGTAATTTTCTTTTTCCTGATTCTATCAGGAAGGATGTTAAGTCCTATTGAATAATAATTGATTGAGAGATCATGTGATTTTATTTAATTCATCTAATCAAGTGAAACATCTATTAACAGATCTCCCAATAACAAACCATGGTTTTGCTCGTGGAATTGAACCCAGAATCATGGTATATTTTAAACTGCAGTATTCTGTGAAATAATATTATTTTTAATCATATTTATCTTTTATAAGCTTTGGTCTTTTTTGTTATTAAAAAATTATGTTGGTTTTTGAATGGTTTTGAGAGGATGAGGCCTTGATGAGTCCACCTGATCCCAGTCCCCTCCCTAATCCTTTTCTTCCCCTCGAAGTGCTTTATACTCGCGTCCTTAATTTCCATGCTCTTTTTATCAGGCCCTCGCAGCTTGTGTAGCTTCTAAGGAGGATCACGTGGATGACCTACAATGACTTTCACTAACCAGCACTTGGCCAAGTGTGTGTTCTTGGCCCTGCCTAGTGGCTGGGGCAGGCTCAGACCTTCTCTCACCACACTCCGGATGTGCTTGTGGGATTTGCGGGATTCGCTCAGTAGGTTAAGTGCAAGGCGGTGATCAGGTCTCTTAACTCAATCTCACGGGATTGCCTTTGGTAGTAATTAGTTCCCACTTTTAGTTTTCTCTGTTAATGCAGATGTTCTCCCACATAACTGGTTTCATGGTTATTTCAGAAGAAACTGGGAGGGAGGACACCAGCCATAGACCTTGTTTAGAAATTTCTATTTTACCACAAAACTCTTCCAACAGTTTTACTTAGCTATTCTTCCAATCGACGAGAAGTTAAACCAAAAGCTAATTTCATTTAAGTCCTCTATCATGCTATATTATTATCCAGGCTCAGAGTTTTGTACCTTTTGGTATCAAGTCACCGGGACTAAGTAGTCACTGCTTTACTTAAGGTGTTGGGTAGGCTCAGGATAGCTGTGGCTCTTGCCTGTATTAGTAATCACACACACATTGGCCTGGTACAGTGGCTCACACCTGTAATCCAGTGCTTTCGGAGGCCAGCCTTGGAGGATTGCTTGAGGCCAGGAGTTCCAGACCAGCCTGGACAACATAGCAAGACTCTATTTCTACAAAAAGTAAATTACCCAGACATGGCGGTGCATGGCTGTGCTCCCAGCTACTCCAAAGGCTACAGTGAGAGGGTCTTGAGGGCAGGAGTTTGAGGCTGCAGTGACCTTGATCATGCCACTGCACTCCAGCCTGGGCCACCAAGCAAGACCCTGTCTCTG
Source organism: Ateles fusciceps (assembly GCA_036589455.1). NCBI lineage: Eukaryota > Metazoa > Chordata > Mammalia > Primates > Atelidae > Ateles > Ateles fusciceps. The sequence goes on from JAZHEH010001578.1 coordinate 691,793, forward strand.
AAGAAAAAAAAGGACAGAGGGAAATTACCCACATGCACACACTGACAAAGTACTTTGGCATGCTAGTCGTCTTTTTCTAAGAAGTTTAATTTCCCCTGTGGTCTCCTGGTTATCTTTGTCAGTACTGACGACTGAATACTGTCAACGTGTTCTGAGAGCTAAAAGGCCTACTTGGAAAACAATAGAAAACAAGCAACTAATATGAACAATAATTAATGTTACATTTAGATGTTTTTATGTATGTGTGTCTGCATAAAATCTAGTTAAGCAGCCCTAACTGCCGTTATAAAAAATGGCAAGAAACATTCACAGAACCCTCATAGTTGAATATCAATGTGGGAATATCTACATCATAATTTTGTGAAATTATGAAAGCATGTATACAAGAATCTAAAATGTTCTCAACATTTTCTCACATTATCTCAGCCATATCTTATATAGCCATATGTGAACTTTGTACAGTAATATTTTCTTAAAGAATAGGAAAGTATTAGTGTTATAGTCAATGCTTCAAAGTGTAGTTGGACAACTGCTTGCAGAAGAATAGGAGAGCTTTTTAAAAATTCACATTCCTGAATCCTTCCCATGCCAACTGAGCCAAAACCCTGAAAACAGTACCCTGTCATCTGCATTACATAAGCTCCCTGGCTGAATTTCATGTGCATTAAAATTTGAGAACTTTTGGGTTATGTATTAGTGTGGAAAAAGTAAAGTCAGTGTATGAGTCCATTTTCAAACTGCTATAAAGAACTACCTGAGACTGGATAATTTATGAAGAAAAGAGTTTTAATTGACTCACAGTTCCACAGGCTTAACAGGAAGCATGGCCGGGAGGCCTCAGGAAACTTACAATCATGGTGGAAGGTGAAGGGGGAAGCAAGGACCTTCTTGACATGGCAGCAGGAGAGAGAGCAAAAAGGGAGGTGCCACACTTTTAAACCATGAGGTCTCACGAGAACTCACTCGCTATCATGAGAACAGCATGGGGGAAACTACCCCCATGATCCAATCACCTCCCACTGGGTCCCTTCCCCAACGTGTAGGTATTACAACTTGACATGAGATTTTGTTAGGGACACATAGCCAAGCCACATCAATCAGCTGTCACAACTTAAGTACCATATCCCTTATTTTTTTCTTTTCTCTATTCAAGAGAAAGATGTTTTCCTCAGGGTTTTTTTTTTAATGCAAAAAAAAAAAAGAATCAGACAACCTGTTAGAGTCCCCTGCTTCAATTCCAGGAAATTTCATAGCTGAAAATGGCCTTGTTTCTAGTAGAATTACAGTCACATAATTTAATCTAATTCTTTCCTAATGTGTTCATCTGGTACCAGTTACATTTAGTTACAACTAAAGCCATCATAATAAAACAAGTGATTCTCTATCCTGTGAACGCCTTAAATCCATACTCCAGATAGCCATGAGTAGTGCAACTAATCCAACAACATTTATGAAACACTAAAACAACTGCACTAATATGCAAAAAAAAGTAAACTTGCTGGAAAAAATTGGATAAACTCACTTGACATTTGCAGGTAAAACAACAGAGGAAATTAAGAGACTCTCTTATTAATAAAAGGGTAATGATAAATCCAAATTGGTCTCAAATTTTAAATACCCTAATTTTGTCATTGATGGTTATTTAGGTTCAAGACAAGCTAGTGCTTCCTTTAAATTCTTTTGATGATGAAACGCCAGGTCAGTTGACAGTACAGCCACAAAGTATTGCTTTGCAAGACAACTTGTTTTTAAGCATAAACATTCCAAATCTCCATTTATATGAAAGCAAGTAACACACAAATTGCACACTAAGCACTCCCTATTTTTAACTGTGCAATACAAGATGTTCCTCAAGAAGGTAACTTCAGTTCCAGTTGTTTGTTCTGTGAGAACTTGGAGACAGGGCTGCTAAATCGTTTAAAGTGTATCTTTAGTCATTTCTCAATTTGCTAAATTACAAAGGACGAGATTTTTGATAGACTACTGGGTGGCCAATCTGATTGATAAACTCAAAGACAAGTCTGAGCCTCAATTACACATTTTTAATCTTCTAGGCCAGAGGGTTAGTCTAGATTTCCTTAGCTTCCTTTTTAATTGATTTTATTAATCTGTTGCATATGTTCTTTTGATATATCCACATAGGTCAAGGAAGGCAGACATGAAAGCTAATGTCGGCTGAGTATGGTGGCTCATGCCTGTGATCCCAGCACTTTGGGCAGCTGAGGCGGGTGGATCACGAGGTCCAGAGATCGAGACCATCCTGGCCAACATGGTTAAACCCCGTCTCTACTAAAAATACAAAAAAAATTAGCTGGGCATGGTGGCTATCGCCTATAATCCCACGTACTTGGGAGGCTGAGGCTAGAGATTCTACTGAACCTGTGATTCGGAGGTTTCAGTGAGCCAAGATCATGCCACTGCACTGAAACATGGCGACAGAGTGAGACTCTGTCTCAAAAAAAAAATACAGCTAATACCTTGGCACAAGATTACGTCTAAAGCCCATAACTTAAAATCAGACAGACTAAACTTCACATAAACTCCATACATCTTGGTATCACTCCTCCACAAACCGTCTACCATCTCACTACTTCCAGACACTCCAACTTTAGAATCCATGCCTTATACAAGGCGATTTCCACCTCTTGCTCTCTCAAGACACTTCCCCTACTTTTAGGTGTAAAAGGAGCAGTAAAGACTTTAACCTGGTAAACACTCATTTCTGCTAATATGCTAGCCCCTCAGGAGACAGCCTTAAATCATTATGAACTTTGCATTTCTTACATTTTAGGTGCAATTTAGGTCAGTGGGGGAAAATCTATTCAGGTCAGCCTTTCGTTTTTGGTGTCACAGATTGTTTTGCAAAGGTGAGAGCAGTTCCAGCCAAGAGCTCCCAAGGGGCTAGTTCCCTCAACACATCAGAATGCACAGGATTAAAAGAAAAGCTTCCCAAAAACATGGTAACCAGTAAACTTAGATTAGGTTGAATCTTCTAACCCAAGCAAATGGCATTATCTTACTTCCATCCTTATTAAAATCTTGGTGTTTGTTTTATAGTTTTAGTCTTTAAGCTCATAAAACCCAAAGGATTTTTGAATAATTCCCAGTAGTTTTACCATGTTTAAAAACTGCCTTCAATTTTATAAGCTTCTTTGATCTCTGTTAGGCCAACATGATGGGGGGGATAAATATGAAAATTTAAAAGGAAATTCTCAGCCAGTAAGAAAAGACAAAGATTAATTCACTGTATTACTGTACATTCAACAATTCCCACAGCTCTATTATCACGTTATGACACCATCTGCTGACCATCATTCTTCCTTCTAGAAAGGCTTTAGAGGTAAAAAGTTAACTAAGAAACAGAAAAGGAACTTTTTGGCTTGTCCTCACAGAGATGACGAGTGGGAAACAAGATGAAGAAGTTTATTATCGAAAAATAGGAACTGGATCAGCGCCAGTCACACTAAACAGATTAATGCTTGTTTTTCCGAAGTATTTCATGGTATTTGGAGTTGCATTCCTGTTCTCTGCTAATCCTGAGCTAGGCCCAGCCTCTGGGGCTCTGTTCTGAGCAGGATCAGCACTCCACTAGAACTCTAGTTTCTTTCAATCTTAAGCATCCTGTTTCTCCCAGGCAGCCAGAGTCTCCCTGATTTCTTTTCTGCTTTTTTTTCTCTAATATAGAAACGGTTGTGCTCTACGTCTCTATTGGAGCACAGTGGCACAATCACGGCTCATTGCAGCCTGGACTTCCTGGGCTCAAGCAGTCTTTCTGCCTCAGCCTTCTGAGGAGCTGGGACCAAGAATCCTGTGGCCATTCCTTTATCTTATGATGGTGGCTTCAGTTCTCAGACAGCGGCCTTTCATTAGTCTTACAAAGGCAGTTTCAGTTCCCAAATAAGGAGTGAGTCAGTCTTAGGTGGGAGACTATTAGAATCCTTGCTTCAAAGTTAAACCAGAAACTAAGTTCTTCCCATGGTTATTGTATTAGTCCATTTTCACACAGCTGATACAGACATACCTGAGACTGGGCAATTTACAAACGAAAGAGGTTTAATTGGACTCTCAGTTCCATGTGGCTGGGGAGGCCTCACAATCGGGGCAGAGGGGGAGGAGGAGCACGTCACATCCTTTGCGGATGGCGACAGGCAAAGAGAGCTTGTGCAGGGAAACTCCCCCTGAAAATACCATGGCTCTTGTGAGACTTACTTGCTGTCATGAAAACAGCATGGGAAAGACCCGCCCCCATGATTCAGTCATCTTCCCTCAGGCCTCTCCCACAAGTGGGAATTATGGGAGCACAAGATAGAGATTTGGGTGGAGACTCAGAGCCCAACCAGATCAGTTACCTTGGCCCATGCCTAGGAATGAGTGAGGACAGGCAGCCCGTGAGGCTGGAAGCAAGATGGAATCAGCCATGATAGGCTTACCTTGCTGTCATACTCTTTGCAAAGGTGGTTTCAATTCTGTCTACATCATTGTAAGTTGCCATTTCACTCAATTTTCCTAAAAATTGTCCTAATTTAAACATCGCCTTTTTTCCCCCCCCGGGACTCTGACACTACCAGTTCACTACATTGTGGTTCTCCCAATGAAATCCTCACGCCCTCAAATTCAGCTCTCACCTACAGAGCATCCAATCAGCTTTTTAGTGGTTCATCTTCAACCATAAATGGCCAAGAATCCATCAACCGACACATGAAAAATCTTCCAGCATGAAAGACCAAAATGAAGAGGAAAAAGAGTACAAGGAGATGATGTGAGAAGAAAGGAAGAAGAGAGCCAGCATCTGTCCAACGGAAAATTTACAAATCAGAAAATGGAAGAAAAAATAATCATGAAAAATGTCCTGAAAATGTCCCCAATGTGAAGGACATCATTGTAAAAACAGTAAGAATATAGAGATGCTGCTAGAATCTTCCGTAAAGAAAAACACGTCACATCAGAAGAGAGGGTGGTCATCTTCTCAACAACTTTGGAGAAATTCCTTACATTTGTGAAGAAAAATGACTTGCAGCCTAGAATTTTATAGTTAACCAAACAATTAATCAAATGTGAGAATGGGATGAAAACATTCATAGACAGGTAAATGCTCAAAAGTTTGCTGCAATAGGCAGCTTCTAAGATGACCCCAAAAGTCCTGACCTCCTAGTATTGACGACCTTATAGAATCCCCTCCTGTTGATTGTGAGTTGGACTTGGTGACTTACTTCTAATGAACGGAGTACTGGAGGAGTCATGGGACACCTCTCTAATGTTAGGCTAGAAGAAGGCTGTGGCATCCATCGTGGGCACTCTCTGATGTTCTCTCTTGGTTTGCTTGCTGTGGGGGGAGGTCAGCAGCCAGGCCATGAGGCTGCTCTCTGGAGAGACCCACACTGAGAGGGCTCAGTGCTTGCCAACAACCATATGAGTAAGCTTGGAGGAGTCCTAGTATTTATTTTTAATATGACATAGATTCTCTCTCTCAGCTTATTGTGACACTTGTAACCATCATCAGTCCATTGCCCAGTGTGCGTGTCAAGTCAACACACTGAGATATAGGGCTGCAGCAGAGAAAGGCGTTTCATTGTAGGACTGCTGAATGAGGAGATGAGAGGAAAACTCAAATTCATCTCCCTGGGGGAGTTTGAGGGTGGGGTTTTTAAGAATTTTCGAGTAGGCTGAAGTGTAAGGATTATGGATGGGTCAAAGAGTGCAAGGCGAAATACTGAGACAAGAAGAGGAAGAAGCAGTTATTCTCATGTTGATGTGGTTCCTCTGTGGGGTCTGCAAACTGGTGGTGTCAACTATTCCCCCAGAATTCAGAATCTGCTTAAGCACTTCTCAAACACAAGCCTTGGGCTGGGTGCGGTGGCTCACACCTATAATCCCAGCACTTTGAGAGGCCAATGCGGGCCAATCATGAGGTCAGGAGATGGAGATCATCCTGACCAACATGCTGAAAACCTGCCTCTACTAAAAATACAAAAATTAGCTGGGCATGGTGGCGTGCTTGTAATCCCAGCTACTTGGGAGGCTGAGGCTGGAGAATCGCTTGAATCTGGGAGGCGGAGGTTGCCGTGAGCAGAGATCTCGCCACTGCACTGCACTCCAGCCTGGTGACCGAGCGAGACTCTGTCTCAAAAAAACAAAAAACAAGAAACAGACACAAGCCTTATGATTCTAAGGTCAGAAATCCTACCTATAGGAGCAGCAGGGATGCCAGTGCTCAGTACCTGGTGCAATAGTCCTTTCAGTTACAAGGAAGTGGGTCAAAGTGCAGCCTGATGAATGCTTAATGACAACAACATTTCTGTCCAGAATTCTTATTACACTGTCAGGACAGCTATTGTATTAAGTATAATCATCACATTGAAAATTATTTAAGCTTTTCTCAAAAAGACAAACCACAGAGCAGCAGACCATTTGCAAAGCATATAACTAATAGAAGGGTAATGCTCAGGATTTGTCAGAATTTGAAAAATATATTAAAAACATAACAGAAAAATCCTCAAAACAAATAGGCAAATCACAGAGGAAAAAAGGGCCAGTGAAGAGATACCCAACTTCACTAATAATCAGGGAAATAAAAATTTAAACTAAAGCTGACATTGTGACATGGTAAAAGCCCCGTAAACCTGCATACCTCAACCATACCTCGGCTTTCTGTTGAAACTGCTCTCTATAGCCCAAATATGAATAAGTAATTAAGGACTGTGATTGCCACCCTACCCAGACAATGTGTAAACAAATGCTAATCTTAACTTTTTTGTGAATCACTTAAGAGTGTCAAAAAGTTTCCTGGCCCTCGGAATGTCCAGAATCCCCACCCCCTCATCTCCGCCCTGAAGGTGCCACTAGCCCTCAGAATGTCTGAAACCCCCGCCCCCGCCCCTCACCTTCACTCCCAAAGTGATTTTTACGGGTATAAAAGGTCTTAACACCCTCCATACGGGGCCACGGGTTGGAGAGACGCGAGTCCCCGTGGTCGCCGGCTTAATAAACCCTGCTATTTGGCATACTTTTGTCTTGGTGCTGGTCCCTTAATCTCGCCTCAAATATAACACCATCTTCACCCATCCATTTTGTAAACGTTATGAAATCTTTATTTTACCAACTTGATGCTAAAAAAAGAAAAACAGTTACCGAGTCTAACATTATCAAGTATTGTGAAGATTGTGAAAAATGGAAATACTCATCCATCACTAGTGGGAGTGTAAACTGGAAAAACCATTCTGAAAGTATTTTTATTACGTCTATAAAGTTACCCCCCAAAAAGTACAAGTTCTACAAAAAAACAGTTTTACTTTTTAGACATGTTATGTTAATACCTTACAAATCTGCACAATGAGACACGTAAAATAATATAGTAAGGACAAATAAAGATTAAAAATGATAGCCTAATTCTCCCTGTCAAAAATAAGGTAAGAAACTTCTCCCTCTCCCTTTTCTTAGAACATTTACTTTAGAAAACTTGTCATTGTAAGTTCGTTTTCTATCTCTTTGAAACGTACCTAAATCTTTTTCAAAGCCCAATAAGCCTCTTGCCATCTTTATGAGCCAGGAATGGCTTTCTCAAGCACCTGGAAATCACCTCTTTGAAATGTAAACATCGAGTGAGACAGTGCCTCTGTGGCCCAATTTCTAGGAGAGGGTAAAAGCCTGTCTTTCAGGGATGCCTTGCTCCTAGTTGCAAAACTACCTCTTGTCATAAAAATAAATGTTTATTTTTCCATCATTTCAAAGTGATTACCAGGTGAATTTAGGGTGAACTGTTCTCTAAGAAATGATGCTATCACATTCTCTCACTTGAAGACTAATTACTGTATACCTTGAGAACATGTATGTAATAAATTGTATCCTCTCAGTTATATAAAAGGCTGAGCTGTCTTTCTGTCTTTGCAATCTCTTTGTGGGTTGTCTGTGATCTATGTCACATTCTGATTTAACGCCTATTCAGTTTTTAAAAACCAGTTTCTTTGTCTACTACCTTTGTGAAGAGGTTTTCTAGATTGGGAGATTTTGGTTTAAATTAAATTTCCCCACTAATGTTCATTATAGCATTCTTTGGATAGTGAAAAATATAAGTACTTTAAATATCCACTTGTAGAAGAATGAATAAATTATCATAAAATAATACAATGCTCTAATATACAGCAATTAACTAAATAAATTAGCCCACTATGCTTCAAAAATGAGTAATCTCGGAAACAATATTCAATGAAAACATAGTTGCAGATAATACAGGTATCACATTGTTTCCATAAAATTAAAGATACTAAATATATTATGTATGGTTATATGCAAAAATAGTAAAGATATAAGAATACCAATAGGGCCAGCATGGTGACTCATGTCTGTAATTCCAGTGCTTTAGGACACTGGGGTGAGAGATCACTTGAGCCCGGGAGTTTGAGACCAGCCTGAGCAACGTAGGGAGACCCTATCCCTACCAAAAAAAAAAAAAAAGGCTGATTGTGATTATGTACACCTGATGTCCCAGCTACTTAGGAGGCTGAGGTGGGAAGATCCCAGGAGTTTGAGGCTGCAGTGAGCTGTGATCGCCCCATTGCTCTACAGCTGGAGCAAAAGAGTGAGACTCCATCTCTAAAAATAAAAATAAAAACAAATAGGAAGCATATCCACCAGTCTGCAATTGCCATTACCTGTGGTGCAGAAGGGAGGGTAACTGTTTCAGGAATGAGAAAAAATACTACTATATCTGTAGTATTTTATTTATTAGAATCTGAAGCAATGTATAGCTAGATTGCAACATACGGGTAGTAATCTGGCTTTTAGATACAGAAAATAATATGACTTAGATTGGTGAGTGTTCATCATATTATTCTCTGTTTTAAAATTTGCGTGACAGTAATATATATATATACATATATATACACACATATATATATACACATATATATACACACACACATATATATATATATATATATATATTTTTTTTTTCTTTTCTTTTCTTTTTTTTTGAGACAGAGTCTTGCCCTGTTGCCCAGGCTGGGCAATCTCGGCTCACAGTAACCTCCGCCTCCTGGGTTCAAGCAATTCCCCTGCCTCAGCCTCCCAAGTAGCTGGGATTATAGGCATGTGCCACCATGCCAAGCTAATTTTTATGTTTTTAGTAGAGATGGGGTTTCACCATGTTGGCCAGGATGGTCTCAATCTCTTGACTTTGTGATCCGCCCGCCTCGGCCCCCCAAAGTGCTGGTATTACAGGTGTGAGCCACCATGCCTGGCTTACAATAATATTTTAATAAACAAAAACAGAGTTCCTGGATCAAAGAAAAAGCATTTTAGAAGATGTTTTCTTCCAAAAGTTCTACCAGTGAATGGAAAGTATTTCAAACACATTCTCTACACACAAAATCTAGATCTATCTCTCTTTACAAGGAGGAAAGCTATCTCTCATTCTCAAGTTGGCAGGGCAATCTCGTGATGAGAAACATTTCCTGTGGGGTTTCAGGGGCCAGTGAAGAAGCCGAACAAAGCACTTGCTCCCTGTTTACCTGTGAAGACCACAGACACTACCGGAACATTTCCTGATCCCTGTGACGCCATGGAACGGAGTAGTCAGCTTGGGGACACTATTCCTGTTACCAGAAAGGAGTCTTGATCCAGACTCCAAAAGAGGGTTCTTAGACCTTGCCCAGGAAAGAATTAGGGGTGAGTCCATAGAGGAAAGTGAAAGCAAGTTTATTAGGAAAGTAAAGGAATGAAGAATGTGTCTACTCCATAGGCAGAGCAGCATGGGTGGCCCAAGTGGGTATACTTATAGTTATTTCTTGATCATGTGCTAAACAAGGGGTGGATTACTCATGAGTTAGGCCAACAAAGGAAAACAGGTCTGGGACTTCTGGGTGAGGGAAGGCAAGTTATAGAAAGAAGAGGGAGGAAATGAAGGTAAATGCGGGCTGTCTTGCTACGCAGGTGAGAGTCTTAGGTGGAAAGAGTTGTTTCTGTGGCCAGATGCAGTGGCCATGCCAGTAATCTGGACTACTTGAGCCTAGGAGTAACATAGTGATAAACTGTCACTACAAAAAAGAAAAGGATTAGCCAGATGAGATGATGTGTGCCTATAGTCCCAGCTACTCAGGAGGTTAAGGCAGGAAGGCCACTAGAGACCAGGACTTTGAGGTTCCAGTGAGCTGGGATGGTGCCACTGCTCTCCAATCTTTAGTGACAGAGGAAGATCTTCTCACTAAAAATAAAAATATAAATAAATATTATTTGTTCAGGCATGGTGGCTTATTACCATAATCCCAGCACTTTAGGAGGCTGAAGTGGGAGGATTACTGGAGAGTAGGAATTTGAGGCCAGCCCAGGCAACATAAGCAGATTCTGTCTTAAAAAAAAATGAAAATTAAAAAATTAGCCAGGCATGGTGATGTGCTCCCTGAGTCCCAGCTACTCCAGAGGCCGAGGTGGGAGAGTCACTGGAGCCCAGGAGGCCAAAGCCACAGTGAGCTGAGATTGCATCACTACACTCCAGACTGGGCAACAAAGTGAGACCCTGTCTTTAAAAAAAAAAAAAAAAAAAAGAGGGGGTCGTCTCTAGGAGGAGCTGTCTTCCAGGTACAGAGGCATCTTTCCCAATGGAAATCACCTTTATAAGTATGAATTTCCTTTATAAAAGGAAAGGTATATTTTTCATGCAGACAGGGAAGGTAAAAAGTTTTCCTTCATCTGCTGGCTCTCAATTACTTAGTCAAAAGAATCCCCATGCCCAAGAAGCATATTTTGGGGTGGCATATTCTGTTCCCTTCTCCATCCTCTCTTTCAGACCCTCATGTCCCTTTGGGCAATAGCTCTTGACCATTAGGGTCTGCTCTTGGTTCCTTATTTGAGACCAATCAACCATTCACTATTATGAATGTTTTGTGATGAACCTCTTCTCTAATTATGGAGTGAAAGATAAGTTATGCAATTCTAAATGTTAACAGGCAGCCTCGTCTTGGTACCACTGAGATTCTACACAATCCAGCGTGTGACTTACTGATACTCAATTCATTCATTTGGTAAAAATCAATCATCTTAATTAACACTCTGTAACTATTGCCAGTATCTACTAAATCTAACAGGTTTTATTTATGAGTTTGAATGGAAATAATTCACCTCAACATGTCCTAGAATTCAATTTTTCTGCATGACATCAGAGAGAGTATGATAGAATTTATTCTTTATTGCATTAAGTCTGGCAGAATATCACTGGAAAGTCATTCCTTCAGAAATATTTATTGAAGATTCTCGATATGCCAAAATTGTTATGCATGGAGGATAGGAGAGAGGCTGGCATGAGGGTCTACAAAATCTTTTGAAAGTTAGTTATCTCATTGGGAAATGAACCGTGGGAGCATGTTAATTAGCTCAGATGACATTCTTTAATGGTAGAGTCAGTGCTGATAAAAAGCAAAAGATTGGAAAATGTAAATACGGCATTTAAAACCTAATTCCATGTCAGTGCTTTGGGATTCTTTTTGTTAGGCTCTATATCTGGGGGGAGTCTTTAATAAGTCTTTATCAAGTAAATTCTAAGGGGCCATGTTTTCTACATTTGCATTAGCAGACTGAAAGTAGGTTCATGACTTTTAAAAACCAAATTACTTCTACACATTTTATTTGTCCCCATTTCAAGTGTAAAGGGTACATACAAAACTGTGAAGAGGAATAGATGGCAACTGGACTTTACGTAATGCTTGAAATGGACACACTGATGATCCTAAACACATTTTTAGAGATATAAAGACAAAAACCATCATTGAAATATAATTTAAGTGAAACAAGAAAATTTTAAATTAAATATATTGTATATATTTAGCACATATATATATTTAGAATCATCTTGTTTCACTTAAATTCTATTTTTCATACATATATATGTGTGCAGGTATTTTGGTAGAAACAGGGTCTTGTTTTGTTGCCCAGGCTGGTCTTGAACTCCTGGACTCAGGCGATCCTCTTGTCTCAGCCTCTGAAAGTGCTGGGGATGATAGGCATGAGCCACTGTGCCTAGCCAGACAACTTTTAAAAAAGAAATTCATCTTCACACTGTGACTATCAATGTATCCCACTAATATCTGAAAAGCTCATACAGATTCAGAGTTAAACTACCTCACCCTCCTACACTGCCCCCCTCAAAAAGAATAAAGAACAGTGGTCACTTCTGTTAAAGAAAAGAAAAACAAACCTAGGAGAAACCAAGGTTGGAGACAACAGATGATCACTTGATACTGGAGACCGTATCTGCATGAGGAAAGAGCATCGCTACTGCCTTGGGCTCCACTCATGCTGGTGGCCATATCTATAAGTCCCTCAGTCTACCCCCAGCCAACTGCTCCTCCCAAAACAGTGAGAAGAGTGTCTAGTAATCAAACTACACCTGCCTGCTTTTTCTGCTCTCACTCTTGTTCCCATGAGAAGAGGAGATTCTGAATCATAAACTAGATCTAGAAGACATGTACTGGCTGTGATTTTTGGTTAAGTGAAACATAAACAGAAATCTATTTTGATTTATATTCTCATTTTTTTGGCATATTTCCTTCCATTTCTTTTACTTTGCATATATATATATATTTATATTTATATTTATTTATATATTTTATATATTTTTATATTTATATATATTTTATATTTATGTATATTTATATATATATTTTTTTAGATATATATTTTTTATATTTTTTTTTATTGCATTTTAGGTTTGGGGGTACACGTGAAGAACATGCAGGATTGTTGCATAGGTACATACATGGCAGTGTGATTTGCTGCCTTCCTTCCCATCACCTCTATCTGGCATTTCTCCCCATGTTATCCCTCCCAGACTCCCCACTCCCTGCTGTCCCTCCCTTAGTTCCCCCCGTAGACCTCAGGGAGGGAGTATCACACACTATATTCTTGTTGTTAAATTAACTTTCTCAGATATATCAACACTTTGTTTTTTTTTGGCCACAGTACAACATGGCAAATATAACTTACTATTTCTTATCAAATTAAATTTGTGATCTATCTCAAGGTCTCAATTAAACATGATGTGTGCTTTTTAAAGAATAATTTTAGTTACAAATATATAAATAAGACCGCCTGTAATCCCAGAACTTTGGGAGGCTGAGGCTGGCAGTATACTTGAGGTCAGAAGTTTGAGACCAGCCCGGGAAACATGACAAAACCTTGACTCTACTAAAAATACAAAAATTAGCCAGGCATGGTAGCATATGCCTGTAATCCCAGCTACTCCAGAGGCTGAGGCATGAGAATCGCTTGAACCCAGGAGGAGGATGTTCCAGGGAGCCAAGATGGTGCCACTGCCCTTCAGCCTGGCCGACAGAGTGAGCCTCTGTCTAAAAAAAAAAAAAAGAAAGAAAAGAAAAGAAATGACAAATATATAAATAAAAGAAACAAAACTAGTAAAGCTCAGCTAGTTTTCTAAAAAGTAACAGTGAAACTAATCACAGACGCACCTCACACACTCATTCCCACAGCTGCCGTGAGGGTCACCGGGTTCGATCCTGCTTTCTCCAGTCACTAGCAAGTGCAGGAGAAGAAACATATCTTTCCCTCTACCGTTCTAAGTTCTAGCTGGGAACCCCTTCACAAAAGACAGATTAATAAGAGGAAAGGCATAGAAATGTAATTAATATAAGTTTTACGTGGCATTTACATGAGATGTCCATGAGGAAATAAAGACCCAAAAAAGGGGTGAAACTGGAGTGTGTTTCCGCTGCTTGATGAAGCATGGAAAGTCATGGGGAAATGCGACGGGAAAGAATGTGAGCTAAGAATGGTAAACTGGGGGACACTCAGCAGGGCCTATGTGTTCCAGTTCCTCTCAGTACCCCTCTGTCTTTGGAGATAAGAATGTTGTTCTCCAGGTATAGGAATGAACCTCTCATGTGAGGGTTTTATCACCTGCTTCAGGAAAGAAGGACAGAGACAGGTCGGAGAGACCTTCTTGCCATTTCTCAAATTCCTTCAGCTTAACATATTCACTATGCCAAGGTGCCACATTTTGAGGTTATCTGTTCTGAACCCCATCAAAGGCATTGATTTCGAGGGCACTCCCCAATAAACTTCCTGGACCCAAATCTCAGTCTCCAAGACTGCTTCTAAGGAAACTGCTTTGTGTCTGTGTATATGTAAGTAAGTAACTGTAACAGTCAGTGAAGAGCAATGCATCACAACGCTGCAACGTCTTTCAAAGAAAGAGGATTAAGGCGATGAACTTGAAAATAATAACTTGAAAATAATAAATTATCTTAAAAAATGCACATCCATGTTATCCTTGCAATTTTATTTTCTATGTAGAACATGGAACAGGACTGAAAAGGTCCTCATTTTAAGAACTAAAAACCAACATTGAGGTCAACCACGTTTCTCATTCTCACGGCCTGACACGTCTTCCTCTTCCTCACCACTCTCCTTCTTCCCAACAGTCTCCAGACATTCCGTTAACTATGGTATGTGCTCTTTTCCTCAAGGCCAAGTATTTCCAAGTTTCCCTTTATATGATGTCTTGTGTAAATAAATGTTTAAAGCGTATCAATAGAAAATTGAGATAATGGAAATATTTACTGTTCCTATCATTTAATCTTTTCAAAGCCAACTTTAACAGCAAACACTATTGGCCTAGCAAGGCAGGAGATCTGAAGAAAGATATATTAAATAAATAATTTTGATATGTACCATGAGCCAAGGTAATAAGACTGTGAACACTCGCTGGGAAAAGTAAGGCTCTGATGTAGAAAATAACAGGATATTTGAGAAAACATAGGTATTTTTCCGGACAAAAGTAAACATTAATGTATTTATGAGATGTTTCCAACTGAGAACTAAACTCTGACCTTTTCTCTCTCTTGCCCGAATTCCTATCTAAGGGTCCTGGGGAATTACTCCTACAAAGCATAACATCTCATTAGATGGGCTGTTTCTCACCTTATATAATGCGGCTCACTTTCCAACCTGTCACTGGTATAATATCACATGACAGATAAAGAAGGAATCAAAATATTTTACCCAAGAATATGTGGGGCTTTTTGCCATATTTTGAAATGGCCCTGCAAAGTCTTTTGTGGGGGAAATTTTGCATTTGTGAAGAATCTCTGTTAACATAACTAAATCTTTCCCTCTGGGCCCTCCCAATTCTGAAGAAATTGAGAGTCCAGCACTGTTTACTTTTTATTTTATGTTTGTGTTTTTTGAGATAGAATCTCACTCTGTCACCCAGGCTGGAGACCAGTGGCGTGATCTCAGCTTACTGCAACCTCCGCATCCTGAGCTCAAGCAATGGACAGTCTGGCACCTTTTAAAAATTTGAGTAGGAGACATTCACCATCTATTGTATCTAAGGGCAGCCACCTATAAGATTTCGTAAGAACCTGAGTGTCCACAACCCCTTATCTTAACCCAGACACTCCCTTCTATTGACTCTATTATTCTGTCAATTTTAACCAATTGACAATCAGGAAATCTTTGACTCCACCTACAACCTGGGAGCTCCTGCTTCAAGTTGTCCTACCTTTTCAAACTAAACCTCGTGTGTATTGTATACGCCTCCTCAAAACATATAAAACCAAGCTGCAGCCCAAACACCTTGGGCACATGTTCTCAGGATCTCTTGAGGCTGTGCATCGAGCCATGGTCACTCATATTTGGCTCAAAATAAACCTCTTTAAATACAGAGTTTGGCTCTTTTTGTTGACACTGTAGGGATAAAAAACTAAGATGTAATATTTGGCTATACTGACTAAGTTATAATTTACAAAGGACAGAATTTGGATAAGTAAGAAGGAAGTTCTTGAGAGGCAGCCTTGTTGACTGACCATCTTGTATCTGAAATGTTCGATTGTGGGAAGTGGAAATGAACTCTACCTAATGGTGAGCACCAATTGGCCATGTACAGCAGAGACATGCAGAAACAGCCAGGACCTGGACAACCTTGGTACCCTAGAAGAGACACCACCACCCGTGAAGTGTATGTACCCAAAAGAAAAAAAAGTTAACTGACTCTAATCAAGGACTCAGACCTAATAACTGGTTTCAGAAATGCCAGTGAGAGTTGGGTGCCGTAGCCGGTGTCTGTAGTCTCTGCTCCTCAGGATGCGGAGGTGGGGAAGATGGCTATGATCACGCCTGTGGACAGTCACTGCACTCCAGCCTGGGCAACAGTGAGAGTTCGTCTGGTAAAAAAATACACACGTAGGTGATAAAGGAAAATGATGCCCTGGGGACATAATCAACAAAATCTAGAACTGGAAATTTCTAGATTAAAATTATTAGGTTTCTCCAACAAATAGCAAGGAATAAAGAAGATGGAGGGAAATCACAGATTAAAGCAAGCTGATACATATGAAGCAAATGTGATATGTGGTCCTTGTTTAGATCCCAATGCAAACAAACCAAATATACAACAAAGATTTTTGAGAATTGAGAAAATTTGCACACTCATCAGATATTTGCTTATATTAACATTATTGTTGATTTTAAGGATATTAATAATATTGTGTTGACATGAAAGAAATAATCCTTATGTTTTAGGAATATATGTTAGAGTGTTTCTTGATGATATGATGTCTGGAATTTCCTTTAAATAATTTGGGAGGTGGGATGATGGGTGGAGAGAGAAACAGATGAAACAAGAGTGGACAAATGGCAGTGATTGTTGAAGGTAGGTGATGGCTGTGAAGGGTGGGCGAACTGAAGAAAATGACGCAGGTGATTTTAATCCATTTAGAGGTTTATTTTGTCAAGGTTGAGGACGCACCTGGCAAAAAGAGACGCAAGCCACTGTGGGATCTGTGGGTCACCCTTTTTCCAAAGAGGATTTTGAGGGCTTCAATATGAAAAGGGGAAAAGCAGGCAGGAGGGAAAAGAGGGAAAAGGGGAGGGAGGGTTGGTCATATTCTTTGACTCCACAGGAAAAGAAGTGGGTAGATGAACAGTCAATTATGTATTCATCTCCTGCTCAGTACATCTGCACATTACATAAGATAAGGTAAACATTGAGTAGAGGAAGCAATTAAATACACATTCATCTCAGGATTGACAGGGGGACAATTTCCAGTCTCCTCTTGTCCCATATTCTTGAAGATAAACTGTTATTTACATAGTCAGAGTGAAGGAGTTCCCCATGGAAACATGTGGCCTTCTATCTGTAGCCATTAGTTTAGGAACAAAAGGAAAGGCAGGATTTTTTGTTTTTTTCATGACTCAGTTTTCAAGCTTAACTTTTCCACTTTGGCATAGCAAATTTGGGGTCCTGAGATTTTATCTTCCTTTCATAGGAGAAAATATAATTCCTTTTCTCAATCCTTTTAAGTTCGTAACTGGGACAGTTTCCTGTTAGCAGAAGACAGATAGACAAGTGAAAAACAAGCATTTTTGTTTTCGTGTGTGTGCCTATCCCAGGGAGAGAAAGCTGAGTTCAAAAGCACCTCTCAGAAAGGTGCTGTTAAAAATAAATTTTCAGCTGGGCATGGTGGCTCACACCTGTAATCCCAGCACTTTGGGAGGCTGGGGCAGGTGGATCATGAAGTGAAGAGATTGAGACCATCCTGGCCAACATGGTGAAACCCCCACTCTACTAAAAATACAAAAAAATTAGCTGGGCATGGTGGTACGTGCCTGTAGTCCCAGCTACTCGGGAGGCTGAGGCAGGAGAATTGCTTGAAACCGGGAAAATGGAAGTTGCAGTGAGCCAGGATCATGCCACTGCACTCCAGCCTGGCAATAGAGCAAGACTCCATCTCTAAATAAATAATAAATTAATAAATAAATTAATTAATTTTTGGTGTCCCTAAAGAAATAGCACTTGAACATGAACTTTCTCAGCAAGGAAATTTTACTTCTACAGAAGAGTGTGTCTCATGGATGGAGCAATGGCAGGAGCACACCTGAATAAGGGAGGGGAAGGGGTTCTTATCGCTGACACAGGTAGCCCCGACTGCTGTGTCATTCCCCTGTTGGCTAGGCTTGGACTGCACAGTCTAAGCTAATTTTGGTTGTCTATTTTAAAGAGAGCAGGGGTATGAGCCAGAGTGGCCAGGTGAGCAGTTTCAGCAGAAAAGATGGTTATGGAACAGTTGACTAAAGGTGACTCAGTTCAGAGCAGGTGACCGGGGGTGACTCAGGATGGAACAAGTGACTAGGATGAGTCAGGACTCTAAATGTGTGAGTGAGGAGGGGAATGCACAAGGGGGACATGCGGTTTTGCCGAGGGGGGATAGGTGCAGGTGGCCAGGGGAACAGATGTGAACTACTGATTAGAGCTGGCAGGAAGGTTGTTTACTGAAACTAGGGGCAGGGAGACAAAGAGAATGAGGAAGTTAAACTTTCAAATGGAGAACAAAGGACAAGGAAACTGAATATACTGACATACTGATTCTTTGAAGAGAAACTTGGAACTCACTGCATTTAACAGTGGCTTAGGGTCCTGGCTTACATAGCACTTCTAATGAAGAACAAGATATTTAGAAGTGGCAGGCCAAAGAGCAAGCAGCTTCAGGCTCCCAAAGGTGGGACAACTATGGAAAGGTATTAAAGCCTGCTCCCAGATTCCTCTGGCCCTGCTAGTAGATGCCAGCCCCTGCACTGATAAGCGAGCCACTATTTCCATCTCTGTCTTCAGGCACATAGGGGAGACAGAAGCTTCTCTGAATCTTATCACAGGAGTTTTTGTGGCCTGCCTTAGGTAAGAAAGGACAGCTCAGAAAACCCTTTCCTGTAACTGTACTTTCCAATTGCCAAAGAAGCATGTTTCGGGGTGAAATATTCTGATGTTCTTCAGATGCATGGGAGTCCATAAGATTATTTTCTCTTCTGTTGTGTCTAAAATTCCATAATGAAAAAGCTTAAAAATTTCTACTGTAATTCAAAGTAAACTGGGAAATATTACAGTTATAGTGAATTAAATAATTGCAGTTTTCATATAAAATGCAACAGTTTTTAGAATCTATGCATCTGAAGGATATTTTTTAAAATCTAAAAATGGAATAGAATTAATATGTAAATTATGTTCTTTTCTAACCTAGGATGCTACCTGTTAAAAACCTAAATTATTGCTATAAAGAAAAATAATAGAGAAATTTTAGTTCATTCTTAATTATATATTTATAGTTTTGTTTTTTGTTTTGGGTTTGTTTTCTTTTTTTTGAGACAGAGTCTTGCTCTGTCTGGAGTGCAGTGGTACAATCGTGGCTCTCTGCAGCCTCAACCTCCTGGGCTCAAGTGATCCTCCCATCTTGGCCCTTGAATAGCTAGAGCTACAGGTGCCCACCACTGTTAAAATGCACACTGTGAATGAAGAGACCCCCCAACAGGCTTTAGGTGAGCAACAAGACTGTTTATTCACCTGGGTGCGAGTGGGCTGACCCCAAAAAGAGAGTCAGTGGAGGGCGGTGGGATAGGAGTTGATTTTACAGGTTTGGGGCGGGCAGTGGAAAGTTACACAAGTTACAGTTTAGGGCGGTTGTTTGCAAGCTGGGAGGGGGTCATAGGTTTGCAAGCTGGGAGGGGATCGTAGGGTCTGGAGTCACGAGGTTGACCAAGATCGGTCACAGAGTCCAATGGCCTTGTCAACTGGGGCGGGAATAAGGAACAACGGAGAGTGTCTCCAAGTTAAGTAGGCACCACAGGGGTTGATCATTTCTTCCTCTTTTCATGGTCTTTCAGTTACTTCAGATTTTCCAGAAACTCATCTGGGGTGTCCCTGCAGGTCACAGAGGTTAACATGGCAACCATGGTGCCATGAGTCAGCCTAAAAGACCTTACAACCACCATGCCTGGCTAGTGTGTGTGTGTGTGTGTGTGTGTGTGTGTGTGTGTGTGTGTGTGTTGGTAGAGATGTGGTTTTGCCATATTGCCCAGACTTTAATTATATATTATACAGGGAATATCAAAGACACTATCAATGTAAACATGCTAGAAGCCAATATAAACCACTTCAAACAAGCAATGTACCTAAGTGACCTACATGAGAGCTTTTCAATCTAAGTTGTGAGGCTTGGTCAGAGTTGTGCCTGAATTTCTTGAATTTTGTTTCATTTCTTATGCACTATTTTAGCATTAGTAAATTTATTGTGCACTATTATAGCATTATAATTATTATGATATAAAATACACTCGGTATGATAAAACATGCTGAGTTCTCAAGAAACTCTTCAATTTATGTCATCCCAGCAAAATATCAGCAATAATGGCTAACGAGTATGGAGTAATTTCCGTAGCATCTAATATATTACTGCATTACATTAGTGCAGTAGTATTATTAGTGCTTCTCTTTCTTCTCAGGCTAAGGAACCAGCAAATGAGAGGGTTCATGTGGGAACCACTGGGTTCCAGAAGTGCTGGGGTGAGATCTGAACTCTGGCCCTCTCACTCCAGATCCTGCCTTAATCATCACTCCAAAGACTCTCCTTATGACAGGTAACAATTAGTTGAACTCACTTTATAGATTCCAAATAGAATCCAAAATTGCAACAGTTCTCCAAATTAATACATTGTATCATGAAGTAAATCCACCGTATTTATTACTGTTTTGCTTTCATCCGCCAGTAGAGGGGAGTACAAATTCACCTATAACTGAGTTCAAATCCCAAAAAGAGATTCAGGGAATGACAGGATGAGATAGGAGTTTAAATCTTGTACATTTATACGTTAAGAAATCTGAGATGGCAGAGGTTATATGAGTTAATGCAACTGCATAGGTGGCCAATGGTGGGGCCAGATGAACAGCTTGCACCCCCTGGGTTCCAGGACAGGCTGGTTTTAGCACCCGCGAGGCTGGTCCTTTCAGTGGATATTAGGTTTCCTTCCTAGCCCACTGGGTGTTCATGTGGAATGTCTCAGAAAGCCAAGTTCAATTTCCTTCAAGTAAAGTTAGTGACCACTAGTTTCAGATAAATTTGCATTTGGCTACGGTGAAACACCTGATGATATAATTTCCTAAAATGAACATTAATTTAGCAAATTAATATACTGTACAAACTAAGTACACAAAATCAAAATTGAGAGCTAAATGAAGACAAAATTCCTCTCTGGGTCTTTCAAAAACTCAACGTTAGTTGAGAACTAACTGACTGTTTACAACTGGAGGTGAGAAGGGTGTATTCACAGATGTCTGCCTGAGACCACTGGACAAAGGGATGAGTTTCAGTTACATTCTGAAAAAATTACAGGCTCACACCTGTAATCCCATCACTTTGGGAGGCTGGGGCGGTCAGATCGCTTGAGATCAGGAGTTTGAGACCAGCCTGGCCAACATGGCAAAACTCCATCTCTACTAAAAACTCCAGGCCTGGTGGTGGATGCCTGTAATCCCAGCTACAGGGGAGACTGAGGCAGAGAATTGGTTGAGCCCGGGAGGCGGAGGTTGCAGTGAGCCGAGATCACACCACTGCACTCCAGCCTGGGTGACAGAGTGAGACTCCGTCTCAAAAAAAAATGGGGAGGGGGTAAAAAACAAAAAGTTAACCCTGAAAGTTTCCTGACTATTCAGTTTAAGAGACAAAAATTCCAGCTCCCCTGTTGTTTATGCTCATACCTGGCTCTCCTTCCACTGCCTGCCACACCCTTCGCTGAGGCAGGGCCTGACACTGGCTCCTTGTTAGACGGGACTGTCTATGACACCATCTTAAGTTCTACCTCTTCTATGCCTGAACTCAGAGGACACACCTGTTTTTGTTCATTTGCATTCCTAACTTGTCTTTCTTCTTTTCCTAGTGATCCCAAGAGGTGCTATGTCGGCCGCCAGGCCCATTTTGGGTTTACTAATCCAGGCTTTGATTGGAGAGGTTTGGTAGCTAGTAGATGCTGGCTCAAATAGGAACGAGTTAAACCGAAATTCTCATTCTACTATTTTTGACTTAGATGTAGTTTTCTTGATAAGAAAGGCCACAGTAAGCAGGCCTAAGGTGCACAGTAAATACGCAGCCCTTCTGAGTTCCTGGACCCCAGTAGGACCATAGTCACCCATAATAGCCACATAATTGCCACATCTTGTTCTAAGAGTGATTTGAGTTGGACCAAGTTGTGAAGTTTCAAGGTTCCTGTTGTTTTGAGTGGAGGCCTAACCTAGGCTTGGCTGGGCACTGTTTTTAGGGTGCTAGTGTTATAGGATCCCTGGGAGCAGAGAAAAGTTTATTTGATTTGGCCAAAGGGAGAAGGTGGGAGAGACAGTCTCGCAACTCCCAGCTGCTTGTGGACATAACTGAGGCTTTATGAGTAAGGTGGGATGTGGAGTAGAGATCCTGTGACAAAGCTGCTTGCCTCCCTTGGTCCCTTGGCCAGAGGAAAGCTGTGGATGCTCTCCAGAAGGTCTGTCTGACCAAATGATCTGGTTCTTCAAAAGAAAAACAAGGCCAGACGCGGTGGCTCACACCTGCAATCCCAGCACTTTGGGAGGCTGAGGCAGGTGGATCATTTGAGGTTAGGAGTTTGAGACCAGCCTGGTCAACATGGTAAAACCCCATCTCTACTAAAAATACAAAAATTAGGTGGGCATGATATGCGCCTGTAATACCAGCTACTCAGGAGGCTGAGGCAGAAGAATGGCTTGAACCTGGGAGGCGGAGCTTGCAGTGAGCTGGGATTGCGCCACTGTACTCCAGCCTGGGCGACAGAGTGAGACTCCATCTCAAAAGAAAAAAAAAACAGGTTCATCAATCTTGCGTGCAGCTCCTGGAGGGTTAGGATGTGGAGGTAATCAATTACTAGTGGCTCCCCTCCACCAGAGTAACTCCATGCCAGCAAGTGTGCCCGGGGGAGAGGAGAGGACAAAGAGAAAGAAAAACAAGCAAAACAAACACCTTCGGGTTTTTATACTAGAGGCTCAGTCACACTAGCCTGTTTCCTTTCGCGTTTCAAGGCCAAATACACGAACATGCAGCATGCCGGGTTACACCACCTACATGCTGTGAAGATCAAAGAAAGGACTTCCCTAGGCCACTTCTGTCATGCCTTCATTTCTGCAACCAACACCTCCACCCTCAGGTCTTCCAGTCTTCCAGCAGAGATCATTCTCAAGAATGGCACTGGGAATGAAGCAAGCCTCAAACTCGTCCCAGAGAAGGAGCAACAAATACGTCCACCCCCTGCAGCCCCATTCACTGATCACAGCTCTCCTCTCCTGCTGAGCTTGGATGGAGCTTCAGAATCCTTCTCAACATAGCATTCCAAGCAGCCACCACCAAATGAGGCTTGACACTGAAGTAACACACATTTATCATTCCTGCCTGTCAGAGAGAACCAGAACTGGACACCACTTAAAGTGGCAGAGATGGATTTTGTTGAGAAACTAAACTGCTGTAATAGGGGAGAAGAGACTTCAGCACAGAACTGAGCTCAATTTGAATACAACAAGTGGGACTGTATCGCTGAACAGCAGGATGGGGAGGCGTCAGTGGATGGAAAGTCACTAAGAGGAATCATCACGGGTAGGAGGTTCTTGCTAAACTCACTTTATAGGATTTTTGCTGAGAGTGGGCTGGCAGGATGGGATATCAAGAGTTAGGAATTCTTTTGTAGGAGAGGAAACATATCTTTTCTCCTACTCTTCAGAGTTCATGGCTGGGGACCCTGTAACAGAAGACAGATTAACAACAGAAAAGCATACAAATGTATTTAACATAAGTTTCACATGACATAGCAGCCTTCATAAAAAAGCAAAGATCCAAAGAAATGGTTAAACCTTAGTGCTTCTATGCTAGACTGGATGAAGAGTGGAGAGTTGTGAAAAAAATGTAAGCGGACAGAGCAGGAGATCCATATTGTCAACTGGGGAACATTTAGCAAAGCCATTCACTCAGATTCCTCTCAGCGTCCCTCTGTCTTAATGTCAAGGACACTCCATCCCTCCCAGTGTAAAGAGGATACCCCTCACTTAAGGGTCATATAATCCACTTCAGGGGAAGGTCAGAAAGTCATTTCACCAGTTCCTTCAGCTGAAATATTCAATATGTCAAGGTAGTACACCCTGAACTCCACCACTCTCTAAACTGACATAGCAGGATTTGTGATAAAACTGAACTCAGCGAAGACGAACACAGAAGTCCAAGGAGGACACCCGATGGCGAAGGGGGCTTGGAGGAGTGTGGCCACAGTCCGATTGAGGAGACCGTCTTTGTCACACCCCAGAGCTAGAGTACACAGCCCTCCCTAGCTGAGAAACTAAATAACTCTAAAGCAACCCATCTGCAGTTCCAGATAGACAATGTCACTTGCACCATCCGCTGCTTGGAACCCAGGCAATTCTAGGCACCTTGGCACACTGAGTGCTTTGAGCAGAAGGATGATGAGAGGGCCACAGAAGCAAGAAGGTCTCTCCAACCTTCTCCTGCCTTCCTTTCTCCTAATCCCTAGAGGGGGTGCAGGCAGAGGGGGTCGCTGCCTGCACCCCCTCTAAAGCAGGTCATAGAATCTAGAATTCCCCCTCCCTGAAGCAAGCCATCATATGCAGGAACGTCACTCTCTGAACTCCTCACTACTCCAGTGAAGACCCTCATGTGACAGGTATCAGGCCCTATACCTGGGGTGGGAGAAGGAAGTCATAGACACAAAAAGAATCTGACCAAGCAGGCCTAAAGGAGTTCCCCCAAGTTCATTACCATTAGTCACACTCCCTTTTTCTCCAGTCTTGCTTCTCTACAACTATCTACTTTTTTTCATCAGACTTAGCATAAATATCCAGTTTTCCCTGGTTCTTTGGACCTTCATTCCTGAAGTCCCCTGGGACATGTGAAGCTTTCCTTAAACCTATTTGTTAAGCTTTTCTCTTGTTAATCTGTCCTGTGTTATGGAGATGTCATCCATGAACTGAAAAGGTGAGGAAAAGATATTTATTCTCCTCTGCAGGGCTCAAGGCTCAGAAAGGTATTTTTCAAAAAAGAACTTGAGTTATAAAGCTCTATTTCATTTTTTCTCAGAGACTATGTAGACAAAATTGAACAAGCGTTTGATAACTTGTTCAAGAAGGCAAAACTATAGGTCACTGAAACCACAGTCATCTTGAATTACTTTTATTTTCCAAACTAATTTAATCCTTGTAATAGTCGCATCAAGAAAAGCTTTTTCTATGAATTTTCCTACCAGTTGAACACCATTCTGAAAGTGGGCTGTCAGTTACACAGCTCTAGGTGCTTCAAGTAATAACCTATTTTGCAGCTGACGTAGAGGAATATAAGTGCTATACAAGAAAGAAATGTTATTTTTCTTTTCTATGGAATTGAGTCCAGAAAAATGCCTGTGAGAAAGGCTTTTTGCATGTTCATTTGTGCTAGCAGTTTTTCCTTATTAAAAATGTCATGGCATGGGCCATGTTTTCATATTCAGATCAACTCGGGGTACTTATTCCAGCAGCTATGATAATTAAGATTTTAAATTTACACATTCTAGAAGAGCACAGATTTTATATTCAATATTCTGCCTTTCGATAATTCTTTAGCCAGCTTTTCCCAACTTTCCCCCTCATAAGATCCACTCCAGATTCTGATTCAGGAAGACAGAGATGCTGGCTGGGTCTTGGTATTTACAACAAACTGCAAGTGATGTTTATAATCAGAAAGCTTTGGAAAGCACCACTCCAAGCAAATACTTGGTTTTAGGGGTTTTAAAAGATTTTCAAAAGAAAACTAAAGATTTTAGTTCATTTTTTTATTTTTTAGAGACAGGGTCTGGCTCTGTCACTCAGGCTGGAGTGCAGTGGCATGATCATAGCTCACTGCAACCTCAAACTCCTGGGCTCAAGCAATCCTCTCTCATCAGCCTCCCAAGTAGCTGGGACTACAGGTGCACACCACCACACCCAGCTAGTTTTGTTTTCAAATTTTTGTTAGAGATGGGGTCTTGCTGTGTTGCCCAGGCTGGTCTTGAACTCCTGCTCTCAAAGGATCCTCCCTCCTTAGCCTCCCAAAGTGCTGTAATTGCAGGCATGAGCCACTGTGCCTTACCAAAACTCAAGCCTTTTTTCAGTACAGCACACACACCAAAAAGAACTATGACAGTCGCTCTGGTGACGAGGTTAAAGCACTCAGCCTGCCCCAATCCCATGCAGCCCTGCTCCTTCTGTCATAGAAGAGGCAGGGAAAGGCACAGCCGGGGGAGAGGCTAGGGACACTGAAGGCATCCAGAAGCCATCGCAGCACCTCCCGCCCGGCTGCACTCCACCAAGTCCGCAGAGGGCTCTGAGGACCAGAGCAGAATACACTTCTGCATGCGTTTCTTCCGCAATGCTTTGAGAATGAAGCATCACCCTCTGCACAGACACATCGTAATGATTCTTGAATCACTCTTTTGTCTCTCTACAGTGCCTTTGGTAACAGCAGGGATTCCATAAACAAGGACAAAAGCATCTGGCAGCAAGGAGGCTGCTGGAAAGACTGAGGGGCGGCAAAGCTGAGAGGATGAATGTGTGAGAAGTGGACAGGTGACAAGAATAGAAGGGAGGAGACAAGGGACAGGTGAGAGCCATTTCGGTGGCGAATAGTCATCTATCCTCAAACCTGTCCTCTTTGCAAACCTGTCTCTCCCAGGTCCTGGAGGCGGGGCTAACCCCCTGGGAGGTGGGGCAACTCCTGGAGGCGGGGCCAAACCCCTGGGAGGCGGGGCCAATACCTGGAGGCGGGGCCAACTCTCTGGGAGGCGGGGCTAACCCCTGGAGGCTACAGCAAGCAGATGTCATTGTCACTGTCGCTGCCTGCACCTCCCACAGTGGCTTCCACAGCTTCCCTGCCAGCTCCAAGTCTACCCTCAACCTCCAGAAAGCATCAGAGGAGGCAGCTTACATTTGGGATTAAACCACTTGTGTTACCCCTGTCAGAAAAATTTGCATTATTCGTGTTGCAAACTAAAAATAAAATCTCAAGCCCCTCCCACTGATCGGACCCCCTCTTGGCCAAGGCAACTCCAGAGAAAGCCGAAAACTGAGTTCCAGGCCATCATGGAAGGGAGGTCAGGCACCTCTCGTTCTACCCGCTTCTTTTGGAGCTTGGGACACGTGACCAGCATTCCTGTAAAAACAGAGATCATGAGGCTGACAAAACAGATGCTCTTTCGGAATAAGAAGCCAAATTCTAAACAGGTCTTAAGGCCGCAGTCTTGCTGAACAGGTCCTATTGTGGCTGACCCTGACATAGCATCCCTATCTTCCCCCCAACCCCTTTTTTTATGGAGTTTCGCTCTTGTCGCCCAGGCTGGAGTGCAATGATGTGATCTTGGCTCACTGCAACCTCCGCCTCCCAGGTTCAAGCAATTCTTCTCCTGCCTCAGCCTCCCAAGTAGCTGGGACTACAGGTGCCCGCCACCACACCCCGCCAATTTCTGTATTTTTAGTAGAGACCGGATTTCACCACGTTGGCCAGGCTGGTTTCGAACTCCTGACCTCAGGTGATCGGCCCTCCTGAGCCTTCCAAAGTGCTGGGATTATAGGTGTGAGCCACCGCACCCGGCTTCTTTTTCCTGTTTTTTATTCTTCACAGGGCAAGTCCTAAGCATCCTTATCTTAACTTCAACAATTCATTCTGCTGACTCCAAGCTTTTAGACAGTTTTGTTCCTTTCACCAACTGCAGATTAAAGACTCTCTGAATCTGCCTGTGACTTACAAGCCTCCAATGCGCACCTTCCACATACGGATTTATGTTTTGTTTCCTCGAAATGCATAAGACCACACTGTAACCCAGCCACTTGCTCAGGACCCATTGAGATTGTGTTTCCCTGGGAGGCTGTGGTTACTCATATTGGCTCAGAATAAACATCTTTAAAATATTTTACAGAGTTTGATTTTTTCCATTAGCAATGTCAACCTAGGAGGAAGAAGCTGAAACAAAATTAATCTACGTAGAGAGTTTATTTGGACTAAGCTTGAGGATTGCAGCTTGGGAGCATAGATTCAAGTTGCCCTGAATATACATCCCAATTAGCAGAAGTTATAAGTGGATTTTTTTTTTTTTTTTTTTGAGACAGGGTCTTGTTCTGTCCCCCAGGCTGGAGTGCAGCCTCAAACTCCTAGGCTTAAGTGACCCTCCTGCCTCAGCCTTATGAGTAGCTAGGACCACAGATACATGCCACTGTCCCTGGCTAATTTTTTATGTTTTGTAGAGACAGGGTGTCACTACTTTGCCAAGGATGGTCTCACACCGCTGGCCTTAAGTAATCCTCCTCGGCCTCCCACAGTGTCAGGATTATAAGCAGGAGCCACTATGCCCAGAACAGGTGGATTCTCAAAGGCAAAAACAGGGGATTGAGAGTGGGCTGATGCAAAGTGGCTTTTCAGGAATTCTCATTGGTTTACAGAAATAACATTGATTACAGTGGGTTATAGTGTCCAGGCCCAGAATCCTTAGATGAAGTTATAGCTAATGTGGCAACAGCAAACAGTTTCAGGAGATGAAAGCAGGGAGTGGATTGTGGTTGCCTTCTCATTTTAATGTCTCTCTAGTCTCATAATTCAAAGGACTTGCAATCCTCAGACAAAAGTCCTTGTCTTTCCTTTTAGAGAGGAGACTCCGGGAAAGTGAAATGGAGAATTGTGGCAACTTTCTTGAACAGAAAGTGCTGAGGCAAGGAAAAGCCCTAATGCGTGATGTGAGGGAGGCTGGAGAATGTCCATCTGCCCAGCGAAGGCCTGGGGGCTGCTCACAGCTTCTGGAACCAGCCCGCGGCTCCTCTAAAGGCCACAAGTCACCAGGAGGCCAGGCAGGTGCAATCACGTGGAAAGTTTGGCCTTGAAGATCCAGGGCCACACAGGACTACCTCACACACACACCCCCCACACACATACACACCCCCCCCCACACACACACTCCACACACAGAGACTACCTCAAACACACACACAGAGACTACCTCACACACACACACACACACACAGGGACTACCTCACACACACACACACAGAGACTACCACACACACACACAGAGGGACTACCTTACACACACACACACACACGCAGAGACTACCTCACACACACACGCACACACAGGGACTACCTCACACACACATAGAGACTACCTCATACATACACACACAGACTACCTCACACACACACACAGGGACTACCTCACACACACACACACACACACAGAGACTACCTCACACACACACACACACACAGGGACTACCTCACACACACACAGAGACTACCACACACACACACACACACAGAGGGACTACCTCACACACACACAGAGAGACTACCTCACACACACACACACAGGGACTACCTCACACACACACACAAACACATGTACAGGGACTACCTCACACACACACACACACAGGGACTACCTACACACACACACACACACACACACACAAACACATGTACAGGGACTACCTACACACACACACACACACACACACGCACAGGGACTACCTCACACACACACACAGACTACCTCACATGCAGATACACACACAGGGACTACCTCACACACACACACACACACACCACACACACAGACTACCTCACATGCAGATACACACACAGAGACTACCTCACAGACACACAGGGACTGGCTCACACATTTTAAGTGAAAGGAAGAGATCGAATTCTCTCTTTTTCTTTTTTTACCCATTTGAAACTCTAAGGAAAAGACTACGCTGTTATATTAATGTTTCCCCACTCGCCCCACTTTTTAGTGCAATAAAGAATATAAGGGAAGCCAGAAGAACGCTGGAGATTTTGTCAATGAAGGGTCTGACCACAAAGGAAGCCAATATGCCACTTATGTGGATTTTTTCAGAAATAGTAAGCAGCCTTCCTGCAAGACGCAGGCTGGAGAGGATCCGTTTTCATGGCTGTCTGTAGCAGAATTGGCTTAGGCTGGAGGGACTGAGCAGAGCATGGGGTCCGAGCCGCCTGGCCTGAGCTGGGGTCCAGAGCAGACAGCGTCTCCTGCAGACACGAATGAAGTAACGCCATCTCGAGTCGCACAGGGCTGTGGGCAGGTGGCCACTAGGGTAGCTCACGTATAAAGGTCGCTTTGTAACTACAGCATGAACAAGACTTAAAGAAAGATCTGTTTCATAAAAGATGAAGCACTGCTAAGTATACCACTTAGGATGAAGAAGGCAGGGAAAGGGGTCCTTTTAGAAGTGCTATGATGATGCAGGACACATGGGGGTGCCTTCTATGCGGATCATCGCCCCCTCACGACTCTGCCTATGTGCCCCCAAGCCCAGGCTCATTTCCACCAGGCCAAAGGCATTGATGAGTGGATCCACTGATGGCAGCATCCTGGCAACAGGGGGACTGATAGGCCTCTGAATATGCCATCGTAAAATATGACTGTCGGAGACCAGACTCTACCACCTCGAAATATGACTGTCATATACCCAGACTATATCACCCCAAAATATGACTGTGAGAGACCAGACTATACCACCCCAAAATATGACTGTCAGACACCCAGACTATCACCCCAAAATATGACTGTCAGACACCCCAGACTATATATACCACCTCAAATTATGACTGTCCAAGGCCAGACTATACCACCCCAAATATGACTGTCAGAGGCCAGACGATACCACCCCAAATATGACTGTCAGAGGCCAGACGATACCACCCCCAAATATGACTGTCAGAGGCCAGACGATACCACCCCAAATATGACTGTCAGAGGCCAGACGATACCACCCCAAATATGACTGTCAGAGGCCAGACGATACCACCCCAAATATGACTGTCAGAGACCAGACGATACCACCCCAAATATGACTGTCAGAGACCAGACGATACCACCCCAAATATGACTGTCAGAGACCAGACGATACCACCCCAAATATGACTGTCAGAGACCAGACGATTCCACCCTAAATATGACTGTCAGAGACCAGACGATACCACCCCAAATATGACTGTCAGAGACCAGACGATTCCACCCTAAATATGAGTGTCAGAAACCAGATGATACCACCCTAAATATGACTGTCAGAGACCAGATGATACCACCCTAAAATATGACTGTCATACATCCAGATTATATCACCCTAAAATATGACTGTCGAAGACCAGACTCTACCCTGCAAAATATGACTGCCATACATTCAGACTATACCACCCCAAAATATGACTATCAGAAAGCAGACTTACCACCCCAAAATATGACTTCACAAACTGGACTATACCATCCCAAAATATGACTGTCAGAGACCAGATGAGACCACCCCGAAATATGACTGTCAGAGACCAGACTATACCACCCCAAAATGTGGCTGTCGGAGACTAACCAGAACATGCCTCCCACACATGCTTCTTTGGCATAAGGATCATCTGGAGTTGGTTATTTTGAGAAACTGCAGACCCCGGAGAAGCTTTAAAAACAGTCTTATCATTTTGTAAAGGAAATTTACATCTATAAAGGAACTGTACATTTGTACGGGTGTCTTCCTCTGTGCACCAGGGACAGAAGAACAAGTAAATCTCTAGACTACTGAACCATGGAGAAGGTTTTTAAGCCTGAAGTTTAAACTACCCATTTGAGATCAACTCCAGAGATATACTCAGTTATCTGGGTGTCTCCTATGTACATACGAGGTACCCATATTAATAAACTTCTGTTTGTTTTTCTCTTGTTAATTCATCTTTGTTACAGGGAGTCTCAGCTAAGAATGTTAGAGGGCAGAGAGAAATTTGTGTTCTGCTCCTACTGGAGCAAGTGTGTTTTCCTTTGGACTGTTGAATGTGCCTGTCTCTGGAAAGTCACCGGTAGGTACTGAGAGCAGAGGTGGAGCTTCTAAGAGTGCAGTGATAGCCTCACTCCTCCTCCCTGGCCCAGCCTCGCCCCATCCCCTGCACCTGGAGCCACTGGAAGGCTGAGGAGCCATTCTTTAGGAATCTCCTGAGGAACTCATCAACCCCATGGGAACATGGTACAAGGCTAGAGAGCAGCTCTGTGGCAAAGGGAGGAAATAAGATAATCCCTTTTCTTCCCCAGTCTAAAGAAAGAGCATTCCCAGTAGAATAAGAAAGCAGGTGGTTGGCCATGCATAATCCTCTGAGAAGTCAATAGGATTGTGATCAGAAGTGGCTTCTTCAGAAGCCCAAACTTGACTTTCAGCAAGGTAGGTTTTGGCAATTTAAAGCAGTGACAATTTAGACAAGGTTAGCCTTAAGTGATTTTAAAAATGCTTTTACACAAGATCTCATTTAGTCTTCATTGTGGTCCTTGTAGAAAGGAATCAGAATTTAAGGAACCAGCCCAAGGGTTGTAGAGCTATTATATTATGGAGCTAGGATTCTGACCTAGTTGGCTTAACAAGGAGGGGGCTTAATAAAGACAAGTATTCTTTCAGCCCAAATACAAGAAAAGCCAGCTGAATCTGCTTTCAGATCTTAATCCTTGAAGAAAGGAAATGTTTAGAATTTCCTAAAATCAAAATTGACAAGACAAATTCAAAGAAAACAGTCTTATTCAGTGTGGTTCAAAGTCCAACAGCATCACCTGAATCTGGTGCATTCGCCTTTGGGTACATTCAGTAAAGGAGCCACAGTCTCAGAATATATGGGGTGGTATTTTTGTTGGGAGCAGGGGTGGAGAAGCTGTCTCAAAATATACACAGATTAGAAATGTATATATTTCAAATGTATTCTTAAAAATTTATAGCTAGGTAAATATTCCCTACAACGTATAAAAAAAGTAGAAATTGTCCACAAATAATTTAGTGCTTCATCTATTCTTAGAAGAAGAAGCTGTTAGCATGCTGTGTTCAGAATACATTCAATTAAGTGAATAAATTAATCATGTAATCTTTGATTAAGATTATCACCAATGAAATATAACTACACAAATGCTAATGATTCAACTATAGCTTTGCTTATTGCAATGAAAAGGATTATCTGGATATCTAGATACCCTCCTGAAAACCTTGTGAAACCTGTGACTATCCTCTTCATACAAGTCCTCTCCCCACCCCCAACTGTGGAAGTCAATCATTTACCAAACACAGCACGCAGCTGGTCTATGGCAAAGGCAGCAGGAACCCTGCACTATCTGCCTAAAGATGATGACCTGCTTACTGACGGCCATGATCTGCAAGTCACCAGTAGCTTCAGCACACAGTTCTATCTTCTGGAATGACCAGGCATCCCTATATAGGCCAGAGTCTTCCTGTACAGGACCGGGGCCCTAAAGCTGCACAGGTGCCCGAGCTCCAGTCTGCAGATATGCTGGGATCAAGCATTGAGTGTGCTTCTGCTAAGGCAGTGATTCCCCTACTGTTTGAAAGCATCAAGATCACTTGGAGAGTTTGTAATTCCTCAGGAAATGACCTTCAGGCCTCTCACAAAAAGTATCAAAGAACTGAAACCAGGTCACCACGCCAGATTCCAGATCCCTCATTCACCATGATTGCTTTCTTGTCCCTTCCAAGTTCCTGTTTTCTTACATGTTGTTACATTTCTTGCCTGCTATATAAACACCTGGTTTTAATCAGTCAGGGAGATGGATTTGAGACTCTGCTGGCATCGCCTAGGCTGCAGCACCTGACTAAAGCCTTCTTCCTTGGCAACACTGATAACATCAGTGATTGGCTTTCTGTGCAGTGAGCAGCAGGACCTAGACCAAACCCCTGGTGGTTCAGTAACAAATTTTCCTACTGATTTTTTTTTTTTTTTTTTTTTTTTTTTTTTTTTTGTAGAGACAAAGTCTCACCATGTTGCCCAGACTGGTTTCAAACTTTTGACATCAGTTGATCCTCTCACCTCAGCCTCCCAAAGTGCTGGGATTACAGGTATGAGCCACCCTGCCTGGTCCCTAGTGAAATCTAAAATTGCACCACTCTTTTTTCCCACAGCTTTCTCATGCCATTCACTCTCTTCTACTTCTCTAAAAACTTTAATCTACTCCACTGTTCCCTAACATTTTAGGTTTTTTTTGACTACCTTGTCTTGTCTGCCCCATATTTGAGCCACTTTTTTGCTACTGCCCCCAGCCCCTATTGCCCTAACAGACCCCCAGTCTTCTCACACCTGTGCAGTGGAGACAAAGCCTGCAGTCACCGCCTGTGCTGTGTGATGCAGACAACGAGTCCACAGTTGTCCTTAAAGCCCTTGTTTGTGCTGTTCACCTTGGGCAGGCCTTCACTCCTGACTTCATTTATCTGTTCTTGCTCAGTTTCTGTATGGGAGAAAAAGTAATATCTTCTCCTAACCCACCACAACATTCACAGCTGAGACCCCATAACAAAAGACTGATTAGCAAAAGAAAATCATGCAGATTCATTTAACCAAATTTTACGTGACACAGGAGCCTTTAGAAATGAAGGCCCAAACAAACAGGGAAAACTGTATTTTTATGCTTAGGATTAATGAAGAGTGGACAGTCCTGTAGAAGGATGATTGAACAAAGGGAACATGAGCTCATGGAAATAACCTGGGGGAGGCCTTAGCAAGGCCAGTTTGTTCATATTCTGCTTGGCGTGTCTGGGTCTTCATTCCTCTTCTCTAGGTATAGGAAGGAGGACCCTCTGGAACAGGGGTCTAATGACCTATTTTAGAGGCAGGTCAAATAATTATTTTAGGACCTGTTTCAGAGTAGAACAGTGGGACTGCTTCTGTCCCCCACATTCCCCTTCCCCTCTTTCTTCTCCATGGGCTCCTGCCCTTGTTCACCCTCCTGTGCTCTTACTATCTTCCAGGATCATACTCAACCCATTAACCCTTTTTCTCCTCTCTTCTGGTTTGTTCTCCTCAGGCCTCCCCATAAACCTCTCTTAATAAATCATTCTTTCTCCATTCTGTGTCTACCCTACTTCCAATCATTTTTTTCTCCTTAAATATTTAACTTACCATCTTTACCTACTTTGCTATTCCTGGTGGGCTCCTTGGACCACGCTTGATAGTTTATGTGAACATGATGACTTGGAATGGAGGCTGGTCAAGACAGAAAGACCAACCATGTGATAAGTGGGTCATGGGCTTTGAACCACATTTCAGTGGCCTGACCTCTGAGGAGGAGAGGGGCCAAGACTGAGACACATGGGCAATGATTCGGTGAATCATGCCTCTGTAATGAAACCCCAATAAAACCCACAGGAACTCAGGGAGCTTCCCTGGT
The DNA here is from genome assembly GCA_036589455.1 of Ateles fusciceps. Classification (NCBI taxonomy): domain Eukaryota; kingdom Metazoa; phylum Chordata; class Mammalia; order Primates; family Atelidae; genus Ateles; species Ateles fusciceps. The sequence goes on from JAZHEH010001578.1 coordinate 726,833, forward strand.
TGGCAGTTTTCTCTGTGTGTCGCCATACACTGATGGGTATACCCGGAAGGGAAGCATATCCCTGAGGACAAGGGTAGCTTCGCAGTTGGGACCCTCATAGATCCCTTTCTGTATATCTCTCCCTTTCACTGGTTCTGAATCACATCCTTTTACTTCAATAAAACTGCCATCGCGAGTATAGTGCCCTCCTGAGTTCTGTGAGCTGTTCTAGCAAATCATTGAACCTCAGGGAGTCGTGTAGGGACCCCTGAATTGGTAGCCAGCTGGCTAGAAGTTAGGATGGCTCTGGAGGCCCCCAAACTTGCAGCTGGGTCTGCCGTGAAGGCAGTCTTGTAGAGGACTGTGTCCTTAACCTGTGGTTTGGCCTAACTCCAGATAGGGAATTGATGACAGTAACGCCTGATCCATGTGGTTATTGTGAGAATTAAACAAGCTAATACAGATAAAGCCTTTGAATAGTAACTGTCATAAAAAGTACAGAATCAGTATCACCCATTTTTATTTTTATTTATTATTTTTATAGACAAGGTCTTGCTCCATTGCCCAGGCTGGAGTGCAGTGGCACAATCAATTACTGCTCACTGCAGCCTCAACCTCCTAGGCTCAAGTGATCTTCCCAGTTCAGCCTCCCAAGTAGCTGGGACTATAGGTGCATGCCATCATGCCCAACTAAGCTTTTTAAATTATATTTGTAGAGATGAGGTCTCACTCTGTAGCAAGCTGATCTCCAGCTCCTGGCCTCAAGCAACCCTCTTTGGCTTCCCAAAGTGCTGGGGTTGATGTTACCCATTTTTAGAATTGTTGCCTTGCATTAGTGTGAACAGAGCCCATACACATGAGGAATCTTCACTCCCAAGGTCTTCCTAATGGGCCTCCACTGGGGGCTTATGGAGAAGAATGGTACATGGCAGAACAATAGAGAGAGAGCTTCATGCAGTAGCACACAGACATAGATCCCCCACCTCTTTTCTGGGCCTTTTTCATACAACACAAAAGCCTTAGGCCACTGTGGGTGGGCAGGTAATCCTTTTTTTCCCCCAAGGCTTGTGAAAAGATCTTCTGTTTGTTTGTTTAGGGTAGAGTGGTTAAAAGCAAAAGCCATTTGTTCCTGGATCATGCACCAATATAAAACAGAGGTCTGCTACTAGTGAGTGAGGAGCAGGAAGCTTTATCCAAAGAACCCCCACAGATACAAGCAGAGTTTGACTATGAGACAAAGGCAGAAATACTGAGAAAACCCCATTCCTGAGGTCCAGGCTAACAGGGCTATCCTAAGATTGAAGCTGGACCAGGAGAACAAAAAGCATCCCCTCCACAACTCAAATATTTCATGGGAAAATAAGCAACAACAGTAGTTTACTCTTGGGAGGGAGGGGAGGAATCAAATGAAAAGAGAGACATCTTTTGTAGTATAGGCATCCAGAGTCTGCCAAAAGATGAAGGTGAAATAATAACATTGAGAAAAACTCTCCAGCACACCAGGTCCTTCACTAGTACAAGGTAGCAGAGCCCACCACTGAAAGAACTTAACGTTTGAACTAACTGTGATTATAGCAGCAACAAAATCCAAACCCAACTCAAACCAATCTTCCCCACAAGTGACCTGGCAGAAGAAGTATGCCTATTTCTGGACATAAAACATTTTAAACATCTCTTTATTACTGTTGTTCTTCTACACACAATGTCTGATGGTCAATTTAAAAAATACGTATATATATATGATGTGAAAAGCAAGAAAACATCCAACTTACCATCAAGGGATAAAGCAATCAACAGAATAAGGCCCATAGATGAACAAGATGCTAAAACAATCAAACAGGAACTTTAAAATAACCATGATTAGCACAAGACAAGAAGATCAACTCTTATCACTTCTATTTCAAACTGTATTTAAAATGTTAAACAGTAAAATAAGGCAAGAGACAGGAAAAAAAAAGACACATGGACTTAACAAAACAAAACTACATGTATTACCTGACTGCATAAAAATTCCAAATAATCTTTTTAAAATGCTATTGGAATAAGTGAATCTAACAAGGTTGTAGAAGTCAAGGCCAATATATAAAAATCAAATGTCTTTTTATATAGTAGCAATGAACAATTGGAAATTCAAATTTTAGGAAACATCATTTACACTAGTATCAAAAGCATGAACTATTTGGAGATAAAGCTAACATAAATGTGTACAAAATATTGCGAAAGTTACAGAATATTGAAGATGAAATTTAAAGCACACATAAAAAATAAAGCAAAATACCATGTCATGAATAAGAAGACTCAATACAGTTAAACTTTTATTTCTTCCCAAATTGTTCTATAGATTCACTGGAAAACCAATGAAAATCCAAGTAAGGCTTTTTTTTTTTTTGGTAGAAAATAGCAAGCTGATTCCAACATTTATGTGGACTTTACCTTGCACTGTATCCAAAATGTAGCTCAAAATAGACAACCAGCATAATATCACACCTAAAATTATAAAATCTTCTAGAATGAAAAAATGAAAACTCTTTGTAAACTTGTGTTAAGACAAATGAGACATGAAATGATACAATAATTTGGGGAAACAAAATAAGCAGTTTATTATTAATTTAAAAAATACTCTTACTACACAGGCCAGATAGATATTCCTTTTCTAAGTATTTTTCCCCCAAAATGAAAACATAGCCATAAAGCTAAACTGCTAATGAATGACACAAGATTTATCTGCACAGTGTCATGGCACTATGGGGCTGGCAAGGTAGTAGCATAGCCAGGGTGCCAAGGCAAACTTCTCTGTGCTTCAGTCCCCAGAGGGAACTCAGCTACAGGTAATGCCTGATCAGGGTGAGGTTTGGAATGGACCCTTGATACTGGCATTTTTAAAAGCCTTCCCAGGTGGCAAGCATGGTGGCTCATGTCTGTAATCCCAGCACTTTGGGAGGCTGACGTGGGAGGATGGCTGGAGGCCAGGAGTTTGAGACCAGCTTGAGCAACATTGCAAGGTCTCATCTCAATAAATAAATAAATACTCTTCCAAGGTGATTTTGCTGTGCTGCTGGGTTTAAAGCACTAGCAGGTGAGCCACGCGCGGTGGCTCACGCCTCTAATCCCAGACATTAAGAGGCTGAGGCAGGTGGATCACAAGGTCAGGAGTTCAAAACCAGCCTGACCAACATGGTGAAACCCAGTCTCTACTAAAAGCTACAAAAAATTAGCTGAGCATGGTGGTGCGTGCCAGTAACCCCAGCTACTCAGGAGACTGAGGCAGGAGAATCGCTTGAACCTGGGAGGTGGAGGTTGTAGTCAGCTGAGATCGTGCCATTGCATTCCAGCCTGGGTGACAGGGCAAGACTCTGGGAAAAAGAAAAAAAAAAGCACCAGCAGGACAAGACAGTCATTGTTCCTTGTATATATGTGAACACATCGCAGGAAGGAGTATCATATACAAATTACAAAGAATTATATATTCAACACATTTGGTGCTGTAGAAGAAATTAAATAGAACATGGAATCAAACAAAAATTAAAGATAAAATAGGTCAAAAGCGAAACTGAAGAGGAAAGAAAACAAAGGAAGGACAAATCAACATTGGAAATAGCCACGAACAGAATGACCAGCTGCCAGCAAGTCAGTGTCGGAGAGGGAAGACCTGAAATACTAGCAAAGAAGAAAAAGACAAAAAGATTAAAGACATTGGAAGGAAAAGGTAGGACAGACAAGACACATAACTGACACAAATAAAGCGAAACATAACATTTCTCTTGTTTGAACATGTGACAGAAAAGTGTTAATTTAGAAAAGTAAAATGCAACAGAAAATTAAAAGTCATGAAAATGGCTAATTAATATGTGAAAGGATTCTGTGTAAATTAAAATGAAAACAAAAACAATGCATTTGGTTGGTGCAAAAGTAATTGTGGTTTTTGCCATTAATACCTCTTTGCAGATCACATGGTCAAAAATTGAAAAGATTGATGTGTAGACAAAGGTGTAAAAAAATAGAAACTTGAATATAATGTTGAATAAAACTATCATTTTCAAATTCAAATACCACTTTACTTCAGCACATTCATCTTACATATACACTCGCAACTAGGAAAGGAATAGGTATAAGTAAGGTCACTGTGTCATTTTTAGTAATTGTAAAAGCAGAAGAAAATCGAAATTTTTGTTTGTAGAGGACTGGTTTAAAATCATGGAATATCCATAAAATGAAAAGGGTAGTTGTTCACTGGAAAATGCAGTAGTTGTCTATGTTGATAGGAAAAGATCTTCAAGATTGCTCAGTGACACAACGGATATTCAACAATACCTATGAATGCATATGTTTATAAAAAGGATGTAGTTTATATCCACAAAAAATGTATTTAAAATCCCCAATAAACTATTTGCAGTGATTACACTAAATGGGACTGGGCGTTGGGAGTACAAGAGATGTTTTATTTTATACTGTCAGGGAAACAGAAGCTCAGGAGAGTCTAGATGACAGCACTTTAAAATCAACTCCATCTTAAAACTAGTGAGGCATATTCCTGGCCAGTTACCACCTGTGTTAGCCTGTTGTCACACTGTTAATAAAGACATACCCTAGACTGGGTAATTTATAAAAGAAAGAGGTTTAATTGACTCGCTGTTCCACAGGGATGGGGAAGCCTCAGGAAACTCACAATCATGGCAGAAGGGGAAGCAAACACGTCCTTCTTCACATGGTGGCAGCAAGGAGAAGTGCAGTGCTAAGTGGGGGGAACCCTTTATAAAGCTATCAGATCTCGTGAGAACTCACTCACTGTCATCAGAACAGCATGGAGGTAACCGCCCCCATGATTCGATTAACTCCTACTAGGTCCCTCCCTTGACACATGGTGATTATGGGGACTACAGTTCAAGATGAGATTTGGGTGGGGACACAGCCAAACTATGTCACCACCCATGGTCATAGGATCTTGATAGCTGAGAAAACCACTTAATGCCTGCAAGGACAAACTCTTATGACAGCAAAATGTCCCGATGTTCCAATATCGCATAACAATATATGATTTTAAAGATAATTATAGTCATGCTGTAGTGTGCTTATGCACTAAAATGCCAAGGACAGCTTTCCTTAAACCAGTAAGTAAGAAATGTTGTCACATTGTCAGCCCACCCACATGTAGACATAATGTAGCTTAGCTTTTACATAGATAAGACTCCTGTATAAGAAAAACTTAAAACAAAGATGAGGGGTTCCTCCTCTTGTTTTCTGAGGATGCCCTACTTTATACCTGGGTAGGTTTCAGTAAACTGTCTCTTCTCACTGCACTCTGAAACTCACTTTGAATTCTTTCCTGCACAAGCTCCAAGAACCCTTACTTGGGGTCTGGACTGGAACACCTTTTCCTGGCAAAACTCCCATTCCACTTGAAATTTTAATCCTATGGCCTGTATTTCTTCCTTTTTAAATGTTACAAGAATTTATATATTTTCCATGAAAAAGAGTTGGATTTTTTTTAAGTTTTAGCTTTTTATGGAGAAAAATTATTAACTAGAAAATTAGACTATCAGAGAGACTTACACCTAGCTAAAAGTAATGGGCCATTACTTTTACAGGGAAATTAAGAAATTATATAATTATATTGGAACTAGTATTGAATAATTTTATTTTTGTTCACATAAAGAAACATGAATAAAATACACAATAACTATCATTTAAGTCTGAAACAAGCACTAAAATTATGTGCACAACATTCATTTTGCTATTTTGCTGCAAACAGAATATTTTCTTCTCATAGCACCAGCAATGAAGGTCTCAAAGGAGTCTTGCAAGGAAGGACATTGAAAGGGACCTGAGATTTTAACTAACACCACGAGTTCACATGCTTGAAACCCAAACTCGCTTATAACCAACCAATGTCATTTCTTAGAGAACAATATTACAGGCTTTTAGTCTTGTGCTACTGTTTTTCCTTAAATTATGTTTTGTTATCTGAAATCCCAATTAATGGTTTTGATTATTTAAATTTTTGTAGAGACAGGGTCTCCAACTCCTGGGCTCAAGCAATCCTCCCACCCCCAGCCTCCCAAAGTGCTGGGATTACGGGTATGAGCCACTACACGTGGCTAATGTTTGCTCTGGACACCATGTGACTTGTTAGCATAATCATAAGGAGACCCTAAAAATACATACTTTAGCTGGCCTCAGAGTCTCTCTGTGTTTCTACAGGACAGTGGGAAACTGATATAAATAATTAAGAAGCAAATTAATTATGTGTAAATTATGTACCCATCCTGTCTCCTAGCATGGAGACTTAAATGCAAAGCAGAGGCAGCCAGTTGCCAATTACTTTACAATTTTATTCTTAAGCTGAATTAGAAGAGACTAAGATGTAACCAGATGTATTATCAAATGATGCAAGTTATCTACTTTTTAAAACACTTTTTAGAGTTAGTCCTCCCAATTTTCCTATGATTGTAACTCCCAAAAAGAATCATAACATAAAACATACACCTAAAAACTTTCTGTTATTATACAGGGGAAATTCATCTACTTGCAAAAGCACAGTGCAGGATTGCAATTCAGATGTGAAGTTAACCTGATGAGTAATTCTATGCGTGCACACACACACACACACGTTTGCTTTGTAAATTAAAATCTGGAGCAAGCCACAGAACATGGTCCCTTTCAGAATGGAGTGTCTTTGCTCTGCCCAGCTCCTGTCCTGATGGTGTGGCCACCTCTAAGTGGTTTCTCTATTGTGCTGGGCCTGGCTGCCTGTGACTAACAACGGGTGGCTCCCCTTGTCTGAAATCTAATGAGCATGTTAGTCACCTGCATGCTTGCTCTTATCTAAAAGAACCGGTTCACCTCCTTGTTTTACATAGTTAAATTAGATCCTCTCAGAGAAATGCCAAAATGTTCAGTTGGCACATTCACACCAAATTAAAATGGCTACCATTTCCAACTTGCAGATGTTGGTGAGTACCAATGGTAATAACAATGAATTTGTCATTCAGCCACAAGGGATTGATGCAGCCAAGTAAGGCTACACTCTGCCCATGAGAACCTGCTCAGGTTTTCTAGATCTTATGATGTTCCAGACACTGCTTGAAGGACTCCACAACTATTAACTCATCTAACCCTCTCAGTAACACTTAGTGGTGAGTTCTAGTACTCTGATCACTTAAACATAAAGAAAGCTGGATGCTGAGTAACTTGTCCAGGGTCACACAGCTAGTGAATGGCACAGCTGGGATTTTAACACAAACACCGTGGCTTCAGAATCCCAGGTTCGCCCTGCCTTTGCTACACTGCTCCTGTGTTCAAGGTAAAGATGGGTTTCCAGTCTCCGCATTATTGACGTTTAGGGCCAAGGAATTACTTGCTGTTGGAGGCTATTCTGTACATTGTAGTGTCCCTGGCCTCTACCCACTAGGTCCCTGGGCAACCCCTCCTCCCCCTGAGCTATGAAAACCAAAACCGTCTTCGGAGATTGCCAAGATCTCTTTGGGAACAAAATCATCTCTTGTTGGGAAACCATTCTCTATGTCTATCATTGAAATAGAATGACTAAAAGAAGAAATAATAGAAAAACATGAGCTTACTAAAAATAACCGTAGTCTGTACATTGTGAGACAGGATTATTAGAAATATCTCAAAATAGTTCTTCTTTTGGCTTTTACTTTGTCTCTCCTTCCTAGCTTTTTCTGATTTTTTTGTTTTGTTTTGTCTGAAGCAGCTAGGAAGTGCAGAGCTCTATTTTCACCTGAAGCCACAAGTATTTGAGGAATCATCATGGGCTCAATATTGTTAGATGCCGTGGATGCACAGAAATATAGGAAGTTACACAGATTTCAGCCTGGTCGAAGAAAAGCATGGATAGATTCGAATCCGCAAAGCAGCCAGAACGTACGTAAATGTGACTTCGTGCGGCCTGTGGGAGTGAAGCACAATGCAACCAGTGGGGGCGGTAGTGAGCAGGGCCCGCTCTACTGAGAAGGTCGCGAGCAGAGTCCCGGGAGGAAAAGGCAAAGGCGACGTGACGTCCAGCAAGCTCGCCATGTTGAGAAGGGAACACGGTGAAGGCCCCACTCAACTGCGATTGGAGGCGTGAATTGGAAGGAGCATGACCCACCATTGGAAGCAGGCAACAGTGAGCCATCGAACGCTCATGAGCAAGACCAGGAAGTGTGCTCACTTCTGCAGCACATGCACTAAAACTGGAACGTCCAGGGAAGATTAGCAGAGCCCCTGCGCAAGGATGGCATGCAAATTCCTGAAGTGTTGCAAATAAATAAATGAATGAATAAGAACAGGAAGTGGTATGGGGTGTTTCAGGAATACTAATGAGCAGCGAGGAACCAGGGCCATGCGGGGGCTCGTGGAGAGTTAAGGAAGTTGGTACTAATCTGTTTCATGGTGAGGAAGACAGACATGGAGGTGTTGGCAGTGAAATGGATAGTAAGGGGTGATTAAAGGAAAATGTTTGAAATTGAATTGACAGGGATCCATGATTCATTAGTCATTGAAAGTAAGAACAAATGTAGTAGGCTGCTTTTCAGTGAGTTCCCAGTAACCCCTTTTTCCTGGGAGTCACGCTCCTGTGGGAGCTCCTTCCTCAGTGTGGGCTAGACCTAGTGACTCACTTCTAATGAACAGAATATGGCAGAGTAAAGAGTCTCTCTTGAAGGCAGATTACAAAAGAATGTGGCTTTCATCTTGGGTGTCAGTAGCCTCCAGAGAGATCCAAGTGACAATGAAATGATGTCCCTGGACCAGCCAGAAAGGACTAGAGAACTGTCACCAGTCCCATGAGTGAGCTTGGATGGGCACGTGTCCCCCAACCCCCCCATGTTCAGCTGTGAGATGACCGCAGCCCTGGCCATCTCGTAGAGTGCAGCTTCGTAGAGAACCTGGGCCAGAGGATGCTGCTAAGCCGCCTGAACTCCTGAGCCACAGGGACTATGAACGGATCAAAATGTGCTGTTTGAAACCACTAAATCTAGGTAGCATTCATTACACAGCAGTGGAGAAAAAGCACAACAAGCTTACAAGGTGAAAAATAACTTTTATCTCAAATATAGGACACCAATGTATTCAGTGTACATATTTAGAGATAGGGTTTTTCTAAAAATTAACCAATGAAAAAGATTGAAGAAGATTGAAAAAGATGAGAGTCTGCCTGTTGGACCCCGACAGTACAGGAACCAGCACCGGAAGAAGGATGTTCATTCTCATGGTTAGATCCAGAGACCCACTAGGGGAATTGGTGCTCCCCATGCTGAAATTTCAGGCTCAGCTGCCCTACAGCCCAGGCAAGAGATGCGCACCCCAGAAAGACGTAGAGGTTCTGCCAGACTTAAAGTTCTCTGGTCATTTGGAGCTCCTCATACCAGTAGACCATTAGGCAACTGAATGACTTACGTGTCGGGTCTTACTGACTCTGATTGTCATGTGGGAAAAAAGCCACTGGTACAAAATTGAGCTGGAAGGAGTATATCTGGAAGTTAGGATATTCGCCAGAGAACCCATTATTGCTGCATGTTCATTAATAACCATAAATGTACAACTGCAGCAACCTTAGTCTCACAAGGACCTGGTAATCAGGGGGCGAATATTGTTTTTTTTTCTGCCAAGTAAGCAAACCTAAATCAGCACCAAAGCTGCCCAAAGGTGAGGGGATTTAGGATGAGTGGTGAAGGATGGAAATGATGAGTATCACTTTTGGCTTCAAGACCAATCTTTTTCATTGGTTAATTTTTAGAAAAACCCTTCAAGACCAATCTTTTCATTCTTTTTCAGTTACAATTGATTTAAACCCAGATGTTTAAACTGTACTTTCTTCCTGTCTTTTTTTATGCTGTATAGAAGAGAATGTCCACAAGCCAAGAAAATAGCAGAAATCAACTCTGCTGACACCTTAATTTCTAGCCTCCAGAACTGTGAGAAAGTTAATGCCTATTGTATAAGCCACCCAATCTGTACAATTGTGGCAGCCCCAGCAAACTAATGCAATCCCAAATGCAGTACCACTGTTTGTATCTGAAAGTCTGTGAAACCAGTAAAAAGGTGGAGCAGAATGATGGGCTTGTAGGGGTTTGATGGTGATTCTTTGTTTTAAGTCATTCCTTTCGTTGGAAGGTATAAAATACTACAATAAATGGGAGAGAAAGTTACAGCACATAGCAACAGTTATAACTGAAGAATACTAAAAGACTATAAAAATTGCTTAGAATAAGCAACTATCAATTCTAAGAGGTTCATCTTAGTTTGGTTTTCCATGCAGGAGTTTTATTCACATGAATAGCTGTGTTTACTTTTGATCCCTGATTGAAGTTGCTGTCAGTACTGTATTTGTGGGTAGCTTTTCTACTCAAAGAAGTCAGCCCCTGGGGAAGATGGCTTATGTATGACCTGCAGAGAAGAGCCTTCTCAAAGATCCCTAGTTTGCCTACAAGTTGAATGAGACTAGTTTGTGGTGTAAATGTGAAGTATTTTCTGATAAAGCTGACTGGTATATTTTCACTTCTAGAGAGTAAATAAAGTCTGTTAAATTTAAAGGAATTCCTATTAAGCTGGTCTTATGGGAACTGGTAAGCACATATAAATATAAATCTAGCAAGAAGAATTTAAGAACTCTTTAAACATTAGAAATAATAAAATTGAACTTCTATTTTTTAAAAAATTATTCTGGTCCTTTAAGAAAAAAACCCTTCTCACAGAAACTGACAACCCAAGTTGTGGTTATTTTTGAGATGAAAAAAAGGCAGCCAGAAAATATATGAAAATACAATAATGAATAAACTAATAAATCTGAAACATTTCCAAGATTGATAAATAATTGGATAATGTCATGAAATCTACATTCATTTAATATTAATAATCTTGGTATCTTCAGTTGGGCTGGACACATCAATTTTTTCATTAAAATTATTGAAAAGATTCTTTTGTAAAAAAAAAAATTAATGGCTTTTTAACAGCAGGGTTTCAGAAGCAATTTACAAGTCATTAAGCCAGAAATATAATATACATCCACGCACTCATTACCCTTTTACAAAATAAGCAACTCAAGGCAAATTTTGTTTCCTCTATCAACCCACCCACCTCACCTTTCCACCCTAATTATTTTGAAGTATATCCCAGATGCTGTGTCATTTGTGCGCAAGTACTTCATTATGTATCTCCAAAGGACAGTGCATTTAACCAAAACACACCATTATCACATTCTTTTAAAAAAAAATCTAATAATAATACCTTAGTATTGTCAATATTTAGCAGTACTTGCATTTTCCTCTGTACTATATAATTTTTAAAAGCATAGCTTGTCTTAAACAAATTCATTCATTACGAAGTAATTGACAAATCTCTTAATCTTTGATTCCCTCCTATATCTTTTTCCTTTCAAATATGTGTGAGAGTGGTTTCTTTGTACTAAAGATTTTGGTAGAGTTTGGATTTTGCCGATTGCCTCCTGTGATGTTGTGATGCTTTCTTGATCCCTGCATTTCCTGAAAATTTCTAGTTAAATTAGCTTCAGGCTTGAGTTTTAGGAAGGGAAGACTACTTCCTACATGGTGGTGTGTATTTGCATCTAGTTGTCTCTTTTGCTGATGTTAGCAGCTGCACTGCATTCTAATTATGTGTGTTCTATCCCCTTCCTGATACATGGTAAGCACTGGGACAACAAATGCTGTGTTCATCACTTTTCTGCCCATTACCTAGCACTGTTTCTGGAAAACTGAGGGATCCAATATTATCTAAATTTTTAGTGAATACAGGAGTTCATGGTTCAGTCTTATCTCTTCTACTAACTCTAAGAGATCATTGACAAGACACTTAATTTTTGTGAATATTATTTTCACAGTCTGTAAAATGAAGGGATTGGCATTAGCATGGCCCCTAATGTCCCTTGAATGATTCTACAACATGATCATGCAAAGGTCAAGAGGACAGCCTGTCTTTCCTCCAGAGGTTGCAAGAAATAAAGAATTCTGTCCCATGCATACATACTGACCAAGAAATAATGTTTTCTGGGGGGATTTTGTTTTTTTGCAGAAACAAAATTTGATTTGTGCAACAAATCTGTACTTAGAATAGCATTCATTGGTTACATATATCAAAATGGAGCAATGTTGAATTATGTTCCAGTTCTATTCCATGATGGACTAGAATATAACAATATGATATATATATATTATAATGTGTTGGGGTCACTACTTTCAGGGGTCTGTCTTGCAGACCTTGACTGAGCGACAAGTGAATAAAGTACACTGACACACAGATATTATGCTTTGCTAGTTCAGCCAAGCGTCCATGGCTGCTTACAGACTCCTTGGGGAGAATTGTAAACAGTTGCAACCACTGGCCCTCACCAGCCAATGAGACTCACATTTATTCAGTAAAGTTTAATTCACAAAGGCTTGAGTCAACACCACTAGAGGTTAAAGATCAAAGGACAGGTTCTGATGCCTAAAGCAAACACCATTAGTGGATAATATCCTTGGGTCGATCTCCCCTAGAGAGCCATTTGGCTCAAAAGTTAGTTTTAAGACCACATGAATAGACAAGTTAGTTAGGTTAACTCCTCACAATTTTTTGTATTTGTGCCTTAATCTCTGTGGTTCTTGCAAAGAGACTCTGGCTGCCTTCAGCCAAGAACTATAGGAAAACCTTTAAGCCTTCTAAAAGAGTTTCAGACTATATTCTATAACTTTCTCTACTATTTTTCCTTTAATATTTCGCTACCACCTTAAGTGAATCCTCACAATAATGTAGGTATGTACATGAACACATATGAATAACTAAATTCTGCTGAGAAAATGCCAAAACCAAAGAGACAGGTCTATTGTCTATAAACAGATGCATAGCTGAAGTAATGATAAAACCACTCTGCATCCTTTTTGTTGTTGCTGTTGTTTTAGAAACATGGTCTCACTCTCTGGCCCAGGCTGGAGTGCAGTGGTACAATCATAGCTCACTGTAGCTTGAACTCCTGAGCTCAAGCAGGGAGCCTTAGCCTCCTGAGTAGCTGGGACTGCGGATGCATCTCATCTTTACCAGCTCATTTTTTACTTTTTAAGAGACAGGGTCTCATTGTTGTCCAGGCTGGTCTCAAATTTCAGGCCTCAAGAGATTCTTCCACCTGAGCCTCTCAAGTCGTTGGGATTACAGGTGTGAGCCACCACACACAGCAACCCTCCATTCTTAACCAACTTTTGTTTAATTCCCAACAAATAACAGGAAAAACAAACTGTCCACCTTGAAAATAATGACATAAATCATACTTATCTTCTTCCATATGTACACTTGTGTACATACATACACATAACTTTTATTAAAACAAATATATACAAGCAAAGATCCCATTAAAGTTCATCCTTGGCAGTAACAAGGTACAGATATGAGTAAAAAAAAGTAAAAACATGCAAGTATACTACGCCATGGGCTATATTTTCAAAAATACAAAATTAAATCATCTTTTGAAAAAACAAGACTCCTCAACTTTTATTAAAATTTATATCGAGAATGCAAAAAAATAGTTACCAGTATAAAACAATATCAGAATTCAAGTTAACATCTTATATTTAACTACTTTGAGTTTTCTAAACATTGTCTAAGCAAACACTTATTCTCTAGCGCGATGGTCAGAGTTAATGAAGCTACAGTTTTCTAGGCAGAAATCAGTTATGTTCTACTATGCAAACCGAGCAGTTGAATTGATTCTTACTCCTGTATCATAAGCATTGAGGCTCATCCAGTATTGATTAGGATGGTGCTTGGTGGATAATCACTAGTCCCTTTGTGCACCTAAACTCAAGAGTTCTTATAGGTTTGTTGAACATCATGATAGAAAGAAAAGGTACCATTCATTTTTTTTAATTCTAAGCAATTTTCTCTACTTCTCCTTACTAAACTAGATACATCTGCTTCACACGCTGGAACATAACAGTTCTATCAGAAATTAGAGCACCAGATTATCACAGAAAAGGACAAAGACAAGCGTCTCCTTTTAAAAGCAATGGTAATCAATTGGTTTTAAAACAGGCATGTTCATCATAGTCTCCTGTAATCAGAACACAGAAATGTGTCCTCATAATACAGGCACTCTTTCTAGGAACAATGCATTATTTCATTATTACTAACAACACACACAGCATCTAAATAATCGTTTATCCCCTCAAAGGCTGTTCATATTCCCTAAGATCAACAACATTACAACTGAAACAAAAAGCAGCTAGCTAGCTAAAATACACAGTATGCACACAGACACACACACACAGACACATACATATGCAACATACACAAATTTGTTCTCTCACATTAAACTCTAACAGTAAAAAAAATCCTAAACAGTTGTTTCTATTAAACTGTTTCTGTTCCAGAGAAGAAAAAATACAATAATATATATGATTAGGGGTCATGATTCTAAAATCATTAACTTTATATATTTTTTTTGTGTAGTTCCATTGATTTAAACTTTCCTTTACCACTTTCAAGCAAGGTGCAGTACACTTAACTTCATTGTTCTTCTGGGGGTAAACAAGTGTGAAGTGACCCCAATTAGGGATGTCCTAATAGGCAGTAAGTTGACAGCACAAGAGCCTCAATCACAACCCTCTAAACACTGCAACCACCACAACAGTCTCTTGGTAATCATTTAGTGTATTACAAAATGTTTACCTTGTTAATTATCATTACATTATGTGGATACTAAGACTGTGGTTAGCTATCTCTTCCTTTTGGCCTTTTCCTATATTTTACAAATTTAGTTTACATTCAATCTTTGGTCTTCTAAAGACCTTTGGTAAAATAAGTATGCACTTATAAGCAACATAAATATTTGACACAACTAAAATCACTTTCATTTATTCCTAAATTTTCCCCTACAGCTTCTGGAGATTTCCAAAAACTTGTAATCAGTATAGCAAAGCAGGCGCTACCATTGCGGAGATTAGAGGACTTTTTATACTGTACACAATCACTTTTTTAATGGAGATACTTTGATTATAAGCATAAAAATAGAAAAAAGTAAAAGGAAGGAACAAGAAATTTTGAAAATGATGTTGTACTGCTTATAGATTATGTTCACATAATCCCCAAGTATAATAATTCAGTCCTTTAAACTGACTTAAAAACATATTCCAAATGTATTTGCTTATTCACAGGGAAATATTTGGTGATGAATCAGAGGTAGTCCAAAAAATGATCAAAATTCATTACCTGACATGCGTGTTGAATGTGTTTAATCACTAAGCAATTATGGATTTAATATCTAAGATTAATTATCCTGTCAAATTGCCTCCCAGCATATTTGAAATCAAGTTACTCTGCTGCTTGGTCAGAAAAATATGTGATTGCTTATGCATGTCAATGATTTACACATACACACAGATTTGGTAATGAGACATACAATAAAGCAAACTGAAGTTACTCCCTTCTCCAATCTATAATATCTATTAACTCTTTAGTTGTAAACAAAGAAAAACCATATTTTATATGACCACGAAGCCTACATAATGTAGTATAGGGAGTATGTCCCCAGTTAATCTGTTCTAACAGGTATAAGAAAAACATAATATGTGTTTAAAAGTTACATTCACTAAAGGCAAAAAAGGTAATCCTACATGATTTAGATTTTCCATAGGAGAATACAATTGAAGCAAGCTCTCCAGTGATAATATTCAAATAATCTATGTAAATTAGAATGGTCAAATTTTTCCATCTGTGCAATCCAACTGGATGCTAATGTAGGTATTTAAATTATGGAATGCTTATAATTGCACAGGATTCCAGTAACTGATAGAAGAAAAGACAATAAGAGATGCTGATCCTTATTGCACGTCAAGTGGCCTTGTACAGAGTTTGCCTAGTCAGAGTCTCAGACCCCACTGCGTGCTTTCGAAAAGAGGCATTTTTTTTTCTGTTATAACACAGGTACTATTTTTGCCCTCACAAAGCCTCCAGTCTAGGCATTAAAATCCCAGCTATAGACAAGAGCAAATAATCCTAGAATTTGCAAATATGCCACGGCAAATATCCCTATCTTCTTGTCAATCCTCGCATCACCACTAGTATTCCCATAGGCAGAGGGGGAGATTGACACAGATTATTTACACTGGAAACAAGTGACTCTGATAGACTGCAGATACTTAACACAGGTTGATAGCTGATTAACGCAGCTTAGTGGATTTCATGAAAAAGTCTGCTTCCTTAAATGAGGAGCACATCTCCAGCAATACTACGCGATACTACCCAGGTACCCGTTGGTACTACACAACAGTTCATTTGATAAGTCCTAATCTAATGGTCTTGAAAGAGTTAATCTTCCAAACAGACTACAGAATAATTTATACACTAAAAATATCAAGCACAACTGATTACATATTTAAGTTTTTCAAGAGTAAAAAAACACAGAGCTAAGGGTGCTCTACTTACTGATATCACAGTGAGGAACAGAAAAAATACCTTGAATGAATGATTATGAGACTCCTACACGGGGATTCTAGTAGGCGAAACCTGGGTCTTTGATCTTTATGAGTAGCTGTTTCATTGGCAATATTTTAACTATCTGATGATAGTGAAAAATCATTTCAATATTTTAAAGTTACACACTTGATTTTCAAGTGACATACTTTTGGCAACTTTTTAAAGGGCACAGGTTTTGATTCACTATGTCTGCTGACATACAATTCAAATATAGTACAATATGGAAATAAGTAAATAAAATTCCATAAAGAACAAAGGAATCACACTGTATACACTTAGCAACATAGCAATTCATACCAAGCATCAAGAAAAGAGAATAAAATAAACTGCAAAAAGCATTCAGTTGAGCATGCTTAATTCTTTAAGGTTTGGTTATCTGAATTTTGCAACACTGGCCTAAATATTATCTTTACTATTTAAGTTTGATTTTGATAAGAACTAGAACTTGGGTAAAGTTTTGTTGACAACTTACATACACACACACATATACCCACACACCCCAACCATAATTTGGTATTTTCCAAATATACTTAATGAAAAGAATCATTAGCAAATATATGCAGTTAACTTTTTGTTTTTTGTTTTATGTATATAGTTACAAATCAGTAATTTATTCTAGTATGTGACAGCTTTGCTACATCTTATTAGAGATGGGGTTTCACCATGTTGCCCAGGGTGGTCTCGAACTCCTGAGCTCAGGTGAACTGCCGGCCTCAGCCTCTCAAAGTGCTGAGATTACAGGTGTGAGCCACCACGCTCAGCCTATAATTTAGTTATTTATCTGGTTGCATGCACAATTTGTATTATAGAGCGGCAAACATTTATGACCATGAGTATAGCTACCCAGTGCTAACTCTGCCAACTGGAAGTTTGTGGTGTTGGTTGTGGTTGTGATTGTTGATGAGCCATTAACTGATTTATGTTCAGCCTTTCCTTTTGTTGTCTCATTTACAAAAAAAAAAAAATTGATCCATTTATAAAGTTCTCTATTTGTTTTTCCGCTAGAAATCTTCATAAAGTGGAGAAGAATACAATTGCCCCCTTTGTGGCACTCACTTCCTGTATATGTTTGCACACTCCTTCACCTGAATGCACTCAGCAGCTGACTCGCCCCCAAGCCCTGAATCGCATTCCTCAGTCAACATGTAACTGTCTTGACCAGTAGATTGGAGATGTGTTCAGAAAGCTGACAGCACTTTAACTCAGAAACTATGGCAGCAACCAGGTGAAAGTTGGACGTTTCCTCCATCACTCTGTTTTCCTAGACTTCTGTCAATTGGAAAGCAAATGCAGAGAGGAGCAAGGCCTCGAGCAGCTTGTGCATCTGGCCAGGAAGGAGGTACTTTCTCAAACAGAGTCCACCTTTACCAGATTCTTTTGGGTCATCAGCGGAGACGGTTTGCACTTAACCCTATCTGCCACGTCGTTGGAGCTATCCACAAAGAACATCTTGGCTGTACAGAGCGAGACTATGATTCTCCTGTATTCCTCCCTAAAGTTTTGGTTCAGCAGCCCGTATATAATGGCATTGAGGCAGCTGTTGAAATACGCCATGTAGTAACTGGCCACAAACAGCCACTCCGGAATCCTGGGCACCATGCTGGCTGGGTCAGAGGCCACGGCCAGACCAATGAAGTTCAGAGGAGCCCAGCAAACAGCAAAGAGCACGAACACCACAAACATTGTGACGAAGTTCCTCAAGTCCTGTGGTTTCAGCCTGGGCTTGTGGTCAGGCTTCACCCTGCGTCGGACCTGGAGAACCAGGATCCATATTCTCAGGTAGCAGAAGGTGACGATGACCATGGGGACGAGGAAGTGGAAAACCACCACTGCGATGGTGTAGGCAGCGCTGACGGGCTGCGTGAAGGTGCAGGAGTAGATCCTGGGGTCGTACTGGAGGGTCCCTGTGTGGAGGTTGGGCAGGACAGCCGCGAGCGTCAGGAGCCAGATGAGGAGCACGTAGCAGAGCGAGTTCTTGCTGCTGTACAGTTTGTCGTACCGGAGGCTGTGGCAGATGTAGCAGTAGCGGTTGATGGCAATGCCAGTGATGTTGAAGATGGAGCCGATGACGCTCAGGCCCATCAGGAACCCACTGACTTGGCAGTGCAGGTGCCCCAGGTTCCACCCATTGTTAAATATCGAGGTCAGCACCAACGGGTATGGATAAACGGCCACCACCAGGTCTGCCACCGCTAAGCTCACCACGAAGATGTTTCCTGAAAGAGAAACGTTTAGGAAACGTCCATCAACGATAGACTGGATAAAGAAAATATGGCACATGTACACATGGAATACTATGCAGCCATAAAAAAATGATGAGTTCGTGTCCTTCATAGGGATATGGATGAATCTGGAAACCATCATTCTCAGCAAACTGACACAAGACAGAAAACCAAACACCGCATGTTATCACTCATAGGCAGGTGTTGAACAGTTAGAACACGTGGACACAGGGAGGGGAGCATCACACACTGCGGTCAGTTGGGGGGGGGCTAGGGAGGGACAGCAGGGGGTAGGGAGGTTGGGGAGGGATAATGAGGGGAGAAATGCCAGATATAGGTGATGGGGGGGATGAAGGCAGCAAACCACCTTGCCATGTATGTACCTATGTAACAATCCTGCATGATCTGCACATGTACCCCAGAACCTAAAGTACAATAAAAAATAAAAATAAAAAATAAATAAAATGCAGTGAATACCAGTTCACACTGGGTTTTCTGTTACAATTGTTAAACAAGGAGCCACTCCTGCAGCTCTGATGACCTGATGTCTCAGCGGCTACCGCCCTGCAGATGAAGTGGAGGATGTTCCAGCAGGAAGCCAGCCCACTGCCACCCGTCATATCAAGTACAAGGTTCACACGTTCCCACCTCCCCAGAACATGGCCTGTTCCATGCTCAAAATGGCTGTCTTTCAAAACGCTGGTTTCTCTTCTCTTGAATTAAAAGTCCCAAGATCAGAATACTTGCATTCCATCTGTTGTTCTGGAGCCTTCTACATCACCTGAGAAATCTCATATCACATTATTTCTCAAGCCAGCCACAACTTCCTTAAGTTCCAAGTCTTCACTCCCTCTCTAGTCCTTCAGCAGCTCTCAATGGGCCTCTAGCTTCTGTTCATCCCACAGCACAGGAATTGAGAGAAAGAGGGCTCTGTTGTCAGCCGTCTGGATGAGAACGTGGCTTCATTGCTTACTGACTGTCCAACTAGGGCAAGTTACTTGACCTCACCAAGCTTCTGTTTCATCTCCTAGACGATGGGATAATGAGCATCTTCCTCTCCAGGCAGTGCTGAGCATGAGATGTCATGATCTGTGACCAGCACCATGGACAGTGTCTTACACCATAGAAACGTTCAGTTTCTACGACTCCCTCACCTTGGACCAAAGGAAAATGCAGAAATTCTCTTTCGATTTTTACGAAGAACTTATGTTACAAAACTTAAACCCTAGTCTAATTGATACTTTTCTAAATTAATATAACAACACATATTTAATTATAGAAAAAATAACTCTAGTCACTTTTTTTTTTGAGACAGTCTCGCTCTGTCACGCAGGCTGCAGTGCAGTGCTGTGATGTTGGTTCACTCCAGCCTCCGCCTCCAGGGCTCAAGCGATCCTCCCTTCTCAGCCTCCCAAGTAGCTGGGACCCCAGGGACACGCCACCACACCTAGCTGATTTTTGTATTTTCGTAGAGACAGGGTTTTGCCATTTTGCTCAGGCTGGTCTTGAATTCCTGGACTCAAGCCATCCACTCACCTCGGCTTCCCAAAGTGCTGGAATTACAGCTGTGAGCCACTGCTCCCAGGTACATTAGTCCAATTTTAAGAGATGTTCTGCAAAGCTGGTTTTTTCTTTTGAGGCTCTTCGGCCTTTGTTTCTTACTATTCGTTCTTATTCCTTCTGCCTCCAATTGCTCCTCATATCAACTTTCTAAATGCTGCCTGTTCTCCCAAGTCTATCTCAAATAGAAATGCCAGAAGCTTTTGCTCATTTGCTCACCTAGAGGTAAGAGCTTCCTCCTTTGAAAGCTCTTTATATATTGCTTTTTACTCAGATTAAATTATAATAAATTCAATTCAACTTACATATTAAGTGCATATATTTGGGGCAGGGAAAACAGGAATTGAGAGACGGGAAAAGCCAAAAAATTTACACTAGAGTAAGCAGCAACACCAGAGTACACACAGAAACAGAAGCAGTGAGGAAGGGGGTACGCTAGACGGGGACGGAGGGAGCCCCAGAGGGAGGGACAGTAGCTTTCGCCCCCTGTCTTACTGACCTGCAAGCCAGGCTTCCCTGTGTCTCCAGACTGTGGACCTCCTGAGTACATTTCCTCATATTTGCATTCTAGACTGTACCCAATACAGTGACTTTTGCTCATACGCTTGATAAGTTAATTAAACTGTCACCTCTCAACATGTGAAATGAAACAGCCCATAGCAGTCATGATGAAAGAAAGGTAAAATCTGTGCCATTTATTTAGGAATTTCAGATAAAGTATTATAAAAGCAAATTCTTTAAAAATTGGTTGTATTCGTCCAAATTAAAGTTACAAAGGCAAATTTATTTTTCCCACAGATCACTTTCAATTAGCGTTGAAACATTTAAATTCCTAAGAGGCATATTTTAATAAATTCTCAGCTCAAAATGTTTAATGCTTTAAAAGCATCTGTAATGTGTGAAATTCTGTTCCAGATTAAACGGTCATTGTAACAGTACATTTTTGCCCACGGTGTCATGATGACAAACTGGCCTAATAGAGATTTATTTTTAAAAGAGCTTAAAAATAAAATCACCAATGATGTCATAAATTTCTTTCATGGCTCTAATACTCTGCTTCATTTATTTTATAGTAATTACATTGCATTACTGTTCAAGTAATTACATTCATTAAACCATTAGTTTAATTTTCTATGAATTAATCCCATTTTACAAATGCTTGGTAGAAATTAATGAAGCCACAGCCTCCACACAGGAGCAGCTGTCAGGTAGCTCACATAAAGCTATAGCAGGTGCTTCTGTGTGCACGGGGGTAGTGCGGTGTCCGGGGGAGAAGGGGAAAGGGAGTTTCCTTTTTTCCTTTAGGAACTTCACCAGATAAGAGTCATTAAATCACCTAATAATAATCACACACATTATAAGTTCATCTATTCCATCCTCGAATCTATCTAACTTGAGAAATTTGGACAATCCACCCATTTTTACAGCTATCCAGGACTGTATGCAACAAGCTTAATAATGCATTCTGAAATGTAAAATAGTGTCTGTTAATGGGTAATGATTTCTTCTCTGTTGGATTTAGTTCCAATCCTTACTGTGGCAGAATCACAGAATCATATGACGTTAAGATTGAGGGATGTGTTAGTAATCTCCCTGGATAATTCCTACTTTTTAAAGATGAGAAAACAGAAGTATAGAATTAAATTGGATGAAGTTGGATGACTACGTGAAACAGTCAAGATTATACCAGTGCTATTAACTGGTTAGCTTTGTTTGATGTTATTCCCCTGGGAAAGCTCTTGTACTCCTACGTCCACATGCAACTCAGAAATTGGGCCCTGTGGCTAAGTCCTGGCTTACAGCCGCTCCAGGCATAATTCTAAAAAGCATATTAGAACTAGAACATTATAAAGAGAAGATGAGGGGAGGAAAACACCTAGCAGGCAGTATGCTGGCAATGAGATGAACAGCCATCAGCCTTGAGGTGATTAAAGCACCAATTGTAAAATGCACAGTAAATATTTGTTCCCAGGAATAAAACTTTAAATTGGATGTTAAATATGGCATAGATACGAGTAAAATAAATTAACAGACAACTGAAATGTCAGCTTGCCTGGAGTGCCCTCCTCAGAACTCGCCCTGTGAGTCCCCTCTGGGAATGACCACAGCCACGTGGCACTGCTTTTCTGTTCGTCGCAATTATGTCTCTACCTCTCCCCATCTCCCACGGCCCCAGCTCTCAGCTCGGTGAGGACGCTGCTTGTCCTAGTCACCTTCTCCCTCCACCTTGAACAGTACCTGGCCGAGGGTTAATAAATGTACTGTGGATTTATATTGTGTCAACTTCACTAAGCTGACAAGACTTCGTTTCTCAGCTCCAGGTTAGTGTTCCCCACAAGAGGCAATCGTATGAGATGTTGAATCGGTCTCTATGCTCAGAACGTCTGTGTCAACTGCCAGACGCCACTGCAAGCCTGGCGCTCTGGTCTCATCTGCTGCCCTGCAGGATGGTGGGCAGCGGCAGTGTGCCCACAGCTTCTCCAGCTCCTGCGCACCTCCTCCTGGCTTGGAGGAAGTGAGAGACCAATTCACAAGGTGACTTTTGACCATCCTCCAGTGCTCCAGTCCTTCCTCCCAGGTTCTAGCTTCCCCTGCGTCTCCTCCTGACATGCAGCTTTTCCTTCTCAACTCCATGGACTCTAGACTGCAGCAGCAGACCCAGAAGCAACAGCCTCAAATACATTATTCAATCAGCTCACACAGCTGCTCTAGCGATTTTGCTTCCTGGATCAATTGAACCCAGACAGATACAGAAGTTGGTTCTGGAAGTGGACCAATGAGAACCTTCAGGAGGATTTCTCTGTATTGGTTTTCAGTTACCTGCAGTTGATTCTGTAATAGGACTAAATTTAAAGTATTAGAAACCCTATTTCCAGTAGTTAAGGATGCTGGTAGTCATAGCCTGCAGGGAAAAGAGTATTCCTTAAGAGACACCTGTGCCCACCTTCCAAGGTGAAAACAATGTCATTGCATCCTCTCCAACCACTGAAATAAAAAGCAAAATAATACCAACCATACAATGGGATGCACGTACGAAACCAACCCATTTCCTGAGTGACTCAAAAAGCTGTCAGTGTTGACTGGAGCCCAGAAGACTGCTCAGTCACCTGATCCAATGGCTACAATCTAAACATGTCTCCCCTAAATGTATGTGTTGATACTTAACCACCAGTGTGATAGTATTGAGAGGCGGGGCCTTCAGGAAGTGATTAAATCATGAGGGTAGAGCCCTCATAGGTAGAATTAGTGCCCTTAAGGTACCAGGGAGCTGTCTTTCCCTCCACCACGTGAGAACTCAGCATTCATCTGCTCCAGAAGACACAGCAAGAAGGCACCATCCTGGAAGCAGACAGCGACGCTCACCAGACTCCGAATCGGGCAGTTCCTTGATCTTGGGCTTCCCAGCCTCCCGAATTGTGAGAAACACATTTCTCTTATTTACATCTTACCAGTCTGTATTGTTATAGCAGCAGGAACAGACTAAGACACCAATGGTGCTTGAATTGTTTATATGGGTGTCCCTTGGTATCAGCAGGGACTGGTTCCAGGCTCCCCACAGACACCCAAATCCATGGATGCTTTTATTAGTCCATTCTCACACGGCTGATAAAGACATACTCAAATCTGGGCAATTACAAAAGAAAGAGGTTTAATGGACTTACAGTTCCACCTGGCTGGGAAAGCCTCACAATCATGGCAGAAGGCAAGGAGGAGCAACTCACATCTTATGTGGATGGCAGCAGGCAAAGAAAGCAAGAGGTTGTGTAGGGGAGCTCCCCCTTATAGAACCATCGGATCTTGTGAGATTTATTCAGTCTCTTGAGAACAGCATGGGAAGGACCTGCCCCCATGATTTAATTACCTCCCGCCAGGTCCCCTCACAACACATGGGAATTCAAAATGAGACTTGGGTGGGGACACAGCCAAATGATATGCTCAAGTCCCACAGCTGGCCCTGCAGAACCTGTGAATATGTGAATTTGGCCCTCGATATCTTTGAGTTGCACATTCCTCAAATATCGTATTTTCAATCCATAATTGCTTGAATCCACAGATGTGGAAGCCATGGATATGGAGGGGCCACTGCAGTAGATAGGAAGGCTTTAAGGAGGCTGTAGCAGGCACATTCAGATGACTTATATCACAAACTCAGCAAATCTGTGCTATCCTCTGCTGATAACGATTCCCCTTTAAGAAACTATTTTTTACTTCCTACTTGGCGTTAGTAGAGTCTGAATGCTTGAACATGGACCACCAAGTGACCATGTGATCTGAAAGCTCTCTTAAGGACCAGGTGCTGTGTGACCTACCAAATCATAAAGTTCCCCATCACAGCATCAAACAGAAGCTGTACATCCAATACCTGGCTCCGGCAGCTCCTGGAGGCACAGGGAAGATGCCTGAGCAAGTGGCTCAGAGGCCCATGGCCCACATTTCCACCACCCTGTTTCCATCCCTCAGCATGCTCCTATGGCCTCATGGGGACATGTCCCCGATGAGCCGAATAAGAAAGAATAAACCTTCTTGCCTGATTTCCATTTGGTTTTTCATGACCTACTGACACTACCTGAAATTGGACGGTTGCAGCGCTACAGACCCAATCCAATATGGCCCTGAAAAAACAAGGATGGAGGAAGACCCTCCCAGGAAACAGAACTTTGAGCAGTGCTTCAAAAAGAACTTCAAACTGGTTGTTCATTTTTCCTGGAAGGAGAGAGCCACGGGTTCAGATCTGCATCGATCAAGGGGCAGTGGCTAGATCAGGGGTCCCCAACCTGATGGGGGACAGTGGCTTAATGTTCAGCTGGATTCGTGGGCGGTGGCTAATGGTCAGCTTGATCAGGCTGGGGATGCCCGATCCAGCTGACCGTTAGCCACAGACCGGGTCTGTGACCTGTCAGGAGCCAGGCTGCACAGCAGGAGGTGAGTGGCACATGAGCAAGCATTACCACCTACGCTCCCCCTCCTGTCAGATCAGGCGGCATTACATTCTCATAGGAGCGTGAACCCTATGTGAACCCCACATGTGAGGGATCTAGGCTGCATCCTCCTTATGAGAATCTAACTAGGGCCTGATGATTTGAGGTGGGACAGTTTCATCCTGAAACCATTCCCCCACCCTGTCCTGTGGAAAACTTGTCTTCCATGAAACCAGTCTTTGGTGCCATTGAGGACCATTGAGCTAGACAGGCAAGGACTTGGAAGAAACATAATTAGAAAAATGGTTACAGGGCTCTGGAGAAGGCATAGGCACACAGACCTCTCAGAATGGACACTCAGTGTGACGATATCTGTATCTTGATGATACAACCTGTGGATATCAGTTATCTGTCCTCGGCCACCAGTCCTTGACCAATGGGCTCACAAAGTTGTCACGGCAGCAAGGATAGAAGTTATTCATGAGCTCAGCAACGGATTACTCCTCATGAAAACTGATGCAGATATAGCCACTGCTGTGTGTCCAGCCTGCAAAAACTGAAGATCAACACCAACAGAGCACCATTCCCTAGGGGAATCAGCCAGATGCTGCTGGTAGCTGGATTACACACTACTCCCATCATCGAAAGAAGCAGTGGTTTGTTCTGACTGGAAGAGAAGCATACTCTGAATATACATTTGCCTTTTATACCTTTACAAGCCCTTAAATCTTCCTAACATCCATAGACTTACAGGATGCCTTATACATTATTATGATATTCCTCATGGCATTGCTTCTGACTAAGGAATTCATCTGACAGCAAATGAAGTATAGCAATGGCGCCACGTCCTTGGAATTCACTGCACTTAACAGGTTTCCCATCTCAAAACAGCTGACCTGACAGATTGGTAGAACGGTCTTTGAAGGTTCAGTTTTGGCACCAGGTGGGTGAGCCTAGGGTACAGACCCTTAACGTGTGGTGCCTGCTCTAAATCAGTGGTTAATGTAGAGTGTTGTTCATCCCATGGCCAGGATTCCTGGATCAGAAAATCACAGGTGGAAATGGCAGCTCATCTTCTCAAATTACCCTGGTGATACCCTACCAAAATGTTTGCTTCCTTTCCCTGAAACTTCAGGTTCTGCTGGTCTAAAGTCTTAGTTCCCAGGGGAGCAATGCTTCCACCAGGAGACACTCCATTGGTTTCATTAAACTGGAAATTGAGGCTGGACACAGATCCTGGCACTTTGGGAGGCTGAAGTGAGTGAATCGCTTGAGCCCAGGAGTTCAAGACCTGCCTGAGCAACATGGTGAAGCCCATCTCTAGAAAACATGAATAAATTAGCCAGGCATGAAGGTGCACATCTGCATTCTGTTACTCAGGAGGCTGAGGTGGGAGAATCACTTGAGTCCAAGAGTTCAAGGCTGCAGGGAGCCGTGATGGCACCACTTCCCTCCAGCCTGGGAGACAGAGTGATATCCTATCTCAAAAAGAAAAAAAGAAAAGAAAACCAAAGAACTGGAGGGAGACTACCACCTACTATTTTGGGCTCCTCATTTTAGTGAATCAATAGACGAAGGGGGTTACTTTGCTTAATATGTTTAGTCCTGGTTATCAAGGGAAAACTGGGTTATCACTACACAATAAGAGCAAAGAAGTATAGGTCTGGCATGCAGGAAATCCCTAGAGTGTCTCAGTACTCGCATGCCCTGGGATTGAAGGCAATGGAAAACTAAAATAACCCAATACAAGCGGGAATGCCAGTGTCCCAGAGGTTAGGAATGAAGGCTTCAGCCACTAGAACATTGAAACAGCCAGAGGGCAGAGGGGGCAGGGAGGGAACAGTAGTTGCAAACACCCACTACGGCCACCCGGCCAACTGCAGAAATGAGGGCTAAAATAATTATGAGTATTTCCTGCTTGCTTTATCATAAATGATTTGTGAATATAGTAATAACTTTTTGTCTGTTTCCCTCTGCTACTCCCCTACCATCTCATATAAGATGTGTTAGTGGTGAACCTTGAATCTCAGAATTTAAGTTATAGGATTTAAAGACCTATAGGTTGGGCACAGTGGCTCACACCTATAATCCCAACACTTTGGGAGGCTG
Organism: Ateles fusciceps; assembly: GCA_036589455.1. Taxonomy (NCBI): domain Eukaryota; kingdom Metazoa; phylum Chordata; class Mammalia; order Primates; family Atelidae; genus Ateles; species Ateles fusciceps. Next base: position 754,080 of record JAZHEH010001578.1, read on the forward strand.
AGGCGGGTGGATCACCTGATGTCTGGAGTTAAAGCCCAGCCTGACCAACATGGAGAAGCCCCGTCTCTACTAAAAATACCAAATTAGCCAGGTGTGGTGGCTCATGCCTGTAATCCCAGCTACTTGGGAGGCTGAGGCAGAAGAATTGCTCGAACCAGGGAGGTGGAGGTTGCAGTGAGCAGAGATCGTGCCATTGTACTCCAGCCTGGGCAACAAGAGTGAAAACTCTAGCTCAAAAAAAAAAAACAAAAAACAAAAAACTTATAAATGCAAAATATTGCACTCTATCTTAAAAATAAAAATAGAGTTACCCATCAGAACCATAACTCTACACCAAGAATACTAAATAACAAAAAGAATTGATTCTGCCTCTGGGAATGTTATATTTAAATCACAATGCACTTTAAGTATGCGGCAAGTCATTTAGTCCTTATAATATTAGTATTATCCCAAATTAACAAGGGAGGGAACTAAACAAATTAGGTCACGTGCCCTACTTCACACCAATGGGATGGCAGAGCCAGGGTTTTACTCCAGGCATCCTGTTCCAGAGGCCATGTGCTTCAGAGGGAACATATCCCAAAAAATATGACCTATAATAGCACTGATCTTCCACAGATAAGCTTCATCCATAAAGATATATATATTATATATATGTAAAACAATTTTTTAAAAACGTACTTGGTAAAAGACTATATGATACCTACACAGACATAACACAAATGAGAATAGCTGAAAGTACTCCAAACTCAGAGGGAACAATTAAAGGAGCTAAAAAGATAAGTAAGCAATAAAAGGAAAAAATAGAATGAAAACTAACTGGCAAACAAAATCTTAAAAGTAAAAATTGCAATTTAAACCACGTCTTAAAATAAAAATGAATGAAGCAGAATTTTCTCTTGAAACAAAATCGTGTCCTAAGCTCCTTACTCTATAGATGGACATAGGAGGCAACCAACAAATATTTAAAAAAAGAAAAAGGGAATGAATGCAGGAAGGATGAAAGCACATTATCCCTTTGAGGACCATAGGTGTTTTATATTCCTAAACGTGTTTGGAAAATCATCAAAGAAGAAATACTAATTATTAATCATACATTTTTATAATCCACCACTTAATAACTATGTGAGAAAACAAATAAAAATGTAAGTTAGCAGGCTAGTTCTCCAGCAGGTGTTTCTTCAAAAGACACGATGCCAGTGTGTTGCTCTCTCATAGTTATGCTGTGTCTCTATCACTGATCAGTTTCTTTGAAATTCCCTCACTGATTCTGTCTCAGTCTGCTGCTATTTCACATGTGAACTAGTTTTCACATCCCCCTGGTTATTATGCTGTTCTCTCATCCTAAGATAACAACTTTAAAAAATTCTTATGGTTGCTTTAAGCTCCAGCTACCATCTACCAACCAACTTTTGCATTTCTCTTGAAAACGTTTTCTGCTATATAAATATGCTCCTATTTTCATACCTTTGTACTCCACGTCTTATCTTTGTTTGAAAAAGAGAAGAACACACATTTCTAAAGTGCCTTGATAGAAAGTAATCTCTTTGAAAGTAGGAGCCACGTTTGACCCAAGCTTAACATAGACCTTGGATTTTGACAAACCCTCAAAAATTTACCAACCATTTACATTCTGCCTTATACAGTAGGAATGCAGGAAGCATTTGCCCAAATAAATATTCAATTCAATAAGCACCAGAACTACTCAGTATCAAAGCAAGTGAGCACGCTTTTAAATCACAAGCTTAACAACTCAATTTCACCTCCATTAACCTGAATAATATTCAGCACCATGTAGATGCATTTCATTTCTTGTCTATTCTTCTGAGACCGATTCCTTCAATGTGATTGCCAAAAGTGTACAGCTCTGTAGAAAGACAAGTATCTGAGCACTTCATCCAGAAAAATCGAAAAGTTTATTTCTTATCTGCAGCACTATTTAACACTAAAAATCACTGAGATGTCACATACAGCCCTCAGGTCTCTGGTCAAGTTGATTATTTGAGAGGGGCAGAAATGAGGCTGCTGATTAAGGCACTATCTTCATGAAGAGCAGAGAGGGCACCAATGATACTGGCAGAGTTCTGTGCATGCATAATCGCTTCTTTAACAATCCACTAATTGCCTCTTTGGTACTGGAAAATTCTAAAAAAGTATGTGAATTTCCTTTTTAGAAAAAATGGTATTTCTGTCAGCGAGGCAACTTACAAATACTTAGGAAAAAAGGGAAAACTCAAGGCACCTTGTAAGGATGCTGCCATTCACTTCAGTTACTCTGGTTATTCTTTTTAAACGGTGCTAATGAAGAACAGGCAGAATGAGCTCCAAAGACTCTGTGAAGATTTAAAGTGACTTCCAAGGCATGATACTTTTCAATGAAGATATTTTTAAAACAAAACCATCAAATGGCAGTAAATACTAATAACAGGAGGTTTAATCTTGGACTATTTTGTCCTTGGTTAACTTCCGAAATCGCCAAGAGAAAAATGATGCTGAAAGCCAGCAAAAGTAAGCTCTATCTTATCTGTGATTAATTTATTCCTGCCAGAAACACTTTTCTATGAAATGAATAGCTGGAGGAACCAAAGACCAGACCCAAATTCAATCATGTGTTTGAGAGTCTGAAACTAAATCATAAGGTTTACGGGGGATTCTGGGAATTACTTTGACACATTTGTAAAAACTTAGGATTCCATAACAATGTACTATACAAACCAGGATAAAAAGTCATAGAAATCTGAACAACAGCTAAGCATACAAGGGGGAAAAAATCAATAAAATGTCTCTAAAAGTAAAAAATGGCCTTGAATCAATAATTTCAAATATTGTGGAAAGCTACAGGAGGGGAGCTGCAGCAGAGCCAACAAGAAATCTCTCAGACTGGAGATGGCATGGAGCATGGGCTTAGCTCGTAATCATGTTCCAAATCTCTACAGTACAAGTTACGTCCTAAGTTTCCGAATGGCAGTATGCTTGCCCAGGAAAGCTACTGCAGCGTCTAGAGCTGATTCACTTAAAGTTAGAGAACAGCTGAATATTGAAATAATCAGTCTTTAAATCTCAAGCTTACTTGCTGCAGAGAGATGATGGTTATTACAAAAGGGAAAACTCAGACAATGAAGATTTTGTGTATTTTGCATAATGTCACAAATGGGAATTTGATTCTAAACCATTTCTGGCTGGTTTCACTTTCTTCCTGTTCATATTGTCTACTTGTTTATTGTTTTTTTTTAAACATATACTTAAAAATAAATGAACATTTAAAAAATAAAAATAACCTAAAAGAATGAATCATCAGATGCATACTAGTAATAACATCATAATACTATTATTTGTACCTCGAAATGATGGGTAGATGGGTAGGTAGGTGAATGGATGGATGAATGGATGGATGGATGGGTGGATGGATGGGTGGATGGATGGATGGGTAGATGGATGGGTAGATGGATGGGTAGATGGATGGGTAGATGGATGGGTAGATGGATAGACGATGGGTGAATAGATGGATGGGTAGATGGATGGATGGGTGGAGAGATGGGTGGATAGATGGATGGATGGATGGAAGGATGGATAAATAGATGAATAGACGAGTGAACAGATGGATATAGATGGATGGGTAGATGGATAGGTGGATAGAGGAGTGATGGGTAGGTGGATAGATGGATGGGTGGGTGGGTAGATGGATGGATGGGTGGATGGAGGAATGATGGGTAGGTGGATAGATGGATGGGTAGGTGGGTAGATGGATGGGTGGATGAATGGGTGGGTAAGATCGGTAGGTAGGTGGACTGATGGGCAGAATCTAAGTTTATCCTTCTAGTATCCCTATAAGATAAGTGGCATCTTAAAACAGCCCTGGTACATTCAAGATTTGAACCAGATCTCTGAGGCCCAAAGTCCAAATTCACTCCATATTCTGTGTATCCTCTCTGAGTGGTAATGCAGAATGGATAAATATAACATTCTATAGAGACCTGAATGAAACAGGTGCAAGAGAGGCTTAGCACAGGCCCAGTGTCAGCCACCCAGCCAGAGAACCATTCTGGGGAACAATTTTTTTTTTTTAACATTTACTGACAGTTAACCCTACTGTGCACGCAGATTAAATAATAATAAATTGCTTTTGACAGGTATCTTTCTAAAATGTATTATACCCCTGTCTTCTTAAGTAGAACACACCACACACGATGACAGCTCTCCTTGATGGATCAGGTGATAATTAACAAATATGTTAGTGCACTGCACTGCTTTCAGGAACAGTTAGTAGTGAGCAGGGTTATTTGCATCTTCACAATGTAAGTACAGAAGGTTGTGCTTGTTCTATTTTTCAAATCTGCTTTTAATGGGTCTATTTCAACTCATGCTGCTTGCTATTATGTGCCATTTCTTTAAATGTGTCAATCTTCCTCCTAATTTCCTGCTCATAATCTACAGGGACCTAGACACCAGCATCACAGGTTGGTGGCACTCTAAGTTAGAACAAATCCGCTGTGGGTGAGAGCCTGTCACTTTTGCTCATTTCCATTTATTGGCTGTATTCTCCTTCTGTTAGATGGACAGATAATTGAATTTTGAATAGACAAGGTAGTATTGTACTCTTGCCTGATACTTTTAAAAATAAGTTTTATTTAAGTATAATGTACATATAGAAAAGTGCACGAATCACAGGTCTTTGGTGCAATGATTTCCAACAAACAGAGCACACCCTTGTTATGTGTACCCCGAAAACAAACACCCCAACATGGTATTACTTGTTTTTTCCTTTTTAAAGTATTCTCATATGCGCCGTTTCACTAAAGTCACTGCAACATTCTTGTGAAGCTAAACAATTGGGTATCATCTGTAATTTGACATATGTGGAGAATGAAGTTTGGTATTTAGCTTCACTGATTTCTGAAATCGGAAGGTGCACAGCAAGGACCCAGTCCTAGCATTCCACTGCGGGAACCGTCCACTATGCCGTGAGTCAGTCCTAGAATTCCACTGCGGGAACCGTCCACTGTGCCGTCAAATCAGTCCTAGCGTTCCACTGAGGGAACCGTCCACTGTGCCGTCAAATCAGTCCTAGCGTTCCACTGAGGGAACCGTCCACTATGCCGTCAAGTCAGTCCTAGAATTCCACTGCGGGAACCGTCCACTGTGCCGTCAAATCAGTCCTAGAATTCCACTGCGGGAACCGTCCACTATGCCGTCAAGTCAGTCCTAGAATTCCACTGCGGGGACCGTCCACTGTGCCGTCAAATCAGTCCTAGCGTTCCACTGAGGGAACCGTCCACTGTGCCGTCAAATCAGTCCTAGCGTTCCACTGAGGGACTCGTCCACTGTGCCGTCAAGTCAGTCCTAGTGTTCCACTGCGGGAACCATCCACTATGCCGTCAAATCAGTCCTAGCGTTCCACTGAGGGAACCGTCCACTGTGCCGTCAAATCAGTCCTAGCGTTCCACTGAGGGGAACCGTCCACTATGCCGTCAAGTCAGTCCTAGAATTCCACTGCGGGAACCGTCCACTGTGCCGTCAAATCAGTCCTAGAATTCCACTGCGGGAACCGTCCACTATGCCGTCAAATCAGTCCTAGAATTCCACTGCGGGGACCGTCCACTGTGCCGTCAAGTCAGTCCTAGCGTTCCACTGAGGGGAACCGTCCACTGTGCCGTCAAATCAGTCCTAGTGTTCCACTGAGGGAACCGTCCGCTATGCCGTCAAATCAGTCCTAGTGTTCCACTGCGGGAACCGTCCACTATGCTGTCAAATTTACTCAGAAGATATGACATAGCAGATAAATTCTATCATCAAATTTTGGACAAGAGCAGAGACAATATTCTGTCAGCACCACAGACGCCAGTGGTTGTCTGCAGCCTGCATCAGCTATGGCTGTCCAGTGTCACCGGCACACAGGCTGCTAGCCATTTTTCACTTTGTCTCTGGGAAGTCAAATGTCAACACATTCCCCTGAGGGGGAGGAAGGTGGCATAAATCACTGCAATTATACCGGCTTTCCAAAGGAAAGTGAGAGCTCAAAGCTTACATGCCTTCGAATTCTCATTTCTTCCATTCTCTTCTTCCCATCATTTCATCCTTAAAGCCAACCAAATTAATTCAGCTGAAAAATCATCAAAACTTTTAATAAGCATACCGAAACTTACATTTGAATCAGCTATCCTTATCACTGTTCCAAATCAACATCCATTCTAAAAATCCTCAAATGGCTACAGCTGCACCTATAAACAAAATGTCCCTATTATAAAAGTATGGAACTTCTAAAGCTGTGTGATTAGACCTCACTAAGGGTCTCCCAGGCAGCTACAGAAATGAAGTATTTTACAGATTGTCCTCTTAAGGACACGCCTTAGCAAATAAAATACAAAGTGTGTGTAAGGAGCCCTTTTCTTTAGTTCTTCAGAAAACACAAGAAGTAAAACTGTTCAGGCATGAACACTTCTGTTTTTTATTTTATTTTACTTTATTTTTTTGAGATGGAGTTTCATTCTTATTGGCCAGGCTGGAGTGCATAGGCACAATCTTGGCTCACTGCCACCTGTGCCTCCAGGTTCAAGCAATTCTCCTGCCTCAGTCTCCCAAGTAGTTGGGATTACAGGTGCATGCCACCACACCTGCTAATTTTTTGTATTTTTAGTAGAGACGGGGTTTCTCTATGTTGGCCAGGCTGGTCTTGAACTCCTGACTCAGGTGATTCCCCCGCTTCAGCCTCCCGAAGTGCTGGGATTACAGGCATGAGCCACAGTGCCCAGCTGTGAACACTTTTTAAATGAAAGGTTCTGCAGAATTCAAACTTCCCAAGTGCTGCAGGTGTTGCCAGCGAGGAAGTAGAGTGAACTCTGGAGACCAGCTCCAGGAGACTGAACCCTGCGCACACTTCCAGTCCCTGTGAACAACGTGAAGCCTCAGTTTCTCCTCTGTAAGGTGAGTTAACAATGGCATCACACCACGAGACTGCCCTAGGATTCAGTTATCCCAGTGCTCACAATCTGTTTGGTCCAAAGAAAGCCATTTTTATTGCTAGGAAGGAATGAGCCTCTTCTTGAAGGCAGAATTCCTCCGGTTTAAGTTAATCACCTACGAAGTGAGCATTTTCAATTTACTAACTCAAACTCAATTCATATTGCTAGGTGCTTATTAACTAATTTTCAAACTGCAAACTGCTAAATCATTACAGGGGAATAAAGAAGGCAGGGGTGAGGCTCCACAAAAGGAGCTAAACAAAATTAGAGTTTTTCTCAGTTACCTGTTTAGAACAAAAATATTGATCTTGGCAGACATTTAAGTGCATGTTTTCTTTCCCACCCCTTCTCCGAAGGTGCCTCCAAATAAAAAACTAGTTTCTTCAGAGAACCGAGCATCTAATCATCACCTAGAGTCTGAACACCCGGTATCCTAAGAGCAAACCGTCCCCAGCTTCCCACCAGAACAAACCAGTTCAATTCATTGCTCAGAGGAAAAAGCAAGTTTAACTCAAGCACGGAATTATCAGTAGTTGCACATGCTACGTAAGTGCACTCTCTCCTGTCACATAGAACAGGAGAGAGTGCAACTGCGACCTGCCTCCTCTGACACAACAACTTCTGTTTTCAGTGTCCGCTTGTTTCCTCGGAGGAGTTGCCCTCTGCGGACGCAGCCTGTTCAGGGGCCTGTCTTTCCACAGCAGGCTCGTGGCTGCACGACCACTCTGAGCAGCAAAACCACAACGGCTGCTCCATCATCTTGCTAGCTTCTGTGTTTCCACATTTCAACAAAGTTAGGAAAACTAAACCACATGTCAGACCAAGCCGTGGATCCGTTCGAACGTTGCAGAGGCTGCTTGAGGAACTTTCTGCAACCTGGACCCGACGCGTCTCGATCTAGTAAACCTGAGACAGGACACCAGACCGGGGGTGTCCCCGCAGGACAGAGAGCCCGGCTCCGGCGGAGGGTCCCACCTCGTAGGGGCCGCGACTCGGGGTTACGGAAAGGCACTTTAACGGGCAGGCCGGAGAAAGAGTCGTCTCTACAGAGAAGAACGACTCCGAGACCGCGGCGTTTAGGAAGCCGCGCGAGGTGTCCGCGCCACGTCCGGAGCGCGGGTGCAGGGGAGCGGCGCGGGCCCTACCTGCGTTCCTGAGCTTCTTGTTCCGATACACAGACAGGATGACCAGGAGGTTGCCCAGGATGTCCACCACGATGGTGAAGATGAGGACGCAGGCCAGCGCGGACGCCAGCCACGAGGGCTGCGGCCGCGCTCCGTCCCCGCTGGGCACCGGCCGCGAGGCGTTGGGCAGCGCGCTGCTGTTGCCGGGCATGGTCCCCGGGCGCGTCTCGGCCGCGGGGCCACCGCCCGCCCGGCCACTTTTCAAGGCTCCGCCCGGCGCTCCCCGCGCCCACGCCCCATCCCGCGCGCTCCTCCACGCCGCGCTCCTGGACGCCCGCGTGGCGCCGGGCGGAGCGGCCAGAGAACACCTGGTGTCCGCAGCGAGCCCACCTGGACTCCCGGCCCGCGGCCCGAACCCCGCACCACGGGCCGACAGCGCCCCGGTGCGGGAAGCCGGGCCCAGCCGCCGCGCCCTGGGGGCGGTGACCCAGAGGCCTCTCCTCGTGGTGGGGGCACAGCGAGGCCACGCATTGTGTTTCTTCTCTGGGATGGGACTTTTCACCCAGCAGGGCCAGGCTGCCTGGGCTCAACTCCGACATGGGATTGGGCGAGCTCCCCAGTCACCGGGTGCCCCAGCTCCCTTATCTTCCTTATCTGCGAAATGGGAATAAAATACTATCTCACTCGTTAGCCTCATAATGAGTAAAACGTGAAGAGATCAAGGACTCTCTTCAGCTGTGTATTGCACCGTTTAACATGGTGGTAGATGTTTCCGATAATGAAATGAGATTTTCAAGGAAACATGTAAAAAGCAATATTTGCAGCTGATAAAAATGTATGTATTTTCTTAAGTACCAGTAAAAATGAGAAAGAATGCACCATCAGATGCATCTGATACCTGGCAGCAACGTAAAAGTGCTAAGGAACGGCTTAACCAGCTGTGTGCAGTGAGGAAAAACTTCATGAAAATCATGAAAGGAAATGTAAATAAACGGAGAGACCTACAGAGCTTCTAGATTCAAAGCTTGAAATTATCATTTTCTTCATATACTTTATGTCAGCCCAAGAAAAATATCCAATAACCGAAAGTTCCTCTGAAAGAGTTAGAAGAAAGTGTAAGAAAAGGATTTGAATAAGATGAATAGGAGAGAGGTATGACCTACCAGTATCAAAATATGCATTAAGAATGATAATAATTAGGCCAGGCGTGGTTGCTCATGCTTGTAATCCCAGCACGTTGGGAAGCCAAAGTGCGAGCATCTTTGAGCTCAGAAGTTTGAGGTTCAATGAGCAGTGAGTGCACCAGTGCAGTCCAGCCTGGGTGACAGAGCAAAATCTTGTGGGAAAAAAAAAAGGCACTTTGGGAGGCTGAGGCAGACGGATCAGGAGGTCAGGAGTTCGAGGTCAGCCTGACCAACATGGTGAAACCCCCGTCTGTATTAAAAATACAAAAATTAGCTGGGTATGGTGGTGCGTGCCTGTAATCCCAGCTACTCAGGAGGCTGAGGCAGGAGAATCAGTTGAACCCGGGAGGTGGAGGTTGCAGTGAGCCGAGAGTGCGCCACTGCACTCCAGCCTGGGCAACAGAGCAAGACTCTGTTTCAAACAAACAAACAAAGTAAAACAGCATTGAGTTCATCAAGAATTTGAAAAAGCGCATAAAATAACGATTTTATAAAGTTAACACTTCAGTGGGGCTGGGATACATCATGAAAACAAAAATACATTTAAAAAAATGTAGGTAAATATACAAATCACTTGAGGTGGAGAAGCACTCTCTAAGCATGAAGAAAAAAGACAGGCAGGAAATAATCCTCACCATAGAAAGAACAGGTAGCAGCTGCCACTGACAGCGCCACGGACGACACTTCTCACTCCCATCTCTGGCACCCGGATTTTACATCTGTGGTTTGTATAGTGTGTTAACAATTCCACAAAGCTCGACTCTGCTGCGACCATTTTATGGATGAGAGGTTAAGCAACGCACCAAAGTCACGCAGCTCATAATAAGTGGAGGCAGAATTTGAATTCTGGTCTCTCTGACTGCCAAGCAAGGAACCTCATTACTAAGTAACAGTGTTTCTCAGCTGTGATAGATTTGACCACAGAAATGTTAAAAGTCCTATATTCAAAAAATACCACACAAATGAAAGCTAAATAAATTGGGGAAATGATTTGTGACATGTGTAAGAGACAAAGCATTAATGATCTTCATTTTTGTCATGGTTTCAGTGAGTCCCCAGAATTGATGTGTGCAAAATTTGGTCCCCAGGGGAAGGCGGGGCCTTTAAGAGGTGATCAGGTCAAGAGGGTTATACACTCTGTCTGACTGGGTTAATTCTGCAGGCATGAGTGAGTTCTTGCTCTCCTGGGACTGGATTACTTAAGGTGAGAGTGGGTTTGTTAAAAATTACCACTTAAGTCTGGGCAATGGAGAGAGACCCTGCCTCAAAATAAAATAAAATAATCCAGCCCCAGGTATTGTGGTATTCTTTAACAGCAATGGGAAACAGACTAAGACAATTATATAAAGTACTTTTTCAAATAAACCAGGAAAAAAACAATAGAAATCTATTTAAAGGTCATAATTAGACAAAAACTAAAAATTTATATGTAACCTCTTTTAGCAAAAACATAAAAATAAAAGAAAGCATCCATTCCAGCTATCACTTTAGAAAATATTAAACATCAGTAGTACCAAGTGTGGTTTGAAACATGTGGAGATAAAGCATTCCTGTGCACCAGATATGAATGTTTTAAAATGGCACACGTGGTGCTAGTCATTTTACTAATAGAAAACAGCTGAACAAGCGTCCACATATGTCAGGACACAGGTTATTTCTCCCTTCATTGTCACAGATAAGCCTCCTGTACTTGGGGTTTTGATACACAGATTTGTGAAATCAATAGATGAAATACAAAGGCATAGATGGCTAACCCTCCCCCAAAAGGGGTGGCATACATAATGGTGGGGCGCACATAACAAAATTCATGATCTTCTTCCCTGGGGAATGAGAAAGGTGAAGCTGGGAAGCCGGGAACACTGAAAATAATGGGGAAATCCCAGAAAACAAAAACCCAGAGAGGGAATGCCCAGACTGACTGCCAGCATCCCTGAACCCAGCATTCGAGGAATAGATGCAAAGGAAGCAACTAGAGGTGAAGACCTGAACTGGGGCTGGAGATGCCACTCAAGAAAACAGTTTCAGTTCACGCCTAGCCAAGAACACTACCTACTGAGAAAGAAAAAGAATACTCAGTGGAGAAAAATAATAGCATCTAGAATACCTACAGTTTAACATTCATAATGTCCATGGTAGAATTAAAAATTTTAAAAATACAAAAACATTACCTATCATCTATCAATCATCTATTTATTAATTGAAACACATTCTTTAAGATACAATAAGATCAATGAAATCCAGTCCCTAAATGAACGAAATGTTGCAACTAACAAATCTCAACAGAGAAGTGGGAACCCTCATGAGAAAAACAGAAACAGTAAAAAAGAACCAAGGGAAAAGTCTAGAACTTAAAAACATACCATTTCTGAAATTAAGTCTTTCCTCCGTGGGCTTCCTAGCCAAATGGAAACGACAGAGTAAGTATACTGAAAGACAAAGCCACAGAAATTGTCCAACATGAAAAACACAGAGAAAAGATGTGCTTGAAAATGAACAAAGCTTACAGTTCTTATAGATTATATTAGAATACTACCTGTAGAAATAAAATGGGACAGAAAAACTATTAGAAGACATTATGACTGAAATTTTCCTAAATTTTAGGAAAGACATAAATTTGTACATGTAAAATGAATCCTAAGCAGCATAAACAAAAACAAGCATACTAAGGCACACGGGAGTCAGACTGCTAAAAGCCAAACATAAAAAGCAATTAAAGTCACCTATTACGTGCTACTTAGCAATTAATCCAACTAATGGCTGACTTCTCATCAGAAACTGTGCCACTCTTCTATTACTGTCATAACGAATTACCTTAATTAAATGAATTTAGAGACTTAAAGCAACATCCGTCTATTATGTCATAGTTAAATAGACCAGAAGTCCAGGTACAAAGAGGCTCAGCTGAGCCCTCTGCTCAGAGTCTTGTGAGGACAAAACCACAAATAAGTAGAGCCGTTTCTTTCTGGAGGTTCTAGGGGTAAGTTCACCTCTGAGCTCATTCCAGTTGCTGGCAGAATCCAGTTTCATGTGGCGGTAAGGTGGCGCTTCTTGAGGTTGACTGCATTCCTTAACTCATGATCCCTTCTCTCATCTTCAAAGCCAACATGGTGGGCAGAGTCCCACTCACGCTGCAAATTTCTCTAACTTTATCTTCTTCTTCCTCTCCCCCTGCTCTAGCTCGAGGAATTTCTCTGTTTTAAGGGCATATGTATTTAGATCGGGCCCAACTAGATAACCCAGGCTAATTTTTCTATCTGAAGGTCCACAGCCTTAATTATATCCGAAATTCCCTTTTGCCATTGGTCTCACTCCACATCGGGCTGCTGTAACAGAGGACCACAGACTGGGTAATTTGCAAAGGAAAAAGGCATGTATTTCCCATGGTTCTGGAGGCTGGCAATCCAAGGTCAAGGGCTGTACCTCGTGAAAGACTTCTTGTGTTATCCCACGGTGGAAGGCAGAAGGCAAGAGAGTAGACGTGAGACAGGAAGAGAACCACACTCGCTGCTGTAACAAACCTGCTCTCCTGTGACCAAACCCACTCCCTCCATAATGACATTAATCCATAAATGAGGGCAGGGCCCTCACGGCCTAATCACCTCCTAAAGTCTCACCTTTCAGTGTCGTTGCATTGGGGATTCAGTTTCCTACAGATAAACTTTTGGAGACACTTTCAAACCATTGCACCCTGTGATATGATCTTTCCGCAGGGTTGAGTGCTAGAGCACGGACATATATGCTGAATCATAACTCTTACTGACAGAAATCATGAGGACACAAGACAGTTGGAACACCATCTTTTGTTCTGAGACAGAGTCTCTCTCTGTCACCCAGGCTGGAGTGCAGTGGCACGATCTCGGCTCACTGCAACCTCCACCTCCCGGGTTCAAGCGATTCTCTGGCCTCAGTCTTCCAAGTAGCTGGGACTACAGGCAGGTGCCATCACCACGCCCAGCTATTTTTTGTATTTTTAGTATCCAGCCCAGGTGATAAGAGTGAGATCCTGTCTCAAAAGTAAAAAGAAAATAAAAATTAAACAAAATTTAAAAGCCAAGAAAGAGGAGGAACAAAAGAACAAAAATATGGTTAAATGACAGACCTAAACTCAACTCTATCAATAATTACTTTAATCATTAATGAGCAAAACACTCCAAAGACAAAAGAACAAGACCCCAAAATAGCTCATCTCTAGAGATGAACTTTAGCTATAAAGACAACGGTAAATTGAATGTAAATGGACAGAAAAAGATTACATTAGTCCGTTCTCACACTGCTATAAAGAAATACCAGAGACTGGGTAATTTATGAGAAGAGAGGTTGAATTGGCTCATGGTTTCCAAGGCTACACAGGAAGTGTGGCTGCATCTGCTCTACTTCTGGGGAAGTCTTGGGAGACTTACAATCATGGTGGAAGGTGAAGGGAAGCAGGACTATCTTACATGGCCGGAGCAGGAGACAGAGACAGTGGGGGAGGTGCTGCACACTTCTAAACAACCAGATCTTGTGACAACAAGATAGATAAACTCTATCAAACCAGCAGAAGCCACCCTCATGATCCAATCGCCTCCCTCCAAGATCCACCTGCAACATTGGGGATTACAAATGTACGTGAAATCTGGGCAGGAACACAGATTCCAACCACATGAAAGCCACGTAAAGGAAAGAGTAAGTGCAAAAAGGCCAGAGTGGCTATGTCGATATCAGATTTAAAATCGATCTTGATGTAAAATAGATTTTAAATAAAAATGTATTACCCATCATAATGATAAAAGGTTCAATTCAACAGGAAGGAACAATCATTTTAAAAATTGTATGTACTCAATAACAAAGCTTTCAAATGCATAAAGCAAAGACGGCCAGAATATAAGGTAGAAATAGACAACTTCATAATCATAAGTGGAAATTATAACATCCCTGCCCTAGCAATGACAGAAAACTAGACAAAAAGTCAGTAGACATAGAAAATCTGAGCAATGCTATCAACAAGTGTGGCTTTTCAGTTATACATGGAATATTTACCAGGAAGAAACATATGCTGGGCTATTGAAAAAAATGCCTCAATAAAGATTTTTAAATGGACCAGGTATGTTGGTTCATGCCCGTAAGCCCAGCACTTTGGGAGGCCAATGTTAGAGGATTGCCTGAGGCCAAGAGTTTAAAAGTAAGCTGGGCAACATGATATAGTGAGACCCTGTCTTTAAAGAAAATAAAAATTAAAAATTTTCACAAACATCAGGCCAGACATGGTGGCTCATGTCTGTAATTTCAATACTTTGAGAGGCCAAGGTGGGAGGATTACTTGAGGCCAGGAGATCAGGATTAGCCTGAGCAACATAGGGAGATCCATCCCCATCTCTACAAAAAATTTAAAAATTAGCCAGGCAGTGTGTTATGAACCTATAGTCCCAGGTACTTAGGAGACTGAGGGAGGATTGCTTGAGCCCAGGAGGTTGAGGCTGTGTGAGCTAGGATTGCACCACTGCACTCCAGCCTGGCTGACAGAGTGAGAACCTGTCTGAAGAAGAGAAAAAGGAAAGAAAGAAATCATACAGAATCTAGTCTCTGACTACAGTCGAATCAAATTAGAAAAAATAAGGATATGATAACCAGAAAAATCCAGGCTATTTGGAAATTAAACAACACACTTCTAAATGAGCATAAACACAACAGAAATTAGAAAATATTTTGATAATATTTTGTTATTGAAATGATAATAATAATCATGAAATAATAATGAAAATGCCGCATGTCAAAATGTGTAGGGTGCAGTCTCTCTCTCTCTCTCCCTCTCTGGGTTTGTGCCCACAGTGTGGGCGAAGGGCTGATGCCAGCAGAACGAGCGTTAAGATGCCATGTGGACGTGGCCTTTAAAATGTGCTTTAGTAGGTACAAATCATGGAAAGTCTGTTGGATTTTTCTTGGTTTTTAAGATTGCGGTCCAAACTGTAAGACAATAGATCACATTTAACATCCCCAAAGAACGTGATATAGGAAGCGCATTACTATGTGTAATTAATTAGAGATCATTTTATGATCTCTACAAAAAAATTTAAAAATTAGCTGGGTGTGGTGGTGTGCACCTGCAGTCCTCCTAGTGACTCAGGAAGCTGAGGTGGGAGGATTGGTTGAGCATGAGTTTGAGACCACTCGGGGCAACATAGCAAGACCCCACCTTTACAAAAACTCTTTTTTAGGTGCAGGGAAAGGAATAAGGTGGTCCCAGCAGGAGAAGGAGACTCATCTGTCACTGTCTACTGGTAGACAGGGATGTGTTTTTCAGGAAAAGGTGGAAAATTAGCTCATTGATTTCTTTATAAATGGACTTGCTGCTCCTCAAAGGCATTACTGAACACAAGAGCTAAATACATCAAGACTTTTTTTTTTTTTACTGTAATCTGGGAGAAGGTGCTACAGTCGAATGTGAGGGTTGTCCATGTACTCCAATAACAAAGTGCAGTGCACACAAGCAAAAAGCCCACAGCCCAGAGCCACGGGGATTTAGACTTGTCACAAGTTAGATGAGCTTCGTCCTCCTCAGAGTCACTTTGAATATGACCCACGCGTTCATGTCCCGAGGCTCAGACCTCATCTTCAACCCCTAGTGAGGGACGCCAGTCCACAGTTTGTATCAGGCCCCAAGCTGTCTTGCATGAGCGACTTCGTATCAAGTATTTACTGGGCATTTCTGGGAAATTTCAGTAAGTCTGAATGTTAGGGACCCAGGAAGTGGGAGTGTGCGGATTAGGGGTTTTCCCACACAGAGAAGCATCTGAATTGCAATGTGTGTGTCTGCGCTGGGGAAGGAGACTCATTATCTGGAGCTCGCCACATGCAAATTCTGCACGAGCTATAAATGCCTGAACAGCGCTACCGGCGGCGTTCCCACGGAAAATCATTTCCCTGTCCGCCTCTCTGATGAGGCATTCACATTCCAAGCCCATCAACCTTGCCTCTATTATCCATGTTGACTGAAGGAGGAGTGGCTTTGCTCTATGTTCATATTTCCTTTTTGTGAAGGCATGAGAGCTTCAGCAATCCATGACAGCAGACGTTGTGTTTGTTTTTCTATCTGGAACTGCAAATTACTCACAAATATTTCAGTTGCCCCCAATTCCTGTCCCGCCTGAGGAACGCAGGACTGATGAGAATCATGCAGCTTTCATTTCCAGTTAACGTAGAGGAAATTCGTAAGCGATTAGGGAAACGTTCTGGTTCTGATTTACTCTCTGCTACTCCAAACGTGCAACTGTTATTTCAGCACTTATATATGTGAGGGCTTTTTAGGAGCTGGGAGAAAAGAAGCCGTAAACACCACAGTTCAGTTTGTATTAAACCTATTTCGTCATAGCACATCAACTCCTTGACCATAGCAAACGACTCTTTCTCAGTGAAAGGCCGTGTCTGCTACTAAGCCAGTTTTGTTCACTTTCATGTGCACAGGGCAGAGCAAAGGGCAGAGACTCAACTAATACCTCATCAATGCAACCCACAGAATAAACCGAACTGAATAAACTGAATGAAAGAACGAATGGATGAGAGCAGACGCAGAGGGAGGAAGAGTGTCGGAGCCTCAGCAGCACCAGTGCTTTGAGCCGAGATGTCGAGGAGAGTGTGATTTTGATTTTGTTAAATGAAGCTGGTGAGAGAATGAGAGGGCACAGGCAGTGCCATCGAGTCCAGGCTGGCACAGCTGTCTGCATGACAGCCAGCAAGTCAAAAGGCAGGGTACTGAGGCCCAGAAGGCGACTTCATCTGGAAGCACCAGCAAACCGGGAAGATGAGGGATTAGTGTTCTAAAGAACCATCTGGCCGGGCGCCGTGGCTCACGCCTGTAATCCCAGCACTTTGGGAGGCCAAGGCGGGCGAATCACAAGGTCAGGAGTTCGAGACCTGCCCGGCCAATATGGTGAAACCCCCATCTCTAATAAAAATACAAAAATTAGCTGGGTGTGGTGGCGCGGGCATGTAATCCCAATGACTTGAGAGGCCGAGGCAGAAGGAATTGCTTGAACCCAGGAGGCGAAGGTTGCAGTGAGCCAGGATCGCACAACTCACTGCACTCCAGAAAGGGCAACAGAGCGAGACTCCATCTAAAAAAAAAAAAAGCGGGGTGAGGGATAGGAGAAATACCTAATGTAGATGACGGGGCGATGGATACAGCAAATCACCACCATGGCACGTGTATTCCTATGTAACAAACCTACACGATCTGCGCATGTACTCCAGAACTTAAAGTATAAGAAATAAATTTTTTAAAAAAGAACCATTTGGAGTGAAGGCGAATTTTCAGGCTCCTTTTATGTTAGGGGAAGGGAGAAGAGGGAGGGAGTCGAGGTCAACAGGTGACCGATGACCACAGACATCTGGGCACTAGTGAGGGTCCGAGGGGCTTGTGAAGCCCCTTTGTCCCTGGCACCATAAATCCTTAACATAACATTGCTAGCCCTCCTTATCTCCGCAGGGGTTACTTTTGGGAAGGGACTCCTAGCAGCCTTGTTTTAATGTTAAACTGTACACTCAGTCTCTCCCATAGTGAGCTTGGCCTATGTGCAGGGATCAGCAAAAGCAGTTAGCCTAAAAGGTATCACTGCAGGGCGAGGCGGGTGAGGAGCAAAACGGAGTTGGTCACGCCCGGCCTCCTTTTCACTGTTACCCTAGGAAGTGGTGAGTTTGGCCCTGTATAACTTCATCTTAGTCCTCATAAAGAGCAGGGACAACCTGTTACCCCTTCGCTAACGGCAAACAGAATGCTTCACAGTAGATGCTCAGAAAGAAGATTTTGAATGAATGAACAGCAAGAGTCACTTGTGACCAGCACCCTGAGCCTTCATCGCACCCCACAGGGCGTCTAATCTCCAGTGTGGACGCACTGACTGGGTAGAAATTAATAAGCACCCAATGGCCAGGGCCCCTCTGGACTAGAGAATGATTCCTCAAGTGATCCGAACTAGCCAGTTAGAAAATGCAAAAGTGTGGCGTGTTCTGAAAGGGCACTTACAAAACAAACATTCTTTAATAATGCTTATTAAAAATGCATGTATTAAAATGAATGTTTAATAATATGTATTAAAATGCGTGCTTGAAGACTGGGCTGGGGTTGGGGGAAAATGGTAACAAAACTGTAAAACATTTATCGAACATCTACTTTGTGCTAAAAGCCCGGGTGGGAGGGGCTCTGCCTTTGTGCTCTTTGGCTCACTGTGCAAGGGACTGTCCGGGGTGGAGGTCTGAGGGAACTGGCTTTGAGGCCAGAGCCAGAGCTTGGAGTTTCAGTGTCAACACTGACCTCCGGTGTGACCTTCCAAAAAGTCTTATCCTCTCTGTGCCTCGATTTCCTGACCTGGGAAATGGGGATACTGAAGAGGGTTTCTGGATGGATTAAAAGAGTTAGTAATTGTAGGGTGCTTAGTATGTAATAAGCGTTCAATAGGAACACTTCTCTTAGGGCCAGGCACAGTGGCTCACGCCGGTATTCCCAGCACTTTGGAAAGCATAGGTGGGAGGATCACTTGAGGACAGGAGTTTGAGACCAGCCTCTGGAACAGAGTGAGATTGAGACCTCTGTCTCTATAAAAAAACTTTAAAAATTAGCTCGGCATGGTGGTGTGTGCCTGCAGTCCCAGCTACTCTTTGGGAGGCTGAGGTGAGAGGATTGCTTGAGGCCAAAAGTTCGAGGCTGCAGTGAGCTGTGATGGCACCACTGCACACCAGCTTGCTCAGCAGAGTGAGACCTCATCTCTCTTAAAAAAAAAAAAAGAAAAGAAAAAAGAAATACAAAAAATTAGCCGGGCATGGTGATGGGAGCCTGTAATCCCAGCTCGTTGGGAGGCTGAGGCAGGAGAATTGCTTGAATCCAGGAGATGGAGGCTGCAGTGAGCCGAGATCCCGCAATTGCACTCCAGCCTGGGTGACAGAGCCAGATTCTGTCTGAAAAGGGGTGGGGGGAGGAAAAGAGGTGGGGGAGAGAGAGAGAGAGCACGCGAGAACAGCTCTCAATGAGATTTAGTGTTGATTCCTCACAAAGCTCCTGTGAGGTATCAGTCATATTCCTTTCAGCTGCGGAAAGTGAGTTACGTAGAAGGTAAGCAGTTGGTTCAACATCTTCCAGCTAAGAAATGACTGTGGAGTTCAACAGTTCAATAGTTAATTTTGAACTTAGGTTAATTATGAACTTAGTTAATTTTGAACTTAGCAGGCCATCCCTGTGTGCCACTGGTGCCCAAAGGCCTGGGAGTTTGAAAGTGTACCCTGAGGGTCCACGGTTTTAAAAGCATCACTCTGGCCAACAGGGAGAGTGGAATGAACTTTGATCCATGAAATAAACTCAGAGACTACAGCTACCCAGGCATGGGTGTGGCCGCAGTCCAACTCAGCAGTGGACCTGGACTCGTACCAGGTGCAGCAGAGAGACTTGGCAAAGAGCGTGGTCTCAGCCACCAGACCCCCAAGTATGAGCTGCAGCTAAAGCTGAACAGAGCATGTGCAGAGACTCAACAGAGTTTGTTGTTGAGATTTTAATAAAAAGAACAGATCTCACCTTGCATTCAGTGTGAGAGGTAGCTCCAAGCACATGGTATGATCTCAGTTTTCAAGGACCTCTATGTATTTTTAAATCTTGTGAAATTCCCCACTCACTAGAAGTTAAAACTCAGCTTTTTTTTGAGACGGTGTCTCGCTCTGTCACCCAGCCTGGAGTGCAGTGGCACGATCTCAGCTCACTGCAACCTCTGTCTCCTGGTTCAAATGATTCTTCTGCCTCAGCCTCCCGAGAAGCTGGGATTACAGGTGTGTGCCACCACGCCCGGCTAATTTTTGTATTTTAAGTAGGGATGGGGTTTCACCGTATAGGCCTGGCTGGTCTCGACTTACTGACCTTGCGATCCACCCACCTCAGCCTCCCAAAGTCCTGGGATTACAGGCGTGAGCCACCACGCCCGGCCAAAACTCAGCATTTTTAAGAAATTATTATTAACAACAACTTCTATTTAATAAGAGCTTTTAGTTGGTGCTGGTTACAAATGACTGTTGCTGTTCATTCATTCAAAATCTTCTCCCTAGTATCTACTGTGAAGCCTCCTGTTCGCCGTTAGTGAAGAGGGGAAGAAGTTCCTGCTCTTTGATCATTCAGTTTTTTAATTAGGAGAATTGTTTTTAATAAGGCTTACGAATAAACTTTTCTTTGCCCATACTAATTTAAAGTATCTATTTATTTTGAAGTATCCTTAAGCAACCAAGAAGCCACAATGGAAAAAAGACAGGCTTTTCAATAAATGGTAAGGGCAAAGCTGGATATCCACAGGCAGAATGAAAATACACCTTTATGTTATACCATACAAAAAAATCAACTCAAAATGGATTAAGGACCTAAATGTAAGACCTGAAATCATAAAACACCTAGAAGAAAACATAAGTAGAAAGCTTCTCAAGATTGAACTTCGCAAGGATTTTTTGGATATCTCACCAAAAGCACAGGCAATAATAGAGAAAATATTTAAATAAATAGGGCTACATCAAACAGAAAAGCTTCTGCACAGCAAAGAAAATAACCAACGAAATGAGAACCTAGCTAACAGATTGGGAGAAAATATTTGTGAAACCAAATATTGGATAAGGAGTTAATATCTGAAAAATATAAGGAACTGGTACTATTCAATAGCAAAATACGAAATAACTTAATTAAAAATGGGCAAAGAACCTAAATAGACATTTCTCTAAAGAAGAAATGAAAACGGCCAATGGGTATATAAAAAGGCACTTGACATCACTAATGACAAAGGAAATGCAGATTACGACCACAGTCAGCCTTTGCTAGAAGGGCTATGATAAAAAAGACGTGATAACAAGTGTCGGCAAGGGTGTGGAGAAAACGGAACCCTAGGACGCCGTTGGTGGGACTGTAGATTGGTGCAGCCATTAAGGAAAACAGTGTGGAAGCTCCTAAAGAAATTACAATAGCACAACCACATGACCCAGCAATCCCGCTCTGCAAAATGACATCATCGCCTCATCGAAATATCTGTGTCCCTGTTTATCACAGCAGCATTCACAAGAGCCAAGATATGAAAACAACATTGACGGATGAATGGATAGAGCAACTGTGGTATGTGTACATGCTAGAATATTTTTTCAGCCTTCTAAAAGGAGATCCTGTGATTTATAATATAATGTATAATGAACCTGAGGACATTATGCTAAGCAAAATAAGGCAGACCCAGACAGAAAAATACTGCATCGTCCCTCTTATATAAAATTTAAACAAACAAACAAGTGAAATACACAGAAACAAAGAGTAGGACTGTGGCTACCTGGGACCACTCGGTGGGGGGATGGGGGTTGGGGGCGGTGGCAGGAAATGAGGAGATGGAGGCTGACGTGTAGAAAGTGTCCACTATGTAGGATGAGTAAGCCTGGGGATGTAATGTAAAGCATGAAGATACAGTTAAAAACATTGTCATTTTGGGAGGCCAAGGAGGGCGGATCACCTGTGGTCAGGAGTTTGAGACCAGCCTGGCCAACATGGTGAAACCCCGTCTCTACTAAAAATACAAAATATTAGCCAGGCATATTGGCTGGCGCCTGTAATCCCAGCTACTCAGGAGGCTGAGACAGGAGAATCAGTTGGCTCCACGAGGTGGAGGTTGAGTGAGCCCAGATTGTGCCATTGCACTCCAGCCCGGGCAACAAGAACGAAACTCCACTCAAAAAAAAAATGTTCATGTGCTTGCATTGCTATAAAGAAGCCTCAGACTTGGTGACTTACAAAGAAAAGGGGTTTAACAGGCTTACAGTTGTGCAGGCTGTACAGGGAGCATGGCAGCTTCTGCTACTTGGGAGGCCTCAGGAAGCTTCCAGCGTGGTGGAAGGTGAGCGGGGGAGCAGGCTTCTCACAAGGCTGAAGCAGGAGGAAGGGAGAGACGGGGGCAGTGCTGCACACATTTAAACAACCAGATCTTTTTTTCTCCCCCATTTTTTTATTGCATTTTAGGTTTTGGGGTACATATGAAGAACATGCAACATTGTTGCATAGGTACACACATGGCAGTGTGATTTGCTGCCTTCCTCCCCATCACCTATATCTGGCATTTCTCCCCCATGCTATCTCTCCCCAACTCCCCACCCCCCCACTGTCCCTCCCTATTTTCCCCCCCCCGACAGACCCCAGTGTGTGATGCTCCCCTCCCTGTGTCCATGTGTTCTCATTGTTCAACACCCGCCTATGAGTGAGAACAGGCGGTGTTTGATTTTCCGTTCTTGTGTCAGTTTGCTGAGAATGATGGTTTCCAGGTTCATCCATGTCCCTACAAAGGACACGAACTCATCGTTTTTGATGGCTGCATAATATTCCATGGTGTATATGTGCCACATTTTCCCTGTCCAGTCTATCATCGATGGGCATTTGGGTTGGTTCCAGGTCTTTGCTATTGTAAACTGTGCTGCAATGAACATTTGTGTGCATGTGTCCTTATAGTAGAACGATTTATAATCCTTTGGATATATACCCAGTAATGGGATTGCTGGGTCAAATGGAATTTCTATTTCCAGGTCCTTGAGGAATTGCCACACTGTCTTCCACAATGGTTGAACTAATTTACACTCCCACCAACAGTGTAAAAGTGTTCCTATTTCTCCACATCCTCTCCAGCATCTGTTAAACAACCAGATCTTGAGAGAACTCAGTCACTATACACTATCAAGGGGGGGACGGTGCTAATGTGGTCAGGAGAACTCCACCCTCATGACCCAATCACCTCCTCCCAGGCCCCACCTCCAACACTGAAGTTTACCATTTGCCGTGAGATTGGGTGGAGACACTCATCCAAACCATCATGTATGCTGAAAATTTAGCAAGAGAGTAGATTTAAGGTACTTTCACCACACACAGCAAAAAGGGTAACGATGGGAAATGGTGGTGGACAGGCTAATCTGCGTGACTGAAGTCACCATTTCACTTTGTGTTTGTGTATGTATGCAAATAAACATCACATATAGTTTAAATATGTCTAATTTTTAAAAGCATATTTTCATTTCTCTTCTTTCAAGAGAAAAATCCTCATTTAAAATAAAATATTTTAAGAACACCAATCACAAAACAAGAGCATCATTTAAAAATGTGTTTGTAACTGACACAAGAACAGAAAACCAAACACCGCATGTTCTCACTCATAAGTGGGAGTTGAACAATGAGAACAGGTGGACACAGGGAGGGGAACATCACACACCGGGGCCTGTCGGGGGTGGGGGGCTAGGGGAGGGATAGCAGGGGGTGGGGATTGGGGAGAGATAACATCAGGAGAAATACCTAATGTAGATGACGGGGAAAAAATGTGTTTGTGATCCTAATTTGCAGGCGGGCTAACATTTCGAATTTGACGAAGACATGGAAATGTGCTTCCCGGGCTGACAGGCAGGAAGGGCGACGCTCCCCTCCGGGTCCAGTACCTGTTCCTCTCCATATTCTCCCCTTATCCTGAAACTTACGTGGTGCTCATGAACATCAAAACAAGCAAAGGGATAGTCATTAGACATTCTCAGAATTTTATTTTACCCCTTGAGATAATTGGATAACGCTTGGAATTCAGGAATCTAAGCTCATATTTATCTTTTTTTGTTTTGAAAGAGTCTCACTCTGTTGCCCAGGCTGAAGGGCACAGGCGTGATCTCTGCTCACGACAACGTCCGCCTCCCAGGTTCAAGAGATTCTCCTGCCTCAGCCTCCGGAGTAGCTGGGATTACAGGCATGCACCACCACGCCTGGCTAATCTTTTGTATTTTTAGTAGAGACAGGGTTTCACGGTGTTGGCCATGATGGTCTGGATCTCCTAACCTCGTGATCTGCCCACCTCGGTTTCCCAAAGTTCTGGTGCCCACCCTATACAGCTCTTTAAAATGGAATTTCTCTGAAAAGGACACATAAAGTGACAAAAGCAGAGCACAAAATTTGATACAAGATACTGATTTTGTAAACCACATTCAGAAAATAAAATCAGATTATGCATGCAAAATAATGTTTCTGGGTGATAGGGTTATTATCCTGTATTTTTCAAAATAGTTTACTTTTTTGAACTTAAATATAAAATAAAATATAAAAATAAAAACGTGGTAATTTATTAGATGGCAGTTTTAAAATGTAGGATTGCTTGTATTCCAGATATCTTAAGAAAATGCATCTAATCATTTAGTTTCTACTTTATATGCCTGTAAATTACATGTTTTGGGAATACAGTGTGGATGTCCTTTTTTAAAAAATTAAAATATGTACAACACCACAAAGGACTTTCTTCTTGGGCAGATGATTGACAAAATGAAGAGACAGAGTGCCTGCTCCAACGATGTCTGGTGATTTGAACAGAAGAGAGCAGCAGGAATGTCATCCTGTGAGGAACCAGGAATGCCATCGTGAGGTATAAAAGGTTTTGATATGCATATACGTTGTGAAATGATGACATCATCTGTCTAATTAGCATATCCATCCCCTCCCATAATTACCTTTTTTTCCGTGGGGAAAACACTTGTGATCTACTCTTTAAGTAAATGTCAAGTATGCATTATTACTAACTGTAATCACTACGCTGTACATGAGAACCTGTCGTCTTATCCTTTAACCAACATCGCCCCATTACCACAAGAGACGAGAAAGTTCAATCTCTCATAATGGTTATATTTAGACGTTTTAGAACTCTAAACTTGAAAAAAAAATCTGCTTAATAAGAGATTTATCCCCAAATTATTAGAAGACACATGGAAGAGAGAGGTCAGGGGAGGGAGCGTCTGGCCCAGGGTAAAGGTTCAGTGAATGCCTGCTAGAAGCATGCCGGAACCAACGTGCCACAGACCTTCCCACTGAATCACCCAAGTAGAGGCACTGTCAGCAACATGCTTGGCTAAACTTGCTGCTGACTTCAGCAAGCAGACATGCACGCCTGTGATCTGCTCACATTGATTGAGCCCTGTGCAGAGTGGATGCCCTCCCTCCTTCCTGCAGCCCTGCCACCATGCCGCCAACCCCGCCCTCCCCACTCCTGTCACCTCAGTTCCCACAATATCCTTCCTTCTCCTTTAAGCAGGAGACGGTGAGACTAATTTTCCATCACCCTATCTCGAAATTCGGGACTTCAGATTGCATCTCAGTGCTGCACTTGGAGCACCCTAAAGCTGATCTGTAAGCTTGTGGCAGCTCCCGCGAGGTGGCATTTCACAGCTTGGCTTACTTGCCAAGTTTCCTTACACTCTCAGGTATCACAAGAATCGAAATGTTCAGTTTCTCCTAATCTCTGTTGATACCCTGCCTAGTATTTTGGTGTCATTTTTTTTTTAATAGCTAGCCCTGATTCCTATATGTCTGAGGATTACAGCTATTTTTTAAAATTTAATTTTAAAAATTCTGCTAGAGATGGGGTCTCACTATTGCCCAGGCTGGTTGCAAACTCCGAGCCTCAAGTGATCCTCTCACCTTGGTCTCCCGAAGTGCTGGGATTACAGGCATGAGCCACCATGCCCAGCCCTATTTTGGGTTTTAGTTACCAATTAATACCAGCATTAAAATAGGTGAAATTCTATGACAGTTCATTTGGCAACTCATATCCCTGCTTTCCTATAGCTTATTCCAGTGTTTTCAGTAAAAGGAGTAAACGGAAGCTTTTGAGTTCATGTCACCCACATTAGCAATGACGGCCTGGTGCAGCGTTCTTCCATCACTATCCTTCAGAATGAATCCCTCATATCCCAGGCTAATGCTTAGTTTCTTTGGGAAAGCGCCTTCAGACCAAGGCAGCGTCCACTCTTAATGCTTCTGGGTATTAAAAGTGGCCCCTAAAGGCTAACGTGGCTTGGGGAAGAACATTTGCTGTTTCTGGGCACCAGGAAAATCTACCTCACTTTTCAGTAGGTTGAGTAGGATGGCTCCACACACTCTATAATGAAAATGAATGCGACAAGCACAATCACTTAAATGTATTCTTTCCATCAGACGGACAGACAAAAAAACAGGCCAGGCGTGGTGGCTCACGTCTGTAATCCCAGCACTTCGGGAGGCCGAGGCAGGCGGATCATGAGGTCAGGAGTTCAAGACCAGACTGGCCAAGATGGTGAAACCCTGTCTCTACTAAAAAATACAAAAATGAGCTGGGCATGGTGGCTCATGCCTGTAATCCCAGCTACCTGGGAGGCTGAGGTAGGAGAACTGCTTGAACCGGGACCTGGGAGGCAGAGGTTGCAGTGAGCCGAGACCGCGCCACTGCCCTCCAGCCTGGGCTACAGAGCGAGACTCCATCTCGAACAGCAGCAGCAGCAACAGCAGCAATAAAACCCTAAATTTTAGAGGTAGAATTAAGAAAAATAGAAATTTAAAAGTTCAAATATTTATTAGCATTTTTTCTAATGGATATTTAACCTGTACATGGCTTAAGCAGAGCCGTAATTTCCATGGGTAGCAAATAAACATTATGACAAAGAATAAGTGGTTTTGTGGTGTGTGCGTATCTCATAGAATCCAGGAGAAACCCAGGGACATCAGAACTTGTTCCTCTTGTAATTGAAAGTTTGTAACCTTTAATCAATATCTCCCCATCTCCCCCAAGGAATTAGAGAGATTTAAATCTTTTATAATATTTATGTTTAGGTATTTTATTTCATTTTGGAGATGGAGTTTTGCTCTGGTCGCCCAGACTGGAGTTAAATGGGGTGATCTCGGCTCACTGCAACTTCCGCCTCCTAGGTTGAAGCAATTCTCCTGCCTCAGCCTCCGGAGTAGCTAGAATTACAGGCGCATGCCACCGAGCTGAGCTACTTTTTTGTATTTTTAGTAGAGACGGAGTTTCACCATGTTGGCCAAGCTGGTCTTGAACTCCTCACCTCAGGTGATCCACCCCCCCTCAGCCTCCCAGAGTGTTGGGATTACGGGCATGAGCCACTGTACCCAGACCCAAGGCATTTTAAAACCTTAAACTTTTTAAAAATGATTCTGCTAAATAAGGGAATTATCCCCTAGAAATAAAATAAAAACGAACAAATAGTGCCAGTTTGGGCAGGTAGAATTCTAAGATGGCCCCAAAGAACCCCATCCCTTCCTGGGGTACACAGTGTAACCCCCCCTCGATGGTAAATGTAAATTGTGAATGTGATGGGAATTCCCATGGCCAGGTCACTAACCAGCTGACTTTCAGTTACTCAAAAGGGAGACTGTCCTGTGTGAGCACCTGACAAAATCACTGAGCCTTTAGAAAGGGATTGGGCCCTTGCTGAGGTCAGGAGATTGGAAGCAGGTGAAGATGGCAGCTACCATGTGAAAGCGCTGAGAGGCTAGGACCTGACTCAAGAGAAACTGTCAAGAAAGTGCGAACAGCCAGCGAGAAACAGAGAGCCTCTGTCCTGCAGTTAGCAAGAAAATGAGACCAGTTCTACAACTGCAAGGACTGAATTCTGCCAGCAGCCTCCTGAGCTTGGAAGAGCCCCCAGCCTCAGAGGAAAACGCAGTCTAGCTGACGGCTTGATTCCAGCCTTGTGAGAAGCTGAGCAGAGAACCTGGTCACGCCATGCCTGGGGCTTTTGATCTACAGAATGAGAAGTAATCACTGGGGCTTATTTTAAGCCACTAAATGTATGGTCATTTGCTGTGGACCAACAGAACACAGACATCCCAACGTTCTTCCAAACACTGGACCAGTGGTTGTGAGCACATTCCAGGCTTCCAAGTTCAGATGGCGGAGTGCTACGTTCTGACCCCTTTCTTCTCAATCAAGCAAACAATAAATATTGTTTAAAGTAAATAAAACATGAATTTTAAAAAGGAAAATAAATCTGAAACAGGAAAAGGGGGGAAACGTTAAAAAGCAACTCAGTTTTCCACGCTACAGCAGATGCAGGAGGGATGTCATGCTTTAGCAAAGAAGGACTGGGCAGCAGAGCCTGGAGGCCACGGGAACAAGCCCCTTTGTTACGCAGGGAAAGGAATGAAGAATGGGATGAGTGGCAGGGATGCTGTCTGTCCGAACTGTGTTCAAGCTGTTAGAATGCAGATTCTCAGCTCTATCCTGAGCAGCCTCAGAGATAAAACAGAGAAAGAAGCAGGAAGGTTCTCATAACCCAGAGCTAGAGGACTAAGGGAATGACACATTCCCAGCCCCCTTCTCTGGCCAACTTCAAAATAAAAGCAGTATTTCCCAGGCTGGGAACAGAAGGTCCTTCCTCGGGAGAAACTGAAACGCTATAAAGACAAGACACATGGACAGAGCAAGCTGGCCCACAATGTCACAGAGAAGTCCAGGAGTTAAGGAGCACAAGCACACCCAAGGCTTTCGATCAGCTTGAGTGCCTCATGAGATGCAAATCAACAGGAGGAAAGCCCACAAGGTGAAAGGAGAGCAAGGCCTACTGAAAGGAATATTTAAAAGCAGACCTGGGGGAAAAGCAGGCAAAATGCTAGAATACTACAATTAGCAAAAATGAGATACTAGGGCGCTCTGCAACAGGAACAAACGCCGGGATAGTATGGAAAAGGGACAACCAGAACCAGACCAGACTCTTAAACACTAAAAATGACAGCAGAAATAAAACTGTCAACAGAAAGAACAGAAGATAAAAGTGGAATGAATCCCAGAAGGGGGAACAAAACAAAGATGGACAATAGGAGTTAAATCAAAAAATGAGAGGGTTCATTTAGCAAGTCAAGCAACCTCTAGTTATGTGTCTTGAAAAGAGAACTGAGATCACCTCCTTTGAGAATTAAAAAAGAGAGAACTGAGGAATCAGAGGGGAAGAAATGACCAAAGGAAAAAAACACAAGAACAGTCTCCACAATATGGGTTTCCATAGTAAAAACTGAGCAGCAATCCCCGGAAAGGCCCAGGCTGACAGATCACCAGGAAACCTCACAATGACATAGAGAAGTAGCCTGTCCCCAGAAGAATATCCCAAAAGATTTATGAGCATAATATTAGCTCACAAATAATAAACTGGGAATAGAAATGGCACTGGACTTTTCAATGTTAACATTTGAAGCTGGAAGTCAGTGGTTCAATGACTTCAAAATTCTGAATGTAATTTACCTCCAAACCAGAAATCCACACCCAATCTATCAAATATAAGAGTAGAATAGAGCTGGGCATGGTGGCTCATGCCTGTAATCCCAGTACTTTGGGAGGCCAAGGTGGGGAAATCATGAGGTCAAGAGATCGAGACCAGCCTGACCAACATGGTGAAACCCCATCTCTACCAAAAATACAAAAATCAGCCAGACGTGGTGGTGCGCACCTGTAATCCCAGCTACTCAGCAGACTGAGAGGCAGGAGAATCACTTGAACCTGGGAGGCAGAGGTTGCAGTAGGTTGAGACAGTGCCACTGTACTCCAGCCTGGGTGACAGGGCCAAATTCCATCAAAAACAAAAAACAAAACAAAACAAAAAACACTAGAATAAAGACACTTTCAGAAACATAGTCACCAAAAATTACTTCCCACGCAACTCTTTCTCAAAAAATAAAAAGGATACGCTCTATCAAACCAAGAGTCAGATCAAAGGAAAAGGATGGAGTCCATGGTAAGGGGAATATTCCAGAACAACTGTAGATGCTGAAGACAACAATAAATGGAGACTGGGTCACCAGGCTGAGAACCCCTCTGAGGAGAATGTCCAAGGGGAAAGAAAAGGAGCTGACAGATTTCGGTTTAACCATGCACGTAAGACACTGCACTTGCATGTCTTTTTCTGTGGGGCTTTTACACTCCACTCCTTACAGTAATAGCTGCTCTCTCTGCTTGGAACACTCACACCCTAGAGAACCACGTGGTATTCTTCCTCATCAACTTCAGGGTTGGACTCAAATGCTGCTTGCCACTGAGGCCTCCTGTCTTCTCAGAATGTCCCTTCCCATCGCACCCCCTTCCCCACACCTTCCCACCACAATCTCACACATTCCTTCCCCAATCCCCATTTCTCTCCTCAGCACTCACTGCTCTAAACACTTCTGAGTATTTCTCCATCATCTCTTCCTACCACCTGTCCCCACCAAATGCAAACTCTAAGATGGCAGAGGATTTTTGCCTGTCTGTTCAGGCAAAATAATATAGTATTATTGAACGAAAAATGTTTTCTGAATACATGAATTTAATAGTCTACAAGTCTAAAAAAATGAGTAAAATAAAAAGACAATTATTAAGAAAGAGTAAGCTGCTAAGTAAATGAAAATAAACATATACTACTTGGCGCAGCAGTGAATACTTTTAACAATGGAAACATTGTATATGGATTAATCCAAAAATGATACTGTAACTAATGGTAGGAAAACAAGATCAGTGGGGGTCTATTAGGTTATATGGTCTTCCTCCAATATCACAGTAGGCAATTTCTAAGTTTAGTGGCTCGAGAAAGAATAATATATACATTTGAAAATATGAAAGGAAGATTGAGAAGAACAGCTTAAAGAGTTGTAAGTGGGTACAGCAGACTGCATGGGACTGCTGTTGTAGTATACAGTTTAGCTTTCTTTGATGTTTTTAAACTATATATTTATATTATTTGATAAAAATAAAGGCTTTTACTTAAAGGGAAAACATGTTTCTCCAAAGTTCTCGGAATATTTAATTCTCTGTCATTCATATCATAGTGGCACATAGTAAGTACTCCACAAATGTGCTAGAAGTAGGGATGGATTTTAACTGTATAAAATATATAAAAAATAGCTTCTGGAGCTCACATTAGATCATTTAGCATTGTGTAAGCTGACAACAGAAAGGTATAATACTTCATATTGATACAAAACATTGACAAAGGTGAAAAACATGTAAGCATCAAAATTATAACCAATAAATTCATACTAATTAAAAATGTATAAATTTTTCTTGGTTTTGTTTAAAAATATTAGAAAGTTATACTTTTGACTTTTGCGGCTTAGTTTTGAGCCCTATCAAGTAGCTGTATACTGCCACCTGGTGGCTACCTCTGCATGTACAGCCTGACTTTGGTCAGCATAGAGAGAATTTTCACATTTATACATTGTCCGCTAAAAGCGAATACATCAATATCCACCCTTCCATTCATCCACCCTTCTATCTCAATTCAGCCACTGAATCCTGAACAGGAGCATAAGTGGAATGGAAAAGCAGGCAGTAAAGCTCAAGTATTTTATTAATAATTTATTGTCAGTAAGAAAAACTGGCTAAGGGTAGTTTTCATTAAAAACCTTTACAAGACCATTGCATCACAAATATACAGACACTGGAAAAACTGTGTCATGGTGGTTTTGGTTCTAAACATGTATGCAGAAGGTCCCCATTACACTTTCCAATAATGAAAAATGTTTATAATTCTAAATACAGCAACCCATGTAAGACATGTTCATGTGTCAGGTCTCCTCCTCATCCTATGTACAGCTAGAAATGAATGACTATACTGAAATGTACTAACGAAACGTCACACTTCAGAGTATGAAGTATGGAGAAAGACAGAGTAAAACCCTGGTTATAGGAAGAAATCAGCGTGCTACATAATGGCACTAACACCACCAAAATTCAGTTGAAACAAATGCACAAAACATCTTGGAAATCTAGTTAAACTATGAGAAATCAAATCTGTACATAAAATTTACAAAAAAAAGAGACAGGAAAATTAAAATAATCAAATCTATATAAATACATCAATCATGCTGATGAGATGAGAGACCTGACTTCTGTTTCATTATTTTAACACGGACAGATGGAAATCCCAAAAGGCGCTGGGAAATGGCACAGCCGATGAAAAACCTCACGGATGACAGCAGTTAGGACACTGGAAATGATGAGCACGTCCAGAGGTGCAGGGTCCAGCGCAGCCATGCCCATTCAGCTCACCAAAAAAAAGCTTGGAGGCACTGCTGCAAACAATGCGGGTCATTACATAATCTCAGGGTCCACTCAAGTCAGGCACTTTGGGGGGAGTTGAGAGTCAGACTTCTGTGTGCTGCTGGGAATCCAGGGGCGGGATTGTCACCTCTTCAAAGTGGCCATCGTCCCCGCTCTCATAGTCACTCATCATGACCTCGGACTCCACTTCGCAGCAGGCCGACACGTCAGAGCAGGAGGCCATGGAGGCGTACACAGACATGGGCATGCTCTCGACAGCGGGCGCCTCGAAGTGTCTTTGATACCCTGGCGGGCAAGGCGCATGGGATCTCTACAAGTACTGTTCTCACCAGTGCCTTTTGTTTGAGGTTCAGACATATCGAGGGGGATAAAAACTGGGCAAATACTGATTCAAGTTGAATCTCTGCCGGTTTCTTGATGAAGAACCCAAGCTACCCGCGGCAGGCATGTCTCTAGGAGGGTGGATGGATTCGAACTGATCGCTGAATTCCGGTGATAACGGTGGCAGCTCATCAGGTGCGGGGAAGTCTTCTGGGGGTGGAGGAAAATCACTTTCGATGTCGTAGCCTCCAGGGTAATAGTCCGTATCGATGGCGTTGGATCTGTTGAGTACAGGGGTGTCTGCTCGTCAATCACCTCATAGTTGGGGAACTCCTGTATGTCCGGCAGAGCAACACCTGGCATCCAATCTGATGTATCCCAGTGATACCCTTGGTAGAAAGAAAATAGATGTCAATGTGTTTCTCCTAAGCTTTTGTGCCGTGGAAAGAGAG
The DNA here is from genome assembly GCA_036589455.1 of Ateles fusciceps. Classification (NCBI taxonomy): domain Eukaryota; kingdom Metazoa; phylum Chordata; class Mammalia; order Primates; family Atelidae; genus Ateles; species Ateles fusciceps. Next base: position 786,952 of record JAZHEH010001578.1, read on the forward strand.
CTCAGTGTATCAAAGATGCAAATGCACTGGTGCCTTCATTCAAAGTTCACCACTTCGGAAATTCCTCGTCTTTGCTTTGAAGACATCCCCAACCCCACTCCAGATTAAAGACCCCTATGAACTAGGCTCTATTTCTAAAATGTGGACTTACAGTTTTATGTCCACAACTAGCATTCACGGAAACAAGAGGAGTCCTCAGGGAAATGGAATGCCAGCATCTAAATCATACACATTTTTCTACAAACGATTCTAACCATCCTTTTAACTCGTCTTCTGTAATGCAGGAAAGCCAAGTACTGACTTAGTCTTAGGACATCAGTGAAATATCCAACGTCACCTGATCTGCACTACTTCTCATTAAAAAAAATACTGATTAATGCAACTTAACAATTTTTTCATTTCTATTTTTTTGTAGAGACAGGGTCTGTGTTGCCCAGGCTGGTCTGAAACTTCTGGCTGCAGGCAATCTTGCCACCTCAGCCTCCCAAAGGCCATCGTGCGCAGCCAATGCAACTTTTTAAAGTAATAAAGGTAACCTTTAACATGCTAAAGTTTAGAAAATAAGCTTCCTTCACAATAATGTAGTGAGTTTAATATTAAAATTACTATTTTTCATTAGCCCCCAGACAACAAATTATCTTAATATAGGTATGTCTCAAAGCATGCCCCCAAAACAAACAAAATACAACTGAACAAGCATTACAAGATTATAACACAGCCTCTGATATACATAACGACCGATCTGTGTTACTTTCAAAAAGGATTGGGATCCTTTTAGACTATATAAAGCATCACTATTTATCTTTAAAAAAAAAACTTCCAATTTTGGAAATTTTTTTTTTCTTTCTCCTCAGGATTTAAAAAGTCCTTTGAGAGGCGGGAGAAGGTTAGGCAATCCGTGCTTAGAATGCAATGCACACACATGCAGCCACGCACTTAGTTACTGCTGCAGACACTGGGCAACCACGCGCAGTCAGTAGGCACTGGGGCAAAGCCTGACCCATTGTTTTTAGTGAATATCAATGAATAACTGGCATGCATAAGTCACCTCTTGCCTTGCTGAGGTCAGGAGCAGCCAAAGATTCTTTTGGTGGCAGAGTAGAAAAAAAAGAAAACATTTGTAATTAAAACAGACAGCAATAAAGGTAAGTACACAGAACAATATAAACTGCTTACAAAGGCCCAATCAGCCATACAGCACGTTCTTACGCCAGTGTCTATGAAAATTCCAAAAGGCTGAGAAATGTATGTACCACAAATAAGATGGGATATGGAAGTGGAGGAAGAAGACAGAGTAATGATGAACCAGAGATTCGGCCAGGAAAATCAAGTATTATTTTCTTTTCCTTATGTCTGATAATCAAAGCCTGAAAACATGCATTTTCTTAGGAATAAGTAAAACAAACAGGCTCCAATAAAATATAAACTGACCAGATTACATAGGTGATACTTCAAATACATCTACAGTTACATAATGCACATACTTTACAGCACACTGCAACCTTCAGAGGACATTAAATTCAGAGGAATTCACAGGCAAACTTAGATACTTAAAGACAGATCTGTAAGCTGGAAATCTCTCCAAACTATGTATTTTGAACATGATTTAATATTTACACTGTTAACCATTCCCTAAAGAGACCTCGGCTACACTTATGCCCCGTCTGTAATGACACTTGCTCTGCCAGGACCCCGTCATTTATACACAGAAGTCTTAGCAGGAAGTGCAACCCAGTGCCTGTAAACCCCACTGTCAGGACCATGAGACGCCTGCGCTGGCCCTACCTAGCCCTTCAGGTTCTCTCTATGAAATGGGGTGAAAATCCCGGAGGGTCGTTGCGGGGACTAAGCAGGATAACGCGGTCAAGCCCCGTCAGAAACTATCCGTAACTGCGAAAGTAGACATTGTGCAGAAAAAGTCACTTCAGTGATTTTTCAAACAAGGCCCTCTCTCTATGTATTCAACAGTGTTATTCAAAAGGCATGTACAAAACTAATTTGGGACAAATATTTGATTGATAGTTCACCTCTAGAAATTTCAATAATTTTAAAAGATTGTGATGGCTCTAAAAAATGAATAAACCAGCATTTAGGTAACATGTATCTACAGAATCATTTTCAAGTCCACTAAAAAAAAATGTAGCAATCCCTTTAAATGACAACAAAAAAGGATCACCAACTTTTGTTCCTTAGGCACTAGTACCAGCTTTCAGCTTTAAATTCAATGTGCACTTCTTGGATACACCAAAAAATATTTTTCAGTGAAGGAGATTGCACGAAGGAACGGTTGAAATTCTGCTTCTTTAAACTCCAACGATATTTAAAATGCTGGAAGGTCATCGGGTTAAAACTAAAAATTCACCAGACAAAATAGAGGTAAGTTTCTGATTCACCAAGTAAAGATATGGTATTTCTTAGGAAAAGCAGCGCAGGCATCATCGGTAACTGAAAGGATGGACACTGGCACCTAGCCTCTCCCCGCTTGAGAGCAAACGGGGCAAAGTGCTCTATCCTTCTTCCTCCTCAACCTCGACCGCGTCTTGTCCCAGCAAAAGGGACCCCTAGCGCTGTGATGGTGACGTCTGTGTACTCGATGGTCTATGTGAGTCAGCAGGTCTCAAGTGGGATCTCTAGACCAGTACCATCAGAGCCAGTTGCGAACTGGTGAAAAATGCAAATTCTCAAGTCCCAACCCAGTCCTGCTGCATCAGAAATGCTGGTGCTGAGAACCACCAACTGCGCTTTTAACCGTCCTCCAGATGATCTGATTCACATCACAGTCTGAAAACTACTAGCCTGTGCCTTTCCCATGTGATTCATTTCAGTGCACTAATAAAGGGTTATTTTAATTTAAAATAATTTGGGGAAGGTGGCCAATGTCCTTTTTTATAACTCTAAGCAGATAAAGCTTCCTATTAAATAATTTTCACTAAACCAAATATGAAAATTTGCTGTGACCATGCTCTACACCCTTTTCTTTGATCATACTCAGGGAAAACCCAAAAGTAAAGAGTCAGTTACAGGTTAATTATGACAGCTTTATGTTACTCAAGTCTTATTCCTGTTCATATAAAGAAGAATTTTTGTTTCAAAAAAATTTTAGGCAGTTAAAATTACTTCTGAACTTTTTTTATACTGAACCACCTAAAGATACGTTCTCAAGATCTCCTGGTTACTTCCGATCGGTGTAAATCACCATGAATGGTAAAAAGTAACAAAGACATAACATACATCGAAGTATCTTTGCAAAGCACCCAGATTACAAATACACACATCTGCATAAAATAAAAGTACTCAACCCCCGAAAAACCACAAACTGGCTTTTCTGACACTGCCACAGGTAAGGCGGCAGTGCTCTAGGACACGGCGCTTCAAGACACAGACACGAAGCATGGGCACTTACAACTGTACCTTCTGTGCTCACCGTGTCAACCACAGCGTTGACAAGGTGCACTACGGTCACTATGGAAGCTTGCAAAAAAGGCACAAAAGCAGTCAGTTAGGAACATCTTCAGTTAGAAAGCAGTGCATGAAACAGAACTGTATATCATACCATTGCTACCTCAACTTACAACTGCTGAGTGCTTAAACACGACGACATAATGGTGTGTGACCCCCTCACCGTTAGCTGTATGTCTCAGACTTTTCCAATCAAGCTATATATTTATTATTAATCAAAGGAATAATGTAAATATATTCCATTGGAATTTAGACAAGAAAATTTTTAGTTTTAAATTTTTTCACAATTACAATTATGGATCCTGCCAGGCCAAAACAATTCTTATTTTAACATCTCACAGGCAAGACTGGACATTCAAAGACTAGAGTCTTTGGTATGCCACTCTTCTGGCTGTTTAATCACTCATACATTGTCCTCAGGAAAAAGAAATTTAAGGGGAAACATATGCAATCCAAAACAAAAATGGTTTTGTCCCTGCTGTGATTGTTCTCCCTGCAAATTTCTCGTCTGTTTGCAGACAGACTAATGGCTGGTGAGCTAACATACCAGCAGAGAAGGAGACTCTGCCAGACTGTTTCCTGTGTAAATTCCCTCTTCATTTGTGTATCAGATTGTTTTAAAATAACTATGCCAAGGTAAATATGTACACATGTGGTAGGCAGAAGGCTGGCCCTCAAAAGTCCACGTCCGAATCCCAGGAGCCTGTGACTATATCACCATACATGGCAAAAGGGACTTTGTTGACGTGCTTCAGGTGAGGAAACTGAGATGAGGGATTTCCTGGATTCTCTGGGTGGGCCCAATGTCATCGTAAGTGTAATTTTTCAGCACAGAGGCTTTCCCAGTTACGGCTGGAGGGAGCTCTGCGGACAGAAGGATGGTCAGTGACAGGCAATGACGCTGTCTCTCAGACATGGGAGAAAGCAAGAGCCAGTGAATGCGGGCGGCCTCGAAAAACCAGGAAAGGAAGGAAAACAGCTTCTTCCCTCTAGCTCTGCGAGGGAATGCAGCCCTACAGGTCGCATGATTTTAGCCCTGTGAGACCCGGGGGTTGGATTCTAAGCCACAGAACTATAGGAAGACAAGTCTACACTGTCTTAGGCCACAAAGTTTGTGGTGACCTGTAACAATGTCCCCAGAAAACTAGGAATACATGCAGGAACAGACTCTCAGCAGACTTTCAGTCTATTAAATTATGGTAATGAGTAACATAAAAACACTCCTGTATATACGTTTTCTCTCTGCACTGTATTATCTGGAAGCTAGTTTTCATAACTAATTTGACCTAACTTCTTAAATGCACTTGGGAGTATTAGTAAGAAGACTGATGTCTCAACAAAAAGAACTAGAAAGAAAATGCTGATAAAATTCTGCAACGTGTTTATAAAGAGCATTTCGGGGCCAAGATACAAACTATTAGATAAACCAGAAACAGGAACCTTTTAGAATTAAGACTGATAAAAGACATAATTCTATCTTGTTGGTTTAACAAGCAAAGCTATGTCCATGTACTCCAACCCTAATAAACACAGGCATATTTTGATACCATATATAGTATGCTTGGACTCAGAAATAATAGCACATACTTATAGCTATCTTTAGTTTGAAAAAGGACTCTGCAACAGATGATGAACTATACGGACTTATGGACTATGTATGTAATGTACTGTGGACTGTATTACTCTGGATTGAATAATTATTAGTGGGTTACCTTTCCGCCAATATTTGAAATGTGTAAACATACAGCGTGTTTACATAAAAAAAAACATTATCATTAAACTTACTAATTCTGAGATTCAAAAATTTCCACTAAAAACTATATTGTGCTACTGAATATTGACAACTTTCTCTACTGGTGTGTGTTCCTCTGGCAAAGCTAGTTCTCAGTGCGATTTACCCTAGGGAACGCAGATCAACATAACTGCTAGCAAAGATCCCACTGCCAAACCTTCGTCATTAGAAATAGAATCAAACTTACTAGCAGTCTCTTAAACTGTGCTCTGTCAGTACGCTCTGATCCAAATGGGAGCTGGGGCCGCAGTGGGGTTGGGGGAGGAGACAAATAAAACCTTGTAATAACAAAGGTGCTAGTGAAACCGAACATTTCAGAACATCACATCTCTTCTTAAAAGGGCGTGTGTGTGTGTGTCTCAGAGAGAGAGTGAGTGTGTGTGTGTGTGTATGTGTTACGTGGTTAAGAAAGTTGCAAGGAGTTCTGAAAACCCCACAAAACTGGAGTAATATTTACTGTTGTGAAGAAAAGGCGATACGAGATTAGTCAATTAGAAAGAAATGATACTTCAATTAATATGAAAAGTGCTACTGAAACCAACATTTCTTTCAGATTATCACATCTCTTTTCATATGGGGGGTGTGTGTGTGTGTCAGAGAGACAGAGAGTGTGTGTATGTGTGTGTCTGTGTGCGCACGTGTGCACGCTGCATGGTTAAGAAAGTTGTGAGGATTTCTGAAAACCCCATAAAACTGGGGTAATGTTTACTGTTGTGGAAAAAAGCCACTACAAGGTTAATCAATCAGAAATGATCCTTCAATGAATATGTTCTTCTCTATTACTGACAAGTTCAAGTAGCTTTTCATTAAAGACAGTTTAGCTCTTTCCTAGCAGACATTCATGCAAGTATGTACGGTATTGTTTAAAAGGGGTCCAAGTAAAACGGAAACACTGTGAGGCTTCCTAAGGGTAGCTAGTGCGCCCACACTCTGAGATAACACAGTAACACAAGCACACACAGCACATAACACAGTCACACAAGCACACACAGCACATAACACAGTCACACAAGCACACACAGCACATAACACAGTCGCACAGGCACACACAGCACAGAACACAGTCGCACAGGCACACACAGCACAGAACACAGTCACACAAGCACACACAGCACAGAACACAGTCACACAAGCACACACAGCACAGAACACAGTCGCACAGGCACACACAGCACATCACACAGTCGCACAGGCACACACAGCACATCACACAGTCGCACAGGCACACACAGCACAGAACACAGTCACACAGGCACACACAGCACAGAACACAGTCACACAAGCACACACAGCACAGAACAGTCACACAAGCACACACAGCACAGAACACAGTCACACAGGCACACACAGCACAGAACAGTCACACAGGCACACACAGCACAGAACACAGTCACACAAGCACACACAGCACAGAACACAGTCACACAAGCACACACAGCACAGAACAGTCACACAAGCACACACAGCACAGAACACAGTCACACAAGCACACACAGCACAGAACACAGTCGCACAGGCACACACAGCACATCACACAGTCGCACAGGCACACACAGCACAGAACACTCACACAAGCACACACAGCACAGAACACAGTCACACAAGCACACACAGCACAGAACACACTCACACAAGCACACACAGCACAGAACACAGTCGCACAGGCACACACAGCACAGAACAGTCACACAAGCACACACAGCACAGAACACAGTCGCACAAGCACACACAGCACAGAACACAGTCACACAGGCACACACAGCACATCACACACTCACACAAGCACACACAGCACAGAACACAGTCGCACAGGCACACACAGCACAGAACACAGTCACACAGGCACACACAGCACAGAACAGTCACACAAGCACACACAGCACAGAACACAGTCGCACAGGCACACACAGCACAGAACACAGTCACACAAGCACACACAGCACAGAACACAGTCACACAAGCACACACAGCACAGAACACAGTCGCACAGGCACACACAGCACATCACACAGTCGCACAGGCACACACAGCACATCACACAGTCGCACAGGCACACACAGCACAGAACACAGTCACACAGGCACACACAGCACAGAACACAGTCACACAAGCACACACAGCACAGAACAGTCACACAAGCACACACAGCACAGAACACAGTCACACAGGCACACACAGCACAGAACAGTCACACAGGCACACACAGCACAGAACAGTCACACAGGCACACACAGCACAGAACACAGTCACACAAGCACACACAGCACAGAACAGTCACACAAGCACACACAGCACAGAACACAGTCACACAAGCACACACAGCACAGAACACAGTCGCACAGGCACACACAGCACATCACACAGTCGCACAGGCACACACAGCACAGAACACTCACACAAGCACACACAGCACAGAACACAGTCACACAAGCACACACAGCACAGAACACACTCACACAAGCACACACAGCACAGAACACAGTCGCACAGGCACACACAGCACAGAACAGTCACACAAGCACACACAGCACAGAACACAGTCGCACAAGCACACACAGCACAGAACACAGTCGCACAAGCACACACAGCACAGAACACAGTCACACAGGCACACACAGCACATCACACACTCACACAAGCACACACAGCACAGAACACAGTCGCACAGGCACACACAGCACAGAACACAGTCACACAAGCACACACAGCACAGAACAGTCACACAGGCACACACAGCACAGCGTTTCTGCGGCGGACTCACCATTGTCATCACACGACTCGGACTGGAAGGAACTCAGGGACTGCACTTCAGACAGGCTTTCCCGGGCACTGTACGGCTGGGAAGGCTTTTCCTCCAGAGGCTTCTTGGAAAGACAGGGATCGAGATCCACCACTTTAGCTTAAAAAAAAAAAAGAAAAGAAAAGGGTGACCAACAGTCAGTTCCATACGGGCCAAAACCGTTTTGTTCACTGCTGAATCCTGACACACGGCAGGCATTACCCAACGACAGCCTGAGATTTATTTAATAAATGACTGAAAGAAAAACCTTAAAAACTCAAACAAAGACATAAAAAAACACCCCAAACAAAAACCTACACGTCTTCGAGACTCATAGAATAGAAATTCCCCATAAGCATGCCATGCCTATGAATGTCATTAGATAAGAAAGGGTGTTAAAATTTTGTTTTAAAATAATACATACTTTTTTTTTTAAAGCATCAAATATATATGAGGCCACTAATATAAATATTTCCACCTCCCCCTGGCCATAGTTTAAAAAATCCTAACATTAAAAGGCTCCTGATTTTTTCTGACATATAAATAAGCTCAAAAAATTATAGACAAGAACCTTTAACAATTATAAAATGAAACGATCTCTCCACAAGATTAACTAAAACATGACTAGATTCAATTTCTTAATTAAAATATTTGCCACAGTGCTCAGCCAGTACTCAGGACATCCAAAAAAAGTTTCAAATCAGCACAGAGATTTCAGTCTGAGCCTATCTGTCTCTCATGAAGAGTCCACATTTTGACTGAACAGAACTTGTAACCTCACTGTTTACCTCAAGTGACCTTTTAGTGAGATGCAAAAATGCCTCTTACCGTCATAGTCAAAGTCCCAGCTGGGCTTCTGTATGGAGTCGCTGTCGGAAGGGGAGTTGGAAGGGGGTGGGGGAGGCAGGTTTGGGGCCACGCTGCACACGGCCACTGCTTTTCGATGTCCATGCACAGACTCGGGGTTAAAAGTGCTGAGTTCGGGGCGCTCTGGGATAGCAGATCCTTCGAAGGAATTTCGGTCAAGATTGTTTCTCGAGTCACTTGGAATGCTTGGAGTGTAGGAAATGGGGCGGACAGGCACCTGGGGTGGTACGTCTGAGTAAATGTTCTTATTTAGCTTGGAATCAAAATATGGTCTTTGCAAGAAAGCTGTAGTGGGTCCCAGGTGCTTGTCTTCAGGTTCGGCCTGATGCTTCTTCTTCCGACTAATCATCTTACGGCAGAGAACAAACACCACCACCAGTAAAAATATCCCTGCGATAAACACAATGATTCCAATTCCTTCTGCCAACCCAATATTCCACGGCGTGGACACGTACTGGTTGGGCGCAGCGTCCTCGCAGTGCCGTCCCCTGTACTCATGGCTGCAGTTGCAGTGATAGGAGCCGTGTGTGTTCTCACAAAGGGCCCCGTGCCGGCAGGGGTTTCCGGCGCACTCGTCAATATCACTCTGACACCTGCCGAGAAGTCAGGAATCAGGAGTGACCTGTGTAAGCGTGCCTCCGCGCACATGAGGCTTAATCCTTAGACACTGAAGACTAATCCCTCCTCGACAAGATATGTGAAAATCAAACTCAGATACAAAACAACTAAAAAATGTAACATCAACCACCACGACAAAAGACCTTTGGTGGAGAAACTAATCATGTGATAATATGCTTTCGATGTGTATTTGGGAAGGATATGGCTTCAAAGATGGCCACTTTAAAAGTATAATCATCTCATTCTTCCCACAGATATTTTCTGTCTACCAGAACCCACCCATTCTTTATTGTACCTTTAAAGTACAGAAGTAGGTTTTTTCCCAAGTATTATATATATACTATATTCATCTGCTTGATATTTCATTTTAAAGAGTGAAAAGATTACAAATTACATAAGGGGCCAATATGAGGCTTATCAAAACCTGAAGCAATGTAGTTCAAATCACTGAAGGTCTGTTGCATCTGCCAGTCAATAGGACACTATGAAAACGTACGGATCTAAATTTTGGAAGAAACCGTTTACCTTTCTCCCCTAAAACCCGAATCACACTGACAAACGGCGCCATCCAAACTGTCAAAGCATGTCCCGCCATTTTTACAGGGTTCGTCTTTGCAGTACGGACTAAGCTGACACCTGAAGAGTAAGGAAAAGCAGACACAAACCTCATGATTCTATTGCTAACAAATACGGCAGAACAGACAACATTAGCAAATGAACGTGGAGACTTTTTACATGCACCGTTACATGTTTAAAAAGAATTTTATACTACAAATAACTAGGAACGTTAAGAAGAATACACATACCTCTGACCAGTATATAATCCTCTACACTGGCAAACAAAGTCTCCGTTGCTGACGACACATGTGCCCCCATAGAGGCAAGGGTTGGAGGAACACGGATTGACGCTTATCTCACAGTAGGTCCCTATGTATAAGGCGCTGCATTTGCAGTAATAACCTAAATTGGCAAAAAGGAACACAAAAGTCCTATCACTCAATGACTCAGAGACCTGGTCTTAATTACACTGCTTTTTATCTTTAAGATTTAGTTCTCCAAGATCTGCAAAAGCTAGTAAAATTCTCACTCTCTCTGGGGAAAAGTTGGCTACATCAACAAGCTTTCCACTGCTGGTACAGCCAAAGCACAGAGAACTGAAGAGAGAACTCACTTACCTTTAGCTCATCATGATTCATCAAGATCATTAGGTCAAACATACAGAGAAGGAAAACACAGTTCTTTACTTGAGTGACCATGTACACAGACAGCACCCACTCAACATCTCAATTTATTCGTGATTCACAAGCATTTAAGGGTTAAATGAGAAAATAATGAATCTGAAAAGCACTCTGAAGACTACAAATGACCATTCAGTTTTTTTTAAATTTTTTGAGATGGAGTCCTGCTCTGCCACCCAGGCTGGAGTGCAGTGGTGCAATCTCAGCTCACTGCAGCCTCAAACTCCTGGGCTCAGGAATCCTCTCACCTCAGCCTCCCAAGCAGCTGGGACTACAGATGCGTACCACCATGACCGGCTAATTTTTCAAGTTTTTGTTGAGATGGGGGTCTCCCTATCTTGCCCAGGCTGCCTCACTCCTAGCCTCAAGCGGTTCTCCTGCCTCGGCCTCTCAAACATGTAAAGATTTAAGAAAGGAGATCACATCTGTCCAAAGCAGTACGAAGAATGTCAACTGTACTTTGTGAAGTCTGTGACAGGTAGGTAGTGTGGCAGGTCATTTCTAGCTGCCTGCCTTGGGTGCACGCCACAGCACAGTGCTTCCCCCGCCCCTCCAAAGCCGGCGTGGCTGAGGGTTTTTCTCAGGATGAAGGAATATGGTACCCTGGGCCAGGGGCTTTAGGAGCCAGGGCATGGCCACCACATTCCTTTCCTCCTGCTTCGGGGACCATCGTAGCCCAAGTCAGGAAAATGCTTCTCTCAGCCTCATCCCTAAGTGGCAACGTAAGGACAGCCTCCTTGCGAACCTGGTTTGGATGTGTGATTCTTACGAGCACAGTATAAACTGGAGCGTTTCTGTGGGGATGGCCTGGCCCATGCTATGCACACAGCATGCAAATATACTTCCCCAGGAGAACAGGAGAAAGCCAAAGCTTTGGCAATCCCCCCTTAATTACAGTATTATTTTTGCTCTATGCATTACACCAAGCTCTATTCGGCATGGCGACGGTCATTTTCCTAACTGTGCCTTATTATTGGTCAGTGGGCCTGTCAGGAGTCCAGGATGCAAAAGTCACAGGGTACCTCACTCTGCCAGGGCTTTGAGACAGACAGATATGGCAACGTTCAGGATGGATTCAGGGCCTTTAGGAAAATCAAGACTCCCAACTATCATTACCAGCAAGACTCTAGCAGGCCCTCTAGTCTGAGCCATTAGACACAGGTGATAAGAACAAAGGGCTAAGCAAGGCTAATTCTAAATTCCTCTGGCTCAATGGCCACGGAGTTCAGTTCCGAGTCACTTGTGCTGCCTCCTGCTCGGGTGCTGGGACGGCACTACAGGGACCCAGCAGCCGGAATTGTGGTGCCTGCAGCTCAGGCACCAGAACAGCACCAAGCCCGGCTCTGCTCCCGCACACGGGATGCTACTCAATTCCAACACTGACTGCAGTATCTGACGACATTGTTTGAATAAAGAGAAAAAACATTTGTTTTTCAATAGCTGGGGGAGTTTCCCCATAAATGTATACATGTGCACCATTTGAAAGATGATAGCATTACAGAGCCCACCTCCAGCAGGTGATGGATTGCAAAGGCCTCCATTCTGGCAAGGGCTGCTGGAGCACTCTTCCGTAGCCGCCAGGAAGCACCCCCGGAGACACATCCACCGACTCCTCCATGTGTGCGTAGCTTCTTGGTTTGCTGTTTAAAGGGAGCTCCTGCCCATTCAAATAAATGGAGTCCATGCAACCCCTGAAACCACTGCCCACTTGGGGACTTCTTCCATGCCTTGTTCCCTGCTGACGGATGTGGCCACCAAAAAACACATGGTTATCCAGGTTCAGGGTTTTCAGAGTCCCTGGGGCTGTGCCCGATGCAGTGTGAACCTGGTCTAGAACCAAGCGGGCATAGTTTCCATTCACCTCCAGAGACACTGCGTGCCACTGCCCGTCATTGACCTGAATGCTCTGAACGGAGACAATTCCAGGCCCACTTCCACAGTCAAACTTATACTGCAGCCTTCCGTTATGAATCTAGGACAAAAACAATTACTGTTCGCATTACTCTCATACAACCTTCAATGACAGCACTTGATTACAAATCAATAGGAGAGGTATGTTTGGGAATGGGGGGTAGAAAGATAAGGCCTTGCACTTAAGTACTACAGAGCACATATTCATTTGTCCATTGTAGGAATAATAAAAATGTATCTTTTAGGAATATCAAGTTCTAGCACCATGTACATCCACAAAGCATCATGGAAGCGAATCTTTAACATTAACTATTAACTGAATACATACAGCATCAGGTAATATCAAAAGTCAAAGCTGCATTGTGTTTTTTAAAAAAGTGGGTAAGATAACTATCACTTGAACAGGCTGGAGTGCGGTGGCGCGATCTCAGCTCACTGCAACCTCCACCTCCCCAGTTCAAACGATCCTCCTGCCTCAGCCTCCCGGGTAGGTGGAATTACAGGCGTGTGCCACCATGTCTGGCTAAGTTTTTGTATTTTTAGTAGAGATGGGGTTTCACCATGTTGGCCAGGCTGGTCTCAAACTCCTGACCTCAAGTGATCCACCCACCTCAGCCTCCCAAAGTGCTGGGATTACAGACGTGAGCCACTGTGCCCAGCCAACATTATTAATGTTAACTGTCATGTGTACCTAAATCTCTATGTCATGGCAGAGCAAAAATAACTCTTCATCCCACAAAGTCTAAAACTTGTACAGGCATCAATGAACCATTTAAATGTGGAATTCAACCATTTCACTTATTTTGACTTCTCAAATTTACAATCTGAACACAAAATGGAATTTATGTTTTTAAAGTCTTCCACTGAGATGCAACACGGTATAGAAACATACCTCCAAGATGCTGTAGTCAGTTCCTCGAGCATACATGACAACTGCATGCGTGGAATACGTTCTGAGCCTCATGGTCAGTTTCATCTCTAATTTGTTTTCATTTTCCATCAGACGGTATTTCACAAAGCTGTTTCCAGTAAATGTCATAGATGAACTCCCTGTGAATCACAAAGAGGAAAAAATAAATCAGAACCAAGTTTAAGCATATTTTTTAAAGTATAATTCCCCTGCACCCCTAGAGACTGACTTAAGATGGTAACATTTTAATATCCAGTTCTGTGGAAAAATATCTATTTGCTTAATGAAAAGCACAGCATGACTGGCTCTCCATTTGGAAAGAATAAATTTGACTAGTACATCACAGAGAAATGAATTCTAAAATAATGAAAGGTTAAATATAAAAATGTTCAGTATAAAATTATTAGAAGAAAATTTCAGAAAATAGTTATACATAACCTCAAGGTGATTTAAGAAACCTTCTCAAGCAAAATAAAACGATCCCCATTCCCCCAAAGAAGATGAAAATGTTATCAATATCCAGAGATGGCAAATAGAATTATATAAATCTAAGTAACAACTGAATTTCAAAATGACGAGACATACTTAACAAATCAAAAGATACTATCAATATAAATAACATAAAGACAGAGGAAACTGTCCTACTGTCAATGTCAATACTCCTAATACACAGATAACTCTATACATTGATACTAAGAACAATAAACCCCGACCATCAAACAGGAACACAAAGGCCACAGCATAGGCAATACTGATAGGAAATGAACAAGTAAGATGAAAACTTTCAAAGCAGCCAGAGAAATGTAAATTACAATAATAATTAGATATCATTTCACACCCATCAGGCAGATGGCGGGAATTCGTTTTATAACTGAAAATGTTCAGTGATGTCAAGAGAATGGAGAGTGACACCTTCACACATAACTGGAAGAAATAAAAATTAATACAACTTTTTGGGAAACGAAAACAGTAATATCAAAAAATTTAAAATGTCATTGATTTTTGACATAGCAAGTTCTAGTTTTATAATCCACTGTATAGAAATGAAAGCATCTGTATGTAAAGATACATGTATAAAGATTTTTTAACTGAAAGAAACATAACAGCTTGAATCTTTATACATAAGAACAATGCTGAATAAGTATAGTCATGCTAGAAAATACTCTCCAGCTATCAAAAAGAATGAGGGTCATAGGCACTGGCTGGAAATGACATGAAAGGTGCTCTTTATCATACTGCTAAGTGGAGGGGAAAGGCAAGAGGCAGAGACCTGTGTGAGATATGATCACTCTTGAGTGTCTAGGAAAATTAAACTTCTACGTATCGTGCTGTGTTGTTAGCTATATGTTTATATAATCATTGAAGGTACAGGAGGAAGAACGGCAAATATCAACAAAGTGCTGTAATAAGAGGAATGAAAAGTTACGACTGCCATTCTCTATTCATCTCCACATCTGACTTGTTACAATAAACACACTTTGCAATATTTTTAGACTCCAATAAAGAAGAAAATTATAAGAAACAATGAAACTAATTTTTTTTTTTTTTTTTTTTTTTTTTTTTGAGACAGAGTCTTGCTCTGACACCCAGGCTGGAGTGCAGTGGCACGATCTCGGCTCACTACAACCTCTGCCTCCTGGGTTCAAGCCATTCTCCTGCCCCAACCTCCCAAGTAGTTGGGATAACAGGTGAACATCACCACACCCAGCTAATTTTTTTTTTTTTTTTGGGAGAGTCTAGCTCTGTCGCCCAGGCTGGAGTGCAGTGGCGCAATCTCAGCTCATTACAACCTCCACCTCTTGGGTTCAAGCGATTCTCCTGCCTCAGCCTCCAGAGTAGCTGGGATGACAGGCGCCTGCCACCAAGCCCAGCTAATTTTTGTATTTTTAGTACAGATGGGGTTTCACCATGTTGGCCAGGCTGGTCTCAAACTCCTGACCTCGATCCACCCGCCTCAGCCTCCCAAAGTGCTGGGACTATGGGTGTGAGTCACCACGCCTGGCCAATGAATCTGATTTTTAACAATAAAAGTATGCCCCACCATTCAGCTCTCACCTGGGCACTGACCAAACCTGCCGCCAGGACAGACACAGGTGTGTTTCTCCTCCCTGGGATCAGACACACATTCAGATCCCTCAGGGCACGGATTATCTTCACAGTCATAGTGGACAGGTGGGCATTTTCCCTCTTTTCAAAGATAAGAAGGGAGAAAGGGAAAAGATAATTAACAGACATTTCAAGAAAATGGCTTTTCATGTGTAGCCACCAAAGGCTATATGAAGCAGTCAGTGACACCGGTGTTCATACGCTCGCGTGCACTACCTTTGCAGAGACACACCGCTGCTCTATGGTGGCGGGGGAGTCACAAAGCTCAGTCTGGCCGTGCTATGTGTTGACATCACACTTTCGTCCACAGACACCTTCTCATCGCAGAACTTCCACGGGCAGTCCAGTCCTGCACAGAGTTTCTGGAACACATCCAGGATCCTCACTCCAATGATTTCCTCAATATCCGTCACGGAAGAATTAATCTTGTGTAGAAGCTGTTTTGTTGACATCTGAGCACTACCTGATTTCTCTACAAAGAGTAAGACATCCAGGTGTGGGTGGGGTTCCGAGGGCTGCAAACTAACAATCTGGATGTCGTTCCTCCTCACACCTAGGACGTTCCGCAGCGCCCGCTGGAAGTTGCGCCAGTAGTCACCAACAAACTCCTCCGGAGTGAGATTGGCAAAGCGGATGGCGATGGTGTGGTTCAGCATCTCCTGTGTGACCTGCCTGATATGCACCGTGATGTCCGCCACGGTGGTGAACTTGCCATCTGTGACGCTGACATTGAGAAGGTACTGCCCTACGTCTAGCTTCTTGTGTGCTATCAGCTTGCCCCCTGTGCTGGAGACAGAGAACAGTTTGTCCATCTGAGGATCCAGACTGTAGGTGAGAGTATCATACACGTCTTGGTCTGTTGCATGGATCTTCCCAATGACACCCCCTGAGTATTCTTCTCCGAAAGCAGTGATGAAAATCTCCAGGGGCAGAATCGCAGGGGGGTAGACGCTCTCCTCAATGACCCTAATGTCAATGTATGCCAAAGATGTCAACGGAGGCTTTCCATTGTCTGCCACCTACGAGAAAAGGAAAAGAGAATCACCTTTGTCTATGGCACTGTTTATAATTTCTTTCATAAAAAATTTATATCGCTCAAGTTCCCAAAAAACGACTAACTAGTAGATACCCATTTCTCCACGAGAAACCCATCAAGGAAAAGGACAAATTTCTTTAAAGCATGTCACTAATTCACACTGAAGCCTCGCTCTGTCAAAGACTGTGACAAAATCGACCATGAGCTCCTTCAAAGCAAAGTGGGATAAACATGAAAGGGTGGTAAAAACGAGGACCGCAATTCTATGAATTTTTGTTTTTGTGTGAAATGTGAGCTGTTCAAATAGAAGAAGGTAACCATGCCAAGCAGCTCTTCTCCATGAATGTACAAACCATAAAGAAAGACTTCACACCTTAACCTGCAGTAAGTAATGATCTTTCTCCTTCCTCTTTATGGCAGCTGAAGTCAGGAGCGCTCCTTGCTGGTTAACTTCAAACGCCTTCTCATCATTTCCACTGACAATAGCAAAGAAGAAGGGTGGACCGTTATGCGAAGAATCCTTGTCTGTTACCACCAGCTGCAGTACGCTGAAGCCCACCGGCTTATTTTCCTGCACAAGATTAGAAACAGAATTAAACACAAATCCTGGAACACAACCAAATCTGTATGGTACAGAACCATGAGTTTTCAACAATATAAACTACATACAAAACAAAGCCTTACTCCTCTAAAGGAAGAGACAGAGGAGAGGTGAAGAGGGGGAGCGTGGTGGTGGGGGAGGAGGGAGAAAAGGGTGGAGCAAAAAGGGAAGAAAAAGGAGGCCAGGAAGGAAATGTGATGATAAAGGATGTGTGAGGAGGCGTGGGGACTAGGGGCAGCAGAAAGGAGGAGGAGCGGGGGGACAGGAGGAAGAGCAGAGAGGAGCAGGCATGCAAGAGAGGAAGAGGACTGAAGAAGAGGAAGAGAGGAGGCCGGGCGCGGTGGCTCACGCCTGTAATCCCAACACTTTGGGTGGCTGAGGTGGGTGGATCACCTGAGGTCAGGAGTTCAAGACCAGCCTGGCCAATGTGGTGAAACCCTGTCCCTATAAAAATGCAAAAATTAGTTGGGTATGGTGGTGCAAGCCTTTAATGGAAGCTACTGGGGAGGCTGAGGCAGGAGAATCATTTGAACTTGGGTGGGAGGTGGCAGTGAGCTGAGACAGTGCCATTGCATCCCAGCCTGGGCAACAAGAGAGAAACTCAGTCTCAAAAAAAGGAAGAGAGGAAGGAGGAGGAGTGAGGAGGAAGAATGGTGAGGAGGAGTGGCAATCAGGTGGAGGGAGGAGGAGACAGAGTAGAGACAGTGAAATGGGGGAGGAAGTGGAGTGGAGGTGGGGGGGAGGAGGTGGAGGGGGGGGAGGAGGCGAAGTGAGGAGGAGGGAGTGTGGGGAAGGGGGCGGAGTGGGGGAGGGGTGGTATGGAGGTGAGGTGAGAAGAGGTGGAGGGAGGAGGAGTGGAGATGAGGTAAAGGGGTGAGGAGTGCTGAGGAGGTGAAGGGTGGAGGAGGAGTAAGGAGAGCAGAAGTGGTGGGAGGAGAGTGAAAAGGAAGAGTTGTGGGGGAGATGGGGTAGAGGGAGAAGGAGTAGGGAGGCAGAAGAGAAAAAAGGAAGAGGAGGAGTAGGGAAGAGGTGGAGGAAGGCGGAGGAATGGGGAGAAGTGGAGGTAGGAGGTAGAGGCGGGAGATGACAGGAGGAGGAAGAGGAGGAGGAGTGAAGAGGTGAAGTGAGGAGGAGTGGGGAGGGAGAGTAGGGGCAGGGGAGGAGGAGTGGAGAAGAGGGGAGGAGGAGTGGAGGGAGGAGTGGGGGAGGAGTAGGAGTGGGGGAGGAGGAGGAGTGGGGATGAAGAAGAGAAGGAGGAGTAGAGAACAGGTGGAGGGGAGGAGGAGTGGGGAGGAGGAGTGGGAGGGAGGAAGAATAGATAGGCTGAGGGAGGAGGAGGGGTAGGGAGGAGGAGGGGAGAAGAGGTAGAGGGAGGACTGGGGAGGAGGACTGGGGGAGGAGGAGTGGGGGAGGAGGAGGAGTGGGGAAGAGAAGGAGGGGAAAGAGGTGGAGGGAGGAGGAGTGGAGAGGAGGAGTGGGGGAAGGAGTAGAGGAAAGTGGAAAGGAGGAGAGGTGGAGAAAAGGAGGGGAAGGAGGAGAGTGGGGAGGAGGAGAGGTGGAGAAAAGGTGGAGGGAGGAGGAGGGGAGAAGAGGACAGTGGGGGAGGAGGAGGGGGTGGGGAGGAGGAGTGGGGGAGGACTGGGGAAAAAGGAGGAGTGGGGGAGGAGGAGGAGTGGAGAAGAGGTGGAGGGAAGAGAAGTGGGGAGGAGGAAGAGAGGGGTGAAGAAAGTGGAGTAGAAGACGGGGTGGGAAGGAAGGATGGGGGGCTGGAGAAGAGCAGGAGGGAAGAGGAAGGTCAAGGGGGAGGAGAGCACAGAGGAAAAGCACCAGCAGCAGCAGGTCTGACTCAGCGATAAGCTCTCGAAATCCCAGAACAGTGAGAATACCTCAAAAATCAAAGCACAGAAAGAAGAGCGAGGAAAGCTTGGTTTTATCTTTAAATCACTCATCTTTTATTATTGACAGAGACTCCTTGAATTCTACTTTTCCCATTTTTCTAAAAACAAATCTTTGGATGAGAAAGAAAAGCAACAGAGGCCAATGGAAAAGCTCATTTTGAAGAACCCCAAGACCCCCTTGGCACCGGAAGCCCACCTGGATAATTACACTGTAGTTTTCCCTGGAGAAGGCTGGTGCATTGTCATTCACATCAGAAACATCGATGTTCACAGTCGTCGTGTTGACTCGGGGTGGACTGCCATTATCAGAAGCTTGAACCGTGAGCGTGTAACCTGAAATCTTTCCAGGTAAAAGACAGAATGCACGTTCATTTTCACAAGGCCGATGGACAGGGCTCTGATCAGGAGTGTCCTCCTGAGAGTCCTGAAGGTCCCAGGGAACTGCCATTATGTTCTGCGCCCTGCACGTGTGTGATTCCCCAACCTCCTACAAATGAGTGCACTGCAAGTAATACACATTTCCCAACAGCCAGAATTACCAATCATGATTAGATCCTCTGATGCCTCCCAAAAATGTACTTGTTCTGTAAGTGTTTTATCTTTAAAAACTTGCAGTTCTATTAACGGATATTAAGACACAGAAGTAATACAAATGATGAGAACAAAAAGCTGACATATCTCAACTGCTGTTGCTTCAGTAACATGGCAGCAGCCTTCTTTAGGGCCCCAAGTTTGCTCTCAGGGGAAGCAGACAGACATGAACTGCCTCCCGCACCTTAGCGCTGACTCATCTCCAAAGCCGAGGGACACTCCACGATCACCCTCCCCCCTCAATTTCACACTCGGATTATACTCAGCTGTCTAAATCCCTTAGGATTATCTAAGTCGTGACCTCTTACAAAAGAAACAAAGTCAAGTGAGATAGCTTCTTTTTCAGGGCAGTTCCCTATAAAGCTCTGTCTTCCAGAATGAGTGGTGGAAGACACCAGAAAAAGCTGGCTCCATCCCAGAGTGTTCTGCAGAATGTTAGTCCTACAAGACGCTCCAACCAAAAAGAATTCTGCTGGCACATTAGCTTGGGAAACACCACAGGCTAGCTCCTTTGGTATCTCACAATGGACAGAAGTAAATTAAAGGATCTGGGTTCTTTAGTCAAAGATACTACATTTATTCTGCCCCCACAGTGCTGCAATCCTAAGGAGGCTTCCCAAATCCTTAGAAAGTCCCTTCTCAAAATTCACACATCAAAAGAGAAGTTAAAGAATTGAGACTTTAATGAGATATCTCATCACTGTCTCCCCCAAATTCCTTAATCTTAGATATACCCGTTATTCTCAAATTTCATTCTTTATCATCACCAGTGTCCTCCTGATTCCCAAATCGAAGCCTTCTTTTGGTTCTCCTTCACATGCCTACCTCTCTGAAGCAGTTCCTGCTCAACTTCCCTTCCTGTATGTGAATCTGCATAGATGAATGGATGGATGAATGGATGGACAGATGGCTGGGTGGATAATGGATGAATCAGTAACTGTATAGATGGGTGGATGAACGAGTGGATAGATGGGTGGGTGGGTGAGTGAGTGAGCAGATGGGTAACTACACAGATGGGTAGACGGATCACTAGATGGATGGTGAGTGGGTTTATGGACAGATGGATAACAGAATAGATGGGTGGTGGATGGATGGACAGATAACTGGATAGATGGGTGAGGTGGATGGATGGGTCAGTGAACAGATGTGTGGATGGGTGAGTGAATAAACTAGATAGATGGGTGGGTGGATAAGTCAATGGATGGATGGATGGATGGATGAGTGGGTGGATGGATGACTGGATGGATGGATGGATGGATGGGTGGGTCGGTAGGTAGATGGATGGACAATTAGATGGATGGATAACTGGATAGATGGATGGATGGATGGATGGGTGGATGGATGGATGGATGACTGGATGGGTGGATGGATGGATGACTGGATGGATGGATAGATGACTGGATGGATGAATGGATGGATAGATGGCTAGATGACTGGATAGGTAGGTAGATGGATGGGTGGATGGATGGCTAACTGGACGGATGGATAGATGGGTGGGTGGATGGGTGGATGGATGAATGGATGGGTGGGTGGATGGATGGATAACTGGATGGATGGATGACTGGATGGGTGGATGGATAACTGGATGGATACATGGGTGGGTGTATGTATGTATGTATGGATGGATGGATGACTGGATGGATGGATGGATGGATGGATGGACGGATGGACAGACGGATGGGTGGGTGGGTGGGTGGATGGATGGATGGGTAGGTGGATGGATGGATGGATAACTGGATGGATGGATGACTGGATGGGTGGATGGATAGATGGATGACTGGATGGATACATGGGTGGGTGTATGTATGCATGGACGGATGGATGACTGAATGGGTGGATGGATAGATGGATGACTGGATGGGTGGATGGATAGATGGATGACTGGATGGATACATGGGTGGGTGTATGTATGCATGGATGGATGGATGACTGGATGGATGGATGGATGGATGGATGGACGGATGGACAGATGGATGGGTGGGTGGGTGGGTAGGTGGATGGATAACTGGATAAATGGGTGGGTGGGTGGATGGATGTTCAGCCTTGCTGCCTCTCCTCATTTGTTCATATTTATCTCATCCCTCATGTCACTTCTGTCATCATCTCAAAGGGCAAGTACCATATCTACATTTACGGCTTTCCAGTTTCTAAATCTGACTAAAATCTTCAAATACTGGCTAATTCTACCTGAATATGCTATTTCCCTTTAAAAGCCAGCATATTGAAAACCACATTCATTAGCCTCTCCCATCCCTTACATGTTTATACCTCATAGCTTCTCTTAAACAGTACTACCCAGTCAAAGTAAGACCAAAAAATCGGGTTGCCTCTGACACCACTGCTTTCTATATGGGGCCATATCTAAGATTTGTGGATTCTAATTTTTCCTTTGCAAATAGTTTCTTCATTTGGTTTCTGTAGACACCGAAATCCACGGATGCTCAAGGCCCTGATATAAAATGGTGTAGCATTTGCATATAACCTATGCACACCCTCCCACACACTTTAAATCATGTCTAGATTACTTATAGTACCTAATATAAATGCAGTGTCAATGGTTTTTATATTGTAGGGTTTTTTTTTTTTTGTATTTTTTATTATTGTATTGTTATTTTTTATTGTTTTACTTTGTTTTTCTAGAGGCAAGGTCTCACTATGTTGCCCAGGCTGGTCTTAAACTCCTAGGCTCAGTAAGTTTTCCCACCTAAGCCTCCCATATAGCTGAGACTATCAGAGCAGGCCACCATATCCTGCATTTTTCTCTTGTAATGCTTTTCAGTCCATGGTGGGTTGACTTCAAGGATACAGAACCTGCAGATACAGAACAGCGACTATCCTTCCTCAGTTCACAAATGCTCGCATCCTAGTGCCTGTGGCACCAGGTCCAAACCTCTGGTCCTGGTTTTCTATGTGGCCCATAACCCGCGTGTAAAATACCTTTCTATTGCATCTCACTCTACGTTCTTGGTATGATTACTGCAAGACAACTGAGTAAAGTCCCCTAAATATATTTCTTGGCTTCTATCTGTATGCCTGTGTTCATGCAGCTCCTCATAGGAAATTCCCTTCTCTCAACCTCTACAATTTTTCCAATCTCTGCTATTACTTAAAACCCAGCTTCTAGCTTTATGAAGTGTCTCAGAACAATGGAACCAATAATAATTTCTTCCTGAACACAAAGCTTTATTATCCAAACTTCATGCTAGCATGGAAGACATTTCTTACACTGACATCTTCATAGTGTAACTGCCTTTCAAGTGTTTACATTTTGCCTGTCGTTTCTTGAGAAGGTCAGTACTACTTCACAGCATGTCCAGCGGACATGAACACAAGGCATTTCTATTTATTGATGTGGTGATCTCTAAACAATGCAAATCAAACTTTTTCACTTACTGTTTCTCGATCAAGAAGTCTGGTCACTTTGACTTCTCCCCTGACGGGGTCAATTGTGAATGAGCTTCCTTGGTTGCCATCTACAATTGAGTAGTGGATGTGGCTGTTTAAAGGTCCATCAGCATCATCAGCCATAACCTAGAACATAGCACAGTCCCGTTTAGGAGACGGCTAGGGGAAGGGGCAACAAGCCTATTAAACAAAATTTCTGGTATTAATAGCTTAGCTGTTTTAACACGATTATTCACAGGAAACTCGGCAATTGGTTGGCCTAACAAAAGACACTTTCAAATCTCCAAAATATTTACAAAGTCCACTATAAAAACTAGATTGATTTTACTCAAATCTTTTGCAAAGATCCAGAAGATATATAGTTTTCATTGTAAGGAGAAAAAGTACACACCGTAATGACAGACTGCTCCAGAATGGCGTCTTCGCCGATGACTGTTGTGTAGGTGTCTTGGCTGAACACGGGGGTATTATCGTTGATGTCTGTCACATTAATGCTCACGGTGGCGACGTCACTTAGGGAAGGTGTGCCTCCGTCAGTGGCTTCTACCGTTAGGTAATATTCGTGAGAGCATTCATAATCCAGATTCTCTATGATAAACACGGCCCCTGCGGGAGAAATCAAAGTTACTTTCGGCATTCTGTAATGCCACATTTTCCTACCATGACTGAAACAGATGAACACATCTGAGTACATTTAGTTTCCACTTCTAAAGTTTACTTACCACTTATGTATATTTCCTATTTTCTTAATTCAACAATTAAAAACTTAATTTGCCCATCCCTGGATCTTTATTTATCTTAATTTTGATGATATTCTTCATATTTACATTGCTTTCACAGTCAACACTAACTACACCTGTTTATTATAAAAATGACTGCTGTATCATCCCTTCCATATCATAGCTCACTAGACTTCATTCTAGTTTAATAAACAAAATAAATACATAAAAACTCTGTGGTGTCTTTTAGTTTCATTTTCTGTCTCATATTTTGAAAATAGAGATTTATATCCTTTACTTAATTTCTAGATAACCCTTATTTATATCCTATTGTTTTTAAAGATCGCTTTTTAACAATTCTTTTAACATCTTTCCTTTCACATCATTACAGTCCTACAGAGCCCTAAAAATAATTTTATAAGATATATTATATAGACTATTTGAACGAAGCAACTTTTTACAACGTTTTAAGACTTAGGACTATTTTAGAGCACAGGTTAGCGAGACTCTGAAGCATCCACGCAGGAGGCGTCAGTAGTTTCCACGCCTCCTCAGCTTGTTGGCAGTCTTTCCCTAAGTGTGATTCAAATACTCCATCTGCTACAGATAAGCAGCAGGACAAAGAAGTCAACTTACCGCATTATCAGACGCCCACTACACAAACTAAAATCAAAGAGGTTGGAATTACTATTTCACTTGGGAAGCTCCCTTCCGTGGGTTTGATTACACAAGGACCTCTACTATCCTCCATTCTTAACATTTACTAACTTGCGATACCTTACATCTCAACTAAACTATGAGAATGTGACGCTTTAATTTTCTGTTTTAAGTTAATTTGCTTGTATTTTAATGAGCATGCCCAAAATGTATTAAGTAGAACTATAATCTGAAGTCTTCCAAACAACATTCAATCCCACTGTAAACTACTAAAAGAAAACTTGCTTCACCTTTTCAGAGCATCTACTGACCACGCAGCGTCACTAGCATAAGGCCGTGTGATAGGCAGATCTAGCGTTTTTGGTGGGATGAAGGGTTTCCTCTCAGACACACGGTAGGTTACCTGTTTTGGAATCTATGCTGAATTTCCCATGTTCATTTCCACTTATGATTGAGTAGGTGATTTCTGCATTTGCTTCAATATCCCGACTTGCTGCATACACTTGAAGAACTTCAGTTCCAACAAGAATGTCCTCAGACACCGTGGCGCCATATTCACGGTACTCAAACACAGGGGGGTTGTCATTTATGTCAAGAACTGATACGACCACTGTACTGGTGGCGGTCAGCCTCCTTGGCAAGCCTTGATCCACAGCTTTCAAAGAGAGGGTGTATACTGCCTGGAGTTCTCTGTCCAAAGGTTTTTCTAACTGAATAATTCCAGATAATTCATTAATGGAGAACTGCCCATCAGCAGAGTCAATGAGTGAGTAGGAAATCTTCCGATTTAATCCTATCAAGACAAAAAATCATGTCAAAGGGTTTTAAATTTAAAAAATTTGAACACATTATTATTATAATTTTTTTTTTTTTGCATTTTAGGTTTTGGGGTACAGGTGAAGAACATGCAAGACTGTTGCATAGGTACACACATGGCAGTGTGATTTGCTGCCTTCCTCCCCATCACCTATATCTGGCATTTCTCCCCATGCTCTCTCTCCCCAACTCCCTACCCCCTGCTGTCCCTCCCTATTTCCCCCCGACACACCCCAGTGTATGATGCTCCCCTCCCTGTGTCCATGTGTTTTCATTGTTCAACACCCGCCTATGAGTGAGAACAGGCGGTGTTTGATTTTCCGTTCTTGTGTCAGTTTGCTGAGAATGATGGTTTCCAGGTTCATCCATGTCCCTACAAAGGACACGAACTCATCGTTTTTGATGGCTGCATAGTATTCCATGGTGTGTATGTGCCACATTTTCCCTGTCCAGTCTATCATCAATGGGCATTTGAGTTGGTTCAGGTCTTTGCTATTGTAAACTGTGCTGCAATGAACATTTTTGTACATGTGTCCTTATAGTAGAACAATTTATAATCCTCTGGATATATACCCAGCAATGGGATTGCTGGGTCAAATGGAATTTCTATTTCCAGGTCTTTGAGTAATCACCACACTGTCTTCCACAATGGTTGAACTAATTTACACTCCCACCAACAGTGTAAAAGTGAACACATTATTTTTAAAAAAGGCAAACACGTAGAAATTATTTTAGAAGGGAAAATGCTAATATACATTATTTGCAAATTTGTTTGACTATGATCTTCAAAAAAACTTTTTGTATTAACAACTTCTTTGGTTAAAACAAATGTAAATATAATGTCATGGGAATCTGGCTTCTAGAGTATTTTATATAGGAGTCAATAGTACAGTTCCTAAACCTTTAAAATCAAATCAATTTGTCCTTTAGCTTCAGTGACAAAGATCTGAAAAGCAACATTTTTGCTATTCTGAAATTTCTCAGTATCACAGAATGAGTATCCCTAAACTGAAAATCTGAAATGCTCCAAAATCTATTAGCTTTTTGAGTGCAGACCCTATGCTTTAAAAAAAAATGCAACTGATAAGTACATAATGCAAATATTCCAAATCTGAAAAAATAAAAAACTCCAAAAACCCTTCTAGTTCCAAGAATATTCAATAAGGAACACTCAGCCTGTGGTATCGCTGAAGAAGTTACTCTCTGCTATCGAAATGCTACAAATATTCTACATTCCAATTTTCTCCAAAAAAATTTGGAAAGATTTGTAAACCTATAATAATAAAGCATTTGTTTCCATTACGTTCCAATGGTGCTAAAACCTCTCTCTGTCACTAATGGTTTATTTACAAAATAACACATCACTAATTAATTCAATGGGATATGAAGATCAGTTAATATAGTCACTAACCAGAATTTTAGTCACAGCACAGATAACCTCACAGCCAGCCAGCAGTAGGTTCACTGGGCACACGCAACTTTGGAACTTCAAATATTCATCAAAAATTAATGAATTATTCTAAAGACTTCCTTCCACAACAAGGATAGGCTATGAAAAAGAGTATTTCATAATATGATGAATTTAACGGATCTAGTGTCCCTGTCTTATTCCCGAGGATGACACGGTACTGTGTGCTAATAATATGAAAGTGTGAATGTGGCACAGGCTGAATCTGGGATGTGTTTGGAAACAGAGGCTCCTGGGACTTCAGTGGACAGCGCACGGCAAGAGCATCCCCCAGAAGCTACCTGCATCCGCGTCTGTGGCCTGCACTCTCGTCAGCAGTGTTCCGGGCTCTGTGTTTTCAAACACGGTGATGGCATAAGGATCGGCAGAGAATTCGGGGGCATTATCGTTCACATCTTCTAGCGTGAGCACAATACTGGCTTGACAGAATCTCCCTCCTCCATCTGTGGCCCTGACGAGAAGATGATAAACAGCTTGCTCCTCGCGATCGAGGGGGGCTGACGTCTTCAGTTCACCTACAAACAAAAACAAATGGACTCGCTTGTAATTTAAGACGTGATCTGCAGTTGCACATCTTCTTTCTTCCCCTTTCTCTTTCAATTGCTTAGTCTGAGTAACAGACCAGTATCATCAATGACAGATTCAACAGCGGTAAGAGGGCAGTGAGCTCTGGGTCTCCAGCCCTGCCAGGTGCTGGCCGTTAGGCCCACAGTTCTGAGGCCAGGGCCGCTCACCATGTGTATGAGATTGCACAGGCGAAACAGCTACCTCATCTACCAAATTTAAAAAATGCTTAAATCGACTCAAAAATTAGATGCACATGTTCACAATCAGTTCATCAGGAGGAAAATAAAAAGGCTTAACAGAAAACTTACTTGATCCCAAATTTCTCAAAATACAAGAGAAAACAACTATTTTAAAATAAATAAGATCCCACGAATCATTTTATTTATGAAAATTACAAATTATGCTAACTTACAAATTTATGGTCACAAATTCAAGAAAATAGGCTATTTAAATAAAATGGATAAAGCAGGAAACTTGAGTTATACTTTAGTTTCTGAGGTTTTCTTTTTAAACAAGTGGTATAAACGCCTTCTAAATGTTGAATCCTTGGTTCAATTAGGTGATATTTTTGCTGTTTTAAAAAATCTCACCTCAAATTTCATGCACTAAATTGCTGTTAAGATTTCTAAGAGATGCCAACTTCAGAGCATTAGAATAAATTTGAAAAGGGCAAAATGTAATTTCAAATTTTGTGTATGTTCTAAAATCTGCCACATACATGATATTGTTGGAATATACAATTTAGTTTGTCCCAACGCCATCATTACCTGTGTCTGGATTTAGTTTGAATTTTTCTGCACCTGAACCCAATAACGTGTAAGTAATTTCTGCGTTAGAACGGATGTCTGCGTCTGTAGCGGAGACCTGCATGATCAATTTTCCAGGAAGGGCGTCTTCAGGAATAGTGTCTGAATATAAAGTCTGCAAAGAGTTGAAACAAAATCGTTACATAAAAACATTAACAGGCAGCACAAATGTCAAGGGAGTAACAGAAAAGAAATCATCTTTGACCACAGAAAACATGGGAAATGACTGAAGATAAAATCCCAAGACCTTTTAAAACGATTTTCCTCATAAAACATAAAACACATGTGAAACAAGGAGGAGCTGTGGAGCAGTCACCAACTCTCCATCCCTCAAAGAGTCTGACCTGATGTTTAACCTATAAAATGCTATTATATGTCATTAAGCTGATTTCATACTCAAATCCCTAGGAGAAAACCTAAGTAGTAATTGAAAATGTAAGTAGCGCTCCATATTTACCTAAAAATTGCAGAGAATAAACACCTGTTATATCCTATCCGCTTTTTTCCAAATATGGGAATTTACTTTTTGCAAGTGTTCCTAACATAAATAATTGCAGTTGGGAGAGAAGCAAGTTTCACGTTACGGGAAAAAACCAAGATTCCCGAAGGCCACAGAAGGGAGCATGAAGGCTCAGGCCCTTCAACTGCCCTACTTGATCCTGGTGGCCTCTCTCCTCCCCTCTGCCCTCATGCTCAAAAATGGTGAACATCTGTTTCCAGCTCCAATTATTTAGAAATCCATGCCATAAATTAAAACCTAAGATACAAAGATTAAGATTCTGTTGATGTTCTTAACCTGAACTCAACTACAGGTGAAGTACTGATGGAAAAGGACTTCATGAAAAAGGACTCCTGAAAAGGGGTATTTCCTAATATGATGAATTTAAAAGACCTAGTGTCCCAGTCTTATTCCTGAGGATGATACGGTATTGCATCCAAACACGAAAGTGCTAAAAAAAAAAAAGACACTTAGTTGCTATAAGAGAATCTCTCACCCCTCCCCAAAATATAAAGTACAAATAAGAACTGGAATTAACTCCTCAACCTTCAGGAGTTCCACTTCCCCTCGTGATTGAATTTAAGTGTTCTTCAATCTTAAAAGTCTTTCCCTGAGAACAGCCCTATCACCTTCCATAGCCACAAGCATGTCAGACTTACAGAATCTGTGGAGTTCCAACTCCTTTACCCTCTTCACAATCACATTCCTTTCTACCCAGCCTTCCCTGACCTGGCACACTCCTCCTCCCTCTGTGACTCTCAGCCTTCTTCCTTGGCCAGGTCTATTTCTTCATCACTGCACCCTCTGATCTGCCATCAGGCGTCCACTCACATCATGCTACCGAGACCGCCACCTGCACACCATCGCGGGACCCAAATGGTCTGTTTTACATCCAAGCATCCCAGCTCCACTTGCCACCCTGCCTCCCCAGAGTCCTCTTCTCCCCAGCCCCGGGTGGCACTGCACTGGCGTCCTTCTCTTCCTTCCACCTCAGCCCCTTCGCCCTTAGAAAATATCTCTCTTCTTTTTTTTTCCTTTTTGTTAGTATCCTCTCAAATGATCCAGTTTTCAGCTAACCAGAGATACCAAGTTTCCACACCTTTCCCTAATAGGCATCCAACATCTCACCATCTCTCAATGTCTAAAAAAAGAGTCAATTGAATGTCCCATTACTTTAGCAAATCGGAAATGGAACTCATTATGGAACTCCTCTCAAACCTGCCCCGTTCAGACTCCTCCTTGCCATGGCCTTGCTCACCCTGCCTAGTCCTACAGAGAGTCGGGCTCGATGGCACAGCCCGCCGGTTGTCACACCAGATGGCCTTCCTCGAGGTGGCTTTGGTCCTTTCACTCCTTCTGCCGCCTCTGCCTTTCCAGGGCCGCCTTGCATGCCCTCTTCCCTATCTAAATAATGGACAATATACTTCCAAACTAAGTTTCTTAAGGAACTCCTGGCTCATGTCATCTCTACCTTACCAATATATAAGGCTACAAAGTCCCTATTTTCTCTAGGATAGAGTTCAAATCCCCTGTGACAACCGCCACCTCCTGCTATAATCCAGTTTACCCTTTTCCATGACTCTCAGCACGTACTCCCCACTTCTGGCAAACTCAGTGGCTACTCCCACAGTCCCTCCTCACACCCCCCCACCCACTCCAGATGACCCAGTTACCGCCCCCCCCGAAGCTGAGCCAGCCCTTTTTCTGGGCGGCCCTCTCACCCTCTGACCCCAGGGACCACCCCTGCTTGAGCCACACGGCCCTCACCTTGGAAGGGGCAGCTCTGGTTACGTCTATGCTTGGTTCTCATTAAATGGTGAGCCCTGCGGTGCAGGAAGCATGCTGTCCGCCTCTTAGCTTCTCTAGTGTACAGAAGAGCAGGTGCCCCCCAAACTGTCTCACGGCAAATCAGCGCTTTGTTTCTGGTCAGTTCTTTCCCCCAAAATAGTTGTATCCCCATATTAAGAGAGTCCCCCATGAAAAGTTTACAGAGCATTTTCAGTGTTAGACACAACTGTAGTCCTGTCCATAATTTAGCTTTTCAGAATGTGGTTTTGATCTCTTTAGCATCCCCCCAAATAATTCTGAGGCTTTTCCAAGTCTTACCCCATTTAACACCTCTGCTCAATCAGTAAGCAATTATAAAACACATGTGAATTACACCACAGCGCCAAATGATGGTCCTATTGGAAGAATTAAATTTAAATTCATAACAAACAAACTTAAGGGAAGAGCTGCTTACCTTTTCACAAACTGGACTGTTGTCATTTGCATCGAGAACTTTCACTTCAACTATAGCTTTTGATGAGAAGGTGCCATCAGTTGCTGTGATAGTCAGAAGGTAACTGTCCCTTTTTTCCCTGTCTAGAGGTTTCTTCACATATACCTTCCATTCATTCTGTATATTTTCAACAGCAAACTGTCCCAAAGCATCCCCCTCCTATTAAATCAACAGAGGAAGATGACAGCAAATTTGGTGAAAGGAGAAAAATAAGTAACAGAAAAAATAAACTGCACAAAATATGTATAATGTTATTGTTCTGATGAACTGAATATTAAAACAATTAATTTGGCATATATTACCTTTCCAATTTACCAAAAAAAGCAGCATTAAAATGTATAAACATAGCATTAATACTACTAAATAATAATTTAGCCTGCATTAAAACTATGGATGTTTTTAATTATATTTATTATACACTAAGATTCAAAAGAATGAATCACAAAAATAAAAAACGGTCTAATGAAATAATTGGGAGCTTTGCTCAGGCAACAAGCTTGAAATGAGGCACAACAGATGTGACTTCTTATTATTTTAGATATTTTCAACTAAAAACATCCCTTACACCCCCTCCAATTCCCATTCGGTGTGTCTTATAATTTAGACTTCTAAAAATTATTTAATTTTAAATCAACCCATTTTGTTTGAATTTTTTTTTACCTGTTATGAAATAAGTAACCTGTCTGTTGATCTCTTCAGAATCGGCATCCGTGGTACTCAGGATGGCAACCACACCACCTGGGGGGGTCATCCTCACTCACAGTCCCTTTATAGATCTCGGCTGTGAATCGTGGTGGGCTATCATTGACATCAGTGACGGTAACATCCACAATGGCTGTGGAGGATAGCTGGATCTTTTCACCATGATCTGATGCAACCACTTTAATCTGGTAATGGTCTCTCTTTCATGGTCAAGTTCCTTTAGGGTTGTAATCCAGCCTGTTTCCAGGTTAATGGCAAATGATTCAATGACTTCCATACTTTGTGACTGATCCAGGCGATACAGAACTTGTCCATTGGTTCCTGAGTCTGCATCAGATGCCCTGATCTGAATTACTCTACTCCCCGCTGGCAAGTTTTCAACAATAAATGCCTCATACGGACTAGATTCAAAGACCGGGCTGTTGTCATTTGCATCTTTCACTTGGATACTAACATCTACAGAAGACACCATCTCATAGTCATCTTGAGTGCACCTGGCCAGGATGGAAAACTGATACCATTTAGTTGTTTCATGGTCAAGACTCTTCTCCAGCTTCAGTCTCCCACTCTGTCTGTCAATCACAAAGGACTCATCCCTATTGCTTTCTGGAGTATTTCCTTTGACTAGGCTGTAAAGAACAGTCCCACTATGTTCTGCTTGGATGAGATCTATTTCTGTTCCAATAGGCATGTCCTCTGACACTGTATAGGTATAGAATGGTTCTGAAAATTTTGGAAGCTGCATTTCTGGTGGAAGGATTTTAACATAGACGGGAACAACAGATTCTCTTGATGGAGACCCATTATCCACAGCTCTAACAAAGAAAGTGAAGAACTCATTTTCCAAGCCAATGAGGCTCTCCTTTGTAGTGATTACGCCTGAGAGTTTGTTAATTTCCAAATTCTCTTTTACACTTTCAGAGTCTGCTTCAATGGCGTAGGTGACATCGGCATTGGACCCCTCATCGGCATCACTTGCAAGAACTTTAACGACTGAAGTCCCTTTAGCAGCACCGGATCCGATGTTCACTTCGTATCTGGTCGCTCGAAATTGTGGTGCGTTATCATTGTCATCTGTAAGGATGATATTAACAGTGCAGAAAGCAACTTTTCCTCCAGCATCCTTGGCCATTAAACGGACTGAGATCACTTTCTCCGCTGGGGTTTCTCGATCCAGCTTTTCCGAAGTAAATATCTGTCCTCTCTCATTTATGTAAAATCTGTCTTTGGCAAAGTCATTTACAATATGGTAAGTAATCTGACCGTAAATACCAGAATCCCCATCCACAGTTTTAACCTTCATCACCAGGGTATGCAGAGGAGCATTTTCAGCTAGTTCTACTTCGTATTCATTCTGAAGAAAAGCAGGACTGTGCAAATTGCCGCCAATTACGGTCACGTGAACCTGGGCGGAACTTCTAAAAACTCCATCAGAAACTGACATGTTAAGACTGTAAAACGGCTTCAAGGTGTGCCGGCGCAGGTTTGAGAGTGTGATAATCCCTGTTGCACTGTCAATGACAAAATGTTTATGATCATTGCCAGACAGAATGGAATACTGCAGCTTGTCTATGTCTGAACTGTCTGCATCATAGGCTTTTACACAGGTCACAAAATGCCCGTGAGGTGCATGCTCGCTAATTCTGGCTTCGTAAATCTGTTGCTGAAAGAGTGGCAGATTATCATTGAGGTCGGTAACATTCACCGTGACAATCACATCACTGCTCAGTGGGGGCATACCACCATCAACAGCCCTCACAAAAATGATGTGCTGCTGGGACTGCTCATAATCCAGGGTTCTGAGTAGCGAAATAAGGCCAGTGCTGCTGTCTATATGAAAATGATCATGACTCTTGCTAAGATTTCCAAACATCTGGTATGAGATTCCTCTATTTGGTTCTGAATCAGAATCTGTTGCTCTAACCTGAACGACAGATGTTCCAAGGACAGATGCCTCAGACAGGGTTGCCGCGTAAGACTGCTGAGCAAACACAGGAGGGTTATCATTGATGTCCTCCACTATGATGTCCGCAAATACTTCAGCATGAGCACCCGTCAAGGAGTCAGTTGCACGTATGTTCAGTTTGTATGCTGGGTGGGCCTCAAAGTCCAGAGGAGCTACGACACTGATCACACCAGTGTTGAAGTTAATAGTGAACTGGCTGAAAAGGGTCTCCGTCTGCGATGCTGTAGAACACTTTCAAGCCTTCCGGGCTGTTCGCCTGCACGTGGACCACAGGGCTGTGCACCTGAATGTTCTCTGGAATCTCTGCACTGTAGAAAGGTTTGTCAAACACAGGCATGGCTTTATTCACGACAGTGATCGGAACGATAACTTCTGCTGAGAAGGCCGGGTTCCCTCCGTCTTTTGCGACCACTGTGACAAGATATTCTTTATTTAAAGTGTCAAGTTCAAATTGCTTTTTCAGTGACATTTCACCCAAGGGTCCGATCTGAAAGTGTTCATGATGCTCCTTAAGGTAGTAGTGGACTTCCCCCGTTTTTGCCATTGTCCCTGTCTACAGCGGTGACATAGCGAATGACATGGCCCACCTCGGCGTCCACTTTAACAACGGCATAGTAGGGAAGGTTGACAAACACCGGTGCGTTATCATTTTGGTCTTCCACAACGACCTTCACGACAACGTGGGCCACGGCGGAAGGCTTATGTTCTTCTGTCACTTCTATGACCACATCAAATGCCTCCTGCCGCTCACGATCGAAGGGTATGCCAGTGGTTGACAGTACCCCTGAAGTGCGGCTGATTTTAAATCTGTGATCGGGGTTGAGGATATGATAAAACAAAGGCTCATTGATTGGATTCCCAACAGCAGTAATGACAGCTAATGTCTTGGCCTCCGTGGAATTCTCTTTCACGACCGCAGAGTAGACATCCTGGGTAAACTTTAGGTGACTTTCTTTGCTTTCTTTCACATTAATTTTCACAGAGGTAAGGCCAGCAAATCGGCCATCGGAAGCTCTAATGGTGAGCTCGTAGCGGCTCCTTAACTGGGTTGTGTTTTGTACAGTTAGAGCACCAGTTCTGTAGTCCATAGAAAACTTCTCTCCAATGTTGCCTTCGGTGATGGAGTAGATCAACTGCGAGAATGCACTCGAATCGGCATCTGTAGCATTCACTGTGATGACTTTTACTCCTCTGTACGTCGGCAACAGAAGAGATGCTTCATATAATGGCTTGGCGAACACAGGAGGGCAGTCATTGATGTCAATCACATGTATTGTGACATTAGCTGCATACTCGGCAAATAAGCGTGGGGTTCCCATGTCATGCACTTGCACGGTAAACTGAAAGATGCTTGTTTCTTCATAGTCCAGACTTAGTACTGTGTGAATAACACCAGTGCTAGAATCGATCGCAAAATACCTGTGCACAGATGGTTCAACAATGTGATAAACAAGCAAAGCATTAGAGTCTTTATCAGCATCAGCTGCTGCAATCACCAGTGGGGACGTTCCCGTCTGTGAGGACCACACTGTTAACCGAGGCTGACTCGCTAATCAGTCCTGTGTATTCTGCCTGCACGAAAACTGGCGAGTTGTCATTCTCATCCTGCAGGTGAACCAGAACTGTCGTGTTAGTGGACAGACCAGCCATGTTAGTTCCTTGTATTACCAATGTGTAAATGGGCAACGTTTCAAAATCCAGGGCTTTCTGAGTGATGATACTTCCAGAATGTGGATTAATATCAAAAGCTTCACCTACATTTCCCTCTTTTATTTCATACACCACTGAAGACTGACTACGGGCTGTCACCATGCCAACAAAACCCCCAATGCCGACAGTTTCACTGATTTCAACAGAATATTCCTTTGATGTGAACTTAGGAGAGGCGTTGTCAGCAATTGTGACAAGGATATGCACAGAAGTTATTTCGCTCATTGGCGGACTGCCTTTATCTGTAGCCTTCACCATTAAATCATATTCCACTTGGTTACTTTGATCTAATTCTTTGGCAGTTTTTATAGAACCCAAGACAGGATCAATCATGAAAGAATTTCCAATATTTCCTGCAAGGAGAGGAAAAAAACACATGTTAGAGAAAAATACAAGGAGAAATAGAAGTATTTAGTTAGAGAAACAGAAACAAAGGTATCCTCAAAAATTAGATTCTGAAATTAAGCAGAAACTCAGGGGATGTCAACATTTGAATGGAACCTTCAACTGGTTTTATTTTTACCTACCTAAAACCAGGTATATTTTTATCCATCTAAAACCACATATACTTTACAGAATTTTGTCCATAAATTATGAAAAACAAAAAACAAAAGAAAGATCACTCTGCTCTTAAAGCCAAACCTCCCTCTCTCTTTGCTGCATGGGAATATGTCATGGAAGGTTATCCTTCCATAAAGCAGCTGAGTTAGTCATCTTCCAGGAGTCCCTCAAAACACTTCTGGACCACATCTATTTTCAACAGTTATGACTTACAAATTCTTAAGATTTACATTCCTTATGAAAGATTTCAATTCAATAAGAAATTTACATCAAGCTTCAAGAGACAATTGTCCGCTGATGAATAAATGTGTGTAACCCACCCCACTTTATAGGTTTTGAAGACTGCAACCACATTCCCTTCTGATCTTTTTCAGGTCAATTCATCCTCCAGGTCAGTGGTTTTCCACTAGGGGGGTTCTGCTCCCAAGGAGATTCTGGTAATGCCTGTAGACATTTTTGGTTGTCACTACTTGTCAAAAGAGGAAGCTCCTGGCATCTCGTGGGTAGAGACCAGGGAGGTTGTTAAGCACCCTACAGTGCATTGTGCAGCCCTACACAACAAAAAAATATCTGGTTCCAAATGTGAGCAGCACTGAAGCTGAGAGGCTGCTCGAAAATAGAGTGTTTGACCTCCTTTTCTTTGCACCTTTTCAGGCTATACTATACGTATCTTTAGCTGCAACCACAACTCCAGAATATCCTATAATTTTGTATCATCGACCGAATCTTCAAAGAAATGAGCAGCTCTCTACAGCCCTTTAGGATAAATCAATCAGGGTGGTGCTGCAGGCTCTCAGGTTTAATCCATCCACGAGCCCGCCATCCTTTTTCCTGTTTCATAAACAAGCATCCAGAATTCATCATCCTCGTCACGGCACAGAATTCATTTTCCCCAAATGAACTATTCTATTACACTTACCCAAAACAAAGCTCACCTGCCACGTTAACTGCTTTCTCAAATTCTTCCCCTAGGTTTGCCATGACTGTGGCATTTCACAGACCACAGCTACTTAGTGTGGGCTGCAAACCAGGGGATTAACCAAGCATTTCTCTCTCCCCATCATTAACAGTAAATACTTCCTCTACAGTCTTCATTTCCTTCCTTTAACACATTTTCCAAAGATCCACGGCCATTTTTCGGAGACCAGATCCAGCCTGGTTTTCATTAAGCCTTCCTGGCTCTGTGTCCAGGCCCCAACCCAGCGCCTCAGTCTGCAACAGGGCGGAGGCCCAGGCTTTCGTCGGGCCCTGAAGCTCTGAGCTGAACCCTGGGTCCTGCTGCCTCTGCCAGGCTGTTCAGACACCAATTTCCAGCCTGTCTGTATTTATGAGTCAGTGACTCCAGGTCCTTCCTGATTGCATTTTTGGCAGCTGTCAGACCTCCAGGATCCTTTTCTCGTCCTACCTGTGCATCACCCTCACCTAAAACTGTGGCTGACTGCCCGGCCTGACACAGGAGACTGTGGCAGCCATGACGACTGTCTTCATCCCTGCCCCTCAGACCTCCCTAGGTCTGTATTCACTAGCTGACCCACCATATTTCATATTCACATTCTATATTTTATATTCATTGTTCTATATCCATTTTTCTCTTGTTTTGTACAGGATAATCTTATCTTGCCAATGAAGCTTCAAATATGCAAGTCTCAAGTGGAGGAATGAATCAACTCACTCCCTGCCCTCCAGCCAACCAGGCGTCCTCTTCATCCTCCGTCAGTAGAGCACACTCATCCCAGAGCCCCAGTATCTGACGCATCCTCTCCTGGAAGAGTCTTCCCCTGCTATCCTTACTGCCTCTCCACCTACCCATTCCTTCAGGCCTTATCCAAATGCTTTCTGCTGAGAGTGTGACGGGGAGGCCTTCCTTGGCCTCCCTATTGGGCATGACTGTTTGTCTCATCTCCCTGTGTTTCCTTTACAGCACGTATTACAACCTTGCTCTCTATCAGCCATGAGAGATTCAGAAACATCCTTTATTATCCGGGGCATCAGATTCTGATAAACACAGCTTGGAGCATGTCGCCGATAACAAGGTTAAACAGGAACCCAGCTCGTGATGTGATATGTGGATCCCACATACATGTAGATTAAGGCAGAAATCATCACATTTGCAGATGGGAAAGCAACATCATGTTGACGTGGAGAAAGATGAGGGCCGCTGAGTGGCACAGAGTGCCCCTGCGCGGCCTAACGACAGGTGCATTCACCAACGCTGAGAGGCACATGTGATGAGCGACTTCATAAGGGGGTAGAAAAGGTCTGTACAAGGCTGGGGAGTGATTTTTTAACAACTTTAAATTGTTCTCTATATGTGAACGGGGCAATCATCTAGACAAATAGGCTAATTTTGCTCTTAAGCTATTAAGTGTATTACACAGAACTGTGAAGGGAAGTCTGTCTCTTTCCCTGTGGACTCCCTGTCGATGTTCAATAAGGGCCTGCTGACTGGCAAAGTGGCACTCTCTATTGACTTTCAAGGCAATTATATTTAACTTAAGTTTGAGGAGGAAAACCAATTCTAATCAGTAAGTTTATTTATTTATGGAGTGTCTTCTATTTCCAGTGGTTTTGAAGAAGTGCTCTAATAATCTACTTTATGAAAAAAAAAACATGACAGGAAGAAAATACGATACAGACCAGAGTATGGCAGTGGTGTGTGTCTAGCAGGGAACTCAATTGTTACTGAAAATATCTCTTACTTAATTCCTTTTTTCCTGAAGATTCCTAATCAATCAGCCCAAACCTTTTACTCAATTAACTGCTGCTAATTAAACATGCAGGGTTATGTACTGAATTTATAACTCGTCTTTTTGAGCTTTAAATGTAATCGGACACAAATCAGAAGCAGGTAATTATGAATAGACTTCAATGAAAGGCATTTGTATGAACATTTTATAGTTCGTACTATTCCAACAGATCTTCCACCTGCATCCCCACACACACACACACACACACACACACACACACACACACACCCTTCACACAATTCTACTGCATTTTAATAGTACTGGTCTCCTATGAAGTAACTGTTGAGCGTAACTTTTATATTACCAAAACTGTAAAAATAGCTTCTTCGGAGTCCTAGTTCTACACCAGAATAGGCCATTGGTATTATCTATTCATTGAGGACAGAGTCCATTCTCAGAATACCAGATTACTAATCCTATCAGTCATTAGAGGCATTCAAAGAATGCACATGCTTTTACTCAGACACCAACAATAATGTTTTAACCACCCAGTTGTTGAAAATTATGTGAAAGCTAAGGGGAAGTTTAACATTTTCTCCTACATAAACCCAGTCACTGTGTCTGCGACAGAATTACTTTACTGAAGTACTCAGGCATGCACAAATGGAACGCATTGTGTTCCTAACTGCAAACTTTTGAACTGGTGGAAAAACACTTCATCTTTATTCAAGGCCTAACTACACTACAAGACATTTTAACACGGCAATCACAGGCAGTGCATGAGATCTTACCTGTGACTAATTAACTCAATTTGGTTGTTTTAAGGGAAATAAATGAAATTTCAAATATGTTAAATAAACATAGTTTAACCACCTAGAACATATCAGTAGGTTTTTATAAATTACTCTCCATTTCCTCAGATTTTGATTACACGATCTATAGTTAATCTATACCTGTACCGATTCTAATGCCTAGGAGAGACAATTTCTAAATATGCAGATGTATAGACTTAAAAAAAAAAAAGACAAGTTAAATGGCAGATTTTAATTATCTAAACTCATTACAAAGAAAGGCACTATATTCCTGGTGCTAACAATGGCACTGAGGAAAACGGAAAACTGTAAACTGTCTTCTCAACATTTCATCACTTTCATAGGATCTGCCATGCACAGGAGAGTCCTAAAGCAATGTGACTTCTGACTGTACAGATCACATGCTTTAAAGCAGAACCCTGTTTCAATCAGGGGTGGAACTTTTATAAGACATGCATTTGTGGACCCAATGGCAACCCCCAAGTACCACGCACAAGGATGAGTGCTCCGAACAGGGCACCTGGCACATAAAGCCAGCTTTGTCAGCCCATGGAATGAATGAATGAATGAGGGAATGGCAGCAGAAAACAGAAGAGACCAAAAACATCTTGCAATGGCAGGACTGCGTCCTGGTGATCCCTCTTGTTACCCCCGACTCTGGATCTCTTGGCCCCTGGGTCTCCAAACCATCTAGGCCCACAACTCCAGCTGGTTTTTTCTGCCCTTGCTGCCTCAAGCCCCCACCCCGACAGGCCCCAGCTCTGGGGTCTAGTCCTCAACCCAATTCCATGAGCAAAATTCACCTGTAAAAGGTGAGTGGCAAAAATCCAGGTAAATCTGGAAGGAATGGGAGGGCATGACACACCTTTCTGAGGTTTGAGCCAGTTACAATGAGATGAGTCAACACTGTCAAGGAACTTCCCCGCTCTGCTCAAGAGAAAATACTCTCTGACCAAAAAGTAAAATGTTAAATTACTAGGCAAGCATCTTCCTAAGTGTGTTTAATTTAACCAATATTACGGAAGAATGTGTGGTTAAAATAATTTCAGAAATAATGAATTGGTGAAATAAAGTTTCCTTTACTCCGGGGCTTCTCAGAGCCTTGAACTGTGCTAATATGGTGAATTCCCCAAAACTTCCCCAAACTCTCTAAATTGTATCCAGAGATCAATTTAAGCAATTTTTGCAGATACACAGAAATGCCTCAATACCAGAACTGATTTGGGAAAAGCAGAAATAGACTTTCAACGACTGCAAATTTAAAACTCCACTGAATGCTCCAAAAATACCTGACTCAATCGAGTACAGCACTTCAGCATTTTTCCCTTTGTCCTTGTCCAGAGCTGTGACCTGCAACACAACTGAGCCAATGGCTGCCGATTCGTAAACCCGCCCTTTGTAGGAGGAAGTGGTGAACCACGGGGCGTGGTCATTCGTGTCGCTGACATTGACAACAATCCTTGCAAAGTTGCGTTTTACAGGCACATCTTGATCTCGTACCTGAAAAAATTGACACATTATCAATCCCATTGGTGTTTTCCCTGTAACTAATTAAAAATCACACTCAAACACATAAAGGTCTCAGGACCACATGGCGGCAGGACAGCGAGCAGATCGTACCATGACTGTGAGGACGTGCTGGTGAATGGCTTCATGATC
Organism: Ateles fusciceps; assembly: GCA_036589455.1. NCBI lineage: Eukaryota > Metazoa > Chordata > Mammalia > Primates > Atelidae > Ateles > Ateles fusciceps. The sequence goes on from JAZHEH010001578.1 coordinate 828,073, forward strand.
AAGTTTCTCAGAAGTATAGAGAGAGCCGGTTGCAGGATCAAGACGAAATTTCTTGAGACTCAAGGGATCTATACTGCTCTGGAGAGTGTAGATTAGTTTGTTTTTCTCATCCTGATCCATAGCACTGATTTGCAAAATTTCTGTTTCTGGCACTGTATCTTCAGGAATAACAACTTCGTATTTTGACGTAGAAAACTGAGGACGATGGTCATTTGTGTCTATTACTTTGATGAATACCTGTAAGGGACGACAAAATGACTCATACAATAGTTCCAATTATGATGTTTTAATACTTAAAGCATCATGAAAAAGTCACGTCCATTGAAAAAAATGATACTGTAGCAAAATAAAATACAAATATGGAAAGGCAACAAAAATGAAGAATCATACACTTCTCACATTTCTCACTGGTATATTACTTATCTGAATATGAGTAAGATAATGATGACCTTTCCGAATTCTTGAAACTAACTCTGGAGACAAAATATGTATACTTTTCACACTTGCCATGCCTTTCTGTAATGAGGCTTAACTTCTCTTATGTCTCTACAGAGAAGATATTTGTAGATACTCATGTAAAGGTAACAATTTACTTTACCAGGATTTACAGAAGACTAATTTCTTAAATCAGATTTGAATCTGCAACTACCAACCTACTGAGATAAGACAGACAATCCTACTGTCTTAATTTCTCCTTCTCATCCTTGACATCCCAAGCCCCCGATCACAGTTCTTTTTTTAACATGTAAAAAGAAAACATAAGAAATGTGTTTAGAAATCACTGTATTCCTGTGATCATAAACCTACATGTAATGTAGTAAATACATTTACTCCCTAAAAGCAATTTAAATAGATTGAAAAAATAAACTCTCTAACTATGTCTATATAAAGTAAAACCTTCAGATGAAGAACAGCAAATGTGAAGACATTTGGTACTAAGCTAAATTAGAAACAAAACTTTGACAGTAAGAGGATTAATTTTCATAAGAAAAGACGTATGGATATGGCAGAGTGGGAATCACTGCCAATTATAAAACATAGTTTAGAGTTTCTGAAGAAGAAAGCTGAGCTTTGTGGGGGCATACGGAACAAAGGGATCTGCTGGTCTAAGTGGCACAGGAGGCCAGAGTCCCAGGAGCGCGCAGGCAGAGCTGTGGAGCGCATGGTGCGGGCCGTGAGCAGAGGCCTTCTGTGAGGGCTGCATCAGTGCTCCACAGAAGACCCAGGCAGCACGGATGCTTTAGTTAGATAAAATGTAACATTACATTTTGTATGAATTCTAAATGCATCCACCAAGCCATGGAAAGGTTTCATATGAAAGTTATGTAAACCTTTAAAACTACAGATGCCTCACTTTTACAGGTCTATGATAATCCAGAAGGGATGGCTATAAAGGCAAATAGCATAAATTAGATTACACTTTCATTTCCACTATGAATTTTAAAATTACTTTCCCCATGTAGTGGGTACTGGGCAGAGCAGCTTAATCCTGCTCCAAGCTCAACCACTATTAAGCAGAAAAAACTGAAATTAAAAGCAATTCCACTGAAACATACTGATTGTGCATTTCCATGTCCAACACTTGCCTACATAACACTGGGAGGTGTGAAATCAGCCTGCAACAATCCCTGCCCTCATGGAGCCACCAGGCTCACCACGCAATGTTCTGCACACGCAGAGCCTAACCATGTCTTGTATATTATTGAGTAAGCTTTTAAGAGTCCAGAGACTGGCTGAGATGTTCAGAAAGCTCTTGAGAGGGTGGTTGGCAGGTGAGCACGCATGAAAAAGGGCTGTGTCAAAAACATGAAGGCAAGCACTGGAATGGAATATCCTATCCTGCCTTTCAGAGGCTGGAGAGGACTTGGAACTAAGGTGTAATACAGTAAAGGAGCAAGAAGAAGGCAGAATCGAATAGGCAGAGCTTTGACTCCTGAACTGCTGTGGAAGAATTACACAGCTGCCTTTGATGGGAAGAAACTCACCTCCAAGACGCGTGGCCAGGATGAATAAAGGCAACTGCAAGGTGACCTGACTGTCTGTGGGACAAGAGCCCAACCCAGTGCTCACGTGCAACTACTACGGCTTTCTGAGTGCTTTCTGGGTAACAGGCTCCCAGAATGTGGAGAATAAGCACCCTGCGTGTCACCTCATTAACCTTCCTAGGAACTCCAAGAGGATGCTTACCACCAGCCCCACCTTCCAGATGAGAAAATGGACACACAGAGAGTTACAGCTATTTGCCTGTGGAGACGAGCATGAGAGGTGGAGCCAGGATTCTATCTAAGCGACCTGCTCCAGAGGCCACCACGCTGATCCTCGAGAGAAAGTGGAAGAAGATATGAAAGCAAAGCTGTTTGAATGCAAGAGAAAAAAAGGTAACTGGATTTGGTAAGTTACCAGGAGATACGAGACAAAGCGAAGTGACTGGAATCGACACCGGTCAGTGTCGGAAGCAGCACACACAGGCCAGGAAAGCCAGAAGAGCCGTCTCCACAGGGCACTGGCAATTCTCAATTCTCACGGCCTCCTGCCACATGCCTTTGCCGGAGGTTGCCTGCTTGACCCACCAATGTTCACCTAGACCTTCTCAAACTGGCATCTGCTACCCCTGACCTGGATACACAAAAGCTGCTGTGTTGATTTTTGAATGTTACCTCCAAGTCTCAATTCATCCCCCGCTGTTTCCTGGTGCCTCAGTGCGTGCTGACTTCTGTGCTCTACTCCACGCAGCAGCTGCTGCTCCCTCCACCGGCCCCACCCAGATTGGTACTTCCAAGTTCTCAGCTCAAGAGGAAAAATAATCTAAACACACATCGTTCCCTTTGTCCAGTATCTTAACAGGTCAACTTGGACTCACCGTTCTCCTATAGTCTGAATGCCTTTCTCTGTCAGCGATTAGGACAGCATCAAGACCCTACGAGGATGGCCCCAAATGAGTTACAGAAGTATAAAGGAGGCAATGAAATGTAAGATATTTTGTGTCCCCCAGAAAGAAAACTAGAATGTATTTCCTGGGTTTTATAGGAATTTTAGTTGATGCACATCACATTTCATGCTAAAGTTTTAACTGCACTAATTAAGAATTCAATTATTGGGAAGAGGTGCAGTGTTAATTATTCATAGATACGTCGTCTTTAGTAATGAGAATGCTTGGCACATAGGGCCATTTCCACTGTTTATAAAGCTCCTTTTGTTAGATTTCTGGGTAGTCGATTCTGTGAACAGGTCAACAGTTACACCCCTTAAATCCTTCTCTCAGAATTAGCCTGTTAAGATTTATCACAATTCATGATGCTTGTATCCTCATTCTCCTGCTCTAAAATTTTACTACAAGGACTTACATTTAAAGACAGAAAATCGATAGATTCCACTTGCCTCTAGAATGAGAACAGCTACCAACAAAATTGACATTTTAACACCACATTAGAACATTTACAAGGCAATCTCAAAATGACCCCAAAAGCATAGAGTGTACATATATCAATTTTATAGACACTAAAAATCACAAGCATTTGGAGAAATATTTTTGTAAATGGCTTTAAATTATCTACCCACTTATTAATTGAAAAGACATCACAGACTATCATTTTTATCTTAAGACTTAAAACAGTATAATCTAACTCCAGATATCGAAACTCGGAAGCATCTTGTTCTCTGACATTTAACTTCTTTGTTTTTCATTTAGGCCACAGTAGGTTATAAACAAGCCCTCAGCTCCAACATTGTAGCGTAGGCTCCAACAGGGCAAGATTGTTGCCTGTTTTGTTTCTGACTGTTCAGCTTCCAGAATGGTACCTGGCATGTAACAAACGTGTAACAAACACTTGTTAAATGAATGAATGAAGGACAGGCTGCTTCCTCCTGACACCTCACGAGTATTATTCTCTCCAGGAATATTCCTTTTGTACACTTCAAACAGCCCACACTGAGAACCAAAGAAAAGAAGTAAGAAAGAAGAGGATTTAAATTGAACTTACAGGATTTTAACACTTAAGTTTGAAATCCCTATAATCTGGCCATCTCAATTATCAGATAGGAACAAATAAACATGTTAAAGGAATTATTAGAACAACTTTATTAGTTATTTTATATAGCTCTCTTTAGGGCAACCGAGGGGGAATCCAAAAAAAGTGATTTAGAAGATTCATCACTTTAGCCAGTTTTACGGAAAATGACCTAATTCATTCTCAACAGTGATGTACTTTACATTAATATAGTTTAAAATGAGTATAAAATTAGATGTTTTTGGTATAACAACATTGGTTTGGTTTTTGAAGTCTTCTTTCGAAATTCTCAAAACTGCTTAATTATATGTAAAACCTAAACTGGGATCTGCAATTAACTTTCTTTCTCTAAATATAAATTCTTGGTGTCCATGTGCGTAAACTACATAAACATGCAAACTTTTGATTTTAGAACCTCACAGGGCAGAATCCACTGCTCATACTGCCCGTGGACCCAAGTCAGAATGTTATCTCAATCCTCCTCTGAGAAGAGCATCATTAGCCATTCAGTTACCTGAGTAAGGATAGTGGTGGTTCCATCCGTAGCTTCGACTGTGAGGTTATAGTTTGACTTCTGTTCTGCATCAAGAGGTTTGGCAACAATGATGGTCCCAGTCCCCTTGTCCACATCAAAGTGACTGTCATAGTTGCCACCTAGTTTGAATTAGGACAAAGAAAGTAAAAACAGGTCACAGGACAACAGTCTGTAGTTTATTTCGTAGCTTTCTAATACTCAGTGGCACTGAGAAAAACGTCTAATATACTAGCAAAGAGCTTCCAAGGTGGAACATCTTGCAAGACAAGAGGAGGGTGGTCAGTCACAAAGACAGTGCTTGTTAAGGCAAGAGACCACCTGACAGAAAGCAAGAAAAGCAACTCTGAAAACAAAGTTGCTAATACTGCCAGTGAGTTACTTTCAATTTGCTTTTTCAGGAGTTCTGAATTTCTCCTCAATTTGTATCTCAGTAGTAATACGAACCATCATTGGCCATTTAAAAGTTTACTTACTAACAAAACTTTCTGATTCTTTGAGCAAATTTCCCTAACAAAGTAGCTATTAAAAATCAATGTTAACTCTGAAAAAAAATAGTGGTCATTAACTTCAATTAGTCCTGGCTACTATAAACTATTTGAGAAGAATTTCTCTTCTCATTTTTGACAAACACAAGGCTTAATGAAACGAGGTTCTATCCTACTAATATCCAAATGCATCTTCAATTGTGTTTTTGATAAAACTCTTTTGAAATCCATTGACCTTGAGACGTGAAATGAAATGGGATGAAAGAGAGGTTTAATGTCATGATGAAATTCAACTACTAAATCTAACCAAGAGAAAAACACACACAATGTCTTAAGTGCAACCGAAAACCATGGAGCTAGGTAAGCATTACGTGTCAACACGTTGGCAAGTGGGATGGGTGACCATGCGCACACTATGAAAAGGAACAGCAATGGAGGATAGTCATTGGAAATAAAAAAAGTTAAAAAAAAAACAAGGTTTTTATTTTAGATCTCATAATCTGAGGCAAATTATGTGATCTCAGCAGATACCTTCTGCTGTACAGTTGGGGTCACAAGTCATCTGAAAGATGTAAAAAACTTCTCTAGCAAGTGTGTCTCCTGGCACAGCCAAAAAGAAGCAAGCACGCATGGAAAGCAAGCACAGAATAAGAGCAATCAATCAAACCAGGTCCAAGCACAGCAAGGTTACAGCGAGGTCAGGTACTGCACAGCAGCAGCCTGTTCATCTGGAAGTGTGATAAAAGTTAACAGAAAGCAAACAAACGATTTGGATTAGAGTTAACTATGAAAACAGTCTCTTTTCCCCCTTCTCTTAAAACTATGCTGTAATGGTTTCACAGGCGTTGATGACATCAATTTCATACAACCACCAAACTGGGAAAACAGCCCAACCATTTCACGTGAACGTTCCAAAGGTAAGGCCCAGCCTGACTCGCCCAGTGGTCGGGGTCCATCAGCTGCAACTTTTGGGGGTTTGGAGGTAACATTAACTAAGGGGCAGAAGAGGAAAAATGGACATAAAGTCCCCCCCTAGACAGAATGAATCGCAACAGATACTCCTGTTCGTAAATATCCTTGTAACTGATATTCGAGGGAAACAATAAAAAAATATCTAAGATGCCAAAGTCTAACGTGAAATTTTAAAAATATGTTGACTACAGTATTACACTCAATGTCTTATCTAAACTACATGACAAATAATAATAAGAAATGGCTTTAACATGTAAACTTTATTGGAGGAGGAAATAATCTAATGAATCCTTCTTCCTATTGAAAATGAGGTAAATAAAACTAAAAACTCATAACTGGTGCCATAACTTTAAATGCATAAAACAAAATTTTGTAAGCTCATTCCTTATTAAATATTGACATGTGACATGTCTGACATATGTCACACAGGCATAGTTACTTTAAATGTTCCAATCATATTCACTAAAGATAATAATATGCCATGGGCTGTGTACCAATAATTAAACATTAAGAAACTGTGCTTTTAGACCAAAATGTTCAGGGTTTTGTCTGTAACTCTGTGATGTACTTTCTAAAAACTTTATTTTTATATTAATAACTTGGTAGAATAGAACACCTATTTAAAACAAGTTTAATATATGCTGTATATTGTAAAAAAATTTTGTAATAAAAATATTATAGTTTAAAGCAAATTATCCACTTGTTGATCTTATTCCCAATTTTAAATCCTGAAATGTGCACAAAACTCATCAAACCGTATGCAGGTTCTCCTCAGCGTAACCCATAAGGACAATGAAAACGAGGAGGAATGCTTACCAGTGATGTCAAACCAAAGAGGTATGCCAGGAGGCTCAACAGATATTACTCCAATCATGTGAGCAACAGGGTCACTTTCCATCACAGTAAAGGTAAAAAACGATTCTTCAAATGAAATGGGCTCCGGGGATGGTTTGGGTTTGGAGATCCATTCAATATGGAGCCTGGTGGTTGATGACTTTTGAGGGCGACCATTGTCAACTGCCTTAATCTATAAAATATGGGCAGAGGGGATTAAAAACAGCAAATCAGAAATTACGGCCCAGAACTGAATGAAGCACAGACTGGTTTGGTCTTAAACTGAGCCAATTTCAGACATTTAACATTTGTATACTGTGTTTTGAACGCCTGATAAAAGAACAACTCTTTCATGACCATATTCAACATAAACAATAAGCACCCTGAGTGACAACCGCAAAGGAAAAACAAACCCATACTTCTCAAACGTGATCCATCGCACTGCCTAATGGGGTGGGTAGGTCACAAACACTTCCGCCGTTTACGAAACAGAAATAAAGTTATTAGAGGAGAAATACAAAATAAGGTTTATAGTCACCACACACAAGAAATTACAAGACTACGATCTTAACTCACTGAAAGAATATCATATTCTCCAGCTGCTGAGAACTTCTTGGACGAAACCACTCCGGTTTTCGGTTCAATAAAAAATTTGCCGTGCTCATTCCCGTCTTCGATGCTGTAGGAAATTTCTGCATTGGGGCCTTCGTCTCTGTCGGTGGCTATGACACGATAGACGGGCTCTCGCCTGGCATTTCTGTCTCGGTCTGGCTGCTCCCGCTCAGGGAGTCTGATTTTGTAGAACTTTTGTAGAAACTGAGGTTTGTTATCATTTTCATCAAGGATTTTCACGATTATCCTGGCACTGGTTGATGTGGGGGGACTACCGTTGTCTGTCACGGTAACCTGTTGTTTTAAAGTCAACAGATTAACATGTTAAGGTACCCTGTATAAAAACTGAGCCCTTCTTCCTAATGCTACTCGGCAGGTGTGTAAAGCTACACTTCACATGGCGTGAGGACACACACACACCACCTCCTCATTCCAACAGCAGCCTTAAGGAGGTGAGGCCTCCCATCTCTACAGGCAGAGAGTCAGGGGGCCGGCATGGGTAAGAAGGAAACAGCCGCACCCTCGTGCCCCTTCCTGACCAAGCAGGCTCTCCCCTCGCACTACTCTAACTGGAAAGTGAACCTCATCCACATACTAAGCTACTAAAAACTTAGTACCTTTAGGCCACGGAAGAGACACGGGAAGATTCTGCTTTACACATTTAAAGAGGCTTCTTAAAAACAATATACACGCTACATACTTAAAAATAAAATTTCCATACATCACATTAAAAATGTTAAACTTCATCAATAAAGTATGCTAAGTTGTCATTTTAAAGTATATGTTAACTAAATAGTACACATTTTAATACTAGTAATCACCATTTTATTTTTGCTGTTTTCCTCTACAGAAGTTTTATAGGAGAGTGGACATAAACATTTAAATTTAAGACCAACTTATTAAATAAGATTTTCAGTAAAATGAAGGTAAAATAACCTTCATTTTAAGTAAACTATCCATGTATTCTTATATTCTATTTAGGAAAAAATATCAGAGAGTCTTGAGGACTGCACTGATAACTGTTTCTACATTTGTAAGAGACCATTTCACCCTTAAATCCAGTGTTCATGTTTACATCAATGGGTAGATTAAATGTAATGACATTAGTAATACTTATTCTCCCCCTCACCCACACCCTCACCTCCTTCCAAATTAATTACCAAAACACTAAAAACATTAAGGTAGACTGAAGCCTGGCAGTCGTAAAGCCTGTCGTTTATTGTAGTGTGACTATACCCGGATGGCGCTTGTGAAAAGTATTTCAGTAGATGTCCTACTTTATATTATTTACCTTCCTAAGCTTTTTCAAAATAAAACAAACCAAGCATTACTATTTTAAACTCTCAAAACATTTCCTTTTCATCAGCTTGCATATGAGCTTTAGAAAAACCGGAAAGAAAAATGCAAGCACTAGGTTTTTTTTAGTATTCATCACCAAACTGTTCCTAACTTTGGGTTCAAGACCAGTAGCTAGTCATAGCTTTCAACATGTAATGGAGACAAACTACCTCTAAGACAGCCAAATCAATGCCAGCACTGGTTCTCAAATCACCACCCGAAAATGGCCCTACTGAAAAATACACAAGATATGAACATTGAAGGGAAAACTTCTCATCAATGTCTAAATATTACTTTCAAAGTGCTATATATCTGGTATCTGCTTCCACCTAGCCTTTGATATTCACTAAGAAAAGAGGGCTCTGGAGCAAGGTATGCAATTAATGGGACATTTGCAAGGACTGGAGCAAAATGTCAACTGAACTACTGCTCTCCTATTTTGCCATCTGTTTATTTTTGTCAGTGACAGCATTCACCCCTTCTGTCAATCCTTGCAGTGACGGAATGAAAATTCGAAACTCTGCGCTATCATAAAGAAAATGAGTTCAAGGGAACTACATACCCTATTAACTAAAAATTCAGACGTGATATGGGAAGAAATTCCTAATGGGGAAAGCACTGTGGCTGTGAAACCACCTTTTCTAGAGGGTATTCCCAATTCATGCACACACGCAAACATGCACTGCACAGCTACGTAAACAATTGACTGACCAAGTTAAGAAAATCTGACCACGGATAAAACAAAATGAAGGAGGCAGCGTTATAAACAGCAATATAAAAAGAGGATTTCAAAAATGACAGTTTAGAATTTTGTCCCTTATACTGTCAGAGTGGAAGAAGAGCACTGATAATTAAACAAAAGCAAGTGGCCTTTTCGAGTCTGGCTTTGATAATGAACACCAGCTTCCACACGGGACAGAGGGGTGTCTCTACGTCCCGCTCCACGGGCTGCCCGTCTCTTGGCCACTTCCTGATGGCACGCCCCATGATCTCATCAATCTATGTCGACGTTACGTGCCACTCCCCCTCTCCAAATTACACACAGTCTTTTTCTGCAACGTGATTAACTATTAACTAGCCAAAACCCAGGTGACCAATAAATGATAAGAAGCTGTGGGTTTTTTAAGGACCAGAAGGCATTTTAAATTACCCATGAGAATGAGAAACTTTATTAGAACTTTCTAGAAGAGCACACCTGAGACTTCAATCTACTTTTACTTTTGAGGCATTTAAGAAGCACAAACTAAATAATTTACAGTTTAAAATGCAAAAATAATGCAACTGTTTAAGAGAAAAAAAAATTGAATCTGGAAACAAGTTACCTCTAGTTAAAAAGATTGAACTACAACTACAAATACCAACATAAGTATATCTCAAAAACATAACACTAAAGGAAAAAAAAAGATGTCTACAGGAAAACATCACTTATGGAAATGCAGATGAATTCCAAATGACACTGTCCACAGTTATGTTTGCTCCCTGTGTGTGTGTGCAAGAGAGCCCATGACAGTGGCTGTGTATTCTGGGAATGGCACTGGGGGGTAAAGGGAACATGAGCTATATTCGTTAACAATTTCTTTATATTCCTTTTTCCTAATAACCAGTAAATAATAATATGACAAAATATTAACAGCCAAGAATACCTGTTAATGGGAAAAAGATTATTCTTTCCCATGAAACTTACAACTACGAATCTTTAAGTATTAAAGATAAAAAAAAACTACTTACCTCTAATATGTGCTCATCTTGCTGTTCTCGGTCTAGCTTCCTTGATGTAGTTGTGATGAGACCTGTAAAATGGTAACAGTTAATTAATCCTCACAAAGTAAGGCCAATTATGAAATACTGCAATAAAAACCACACTCTTTCTTCTCAAGGGAAAAAAAAAAGATTACTAAAGAAATGTAATGTCCCAGTACGGTTATTTTATCTACAGACAACAACATACTTTATATTTTCTCACTTCCATGACTCATAAACATATTGCACACATGACAAACATTAAGAAAGTGGAAACACTCAAACTAGTTACGGTTTCTATTTGTTAGGAGTTTCAATATACATGTTGTCAGAAAAGGTTTTTTTAAAGTGAGATGAAGTTATCCAGGATTTCAATCTCATCCATCTCCTTTAACTGTTCAAGAGACAACGAATGGAGAGTTGACAGAAACTTCTGTAACTACATTAAAAAGGGCCATTCAAAACAACTCTACTTTATTACCTTTGACTTATTCACTCTCATAAACAACTGTTATAAAAAGTAATGCAATTTTCAGGGTAATCTTGCTCATTTAATTTCCCATGAAAGAAAATAAATGATTCTCAAAGAAATTCCATATTCTTAAAAAAAAAATTTTTTTTCCTATCCAACTAGAATGTCTATATGAGTTTTGACCTCTCTGGAGAACTTAAATAACTGTTAAAACTGTCAGCATATGCTGGAACTAGAAGGCAATTACAATCTATAAAATATATTCCTGTACTTCACCAAACATACAAACAACATTCCCCTAACCACTAAAATGCTGTCCCCAGTCCAGGTTGATGGCGAACAGGTGCATGCAGGACGATGCACCTCCGGCCTTAAAATCAGGTGGGGCCTGGGTGGCAGGACAACTACCAGGGCCACACATTCTCCTGCCAGCGCTGCGGTTTTCCCATAGGGAAATACTTCAAATAATTCACGTTTAAGAATAGACTTTATTAATCTAATTTATTTTCTCCTATAATCTTAACTAATTTCACAGAACTACCAATTAAGGGCTATTCAAAATGTTTCTCTGCAGTTGTAAGCGAAAGGTTTGTGTTTTCATTTAATTCAAAGGTTTCTTTCTTCCTTAAGTAGTTAGTAAGAATCTCAATCAACATTATTTTCCTCACAGTTCAATGCAACAGTGTTCTCTTTTCAACAAAAACAGCAGAAGACTGTATCACAGCTCCACACTGGGGTTTTCCCAAACCATACTTGCAGGTTTAAAGGGGCTCAAGGAAAATGCTTCCCACTGCTTAAGGGTGTAAGAATGATGCTTAAATGTGGCACAAGCTTAATTTTCATTAGTCAAAAACCTTTTAAGTTAATCCCTTTTTCCCCCTATCAAAAATGTACCACCGTCCCCTAACTGTGGTTTTAAATAGTTCAGGAATGACAAGAAGCCACCTGATCAGCCCTATCTAATTATTGTGATGTGTCCACCAAGAAGCTGTGATAAATGGTAGTATCACATGGAACAGCAGCTAGACACGTTCACTGCAAAATAATACTCTTCTATAGAGCATTTACCAACAGCACTGTGCAAACAGCTGTGAGGAAATACAATTCCCTACTTTATAATTTACTTACAGCACCCAAGAAGGCTAACAAAGGCCTACGTCCACACTACCAATTCCACTTTAAAAGGCTGGGCATGGTGGCTCACACCTGCAATCCCAGCACTTTGGGAGCCCGACGCAGGTGGATCACCTGAGGTCAGGAGTTCCAGACCAACCTGGCCAACATGGTGAAATCCTGTCTCTACCAAAAATACAAAAAATTAGTTGGGCATGGTGGCAGGCACTTATAATCCCAGCTTCTCAGGAGGCTGAGGCAGGAAAATCACTTGAATCTGGGAAGAGGAGGCTGCTGTGAGCCGAGATTGTGCCACTGCAGTCAGCCTGGGCAACAGAGTGAGACTCAGTCTCAAAAAAAAAAAAATCCACATAAAGCCAAAAGGCTACCTGACCACCTCCTTCCTTCCTGGGTCTGAAATTATCTGCATGTTCTATACGTCTCAAATTCTCTTCCATTAACTCAAATTAATTCCATCTCAATGCAATGAACAGTAATGCCCCTTTCTTTCCATTTCAGCCTGACTACCCTGCGTCACTGCCTCACCCCTTAGTTTAAACGGAAGTGGGTTAAACTCACTGCGGGGCTGGTATGGGTTCCTGCTGCTGGATTCTCCAACTCCTAATATTCCTTCTATCAGAATATTACTCCACAGTATGAAAGCCCCTCATTTAAAAATAAGTCTTCTTTCCTATCCTGAAAACCCGTGAGGGCAGAGACTGATGTTCTTGTACACCTTGCTCACGCAGCTCTCTCTCTCTCTTATCCTCAAGAAACACTTAAATGTGTGAACAGGTGAATTTCTTAAAACTATGAAAGACCATAATTAAAAATATGTGCTAGAGTAAGACAGATACATAAACTACTTTACACCTGGAAATGATATAAATTCACAGCTCGGAAGTGTGAGCTTACAGGAAGCTGTTAGTATATATTTCTAGGCAGGGTGTGCAGGTGCTGCAACGGGTGGTGAGGTGCCAGCAGCACCCCCAGGTACTGAGAAGCACAGGTCTGAAGTGCAGGGAGGGGCTCAGACAGGTGTGACTCAGACCATAGGCACAGAAGTGAGTATGAAACTGAAAAGAACAGTAGGTCTATAAAAAAGGTAAAGAAAATAGCGGGCCAGTCTTCAGCCTAGGAAGTGATCTGCTGAAGAGAAGCTTGGTGTCCCAGAAGCCAAAGGCGAGGATTTTAAGGAGGACACCCTTCGGAGAAGCCTGGAAGGAAAGAGAAAGTGTGGCAGGAAGCGGACCAGGAGAAGTATTTCTTTCATGAAGAGGAGATTGTCTCACGGGCAACTGTAAACAAGAGAGAAGAGGAAGATCTAGCCCTCCACTAACAAACAGTCACCATGAGCCTCCTGAGACCAGCGAAATCTAATTAAAATTCAGTCAAGTTGACACTTCAGCTTCTCAATCACACTAAGCCAAATGTCCAGGGTGCAACAGCCCCGGGGGCCGGTAAGGACAGCAAGGAGCAAGGCAGACGCAGAACACGCTCCCCCGACAGGAAGCTCTGCTGGCCAGCACTGGTCTACACAGGAGACAACCCACAAAGCAAGGTCCTGCAAGAAACCCTGCAAGGTGGGTTTACTTTTCTGCAGAGAACACTTTACGATACTTCAGACTGACAAAACAAATAACAGCAACAACAAAGAAACTTTCTTTCTACATTCACAACATTCTTAGCAACAAGAATCTTAGCAAGGCTGCCACGACGCTTTCCCCTAACGCCATCTCCAGAGAGAGGGTGTGCACGAATGTCCTTTGGGGCGGCACCAGGCGGTGCACCCACTCTGCAAAGGGGTAAAATTAGGGCTCCTCATTGGATTTTCATACAAAATGAACACAGAAAACAGAATTTCCTAATGAAGCAATGAAATACTGGGCATTTGGGGTGTCTTTTAGAGGTGAACTTTACCTTACAGCAATCAACCACACTGAGTGCCTAAACCCCTAGACCCCCTACCTGAACCCCCCTGCACTCTGGCCATGTGAGGCCACCTACTGAATGTGTTCTGTGTTCACGTTCATTCATGCCCCTGTGTGCATCTCACTCCTGCTCATCATCATCCCACCCTGCCCTCTTGAAACACCTACTTCAAACATAATTCCAAAGTATCACTGTCCCATATACCCACTACATGTTATTAACCTAGCAGGTAGGAAGTGTCCTAATAAGTATATCCACTTCTTTCATTTTTGACATCTGTGCTCATCTGCAATATTTTTTTGCCAAATCCCAGAAAGACACATACTTAGAAGAAACTGGGCCAGGCGTGGTGGGTCACACCTATAATCCCAACACTTTGGGAGGCCGAGGCGGGCAGATCACCTGAGGTCAGGAGTTCGAGACCAGCCTGTCCAATATGACAAAACCCTGCCTCTACTAAAAATATAAAAATTAGCCAGGCGTGGTGGTGTGTACCTGTAGTCCCAGCTACTTGGGGAGGCTGAGGCAGGAAATTGCTTGAACCCAGAGGCAGAGGCTGCAGTGAGCTGACATCTCACCACTGCACTCCAGCCTGGGCAACAGAGCAAGACTCCATCTCAAAAAAGAAAAAAAGAAACTGTAGAGAACTTTGGAACTAGAGAGAAACCTTTAAGATTATCAAGTTCAGTTGCCTGAACCAAAGAGAAGTTACACTTTTCCAAGGCCACTAGCAAGTCATTAACAAAGCCAGGAGGAGGATTTAGTTCTCTGGAGGCTCAGATGAGCATTTTCTTCCTCCCCATCACACCTAACTGTAATTTGCTGCATTATAGCATTTCAACTCTCCATGAACTCTAAACTGTGACTTTCACAAACTGTAAGGAAAAAAAAGGAATGATTCATCATTAGTCATATAACAGGTCCGAAGAAGCGAGTTAGGAGATAAAAGAGGAGGCAAAGGCAGACAAATGTATATGCAATTGCTTTCTTTTTGTAACTGTTTTATCTTCCTCTTCAGCAAGCGCTGGTAAATTAAAAATAGAAAGAAGAAAAACTAGAAATTTGTCTTTCCTTGGTCCAGAAAAACATTGCATTGTATATTAAAAAAATTATGCTAAATGTAGGTGGGCTGAGAGCAGCCACAGTATATTCTCACCAATGAGCAGTTACCAGTTCACCCCCTTAAATGTATGCACGATGCAGGAACCAAACTTTACCGCACTTGATAAATATCATTAAAAACCACTCATGGCCTTTCAACGCCACTTTAGACATTTAGAGATGAGTTCATTTAGAACAGAGAGAATGTCAGATCAGCTCTAATGCTTCAGTATAAAATTGAACTCTTTGACATTTCTTACAAAGCAATACCAAAACCATCTCCAAACTTCTCAAAATTCAAGAGATAAAGTAGACTTTGCAAAGTAGCTCAATGTAAAAGTGAACATCGAGGGACCAGCAGGGTAAGACAGTCGTGTGAGATGGTCCACATGGCTGGAGCGACGCCTTCGGTCACCTGTGTGGCACTGTCCACTCAGAAAGTGGAGATAAGAGTCTTGTTTGCAAGAAACCAGGATGGAGGCTAGAAGCTGGCAAAGACTACTTTATATGTGAGAAACAGTAACACAGACTAGAGCGTAGGGCGCAGACAAAAATCACGGCGCAGGAGCCACACACAGAAAACAGGAAGCAGGAAGCAAAGGCTCTTGCCTGCAACTCTGTGTTGGAGGAAAGTATGGACATGGCTGGATGAAAAGACATTTGTGCTGCTCCAGCACACGGCCCACCCACCATCGCCCTATACGTGAGTAAGGCCACCGAGGACCCACCAGCCAGCAGCCAAGCCTGAACAAGAGCACAACTGCCCAGCAGAACCCTAAATTCGGACAGTTACTTCGAGCCACTCAATTTTCACGGCTTCTTAGCCAAGGTATTATTCTTTAATATATTATTTTATTACATATACATATTAACCTCTCTAAGCCTATAAAAACCGGAGACATCTCCACATGTATATGTATATCTTCACATACGTATATGTAAATATGAGGAGACAGCTCCATTTCTACAGGCTTAGAGAGATTAAGTTGATTACTCACGATATTTAGCGAAGTACTGAAGTTGGAAATGCAATAAATCTAGTTAGTCTACATTAAAGGTGACAAAAACCAGGGAGGGACTGAAGACTTTGGTTCTGTAAAAAATAAATTTCAACATCAGCACTGTGGATAAAAATAGATGGCATAATCCCAGCACTTTGGGAGGCTGAGGCAGGTGAATCGCTTGAGGCCAGGAGTTGGGAGACCAGCCCGGTCAACATGGAGAAACCCCGTCTCTACTAAAAATTCAAAAATCAGCAGGCTGTGGTGGCACACACCCATCATCCCAGCTACCTGGGAGGCTGAGGCACAAGACTCACTTCAATCTGGGAAGTGGAGGTTGCAGTGAGCTGACAGCAAGCCACAACAATTGAGCCTAAGCGACAGAGTGAGACTGTCTCAAAACTAAATAAACAAGAAAGATGGCAGCTAGAGAAGGAAAAAAAAATAGGATTTCTGAATACGACTCAGGTCCAACTGCAATCAGAGAGCAAGCACTTGGGATCCATGGTAAGAGTCACTGACAACCCCACACTGTAAAAAGACAGGTCCCGGGTCTACAGTAAGGAAAGTCTGCAGCCCTGTGTTTACCTCGCCCAGTAGGAAATTTACCTGGAACCACTTTTTAATTACTCTATTAGAGAACAAGCAGAGGAAGGGAAATGATCAAGGGAAAAAAGTATAAGTCTGGTCACCTGATACTTCCTTTCACTCTGGTTGTTTTCTTCTGCCCCCTACAACGGTTTCGGCTTGTCCACTCTTTTATTTTACAATAATTCATGAACCACAGCCATGAACATTCTAGAAAAGCACTGTCCAACAGAAATGTCTGTGATGATTTGTGTGTTCTATAATTTGCACTGTCCAATATGGTGGCACCCGGCCACACGTGGCCACTATGTGCTTGAAATGTGGCTAATGTCACTGAAGAACTCAATTTTAAATTTAAATAATTTAAACAGTCACCAACTATATCTGATCCTTTATAGCATCTCCAATTTCAAATGTTGCCTGTCAAAAGTAAAAACTTTAACATCTGCAATATTCAAAATATTTTCCTATGGTTAAAAGTTGAAGCAAAAATATTTATCTGAACCCAAATTTTTACAGACATCTGTCTTAATCCTACATAGCAAAAACAAAGTAAAAATTTCCCAGATTTTGACTGTGCTGCTACTGCCCTGCCACGCTCCTGCCCTGCCATGCTCCTGCCTACCTTTCCCTGCTGTGAGTCTCCAGTGAGCTCAGCTGGCAACGAAGAGGTCTGCTGATTTATAGCTTCACCTGAACACATAACAATCGAGGGCTCTGTGCTTAGCTGCAACTAGGAGAATCATTACTCTACTAGTTTTGTTGTTTTGTTTTGTTTTGTTTTTGCTAAGCACTAAAAGTGAATAAATTAAATCTATGTTCATAAACAGTAACAACGTTATAATGTTTACTATCTCAGTCACCCACTTTGCAGTTTGCACTGTTATTCAACTTCTCGGAATGCTGTTCCCAAATATGTCACCATGAGAGACATATACAAAAGCCTAAGACAAGACTCTTGTCCTCAAAGGCATACAATTTATTTAAGGAAACAGCTCCCACATGTAAAAAGCAGAGGTGAATATCAAACTATTCTCTCATAGTTTCCTTTCTGGCCAACACTAATTTCGTGCTTCCTAAGACCCAGCTCTGGGCTAAGCATTTTATATACATCACTCTCACTGGATACTCACAGCAACCTTATAAGGGAGCTACTAATATATTGTCTTCATTTTTAAGACACCTGAGGTTTAGAAGGTAAAATCACAGCCAGCCAAAAGCAAAGCTGAGATGTGACTCCAATTCTAGAGTCCAAGCTCTTAATTCACACAGACAACTCTAAATGTATATATCATATTTAATATGTACAATGATTATACAACAAAGTTATTCAGTGAATGAAGACCAGGACTTTCCCACTTTCCTCTGGGATTAGAATGTCCTCTCTGCCAAGCCCAGCTCCTTTTGCAGGACGGAGTCCTCTGGGCACCACTGCTTCCTCACAATGTTTGATTAATCACAGCACTATTTTGATGAACCCTTGACTGCAGGCATGCACTCTAGGTAGATACCATTTTCCCCCAATGGTTTCTCTGAAACACTTTCATATATTCCACTCTGTTCTAAGTTTAAGAATTGTAATCATAGCATATTTGGTGGTTAAGGAAGTGTCTAGTTTAAGTTTTAGGGGTCTTGAGTGTAATTTCTTCAGGAGTTGCTACTACCAGGAACTGGAAGTTAAATTTCTGCCCTTCCTTACTGACTGTGGCAGGGACTGCTCCCAGGGACATTCAGTGTGCTTTAAGAATCAGCAACATTCTTAAAGCACACTGAATGTCCCTGGGAGCATATTATGCAGCCATCAAAAACGATGAGTTCGTGTCCTTTGTAGGGACATGGATCAACCTGGAAACCATCATTCTCAGCAAACTGACACAAGAACAGAAAATCAAACACCGCATGTTCTCACTCATAGGTGGGTGTTGAACAATGAAAACACATGGACACAGGGAGGGGGAGCATCACACACTGGGGTCTGTCGGGGGGAAATAGGGAGGGACAGCGGGGGGTGGGGAGTTGGGGAGAGATAGCATGCGGAGAAATGCCAGATATAGGTGATGGGGAGGAAGGCAGCAAATCACACTGCCATGTGTGTACCTATGCAACAATGTTGCATGTTCTTCACATGTACCCCAAAACCTAAAATGCAATAAAATATATATATATATATATATATATATATATATATATAAATAATAAATAAATAAATAAAGAATCAGCAACATTAAGGTCAATTACAATAAAACACCTGTAATACACTCATGGACAGACTGTGAAACTTACACTGCTCAGGTAACTTTCAGACAAGGAGTACTACAAACACCAGCAAGGCAAGGTGCTGGTATGAGACATGCATGTGTGTGTACAGATGTAACCTGTACACGTACACACACTCCTGTGCATAATAGTTGTGACACATTAAACCATGAAATATTACTTCTGGCTACCCCTGGGAAACAGAACAGGTGGCTGGGGAGAAGAAAGAGGAGAGGGGGAAGAGAACTTAATTTTATACTCTACTTTATTGTGGCAATCTTTAATGAGCACATTATTTAAATAAATTTAAATATTAAAACATTTTAAAGCTCAGAATGAAAGAATATAGAAATACTGTTGGCTGAAAACTAGACTTTGGCTGGAAAATCTCAAATACATTTTTTTTAAGCCTTAAATATATATGGCCATGCATATAAAAGATCAGAACTTCTTAGAAATATTATAGTGAGACAGCCTATGCAACTTTTTCTAATGTTTCTGAGTTGGAACAAATTTTGAATGAAATGGATCATGCATGCTAAAGTAACCTCTTACTGTAAAAGCGAAGTCTGCCAAAGCCAGAGGGTCTTTCACGATGCTCTAGACCAAATCCTGTACCTTAAACATGACGAAATGAGGTCTAGGAATGTGAAATAAGTTCCTGAAGTCAGCAGAAGAGTGGAAACCAGAGTGGAGCTGCCATCGAGGAAAGTGTTCAGAAAGTCTACTGCTCAAGCCTTTTCCTGCAAGGGTCTGCACTGGAATCACAGGCTACGAATGCCACAGCCCCCTTCTTCCTGCCCCATTCCAGGACCACTGAATCACACTCTCCACCCATGAGGACCCAGCCTGTACAATGTCATAAAGGTTTCCGGGTGATTCCATCCTGTGCTGACCTTCCCAGTACAAGTGCTGACAGAAGGTGAAAAACATTCACTGGTAGTTTAACAGCTTTGTTTTCAGTCATCACAATAATTACTACTGCACATATTCTGGAACAAAGCATATTATCTATTTCTTTAAAATACTATTTGAGATATAGAGAAATACAACAGGACTATGGACATATGAGAAATACACGGTATTTCTCCAGTATGGTTTTTAAGTACCATAAGAACGATAATAAATGTTGCAAAAAACGCAACGAAGTGGCCAGAAGGGCCCACGAGAAGATTCCAACTGTTCTTCAACTGCTTACTAAGTCCTAAAACAGTGCCCAGAATCTTCCTGGCAAGTCTGCAACTACTGAGCAAATCATTAAAGCCTGTGAAAACGTAAGTTAAATGAAATGTAGTCTTTCCAACATAATAGTAAGACTCTACATGGCTATAGAAATTTCCATTTAACAGCATATTTTGCGTCTTTTTGGAAATGTCTTTGTGGTGGATGAGTGGTGGCTCCTGCCCTGAAGGTATGTATGTATGCCCCCGGCACCTGGGAAAGTTAACTGCTTTGGATAAGCACCTCTGAAGATGTAATTAAGAACCTCAAGATGAGACCACCTGGGATTTATGGCGGACCCTAAATTCAATAGCAAGAGTTTTTTTAAGAGAAAGGCAGAGGGAGATGTGAGTCAGAGACCCAGGGAAGAAGGCCACCTGCTGAGAGAGGCAGAGACTGGAATGCTGCTGTCACAAGCCAGCAGGTGCCTGCAGACGAAGGGGAGCAGGGACGGGTCCTCCCCTAGCGCCTTCAGAGGGAGCGAGACCCTCACAGCACCTGGAATTCAAACTTCTGGCCCCTAGAACTGTGAGACAACACATCTCTGTTGTTTAAATTTGTGGTAAGTAGCCTTAGGGAAATAAACCATTTTTTTAAATTAATGGCTTTACTGAGGTATAACTGATACACAGAAAACCACATATATTTAAGGTATACAATTTGATGAGTTTGGATATACACACTAATACACCTCTTTATTTGAATAGCAAATAAAAGTACTGAAAAAATATTTTCTAAAAGATAAGAACTTGGAAACACTGGCAAACAATTCCGTAATTCAGAGAGAGCCACTCTTATTACTTTCTGTAATAAGTGAAGTCCAAAGGTGATTTGGGATGAAACAAAAATCCCAAGTTAAGTCATGTTTTCCCTCAGAAGGAAGAGAAAGCAGGGTGCCTCGGCTCTGGAATGGGACTTCCTCAATACCTCTGGCTGAGAACCACAAGCTAAGTCTTTTGTTTTTAGTTGTGAATATATAAAATATGACACAAACTGCACATCAGTTCTGAGTACATTATTTCTCATTTTCTTTCCCCCTCCATAATAGAAGAAAAAATCCCTAAATATTTATTAACTCTATTCGTAATTATAAATTCTATCTTAACGCCTGTAACACACAAAGTTCCAACTATAAAGCTGTTTCCACTAAGGACCAAGACAGAACAGACTCTGATTCTGAGCAAAGCAAAACAGCCTCTCTGTCCTCAAGAGTTCCTTTCACCAGCATCATGGGTCTCAGGGTACAATGATAAATCACATTTTTTTTTCAAAACTAATTTACCTAATGTTATCTTTAGTCAGAAAAACTTACCTGTGCTCACCCTACGTTTGCCCAAACTGTCCTATTTTAACCATACCTTTTGCTTCTCTTATATAGAAGCTATGAAAGAACAGTAAAAAGGCCTAACATCAAGAAAAATTAACATAAAGTACATAAATAAGGAAGATATGAGAGGTCAGAGCTTTAAATAAAAGTGCTTTAGAACTTTATAGGGCATGTCGGGCTCCTAAAAGTGTTTTTAAATGTCTGTGGTTCAGTGTTGAAAGAGCTTGCTTTGAGTTAGGTAAGCAACTGAAGAACCACAGAAACCAACCAGATGCACGGTAAACAAAGAGGGCAATGCAATTCGACATTATTTTGATTTTTTTTTTTTTTTTTTTGAGACGGAGTCTTGCTCTGTCACCCAGGCTGGAGTGCAGTGGTGCAATCTCGGCTCACTACAACCTCCACCTCCCAGGTTCAAGCAATTCTCCTGCCTCAGCCTCCTGAGTAGCTGGGATTACAGGTGTCCACCACCACGCCCGGCTAATGTTTGTATTTTTAGTAGAGACGGGGTTTCACCATGTTGGGCAGGCTGGTCTTGAACTCCTGACCTCGTGATCCGCCTGCCTCGGCCTCCCGAGGTGCTGGGATTACAGAGGTGAGCCACCGTGCCCGGCCCATTATTTTGATTTTTAAAATGAGGTATTAAAGTAAAACAAAGCACTATGAGATACAGAAACAACAGACTGTAACTGTGGAACTCCAGGAAGCACTTGACTGTCCCTCTGTAAACACATCATCCATGGGACATTGCAGTCTACGGATCTGTACCCAACCAGCTTAAATAAAATGAAATTGGCCCCAGAACAAGGCTGTAAATGGCGGCTCAGAGATCGCGGTGCAGTCCTCGGAGGACACAGGCAGGAATGGACAAGTGGGCAGGTAGTGGGCTGTGCAGTGGGCAGGCAGTGGGCTGTGCGGTGGGCAGGCAGAAGGCACAGGTAAGCAGGGAGGGACAGAAGCTACACGGAGGCCAGCGTTTATCTGCTCGAACTGCTATGACTTCTCTTCCAATGGGTGAAAGGGAAAACCCTTCAAATGTGGCTGCTTTCAAAAATCTCTCATTACTATCATGCCTGGTTCTGTGATGGATACAATAATGAACAAGGGTGGTCCTGGGCCATGAGGACCTGAGCCAACACTGGACCCCCCGAAACACAGACCAGAGGACCAGCAGGGAGGCATGGCGTCCTCTGCTCCCGCAAAACAGACTGCCCCGCTGGCCATGAGCAAATGCACAACTTTTCCTTCACTTGTCACTCAGCATCCAGGGCCTCAGAGTTCTAGACTGTGAGCTCAGAGATCCTCGGCTGCTCTGCACTGTATTTATTTAGGTGATGTTCTAAGACCGCATTTCACTACAGCCTGCTGCGCGCTCTTTTGTCAGCTGTGGCCATCTGAGCAGCTATTGTTTGTCACTGCAGTACTGGTGCCTGCAGGATTAGGCTTGCAGCCAAAAATGGAATTCTATTCATAGACTGGCAAGGCTGGAAGGCAGCTCAGAGCTCATTTAGCTCAAATTTTCAGAGTACCAAAGCAAACACTAATAAAATTAATCAAATGACTGGCCTGAAGTCACACAGGGAGTCACACAGGGAGCTCGTACCCTAAAGTCCTCAGGCGTCTCTTCTGGTTTTAATTCTATCTCACTAGCTGTTTCTTGTTGAAAACTGATGGCATTAAAACATAAGGTCGACAGCAAAACTCAATTTACAGGGAATTGCCTTCAGTGATCCTATAAATGTCAGATACAGCAGGGTCACAAAAGAGGGTGAGGTACACGACCCCATTTCACACGGTTAATATCATGTTGACAGAGAAAGACTCATATCAGGCACCCAAATGCAAAATCTTTCCTATAATTTTAGCAAATAATATTCAGAAAGTATAAAAAAACCAAATGCCCGATAGAATTTATCATAAAGATTCAAATTAACCGATTTCAGGAGGAAAAAGCTCGTCATCAACATCGGCAGAAATGTACTGAATAAAATTTGACTTCTTGCAAACTTCAGGGATAATACACTTCACTTATTTTATAAAATAATAATGAGCATGAGAAAGAGATAGGAAAAAAAATCTATAGATTCCTCCTTAAAATATTTGCGTATCTTGGTAAAAAGACTGCAAATAGGTAAACTTTTTTTTTTTTTTTGTAATAATGAATTCCTGCCATTGTGATGTGACCGACCAGTCCTTTCCTTCCTTTGCAGCTATCCAATGTTACCGGAAACCCTTGGAAGTTGTTTGCAGCTTTAGCTATTTCCTATTGCACTTTGTTCGGTATTCATTCCAGCCACAATAAAATGCCATTTACTTTGGTTCAGAAAAAATCGTTGTAAAGTGTTAGCGGACTAACACATGTTGCATGCCCAGCATACCTACTAGCTGTTACAACATTTTGTAACTTTACTGCATGCTTTAGGGATTACCACACAAAAACTATACATCTCTACCCAACCTGTCCGCAATCACAAATCACATTTCCTATGGTGAACATAAAATAATTCTATACTAAATACACTATGTTACATGTCAAGAAGCGAATAAAAAAACAGACCACTGTGTAACACTGTCCTCTGAAGCATACAAAATGGAAACTTAATGTGAGCGTAACATCTCAGCACAGAAGAGAATCAGCAAAAGGGAGGAAACGATAAAGCTCAGCTAAGTATACTCACAGCCAATTGCTGGAGCTGAAACTGGGGGCTCTGAAAAATTTTTAACGGGACACATCAATTTTAAAAAAAGTATAAAAAACTCAAAATCTAGGAAAACTTATCTTCTAATGAGAAACAATTACTTCTCAATGTAGAAGTGATCTAAATAGTCTACTAATCAACTTGTGAAATCTCTGAGATCTCAGCCTTGATAACTAATACTCTAACTGCTCTTCTTTAAAGAATTTTGTTATTAACAACCAAGAGAAGCAAAATACAAATAGTCCTTTCTAAGCATTCTTGCTTAGAGCAATGGTGGGGGGGGAGTCCATTTTTACTTCAGAAATATAAGTCTGTCCCTTCAAAAGAATTTAAAAAATTAACAACCAACAAAATTGTTTAACTAGTTACACTAGTAAATACATCAACTCGTCAGGCGTCAGGAAACCACAGCTAACTTGTTTCTGTGTGGTTGGCTAGTGAAGAATGGCTTTTACATTTTTAAATGGTTGAAAAAAACTTTTGTCATACATGAGGAGGACAGAAAATTCAAATTTTATTGAATTCATTCATTTTCTTTATAAAGTTTTATTGGAACACAGTTGTGCTCACTCATTTCCGTATCATCTACAGCAGCTTTTGGGCTACAGTGACAAGGCTGAGTGGTGTGGGGAGACTGTGTGGCCCTTTGCACAAACAGTTTAATGACCCCTGCAGTACATGGTTCATGAAACTAAACACTAGTTCATTAAACACCCAGAGTTACTGAAAAGTTTCCCATTTGTGGTCTGATGGTACCACAGAAATAAGATTAGCCTGAAAAGCAACTATTATATGACACAGAATCCCTCAATACAAAGAGTAGATAAGAGACAGAAAAACTGGCTCCACAATCATTTTTACATCCAAACACAAAGGCACAGGGCCTGACAGCAGCACCGTGTACTGAGAAGCAGCCACTAGGGAATTCACATGTGGCCTGACTTCCGGTAGCTCTAACCTCTGTGAAGTCTTACGATTATTTGTAAAGTGAAGAAAACGTAAATAAGGAACACAGCAGACTATTGGTATCCGTAGTCAGCAACTCATAGGGCTCTTGTAAATGTGAAGTCTGTGGAAGCTGCTCGTAACAGACGAGACACGCTTGTCAACGTTCCTCTGACTCCTAATGAAAGTTCTGTTCCAGCTCTATCCAAACGTGGCATGCCACGACACAGCAGACGGGTGGAAGAGTGGTATGAAAAGAGACTGGAGAGAATAAGACAGAAAGTGGGAAAAGAAGGAAGATTAGGCTTTGCTGGTTTCCTTCAGGCTGTCTCCTTCAAGCTCGGCTCTCCAGGGGAGCAGGCAGGAGACAGCTGATGGAAATCTGCTCAAAGAGAATGAACCAGGAGGACCAACAAGATTCTAACAGTGCAATGTGCTTCACCAAAATGAGATGCGATTTTGAGCATGGATCACCCTCCAAAATACATGGAATTTATCTCTACAGGTTGGGCATAGGGGCTCAGCCTGTAATCACACTTTGGGAGGCCAAGACAGGAGGACTATTTGAGCTCAGAAGTTGGAGACCAGCTGACCAACATGGTGACACCCCTGCCTCTACAAAAAATATAAAAACTAGCTGGGTGTGGTGGTACATGTCTGGGTCCTACCTACTCAGGAGGCTGAGAAAGAATGAACTTGGGCCCAGGAGTTCGAGGCTGTGTGAGCCACGATTGCACCACTGCACTCCAGCCTGGATGACAGAGTGAGACCCTGTCTCAAAAAAAAAAATGTTACTCTACAGGACTGATGAAGGAAAATCTAAGAAGCATTAAGCTGAAACAAACTCAAAACACGAAACCTCCGTGAAGAAGATTCACTACTTATCAAACGAGATTTTTATGGTATACACGTACTGAATTTTGTACTATGTGATCGCATTACCTATTTAAAATCTCAAGTGGACAAAAATACATTTAGCAGCTATCAAAGAGCCTAAACCCTTTAAAGATGCACTTATAGACACACAGAAACCACAAACACAAACATACGCATATGTTCAAAGAAGATGTCCAATACCATTACCTACTAAACTTTTCTGATAAATTTATTTTTAGTCATAAGTAAATTCTTTCTTATTGTCTTTGTTCTCAAAGAGGAAGATGAATGAGAAGAGGTAAAAAGTAAACATTGATTAGGTAAAATCAGTAGATCAGTGAAACGGACAGTGAAAGGTACATGGATATGCACATACATTGCTATAGCCACGTGGCAAATTCATTGGTAACCATAATAAGGTGACTTTTTGTTTTTTGTTTTTGAAATGGAATCTTGTTCTTGTTCTAGGCTGGAGTGCAGTGCAGTAATCTCAGCTCACTGCAACCTCCACTTCCTGGGTTCAAGTGATTCTCATGCTTCAGCCTCCCGATTAGCTAGGACTACGCGTGTGCCACCACACCTGGCTATTTTGTTTCTTAGTACAGACGTGGTTTCGCCATGTTGGCCAGGCTGCTCTCAAACTCCTGACCTCAAGTGCTCCACCAGCCTCAGCCTCCCAAAGTGCTGGGATTACAGGCGTGAACCACCATGGCTGGCCAAGGTGATCTTAAAAGCACAGCATCTATAACTGTTACGGAAAAGCCCAAGATGCATATCCACATGTGCGGTATCTGTGTAAAAAAAAATGAGAAAAAAGCCAACATATTCTTTCTTGCTTGTATACAAGTGAAAGAAAATGCAAACACTAGTTGCCTCTAAGTAGTAGATTTTATTATTCACGTATGGTGAGGCAACAGATAGGGTATGATGGTGAAAAGACAGTTTGTTACTTCCCAAGAGGAGGCCATGCCACCCCCAATGGACGTGGAAAAGGCTGTGCTGGACCACACAGGACCGTGCCAGGGTCGGTCTGCAGGTGGAAGGAACCGGGACAGCTTGACTGAGGATCTCACAGAAAGGCTAGGGTGAGGCGGAGCACACATGCAGAGGACTGGCTGGTAATTTCAAAGGCTCTGGGGCACAGCTGTCCCCCAGTTGTCCAGCACTGGCTCTGAGAAGACTTGGGCATGACACGGGCAGTGCTGTGGAGTAAGACTCTGCACCGGTCAGCTTGCGTATGAAGGCACGGTCCGGAACCAGCCATTTGCTATCCCGAGTCCTGGAAGGAGTAGTCCTTCCCCAGGCAGTGAGGGCCCTGACGCCACAGCATTAAGGATAGAGAAAACAATTAACATACTAAGTAAGGGAGCTGAGTGTCTGGAGAGCTGGGTAAAAGTAAAACTTCAGTGGGTATCTTTTCGTACCTTTTGAATGTTGTGCCACGTGACTGTGTGGCCTATTTAAAACAAGTGATCGAACTTATGAGGTATGCTACCCACACGTGCGTATACATCACAAACACACATCTGCCTTCCAGCCTTGCTGAGCAGTGTCCTGACAATGAACGGCACTGTGGGGAAGGAGGACTGAGGGGTGCCATTCAGCTACTGGTACAAGACAACAGCACAATTTGGGAGGGACAGAAAGTGCTTCTGTCCCTGTATTTCCACAAACTCCAGAAACACATGCAGGATATTGCTAAGTTTCCACTTAAACCTAGAAATTCAGTTTTTACTCCTTAAAGACACAAAAACCCTGGTTAAGAAGATTCACTGCTTATTAAAGATGTTTACAGTACACACATATTGATGGCACTTCTAAACTTAAAAAAGCATCTTTTTCTGATCTGAAACCAATAGCTGGCCTTCCACTTCTAGTAAGGGGATCAGATTTATGCTTTAACATAAAACCACCTACAGGAGACAAAATAAATGCACTGACAGTTTAAAGGACACTAGACATCAGGCAAAGAAAGGCAATGTCCCCAGGAGACAGAAACAGACGAGGGGAGGCCTACGATCACGCCAGCTTCCTGCCTTGAGACAGTTTCCAGACAGTGAGGCGCTCCTATGTGAAGTCCAAGAGACACGGAATATCTGTGCACATAAGGACTTGCACTCAATGCTCACAGCAGCTTTATTTATAAACAGCCAAAAAGTGGCAACAATGCAAATGCCTATAAACAGGTGAATGGATAAACAAATTATAATATATTTACACAAAGGATATACAGCAGTGAGAAGAAATGTAGTACTGATACACACTGAAACATACATGAATCTCAAAACAAACATGCCCAGTGTAAGAAGCCTTATCAAAAAGAGTATATGCCATGTGAGTTCATTAATATAAAATTCTAGGAAATGCAAACTATTATTTAGTGATGGACAGCAGACCGGCAGTTGTCTAGAGATGCAGGCGGGAGGGCTGGGAGGGTGGGGTACAGAGAAGCACGTGGAGACCTTTGGGAATAATGGGTGCGTTCACTGCCTGATAGCGGTGATGCTTTCTCAGGTGTAAAAGCTATGTCAAAGCTTATCAAATTGCAGACTTCAAATATGTACAGTTTGCTGTAAGTCAATTACACCTCAAAAAAGCTTTTTAAAAATAAAGAGCAATGCTTGGTTTGTAGCAAAAACTTGAAAAATACCAAACATACAGATAAGACAGTAAGACTGTGATCTCTTCTAAAGCATGCACGTGTCTAAAAGTAACACTTCAAAATTATTAATAAATGCCGACTTGCAAGTTGAGTATCAACTCCTCCAAGTTCAAAGCAGTGACTTTAACTAAGAAAACTCTCTGCAAGGGTGGTGTTGATTTCCTGAGGCTGTCTGTGGATAATGAGACTTAGAAGCCCACACTGGCCCCCTTTGTTCAGGACCCCGTTTCTTCTCCGTCCTTGACATACCACAAAGCTTCATGCTTTCGTCTGCCAGCACTGGGGCTGCCTAGGCTCCAACAATCTGAATTCTATGCTCTTGCTTCTCTTCCACCTTGGGCAAGCACACAATTTAAAAGCAGCAAATTTACCCTAACTGATGATGGACACAAACAAAAAATGTTATAAAAATGAGGGATGTCAACAGAAGTGTATCTATCACAAAAGGAAAATGGATATGGTCTTTCACTTGCATGTTCTGAAAATGAAAACCCACTGCCACACTACTTATAAACAGTGTGAGAAGAAAGGTCTGAAACGCAGAAAGACAGTGCTTGACACCATCATCAAGCATAAAAACCTTGAAGAGTAAAAGCATTCAAAAAAGTTCACTCAGACTTGTCACTTAGAGCACAGAATTCGTAAGAGCACTCTCTAAACCTACTCCCGGGAAGGATTTTGGCTGTGGCTTTTAAAATACTGTGTTCTACTACGACAAAAGGAGAAGCAGAAAAAGGTATTAAAGAGATGTCGTCCTCTTTTCCAAAAAGACTTTTAGTGAGGTCACTTTGGGGGAATGTGTTCTCTTTCCGGGTCCACAAGGAGGCGTAGTTTTAAGGGCAAGAACTTCCCAGCGCCATGCCCCCCTCCCATGCCTCTCCATCCAGGAGACTTAATGGTTTCTGTTTTAATTTTCGCTGGTGTGGGGGAAAAAAATCAAAAAGGTCAGTCACTCCAGCGGAAGTTTAAAGAACTCTTCTCACTGGCCAGGGGGCTTGGAGAAGGTGGTAATTCCTCCCAGGTTACAAGTCCCTGTCTCCCTCATCCAGGCGGATTTTCCCCTGTGGGGTCCCCCTTCTACTCTCATGGAAGCTGCTCTTCCCCTCCTGGATTCCATACTTGGGTCCCCTTCCACACTTTTCATGGAAGACTTTCTCATCTTTTTCTATCTGCTTTTTCTCTTCTCTGCCTAAATAAATCACTTTCTGCAAAAACATTTTGGGGTCCAGTATTTACTTGACGAGCGTATCGTGCCCGGTGTGGTCCCCCTCTCCCATTCTTGGGTGAGTGAGAGACCAAGAGCCTGGAAAAACATCCTCTCAGGGACGTTTAGCTCCCCTGCACCCCAAAACACGGCAAAAATTTAAGTTTACCCAAAATGTTGCAAGGCACTGTATACCGACTCTCAAAAAGAGGTCACTTTTATTCATAAAAATAAAGAATATTCTCTTAAACCCTTATTCTAGTGTTTGAGGCTTTCCATTGAGTGTAGCTGTCTCCCATACATTCATTTCTTGGTCTCCAACTCACCACTCCTTCGAATTGTCCCCAACATGAAAACGTCTCCCTCCTCCTCTTCATCAGTCTATTGCTACCACCTTCGATCTGCCCAGTCACTGTTCCAAGCGGCCTCATCTTCCCAATCATACCCTACCGTCAGTCTCCTACTTCCACCAGACCTGTGAGAGCCTGTGCCACACTGCTGCACACACCTGCTCCTCTTTGTTCTGTCACTTTTGTAGACTACAAACTTTCAAAGAATAGAGTTCGGTGAATAAACACAGCCACGCACTGCGAAACAACGTTTCAGTTAACCGCGGACTGCATACACAATCAAACCGCATATACAGTCGTGGTTGCAAAAGATTAATACCATATTTTTACTGCACCTTTTCTACATTTAGATATGTTAAGATACACAAATGTGTTACAACTGCCTGCAGTGTTCAGTACAGGATCATGCTGTACCGGGCTGTGGACTAAAGAGGCTATCCCATACACCTGGGTGTGCAGTAGGCTAGACTATCTAGGTTTGGGCAAGTACACTCTATGCTGTCCACACAATGACAAAATCGCCTGATAACACATTTCTCAAAATGCATCCCTGGCATGCAGTAACGCACAACTGCACTCGATGCATAAACAAATGCTTTAAACGATGACTCTGCAGCCTGCTGAACATTTAGGATAATCACCAGGGTCCCAAATGTATGTTTCCCACTAAGAAACAAGCAGGCCCACTTTATTCTATCAAATTTGTTTATCCAAAGGCACAAATTTATCAGTCTGCTAGAATCTTGATTGTCTTACATTAGCAGAGCAGCTGTAACACGTGCAAGTGCAGCAGCTGTGGCACCTGTCCCTTGAGCGGCTCTGGGCGCCCCTGCGCTCTACACATGCAAACCTTAACAGGAGTCCAGGAACACCACGAATCAGAAGATCTAAGGACCTGGGAGTCTGCTCTCCCCAAGATCCCAGAGGGAAAGCCTCACTGTGGCCCAGATCTCTTGATTTCTAGCCCAGTGATTTTCTTGCTCAGCCATTAATCATTAAGTAACATGATTTAGGGTCTCCAGGTGGTGAGATGGGTCAGTAAGTCACAAGCACTTTTTCCTATCAGACAGCCTTTCGTCAGCTTTCACAATCAAGGGCCACCATGACAGTGAGCTACCTGTGAAAAGTCAGTCTGCTTTAAAGGTTGTGAGAAGATAAGGCATGTGCACTTTGGGCGCTGAGGATCACACCCCAATTTTCTGCTGAGTTGCGGGAAGAGAATCATCTGGAAACAGATCTTATGAAGCTATATTTACCATATTATTTAGTAATGCCCATGCTAAAATATGGCTGTTTCTTCATCGTCCCCAACTTTAGGCAGTCTGTGGAATGCTGAGACTTCTTTGCTGACCATATAGTTCTTAACACGCTTCACAATAAATACTGCTGTGTGTCAACGACAGTATCCTCCACTATTACCTGACTTCCACTCACAGAAACAGAAAGCCTCTGTGTACACTCTAATGACTGCCCTCCTGCTACCCTGGCAGCGGAATGCCTGTGTCCCCACCAGGGCTGAGTGCTGGCTGTGGGCACCTGGAGAGGGTTTATTCCTGCTAGCGGTAACAGCACAGCACTCTCTGCAAACATCTTTTCTTAGGAGTTGTCAGAATAGAGAGATTTAAAAGGGAGAGGCAATGTCATATTAATCATGACATAGCAGCAGGAGCATCATTTCTGAGGCCCCGGAAGAACCAAGGTTTCCAGGGCTCCCACAGCAACGCCAGGCTATCTAAGCTCCTTAGTTTCTCTCTCCTCCTACTCCTCAATGATATATTATGTCCAGACCTACGCCATGGGCTCAGATACCCAAAAGGACATTTGTTGCCTGCTTATCCATCTCTTCACAGAGGACTTAATCTAATCTAAAAGACAGACAGAAGACACAGAATAATGAAAATACTGCTTAGTCTAACTCATCAAACAAATTAACATAGGGGTAGTTTCTGGTCTTGAATTACCACCTGTGATATGACATATACGTGCCTTTAGGGGAGAGGTGTGTATTTGTTTCGGTCCATGGCTCCTGGCTCGTAACTCCCATAACCCTTGTGACAGTCTTTTGTTACGGTACCATGGCACTTTTTGCCTCAGGAAACAGAATCTCTCTCTGGACCATGTGCCACTCTCCTTTCACCTGCCAAGGCAGCACGCCAATCTGACTGTGGGTCATAAGCCCCTCATTCCAGACAGGGACCCGCTCCATACCCCAGAGGCAGAAATGCTGCCGAGAGAAGCCAAGAAGAACCTCAAGAGACAGGTCTTCGTCAACCACGTGTTGACATGGCTGTCCATGCAGCAATCACGCCTAGGCAATGAAGTCTCCATAAAAGGCTCAACAAAGCAGGGTTCAGAGCTTCTGGATGCTGAACGCGTGGAGGCTGACGGGAAGGTGAACAAGAACTCACCCAGGTGCTGGGAGGGTGGCATCCCCCTCCCCCAGCTCCACTGGAACAGAAGTGCCCGTGCGTGGGACCCTGGCAGACCCTGCCCCCGTGTATCTCTTCATCTGGCTGTTCACTTGTTCACTTGTATCCTTTTAAATCTCCTTTGTAATAAACAGGTAAATGGAAGTTTATTTATTTACCTGTAATAAACAGGTAAATGCGTTCTGTGACCAGCTCTAATAAATTAATAGAACCCAAATAGAGGTCGTGGGAACCCTAACCTGGAGCTGGTCGCTCAGAAGTTTCAGAGGCCTGGGCTTGTAACTGGCGGGAGGAAGGGAACAATCTTGGGAACTGAGCCCTTCACCTGTAGAATCTGAGACTGTCTCCAGGTAAAAACGTCCAGAACTGAATTACAGGACACCCCAGGTGTCCACCGCTTGGTGTGCAGGGATCTTCCCCCAACCCCTCCAAAACACACACTTGTCCACAGAAGTCTTCTGTGGTGATGACTGCTGCAGTTTGGGAAGAGGATAGGAAAAAATCTCTGAGTGTTTGTTTTCGTTCACACATTATCTAAGTCAAGGCTTTTGCTTATAGATTTCTCTCTTTCAAGGTCTGGGACCACCACTGGAGAAGCAAACTTTCTGGACTTCTAATTCATCTTCACAATTCTTACATACTTCTGACTTTCTTCTCTTATGTTTGACAATGCCTTCTAATTTTTCAGCACTTAGTTCTTAGATCTTTTACTTTATTTCACAAGAAAAGGAGGGTGAATGTAGTTATCACTTGTGCAGTAAAGGAGCAAAGATTAGAAGTTTATAAAAATTTTAGAGGAGGATCTTGAGGTCAAGGAGCTATCTTCTTAGAAGCAGGGGAGTCAGTCACAGACATCAATGGAAAAAAAAGTTAGAAGCAAAAGGCCAGCCAGGTACAGTGGCTCATGTCTGTAACCCCAGCACTTTGGGAGGCCAAGGTGGGTGGATCTCGAGGTTAGGAGTTCAAGACCAGCCTGGCCAACATGGTGAAACCCCATCTCTACTAAAAATACAAAAATTAGCCGGGCATGGTGGCACATGCCTGTAATCTCAGCTACTCAGGAGGCTGAGGCAGGGGAACTGCTTGAATCTGGGGGCAGAGGTTGCAGTGAGACAAGATCAGGCCATTGCACTCCAGCCTGGGCGACAGAGCAAGACTCTGTCTTAAAAAAGAAAAAAAAAAAAAAAAAAAAAAAAGCAAAAGGCCTGGGGTGTCACTTCCAATCAGAAAACTGTCTAATCCCAATCCCTTACCACTTGGAGCTATAGCACTGCTCTTTGGGAAAACTCCGAACATTAAAAAACTAGTGAACTGTGAAATAAACTTTCAATATTCTTCACAAAAAGCCAACTTAGGGCAATTCAAATTCTTAGCAGCAGCAGAATTTGCTATAAGTTTAAGATATATCACTAATTCAGGAGCTATTACTGAAATAACAATGTTTCCTTTTTAACCTGAAAGTGAAACCCTACTAATGAGCAAAATTGTAAAACAGCAGTTAAAAAAGAACATTTAGGCTACATTCTTATCCAAAATAAAGGCTTATTTTGAAAAATTCAAAATTAAACAATTTATCAAAAAACAGAAGTATGTAACAGACAAATGCTAATTCTTACTTTTTCCCCCTATGGAAGGGCAGAAGCGTGAACACTTCATATAATGGTATTAACACATACCTGTTTTAGGATGTATTGAAAAGAAGCCCTGTGGATTTCCACTTGTAATTCTGTACGTGAGCTTGTCATTAGAGCTTGAATCTGGATCAAATGCCTCGATCTGGACCACAGATACATCTTTAGGGGAGTTTTCCATGATTTCTGGGTAATAAACAGGCTCTGATGTCTGTGGGGCATTGTCATTCACATCCTCCACCTCTATGTAGATCTCTATAAACGATGAAAGAGGTACAACACCCTGATCGGTTGCAAAGACTGTTAGCCAATAATGGGAGGTGGATTCCCGGTCCAGTCGATCTGAGGTCTCTATGACACCTAGAGAGAAAAAGAAAAACGTAAAGCAGCATGTCGACAACCAAAACTGTCACTAAGAAAGTGTCAACAACTCTGGCTCACCAAGGGCTTTACGTGCCTCTTACTGGTTGCGTGACTTTGAGCAAGTTAACTAGCCTTTCTATGCCTCAGTTTCCCTTCTAAAATGGAGATAATAATAGTATGTTCAACTAAACTAACATGCATACGATGATTAGAACACTTGTCACATAATACAGGCAATGAAAGTATTTGTTATTAGAATTAGGGTCAGGCACTATATGGAATACTTTAAAAATATTATCTCATTGAAGTCTCAAAACAGGTGAGCACTGAGAGATGATCTAATGGCCCAACACTTCATCCTTCCATTGGTGAAATTTACGGTTTGTTGAGAGATGTGCTGACTTTCCTGGAGGCTACTCAGGACGCCAGGGATAACAGCAGAACCATGGCCCAGATCTGAGACCCTACAGCCCAGCACCCCCACGCCTCACACTGCATCCCTGTGGTGGCCACTGTCTAAAGAAAAAGGCAGGAGCAGCATCCTCCGGACAGCTTGGTCGGCACACACACCCCTTCTCACAGTGGCTGAGGAAGAAAGTGTAACCTTCAAAGTCCACAACAAGGGGCTACTCAGGGCTCCTGCGCGGTGACGTCCTTTTCTTTCTTTCAATTGCTTCAAACAAATGGAAAGACAACCAATGTGCTACAGAAATATAAACTTTCTAACTACACTATAAACTCCAAAGGGCAGAGTCCACATCATTCTCAAATACCAGTATCCCAGCACCTTACACGAAGCACAGTAATGTATTAAATACGAGTGAAATATCTAAGTATCTTAAACAGGGTTGGTATAGCAAAGTCCTCAACTGGGACCCACACTAGGACATATTTCTTAATAAGTCAACTAGCAAGAGATGAAATTATATGATTACAAAGAAGAGGGTTAGCGTATCTGTAATGTTTTGGTCCAGCCACTGAAACCAGTCAAAACTTCATGCCAGAATTTACCTCCTCTGAGGATAAGAAGTAGAAATACCCATTTATCTTTGACAAGTCCCACCTTTTTATTCAGTGGTGTAATCTCGCCCTTTGTCTAACAAACACACGTCACTGCACTTTTCCTCATGCATTGATCACTCTGCATTAATGATACTTTTCGGAGTTCTACACCATGGTAAAGGCTGGACGCTGGAAATGATGAAGCTCTAGAACCACTAAAGTTTCCCTTTAAAAGCAAAACACTGTGAGAAAAATCACACATTACCAACTTCACCTATGCTCAGCAATGAAACATTTGGTTGAGAAAAACACATTGTTGTAATTCATTGTTTTGATCACACAAATTTAAATATTAACTCATTTGAGGTTAATATCAGAAAAACTCACTTGTTAAATGGACGATAATTATATTTAACAGGATATTATATCCCAAAAGGACTTACAACTTAAAAGTATAAAACTTAGGCTGGGCACACTCACGCCTGTAATCCCAGCATTTGAGAGGCCAAGGCAGGTGGATCATGAGGTCAGGAGTTCGAGACCAGCCTGGCCAACATAGTGAAACCCTGTCTCTACTAAAAATACAAAACATGAGCCGGGCGTGGTGGTGGGCACCTGTAATTCCAGCTACTCGGGAGGCTGAGGCAGGAGAATCACTTGAACCTGGGAGGTGAAGGTTGCAGTGAGCCCAGATCGCGCCACTGCACTCCAACCTGGGTGACAGAGCCAGACTCCATCTCAAAAAAAAAAAAAAAGAAAACTGAGCTAAATCAAATGTGAAATTATAAAACGAATCTTTATTGCCATTCAGAAGCAGAACAATGATTTCTTATTGCTTCATTAATTCATACTGAACCTTCAGAAAGGTGTCTCAGACTGCTTCCAGAAACATGGAAGAAACCTCAGAACCAAATAAAAAGGAGCTCACTGGTCCCCCATACAGCAGACAACTGAAGATCAACTAAACAACTTTCCCTTGCTCTCTACCCCAAGCATAATCTACACACACTCACTCCGGCTGCTAAATTAGTAAAATTGTATCTGTCTGTGGGCTCAAATAATAACCTTTCCCAGTGTCTCTTATTCATCGCATCTATCTACAGAAACGAAGACGTCAGGGGATAACAGAATGTTCTCTCCAGGAGGATAACACATTAACAAAATGTACACAGCTCCTTCTGTGTGCCGTCACTTCATTAAAATGCAACAAAATTCACTTGACAGGTGAAGTATTATTAGAAAATTTTAAGAAGACAGGTACATGTGCTTTCATCCACCTCTTCAGAGTTCTAATCCTCCAACAATTCATGCTTCTATCTTCTGTTTTAAAACGTGCCCCCTCTAAATGTGACATACAGGCATTTAAAAACAGTGATGATTACAGAAACAATTTGCTGAGTGTTTACTAAATGACAGGCCCTATGGTAAGTGTCTTACATGCATTACCCTATATAATCTTTACATCCAGCCTGCCTTGATCACTGATGCTATTAACTCCATTTTGCTGATGAAAAACTCAGATTTAGAGAGATGAGGAACTTTCCCAGGGTCACAGTAAATGGCAGATCCAGAGTGTGGATACCACAAATCTCTGACTTCAACGCCAACAATTTCCTTGTCACTCCTATGGCTGTTATGACAAAAGAGTAAACAAAACTTCATGTGGTAATTCGGGAAAGATGAGTCAAACTTCGTATTTCATCTATCTGTTAGTATTCAGCAGGAATGTATTAATGTTCACTCATACACAATAGCTTTCTTTAATCTCGAGGGAAAAAAGAAATATAAAAGGGAAACATATCACCATCACATCTGAGGTTTGCAATCACAGATAGAAACAGCTAGGATTTTCCATCATCGCCTATTTCTAGTTTGGTCCAAAAATCACCCAGACTGCAGTGTGCAGTTCTGAGATGGCTTCTGCTAGGAGCGGTCCCTGCCTACCCATCAGCTGCACAGCCAGGGGGTGGAGGACAGCTGAGTCCATCCGGAGGGGACTGTCAGAGTCCCCAGTAACCTATAGATATTACTAAAGGTTAAGAATGAGGCAACAAAGTGGCTCTATTCAAATATGGGAGAAAACTAGGATTGTGTAATTAGCAATTAAAATAGTAAGTACGAATGAGTGAGATGTCAGATATTCTATTTCACGAATTCATGACTGTGCACTTTCATAATGCCTGTTGTGACTGCTGAAATACGCTTCTGCTTCGGTGTACTGTAATTAGCACCTCTTTGTAAGATAAAGAATTATTTCATACAACATACGGAGAACTGTAAAATAAAGTAAATTTCAACTCCCAAAGGGAAAGGAGGGCACGCTGAAGAATCCCATCTTCTAACCAAAATCCTCAGATCCCTCGTGTATACCAATCACGTCACTAGATGCTTTACATGCATTTAATCGTTGAAAGAACATGGAAGTTGCATGATTTTCATCCTAAAATCATGTATACATGAGTAAAGAGAAGCTTAGATCAACTAAGAAACTTGCTTAAGCCCTGGAGTGATTAGGAAACACGACCACTGGTGGGCCCCGGAGCTGAGCCAGACAGTCTGACTCCAGACCTCAGGTCTTCCCCCATCGGGGGTGCTGTCGTCACTATCAATCAACAGCAATACTGTCGGACACCAAGGGTGCTGGGGACCTGTGGGGCTGTGACCAGGAGGAAAGGCCACAGGCAGTTTCCAGTGTGGAAATAAGGGTCTTCCTCATGTATGCAGGGTAACAGAGGGGGAGAGGATCTGAGGACTCTGCTCAGAGTTTTGGGGTTCAGCACCTAAGTGCTAAGCGCAGAAAACCTTCGTATATGCACAAAGTGGGTAGAAGGAAGCCTTAGGCATGCCAAGTTATTTTGTTTTCTGCTTTTTAATCTGTCAACCCAGTTGCAAGATACACACCTCAAGAGCCCCAGGCAGAAACTTCTAAAGTGGGCAGATAGCGCTAACCCGAGATCTCTAGGCCAAAGCCCTGACGCTTCCCTCCTGAACAGAGGGCAGAACGAAGGTCCAGGACGGCCGAGGAGGAGTCCAGGATGGCCGAGGAGGAGTCCAGTCAACGCGCAGAGAAAGGCCAGTGGCAGAGCCAGCCTTCACCACCGCAGAATCAAGAATCAGACTGGCAACGCCTACAAAACTCTCCAGTTCAACTCCCTTGTTCCTAAAGAACATCGAAATGATCTGTCCACCTCCCAAGAAGCTAAATAGGTAGAGTTCAGAATCCAGAGTGAAGAACCTCCTTAATCAGGGGTTCATCACGATTCAAATGATTCTTTAAGGGAGTCGTGGTTTCTGCAGGGACCGACACACCAGCTGTCTCCAACTTGGACCCAAAGCTGCCTTTACTCATTAAGTCACTATGAGTTCTTGTTGCTACACTTCATCATCCTGTCACAAGTTCTTCCTAAAGCCACAAGTGGCGTTTACAGATTACAGACTGATTTCTTCCTGCAACGTTAGCAGTTACCTCAATTCCATAAAGAGAAACAAATTTTCAAATTTCCATCATGAAGACTTCTAATTGGTGCCTTTAACACAGTGAAAACCAAAAATAAAACTCAAGACTCCTAGCCATCACCAGATGTGAATCAAAGAGTGGCTGTTCTCAGACCTCTATCCCAGTCTATTTCTCTTAATCCAGTCTACCAGGCAACTTTCAGTAAGTACTTTTTTAGATAGTGGGTTATAAACTCTCCCTGGAGACAAAAGGAACCGACAAAACTACGTTTTTACAGATATCTTTCTATTTGCACATATTCACTACCTCATCTTTTTGGGCACCTACGTGTATCCACCCCCAAACTCTCCTCTGTGGTCTCCCTCCTCCTCTCGGGGCTCCCTTCCTTCTACCTTTCTAAAAGCAAACACAGCAAGCAGCCAGAAGGTGCGTGGGCCCAGGCTGTGGGGGCGGGTGGGGGTGTGCAGCCCAGGCAGAGCCAAGAGCATCAACGCCGTGAGAGGGGTGACAGGGAAACTCGGCCACTCCCATCAGGAGGGTGCCCTGCTCACGCAGTGAGGGTGGTCATGATGCCGCTGCGTGATGCTATGACGTGAATCTGGAGCACAGAAGACAGGCTTGGACAGGCTTGTGACGTACGCCACTCAGCAGTGCCATCAAAAATCATTCCTTTACCTGAAAGAAGCATTACAGAAGGAATAAATGCCTAGCTTTCCAACCTCAAGAATACAATGAAGTTTTAATAACCTGAAAAATCTGAAAGAAGCCGGAAATTTGGAGTGATTAACTAAGAATATTTATCATTCCAAACATACTCCCCAGGATTTCAAAACCACCACCAGATGTCACTATGGAAACTCATTTTAAATATGCATACGGTGGAAGAACTAGACTGAAGGGGGGAAACTGTAATTTCCAAAAGAGCTTGACCAATACAGTTGGAAAGATAGCTCACAGCAAAATGTCTTTATGGAAGGATTCATGAATGTCCACGTATTTAATTAAACAGATACTGATGTTGTCTTCCCACAGCCTGATTAGTCAAAGGTTATAGGGTTGCTGCAATAAATGGTCCAAAAGTAAATCAAGGTTTCTAATAATAACTCTTAGCCCCGGCCACTGCCAACGACTGCTGCTGTTAAGGAATACTGCCCTTGATAAGGAAAGGCCAGCATTCCCTCCAGCTGACAAGGGGGGAGCAGGGTGCTTGCAACACAGTAATTTTTAAAGCAAAAAGTTACAGCTATGATGTTTGCCAAAAATAATTTAACTGATTCAAATTCCCATGGCCACAGAGTACCTCTCCTCCTAGAATTTTCCTATTTTCTTTGTTTAACAGGCCTTGGCCCCCAGTCAAGCCTTAATGCCAAAGCTTTCAACAAAGCTTTGTTAATTCTGATTCTTCAGCTACTCCAGCTCAAAAATACTTACAATCAGCAAAGACCCAGCAACATAATGCTACTCTCCTTTCTGACATATCATATCACATATATAATTTTTTAAACTTTTCATACAATTGCTTAAGGCAGCAATTGTATTAAAAGCTGCTTTATTCAATCACAAGAAAAACTTAAACGTGAGATATAATTTTAATGATATTTTCCCTACAGGCAACAACAGACTAGAAACTCTTTTCTCCAATTCAATGTCCTCATAAACAGAGAAACTCTTTTGAAAGTAAGCATTTTCCCAAATATAAAAACAGTGCTTAAAAAGAATAGACATAGCAGCAACACATCAGAGATCTAAATCAGTGTTTCTACAATTAATCTATAAATGGTTATTCCATTTTTCCTAATTATGCAAAGATTAACATCTCAGAATTGTCATTAAATGTTAATCACTGAAAGACATCAATTCTTCTTTAAAATTAAATTTTACAGCTGGGTGCAGTGACTCACACCTATAATCCCAGCACTTTGGGAGGCCAAGGAGGGCGGATCACGAGGTCAGGAGATCAAGACTAGCTTGGCCAACATGGTGAAACCTTGTCCGTACTAAAAATGCAAAAAAATTAGCCAGGCATGGTGGCACGCACCTGTAGTCCCAGCTACTCTGGAGGCTGAGGCAGGAGAATGACTTGAACCTGGGAGGTGGAGGTTGCAGTGAGCCAAGATCGCACCACTGCACTCCAGCCTGGGTGACAGAGCGAGGCTCCTCTCCAAAAATAAATAAATAAATATAAATTTTAAAAGCAGACTATAAGTTTCCTATTAGAATGCAAACTTTTTACGGACAAAGAATTGTTATGTGTTTGGTTCAACCCGGGTCAATAGTGAGTGCTTAATAAGCAGGTATTTAAAAAGGATGTCTATTACAAACAAGGAAAGGATGAGAAACAGTCCCAGCCAAGAGTAGCCCAGAGAGATAGAACTAAATGTCACGTGGGAGCCTGGACCACAGAAGGCACCTTAGGTAAGAACTAAGAAAATCTGCATGTATTATGGACTTCGGTTAGTAACAACGTACCAGTGTTGATTCTTTAA
Organism: Ateles fusciceps; assembly: GCA_036589455.1. Lineage (NCBI taxonomy): Eukaryota > Metazoa > Chordata > Mammalia > Primates > Atelidae > Ateles > Ateles fusciceps. Next base: position 869,711 of record JAZHEH010001578.1, read on the forward strand.
CTGTAACGTCTTCTACAGCAACGTAAGATACCAACAACAGAAGGCAGGGCAGGGCGCAGGGAGTTAGGTGAGAACTCTACTTCCTGCTATGCTGTATTTTTTAAAAAAAGGTTGTCTATGACAGCTCTTAATATGTAGATTGTTTCCATCCTTCAATTAAAAACGCTTTTGAACTTACCTGTTTTTAATCTTATTTTCATTCAACACTGGATTTAGACTGATAATGTTAATATTTCCACATCTTGATGATACCTTGAGAACCCAATGTGTGTATAAGAAGCTTTACATGCCAAAGGCTAAAGATTTAAATAACAATCTAATTCAAAATATAATTTACTGTAAATTAAGAAAAAATCATTACTTATTTTGCCTACTATAAAGAAAAGCTGTAAAACGAGTTTAATATAAAAAGCAAAATTTCTGCAATTCAGCCTCTCTTTAAAATGACTATACCAGTTTGACATGCATTATTATCTCATAAATCAAAATCTTTGAATTCTATTAGAAACAACACAGTAGACTGTGTGTGTGTGTTAAATACACATCTAATGTTCTTGCTTCTGCCATCAGTTGGCAAAGGTACGTTACTGCTGTGGACCAGAGCAGAGGCAGAAAAGAAAGGGAGCGGTGTGCCCGGCTGAAGGCATTTAAGATTCTAAAATGGTCATTCAGTCTACTTGCTCAGGGAATGACACAGAGGAAGCGCTCTCAAAACTAAAATCAACATTTCTCACTTTCCTTTCACCTGAAGTGTATAACCTATTACTATTTACATCACTGGTGTTGCTTATCATAAAACATAAGGAATATGTAAAGACCAATGTTTAATGGTTTATTTTGCAGAGGAAGAACAGAAACAAGTTCTAGTACTTTTAAAAACAGAACGTTCTATGTGTGTATAGGTATGTTAATAATCAAAATCTTAATTGCTAGAGACCACCTGTATAAATATTTTATGCTTTTGGTAATAAAAAAATAAGACAAAATAAGTAAAAGAAAATGAGTCAACTAAGAAGCATCCCTCATGGGCCAATAACTGCTGGACAGCATACTAGCAGACTTTAGATACCTCTCTGCCCCCCCACTTACAGATAAAAATACAGTAAATCATGTGTCATTTCTCTCTCTCCAGTTTAACTGAAGCCATGTTACTGACTACCATGATATCAATGCTGTGCCGTGAGTGGCATTTCGTGAGAAGCCATTTGTATTTTGAGCACACTCAGTGGCCTGATAATGACTGATGGTGATGGCAATATGGTAACAGCATATATGCACTACTCATGATATAGCAGAGAAGAACGTCCTATACATCAGCTCATTCCCTCCTCACAGCAACCCTAAGAAGTAGGTCACATTATCACATCCAATTTCACAGAGAGGAAACTGAGACAGTGCAAGCAACCTGCCCGAAGTCACACAGTTCATTAGCAGGGAACTGGGATTCAACCCTAAAAGTCAGGTTCCAGACAAGCTTACTAAATGTTTTGGAGTCCCCTGGCTGCCCCTCAATTGGAAGGAAGATTAATGGGCAACTGAGTACAACCTGCAAATTTCACCAGAGAAGTTGCGACTTGAATGCAATCCAGAAACGTAGTTGCCAGATGCTGTTTTCCCAACATTTGAAAACCTGAGCTAAAGCGAGTTTCATTCTATCAGGAGGGAAAAGGAATGGGCTTTGTATATGATGGTACATGCACAGCTTTAAACAAGAAGACATGTATATTAATTCCACAAAAGAATGTCAGTGATACAGAAATTGAGTGAAAAACATAACTGCATAAAAGTACATAAAATACAATGTTACTGCTGTTCAGAAAAACTTTTTAAACACACATACACAATTATATGTGCAGAGAAAAAAGATCTGAAATAAACAAGGTGATGAGATAAAATCAATCCAGTGAACAGAAACTTTTTTAATCTGTAAATTCTATAACGATAGATTTAAAAATCTGTATTTAAAATGTATACAATAAAAAGTCAAATAAAACAATACCTGCACAGTCCAATATCAGAAGGTTTTATGTGTAAAATCGTCGTTTTATTTTTCTGTAAATATCTTAGATGTACTTTCACTTTTAAGTATTTCTATTTCATTCAGTCTGAGGAGATGTATGACAATGGACATTCTGGCCGCTTCGATAACACGGAAGTATTTATATATGTAACTACTTACAAAGCACTAGGTCTAGGGAATTCTATAATCACATTGCCCAGAGAGTTAGGTCATAAGTTAATGATAAAAGGAAAAGCAAAAATGCAACTGTCACTGCATTACGTAGATTGCCTATTAAATCATTTAAATTAAAACATATACCTATGAATTCTTTTAATTGAAAGTGCTGCAATAACTTTAAAATTAGCTGAGGAAGCTTTCTGACTTGCAAGCGCACTGAAACGTATTATTAATTAAGTGCATAATCAGATCACGTTTCAAGCCCAGGGATTTCTTTAGCTCTGCAAAGAGTCATTCCCAGGGCAAGGTCTGCTAAACCATGTTGTCCTGCTTTGCTGAGGAATGATTCCAAGTTCTGATTTCCCTGTCAGAATCATCAATACTGTTAATGATGGCTTTTGTGGATAAGCTCTCCTTTTAAAGAGGATCATCCTTGGGTATCAAAACTTATCATCTGGACACCTATTAATTGGATAAAACTACATATACAAGACAGCCTTTGGAGGCTCTAAGGTACAGAGGATATATTTTACCTACCAATGGCAATGCTTCTAGAAGTTTGTTTTAAATTTTGAACATATAAAATTTCAGTGTTGGATGTAGACTTGCCATAAGGTTTAATCTTTACAATTCATCTGTTAGCTCAGTGGTCTTTCCTCAGTTTCCATATTCAGAAGCAGAGGCTTAAGGCTCAAAAGTCACTGGTCTACAGTTAACTACCCATCATCGTAACAGTAATAAATTAACCTCTGAATTAATGAATTACCTTACCAGTTAGTTGTCTTACTGCTTTGCATCTAATAACTTTAGCGAAAAGTAGCAGAGAAGCCAGAACCTCAAACCTGGCTGACTGGCGCCACAGCCCACACATAAAGCCACGGGTACTATCTCTATGGGATACAGAGCTGTGATTCAAGCGCCAGGTCTGACTCTCACTAAACAACCACGCTTAGTGGAAAAACAGTCAGCACATCAACCAAGGTGTACCAGCACTTGCCTGTGGTGGGGAGGAGTGACGTAACTTAAATTATAACTCAACTAAAGGAAGGCCAAACAGATCCCCGTACAAAGTTCAAGAACTCTATGTGACCAGATCCATTAAGGATGGAAAAGAAAAAAAGGATATAAAAAAAGACTCCAACACTGATCTACATTTAGGAAGTTACTGTGTCTATCACAGCATCTTCATGTATTAAAATGCAGCAAGGTACAGAGCTTCACGCCTGTGATCCCAACACTGTGGAGGGCTGAGTGGGTGGATCACTTGAGCCCAAGAGTTTGAGACTAGCCTAGGCAACGAGGTGAAACCTCATCTTCATAAAAAATACAAAAATTAGCCAAGCATGGTGGCAGGTACCTGTAGTCCCAGCTACCTGGGTGCCTGAGGCAGAAGGGTCGCTTGAGCCTGGCAGGTCAAGGTTGCAGTGAGCTGAGATTGTGCTCTGCACCCAAGCCTGGGCAACAGAGTGGGACCTTGCCTCAAAAAAATAAAAAAAGAAAAGAAAAAAAATGCATAGGCTAAATGTATATTAACTGAAATATACTAGGCATAAGTAGGTATACAGCATTATACTAATAATACTGAATATCATTGTGAGAATATCAGAACTGAGTCTTGAATACTGTTACTAACAATATGGTACATCTAGATTCTAAACTGTAAATCAGCTGTAAAAGTTTTGTAGCAGATCAACACCGACGTTTTAAGGAACATCCCTCTTTAGGAAAGAAATCTCATTAAAAACAAAAAAAACCAGCCAGGCGTGGTGGTGCGCCCTGTGGTCCTATAGCTACTCCGGAGGCTAAGGGAGGAGCACCACTGGAGCCCCGGGAGTTGGAGACTGCAGCGAGCTCTGACGGCACCACTGCACTCCGCCTTTAGCAAAAGAGTGAGATCCTGTCTTAAAAAAGAAAAAAAAAATAGCCAGATGTAGTGGCTCATGCCCGTCATTTCACCACTTTGCACTCTAGGAGTTCCAGGTGGGAGGGTCACTTGAGCCCAGGAGTTTCAGACCAGGCTGGGCAACATGGCAAAACCCTGTCTCTAGAAAAATACAAAAAAAAAAAATGCCAAGCATGGTGGCACACACCTGAGGAACATCTGAGCCTGGGAGGTCGAGGCTGCAGTGAACTGTAATCACACCACTGTACTCCAGTCCAGGTGACAGAGTGACAGACTTTGTCTCTCTCACACACACACACACACACACACTTTTTTAAAAAATGTACCTTATAATATCCTCTTCATCAACAAGGGATTAATGTTGTTTGTACTGGCTTGGATCTTAATCTGGAACCTGGCATTATTGATTGACACCTGTTTTAATTCATTCAACACAGAATGAGTTCCTGCCATGTGCCAGGTATGCTACAAGGTGCAAAAGAAACAAAAAAAAGAGCAAAAAGGGGTCTTGCAAGAAGACAGTTAAATAAAAGAGTAACTTACTCCTTGGACCAGCAGGGAGGGAAGGAAAAGAAAGGGAACGTGTTTGAGAAGGGAAACACAGTATTTTAACAAGTAGGTACTTCAATAATTATTTTTCCATTAATTGTGTAAGTATCTCTTATACAAAGGCCAAATAAATCCTTTCTTAAGTTATGAGTTCCTGCTTGCATTTTACAATGCAACACGTAATAAAGTGATTTTAAAAATAAATGTCAATTCACTTTGTGAAAAAGGAGGAGGATATACAAGAAAAATGGTGAGTTATATGGATGAGTGAATTTTACCTTCTTCCTGTTAATATTTTCTAAATTTTCTAGAAGAAACATATATGCATTACATAAAAATATTTTTAAACCGACATGTATAAAGGGTTAACCTAAAGCATATAAGGAGAACTTAAGGAATTTCAGAAATGCAAAAGCAACCTTTAAAAGTTCAGAGTGACTTACAGGTTTTCATAGGCTGAATACCAACTGCCTAAAGCACTTGTACTGCAAAGTGTGTTCCAGCATGAAGACAAGGCACTATTCAATGATTAAAATGTCAGTTGAAATGACTAAGCCACAAGCCAAACTCCTCAGAGCACTCCCTTGCTAAAGAAGGAATGGAATTAGATTCCTTCTGCTACAGTCAAGTACTATACTGGTCACTGTATAAACAGAACGCTCTCCAAAGAGACAGTTGTCTCTGGAGTCCTAGAATGCACACAGCTGGTAGAAGAGCCAGCTTTCCTGTTTCTAAGGTTTTTTTAGGCACCTGTAAACAAATTATAAATACAGAAAACCGCAACTATTGCTCTCAAAATAAAACCTAAGAATCACATGCAATTCAGTTCTACAAAATGGAAGATGTGTTTTACATGAACTGAAATGCCAGCTGAAGCAAATAAAAGTCCCGTTGACTTTTTGGTCCCTGTGGTCATGGACTGTATGTATAAACTGCCCCCTTGCCATCCAAGTAGCATTTTCCTTTACTCTGGCCTCCACTTCTATCAAATTTTTAAAAACTTCTTTTTCTATTAAATTTTATTTCAACCACAAAGTGGCTCTTAAATTTTAATTCAAATCTTTAAACTTTAAAAATTGCAAACTGAAGATGAACTATTTACAAGGAATATTCAGCTACTTCTAATACCCAATTTGCTGCCAGATCCCGTACCTTTAAGAACTCAGAAACTGAAGTCAGGTCAAGCTAACCTAATCACAAGGTGATTCACTGACACTGGTAACCCAGCAGAAACTTCAGGTACGTCCTTCTACGCTAACATTTCATATTTAATCAAACACTCCCATTTAATAATCTAAATGCAAGGCAAGATTTGATGTTAAACCTTACTAAGAATCTTTGTTAAGGCAAAACATCAATTTGTAAATGCATATAATCCTGTAACTCGCCTGTTTTTTAAATTCAGACTTTTTTTTAATGAAGAACTGTGTAACATGTAACTGAAGACTTCTAATTTTATATATTTTTCTGAAATCACAAAAGAAAGGGTACACCTGTATGTATCAGGACTCTAAAATTGAGAGGTAAGGAATCAAAACCCAAGGGACTTCCTCCAAAACCCAGTATATTCTCACAAACTGAACAACCATAAACCAGATTTCCTGGTGATAACTATGGGGCAGACAAATGAAGTATCTAATCTGCACTATTTTAAGCAAACAGGAAACGAACCTCATAAAGTACTTTGAAACAGAATTAAAACAGGTGGAAAATGGATTACCGTTAATTCATCAGTTTAGAGACTATGAAGATGTAATTCTTACTGGAGACATTAAAAGGCTATATAAGAATAGATTAGCAAGTCTCAAATAACTGTCACGTGTCTACGTTACTAAAAATTAAAGCATTGAAACAAGAAAAAATGAAAAACAGAATCACTGCAGTAGCTCTTATATCATCTCTGCCCTTAACTTATTCCGAGAGCAAAGTTGTTAATTAAGAGAGCTGTTCTTTAACAAAATAATAGTAAACATTTCATTTGAAAGTGACATTTTCTTCTTTAATACTATTAATAAAATAAAGTGATAGCAGAAGATGTAGCACATGAAAACAAACATCACAGGGTATCAAGCTGCTGCAGGTGTTTGAAAAGTGTTCACTCAAATTAGCCACTAGAAAGAACAAATTCAAAAATACACAAATGTTCATTATAACATACTAGTTGTAATTAACTAGCAGGGGTGGTTACTAAAATATATGTATCAGAAAAGATAAAAATATAAATAAATAGCTAGGCACAGTGGCTCATGCCTGTAATCCCAGCACTTCGGAAGGCCATCTAGTAGGGTCCTTGAGTCCAGGAGTTGGAGGCCAGCCTAGCCTATTTTATTAATTTATCATAATATAGTAATAAATATATATCTTATTATAAATTAATGTAACAGATTATATTATAGAATATGTAATATACACTAATATATTCTATTCACTTTACTGTATACATTTATAGATACATATATTACATGTATTATAAATATTGTTTATTATTGATATTATAACATTATGTATTACATATTATGTTAATATATTACTTTTATATAGATATTATATACATAAATACATACACGTAGGCCTGCATATAGGAAATTACAGGGGTATGGTGAAGCTGTGGGAGAAATACGAATGCTTTCACACTGCTGGTGGAAGGACAGTGTGGCAATTCCTCAAGGATCTAAACCCGGAAATACCATTTGTCCCAGCAGTCCCATTACTGGGTATATACCCAAAGGAATATTAATCATTCTCCTGGATTAAAATTGCCTGTTCATTCAGCAATTTATGAAAGAAGTGGTGAAGCAATCATTTATTTTTTTCATTTATTTTACTGCATTAGTTAGTTTGCTGTAACAGGCTATTTATTAAAATCTGAAACTCAAAAACTTTTTAAAAAGGTGCCATCTAAACAACCACTTCATAATTTTACAAATTCTCAGGTACCCATAATCCACAGACCCAGTAAACTAACCTGTTTACTGCTAACTATACCCATTAATAGAAGATAATATTTTCCAATGCTTTCATTACATAATTATGAAAGGGAAAAATCCCCAACATGACTGTAAATATAAGGCCTCAATTAATTTAACCTAATATTGAAGAAATTTTAAAGATATTCACTTGATAAGCCTATTTTGAAATAATGATGGCATATGCATGGCTTTAATTATTCTCTTTAAAAAAGAAATACAATTCAACAAACTAACGTAATGTGTTCAAGAGAAGAGACATGCAAAGAGGTACCAGTATTGAGAAGCAAAGCCTAAGCCATCCTGTTATTTCTTCAATAAGATAAAACAAATTCTAGTAATACAGCATATAACATAACCATGAAAGCTGGCTATGACTGAATTTCTCATTGCTGGTGACACCACCATGAAAACACTGAATAGGCTTTCATTATACACTATCATTTCTGTAAGGTTTATCTCCCTAGGCACCACTCCTCCTCTATCCCTCTGGAAGAGAAGAAAAACACTCCCAAATACCTTTACAAAGGCATACATGGTAGGCAGGTGACCTACAGGAACACTACCTCATCAAGTCCCAAGAACAATGTAAGTTCCAAAGCATGGCGTTTGGTTATCTTAAATGATCAAACCAAAGAATCAGAAAAGAACAAGAGTTAAAAGAGCAATAAATATCATCTAGTGCACCCCTCTATAATTTTACAGATAAGGAAGCCAAGGTCCAGAGAATAAATGACTTCATAGGTTACTAGGTTACAGAGCTTGAATCAACTGAGTCTCCTGAAATCTTAGCCTATATTCAAGAGTAGCTCCTAGTAGACAGGTGCATGCTTATATTAACCCAAATCTCACAGGACTGAAATCGGTTTTTCTGATTGGTGAGGGAAATGACTAACATTAGGAAAAGCAAGAGTCAATGATACGATCTCAAAGTTAATGATATGCCAACAAAATTCTAAGAAAGCTGAAAAACTAATCGGCCCTACCTCACCATGATATCAATGACTTTGACTCAGTCACACATCCGAATAACTAGTCAGGAGTATTACTGAATTATTTCGGAACTGGAGAGGGAAACAAGAGTGAATGTAGGTTTTATTCTCAAAGTCTGTTACTTCAAAGTAAAGGTCTTTGTGCAATATCTTCAATTATCCGTACAGCATGCCTGTTAACTGTCCCAACTCAGCACTTTAATAAATATGTGACTTCAGCAATTTATTACACCTCTCTATATTTACTATTCATACCTATATTATTCCTCTTGTTTAAAAGTGGAGATACGGGTTATAAGAATTATTATAACAATAAAGATATTTAATCTATAGTCTATTTTGATGTTTGAGAAACTAAAGCAAAACCAAGATTTAGAAAGATTCTTAAAGAGGTATGACACCTACGTCAGGCACAGTGGCTCACACCTGAAATCCCAGCACTTTAGGAGGCCAGGGCAGGCAGATCACAAGGTCAGGAGATCGAGACCATCCTAGCTAACATAGGGAAACTGCGTCTCTACTAAAAATGCAAAAAATTAGCTGGGCATGGTGGCACGCATCTGTAGTCCCAGCTACTCAGGAGGTTGAGGCAGGAGAATTACTTGAACCCGGGAGGCAAAGGTTGCAGTAAGCCGAGATCACACCACTGCACTCCAGCCTGGCGACAGAGCAAGACTACGTCTCTAAGCAAAAAGAAAAACAAACTAACTAACAAAAAAGAGGTATGACACCTTAATTCCTAACCTCTGTATTTACAGGGGACGCTGTTATTGAAGACAGAAACAGAAACCACGTTATTATGAAAGGTAGTGTTCAGAACAGAACTTAGAATCACTCACAGTGAAGACCAGGTGACCATTACCTATAAACACAAGGCACCAGCATTAGCAGTGCTCTCAAGTAAAATACATACACACGTGCAGCACAAAGGAAATTTAGAATACTGTAGCAACGTTCTTCACTGAGACACATAAACGAGTTACTTCAATCGACAGTATAAAAAATATTTAATGTGCACAGTATGCATCAATACCGTGGAAGCAGCAGTGAGGTCTGCCATCAACTTCCCTCCGGCCCAAAATGAAGAGCTACTTTTATAAAACATTTCAAAGTTTCATTTCAAATATGAAATGATAATAAAATCTAGGAAAAATCAAATCAGAAATGTCCAGGACAAAGAAAGGAACATTAATCCAACTTTGTCCCCATGACTACCTTTCCCCACCTGCTTTCATCACATTTTGTCACCAGCTTTTCAGAAGTGGTTACGGACTTACAAGTACGGACTAACCAAGCTCAACAGAAGTCACTGTGAGAACATGTCATGATTACCAAAATAAAAGTAAAGCGTAACAGTTTGTCCTTAGTCACCAAATATATAAAATTATTAGTTGTCACACAGAGGAGATAAGGGACATTGGATGATCTCCTTACGTAACGGCTGGGAAGAAAACCTAGGTCCCCACCCAGATTCAGGAATATAAATCAGACACCTCCTAAGATTTCTTTCAAAATATTATTCCTTATCTTCTGAATTGCTAAAAGTTGTAAACATTTCTAAAATGATTTTGTTACGAAGTGTATGCAGGAAGACAGACGTTTTGGAAATAAAATCATACTTCTTCTGACAGAAAACAACTGCTTTTAATGATTTGTTTTTAAAGTAGTTAAAACAGCAATCCTGTTTCAAGGGTTTCCATCCAAAAGAAAGTCTGTTAGCAAAGAGGAAGTGGGTGTGGCAGGACGGGGGACACAGTCAGCGGAGCATCTTCCTTCTTCCTCCTTGTCATCACTGGCGGCTCCAAGGGGAACTAGGCAGAAAGCGTGGACTGGGATAAAAACTAGCAATGGGACTCCGGGACAGCAGCACAGTCAGCAGCAGGAAAAAGAAGAGCAGGTGCCACAAAACAGAGAGTCCTCTCCCCAACGTTAAGGCAGGGTCACCCCTGTGTAAAGGAGCCCTGGACTGACTGCCCTGGTGTTCCTACCATTCACCTTTAGCCACAGCCCACAGCCTCGTGACCTGGCCGCGTGCCCACCTTACCTACCTCATCTCAGACCTTCTGCCATACGCAAGCTTGTGTTTGGGGGCTACTGTTATTCTCTCTGATTAAAAATGGCCTTCCAACAGTTGACTCTTTGTTCTTGCCATTCAGGTGGCCACTCCATCCAAGGAGGCTATGCACACCCCGCAAAAATCCACTAGCACATTGCCCTGGCTTCCTCCACAGCATGCTCAGCTGAAACTGTGCGTGCTTTTCTCCTCGTCTCCACGTTGTCTCATGTCTCCTCTCTCCAGAAGGAAGCTCCAAGCAGTGCACAGCACCGTCTACCTTGCAAACTGTGAAGTCCTGGGCACCTAGAGCAGGTCCTGGCATTCTAGAGGCAGTCAATAAATGTCAACTACCAAGTGACTGAAAGCATGGAAGGGCATTCACCAAAGCCTTCTTTCACCCTCTGAAATCTTGCCTCTGTGAAATTCTCCTTAAGTTTCGCTTTCAAAGGCCACTGGTGATTTCTCCAAAGCCTTTTTTCTTCTGGGACCTACAGGAGGACTTGCAACTGCTGACCTGCAGTCCCTTGGAGCAGGCACACTTGCCATTCTTCTCCCTCCTACTCTCAGTTCTCCACACTCCGCCTACACTAGCCCACTCAAAGACTTCTCCCCATGGTCACGAGCCCATCAAGGACCATCAGAATGGATAGCTTCATTCTACTATCTCTGGAGTTACTAAACCTCTCAGGTATCAGAGATCCCTATGAAAAATGTAAAAGTGGCTAAATTCACTCAGTGACCCCTCGAAAAATCTTCAGAGGGAATTTTATTTAATCACAAAATATTGTATGTAATATTTAATAAAACTGAGCTTTTCAGCTATTTTTCAATAGTTACAGAGCAGTAAGATTGCTACTTTATTAAATCCACCAAGCCAACACACAGGCACTACATAATTCACTTATGCAAACAACTGAATATGTAAATTAACAGTTCAGATAGAACTAGAAACATATGCTTACCTACTTAAGAAAATAAGCCAGGGTTTCTCTTGTTTACTGAAGAATGTATTAAATCTGTGAGAAATTCTTCAATTACATAGGAGTCTTAACTACCAACTCAATCAGGTCATGATGAACTATGCATATCTGACAATACTGAACTACATTCTCTTGTTTTTTAATTGTCTCATCTAGAGTGAATGTCATCTGCAATTATAACTATATCCAATCCCCAGATGAAGGATCCACCGCACAGTTCCATGAGTGCTTCTGTGCCGGACCCTGGGGGAGTCAATGCTGTGGAAAGGCCAGGACGCCCGGTAGCTGCGAGGGGGTGAAGTCACTCTTGCAGATTTCCTGCCGGCTCCATAGGAGACGTATTAGAGCCATGAACTGCGCTAGTCCCTGGGATGCACCTGCCTCCCACACCTGAACACGACCTGTCCACTGACGCTCAGCCCATTTCCAACAGAATGAAACAGCTACAGCATTTCTTGAGGAAACTTTAAATAACTACCATGTATTTTCCAAAGCAACCAACATTCCTCTCACAAGTGAATGACTGTCTCTTAATCACTAACTTTGGGGATAACAGGAAAGAGAAAAACAAAAAAAAACCAAACTCCCTTTACCCCAGCAGTATTAAGGCGCCACAGTGAAACACTCTCAGACACATAATACAAAAAGGTAACAATTTCTTTTCTTTCTTTTTTTTTTTTTCAGATGGAGTCTTGCCCTGTCACCCAGGCTGGAGTGCAAGGGTACAATCTCGGCTCACTGCAACCTCCTCCTCCCAGGTTCAAGAGATTCTCCTGCCTCAGCCTCCCAAGTAGCTGGGATTACAGGCACCAGCCTACATGCCTGGCTAACTTTTTGTATCTTTAGTAGAGACAGAGTTTCACCATGTTGGCCAGGCTGGTCTCCAACTCCTGACCTCGTGATCCATCTGCCTCGGCCTCCCAAAGTGCTGGGATTACAGGTGTGAGCCACCACACCCCGCCCGGAAACTTTAAATAATTGTCCTGTATTTTCCAAAGCAACTAACATTCCTATCACAAGTATATGACTGTATGTTAATAGCTAACTTTGGGGATAACGGGGGTAGGGGGGAGCCCAAACTCCCTTTACCCCACCAGTATTAAGGCAGCACAGTGAAACACTTTCAGACACATAACAATTATTTTTTTTAATTTAGCAAATTTAAACAAAAAGGGTAACCTCTCGATAGGGTTAACACACCAAACAGAGGAGGTGTGGCTTTCATTTGCTGTTCTGTGTTTAGTTTTGACTAACTGCACATGTCCATCTCTTATTATTTTGGCAACTCCTTTTATACCCACAAGCAAGTCATGAATTCAGGAAGCAAGCAGGCAAGTCCCATTTGTGCATGAAACCTTATCTAAAGGAAGAAAGTCGGCCAGTGCCCTCACTAATCCCTTGGGCAAGAAAGGTAAAGTATGCAGTCCCAGTCTCAAAGCTGGAGCGACAGAGGAGTGACCAGGAGCGCACATTCCTGCCTTATCTGGCGTTACTTTGATTCACCTCACCTTTCTTTCATGACAGGAAGGGTACCCCAAGGGCATGATCCTGAGATCAAACAACGCATTCCAGAAAGGCAAAGGCTCTTCTCACAGGGCAGGGAAGAATAAGCCTTGCATTTCATGAAGGAATAAGCTGTAATGAAGCATTTCTGTGTCCTTAAATACAATTTCAAATAGCTGACCGTCTACAGAACTGCAGAGAACGTGAAATGACCGCTACAATGAGAGCAACTTAGCCAAACTCCCCCTGTTTTCCAGTAAGACCATAAAATACAGGAAGGTTAAAAATTCCTACCTCAAATGAAACATCTTCACTAAGATTTTCTAAAATTCACAGCAGATTTTTTAATCAGCATATATGGCCTGGGATTGCTTTAGTGTTTCTGATTACATTCCTTAGGTAAGGATTATGCAGTCAGTATTTTCTGACGCTACTTAACTTTTCCTTTGAATGCATCTCAAAGGGTCCTTTAACTTCTCGAAGCACTTAACCACTGGTTATTTTCAACCTGCATAATGCTTTCTATATATGATATCTATAATTAAAACATAACTCTGATTTCTATAACACCAACATACATTTGGTTACTGTAAAAGACAGTTAAGACATCTGTAAGAGACTCGTATTCCCTTCGACTGAGGTGAGCACTGGTCTCTCTACTAAAAAAGGGAATACTGGCAGGTCCTGAGCTTGACTCTATTTGGTAGGCTGCACATAACATTACACATTTGCAGATGAGTCCATCCGTCTCTAAGCAGCCAGCAAGCTCTAAGCACACCGGTTGTGAGAATCTGCCATAAAGAAATATACCTTCCCTCAGTTAAACTCTCTACATCAAAGTAAATTCATCAACCTCAGATTGCTACTCTACATTCTTTGATTCTGACTCACTTATGACAATCCTGGAAGCTGGAACTCAAATATCTATGGGCAGTAAGCAAATAAAGGCCTGAAGAGCTGTAATCAACCAACTGTTCCATTAAAACAGACAACTACTGTCTGGTTTAGAAAAATAATAGATTTTTTACTTCCAGATGATTAAAGATGCATCCATTTGGTACTGCTGCCTTTAGAATGAGTTCCCCACGGTGCAGGAAGGCAGAAAGTCTGTGCACCATAATTACTTGTGAATTTTCATCCCCCTCCACCCCCAAATTCTGAAAGAAAACACATAGGGATTTTTTCCCCTGCATTCTCCCTCCACATTCACCATTTTATTGGTAATCACAGACTCTATATTGCAGTTTTCATGAGTTACCAGAATTATGTATGTATGCAACACGAAACTAATGAGGAATAAAATATCTGTCCATTTTTGAATGAGTGTTCTGTTTTCCAAGGGCTCAATGAAATCACCTCGGCATAATTAAATCATATAGTAATCTTGTAACATCTGGGCCTGATCTGTTGAAACAACCCTCTGCCTCAATTACAAATCTCATTTTAATATTTAATTCTTGAATCTATTGCCTAAACTGACCAACTTTAAACTTGTTGACTTATCACTTTGTGTTTTTTTAAATTGTTCTTTTCCCAACTGCACTGTGAACAGGACCCTGTGCCTTTTATCTGCCTCATACTCTGTTCCAAGTTCTTAACATGAATTAATAGCTGCAAGGACGGTTTACCGCCTACTATCACATCCTTGATAACCTGTTCTCAGACAATCCCATAAAACAGGCTGTCTGTTGAAGGGACTCCAATCACTACACTGCTGATTATACACTAACCGTGGACACAGGTGAGTGAATTAATTCATAGGGACATTTGGGAAGGAAGGGAGAACTCACATACTTGGTTTCAACAGCAAAATTACATTTTTTAATTTGACAAGCCTGACAGCAGCCAAAACAAAAATTCAACTACTTATTTTAAGGAGTAAGCAGCGTCTAGCCAATGAAATGAAAAGTGAAAGCACATTTTACAGTCCGTACATCCCCCATTAACCTTTATCTGGCATACAAGAGACACTTTTTAAAAAAATAATTACTGTAAAGAAATAAGCCTCAAAATGCAATGGGGACAAAGAACTAGAAAAAGCAAGTTAAATCAGAGACTATGATCCCAAAAAGCTGGTTATAAAAACCAGAATTTTTAAACACACAACCAGAACTATAGCCACAAAAACTAACAACCACTGTTTCAATTATGACAGTTCCCTGACTGAGCAGTACTTTTCACTTATAAATCTGGCATCATTTTGGTTTTTGTTTCTAAATCCAAATATGTAGTGGCAGCAAGAATGCAGAGAAATGGGCACTCACAGACTGCTGATGGGATGTTTATTTCTCATAAAAAAAATAGTTTTTAAGAATTTCATTACCTTTCACCCAGAAATTTCACTTCCTGTTATTTATGCTAAGGCAACAGAGATACACACAAACAAGGAAATTAAATGTTCAAAAACTGAGTATTACTATACAAACAGGGTGAGTGTCCCAAATCAAAAAATCTGGAATGCTCCAAAATCTGAAAACTTTTCAGCACCAACATCACTGTGGACTTCAGCTTTCTGCATTCCGGATGCTCAACTGGGATAATATAAATACCTCAAAATCCAAAGAAATCCCAAACATTTCTGGTCCCAGGTATTTCAGATAAAGATGCTCAACTTCTATTAGTTTGCCTCTGTGCCAGCACTCCATACTACTAAAAATCGTATTCTTTAAGAATACTTACCAACCAGAAAATGTTCTGGATACATCAAAAAGTAGTCAATAAAATAACACGTTTAGGATATGTTTTATGTTCACCATTTTTATAAATCCAGTACCCGGAACTGGGAAAATATGTTTGTATATGAACACACGAGTTAGGGATAAGGTTCACCAGTGTTCTAGGCAGCAGAATTTTAGTCGTGTTTTCTCCTTTACAGTAGTCTACATTTTCCCAGGCATCTCTAATGACTATATACTGCTTTTTTATTGGAAATAAAGATCATTTTTTTAATGAGGGGGAGCTCTCTAATTCTGTCCAAAAGCTAAGGAGAGTCTCAAAGCTTCAAAAAAAAAAAAGCCAACACTATGTAATCATTTCCAAATTCACTTTTCATGACCTTAAATGGGACTTCTAAAGCTAAGCAGATGCCCCAGCAGGAAATAAATTTGCAACTCAATGGATGCACCCACAGAGATAGGGCAAGTTGCACCTTCAGTGGCTTTGGCAATAATTTCCTTTCATTATTTCTTCAGTCCCCAATGCTTTTCAACTCAAAGAGAAGCCTGTAGAAGTTGATAGGTCCTTAGCACGTATCTGCTCCCTGAACTGATTCCTGTTCATAAGGTAATCGCAAGACCCCACGTGGTCCTTTCACAGGGGCTTTAGCAAATCCCCCTGCAGTGAGATGGCCCCAGGGCAGCTCTGTTTCTGCAGACCATGCTGTGACCTAATCAGTAGGGTTCCAAGCCAGACAATCCTTACATTCAACAGCTCTGAAGAAATGAAGGGGAGCGGAATTCAAGCTTTATTGAGGAATTCCATTTACCTGTCACAGTGATGGTTCACCCAGCAGGAGTTAAAAAAAAAAAAAAAAAAACCCACACCCTTCAGCTGCTGCAGCAGACTTTCCAGCCAACGGCCAGCACAAAATAAACATATTTACTTAAACTTCAGTCACAACTCTTGATGTGAAACTGATGAAGCCCAAATGAAACAGGTAGATCTGTGAGACACACAGGTAGCAATGACAGTGCAGCGTAGCAGGCTCTAATAGTCTGTGTTCATTTAAACCCAACCACATGAAAACTATCCTAACAAATAAATATAAAGAAACAAATCAACCCAGTGTGCAGATTCCAAAATTTACATGGAAAATTCTCTAAACCTGAAAATGACCTTTTTAACTCTGAAAAGAATAAACAGACCATTGAAACAACAGAAAGGTCAAGTTTTCAAAAAGCAACCACTTTTCAAAAAGAAATGTGAAAGTTTGGTTTTGAATTAATTATCCATGTTGGCAATTTTGGAAGCCCACAGGAACTTTACAGTTAATCAATAAAGGTTTCAGTTCACTTGGAAATGACAGACCTGATCTAAATAAATCTTTTGGAAAATCACTCTGTAAAGTACCACCTTGTCATATACTTTCACATAAAGATTTGTATCTTTACATCACATCAAATTAGAATTATGCTACGAATACAAATTATGACCCCCAAAAAGCTATTTAAATGAGGCAACTTCAATGACAAATGGTTATCCTCAAAAAGACATATGATTTACTCAGAATTTTACAAAAGCTATCACTGGACTTTTTTTTTTCTTTTTGTATTCACATCGAATGACCCATCATGGGCAATTTTTAATTGAAAACAAAGTTCCGATTTGAAATTAACTTCTGGGATGTTTTTCCACATTAATTAACACAAAGCAAGAGAGAGTCCAACTCAAAAGATGCAAAATGAGCTCAGACACTCACTTAACATCATGAGAACTGCTTCACTGTAACATTTTGAAAGCCACGCCAGGATCTAGGCCACCAGCCTCTTCAACAAATAAATTTTCAGCAACACCAGCATATAATAGGCTTTTAATGTCCTCACTGAATGCCCTTAGCCCAGGGTATCTGGCACCCATCCACATCAGGCTAATTCAACACAGAACTACTTCACTCTTGCACCTCCTCTCCCACGGGGTGCACACATGCGCCACCCCATTAGACCCCCCGCACATCAGCTCACCTGGGCAACCCAGCCTTGCTTTGTTGGTGCTGATCTCTTAATATCCACAGGAAAACTAATGCACCATGTGACTTTTTTGTTTGTTGGAGACGGAGTCTCTGTGGTCATCCCTGCTGGAGTGCAGTGGCGTGATCTTGGCTCACTACAACCTTTGCCTCCCCGGGTTCAAGTGATTCTCCTGCCTCAGCCTCCTGAGTAGCTGGGATTACAGGTGCCTGCCACCACACCCAGCTAATTTTTGTATTTTTAGTAGAGATGGGGCTTCACCACATTGGTCAGGCTGATCTCAAACTCCTGACCTCATGATCCGCCTGCCCTGGCCTCCTGAAGTGCTGGGATTACAGGGGTGAGACACCACACCCAGCTTCTGACTCTTTAAAAGGACTACCGCAGTCACCAGCCCATTAGAAGATCTCATACCTACTTTTTCCCCGTCACCCAAATGAAGGGTAAGAGTAGCTTTCTTACCATTTTTTTCACTCAGGTTTTAGTAGCCTCTTCCTCAGTAACCATTCAATGCCATTTTTCCCTAACTCTAAGGATAGCTATAAATACCAAAAAAACATGTTATTGCATTGCGTTATAGAAAAGTGCAGTAGAATTCAAAAGGCCATTTCTCCAAAACAAACGTTTTAAAAGAAAAGCAAATACTTGAGACTATGGAGATAAATTATACTTGTTAGGCATGAAGCAGGTATCTCAATGTTACTATTTATTAGAATGCTGGTAATTTCAGGAGAGTTGAGAAAGTAAAAACAATGAGAAACAAAACCGTCCCCACCCACCCCAAAAGATTCCAGGATAGGTAATTTGCAGAAAATTATAACTAATCAAAGTAAATGACTTATCAGAGAAGTAGCTCTAGGTCAATTATTTCGTGTGTGCCATTCACACAAGAAAATCTAGTGGCCTGCGTGGTGGTGGCTCACGCCTGTAATACCAGCACTTTGGGAAGCCAAGGCAGGCAGATAATTTGAGGTCCGGAGTTCGAGACCAGCCTGACCAACACGGTGAAAACTCCATTTGTAATAAAAATACAAAAAAATCAGCTGGGTGTGGTGGCTCGCACCTGTAATCCCAGCTACTTGGGAGGCCAAGGCAGGAGAATTGCTTGAACTCGGGAGGAGAAATCACTTGAACCCAGGAGTTGCAGTGAGTGGAGGTCGTGCTACTGCACTCCAGCCTGGGCGACAGAGTGAGACTCTGCCTCAAAAAAAAAAAAAAAAAAAAAAAAAAAATCTAGCAGCCCACTATCCCAATTTAAATTCACAAATAAGGCAGCTGAACTCTACATAAATCTCTAAACTTGCTAATAAGCATTTGAAATGGGGTTGGTCCAAACTCAAATATGTTATAATATGAACTATACACCAATTTAAAGACTTAACACAAAAAACTGAATGTTAAACGTTTCATTAATATTTATTCTAATCACATGCTATTTTTGATATGTTGGGCTAAACAAAATATATTATTAAAATTAATTTCACCTGTTATATTCTTTTTCACTGTGGCTACTAAAATATGCAAAATTATATATGCAGACAGTAGCATTGAGCAATGCTCCCTTGACCTGTTAAACTAACACCTTTGATTTAAAAAGTAACAAATAACAGTAAAATGTCACATACTTTCACATAAAGATTTGTATCTTGTACGTCAAATCAAATCAGAATTATGCCACCAATCCAAATTATGTCCCCCAAAAAGCTATTTAAATGAGGTAACTTCAATGACAAATGTTTAATCCTCAAAAAGACATATGATTTACTCAGAATTTTACAAACGCTATCACTGGACAGTAAAAAGTGGCAGAATTTACACATTAGTGTTAATGTAAATTGTAAAAATCAGTTCACCTTTCATATATGAGCACCTGTACCTAAAAACACTGAACTCTGGAATATTTCTAATAAGTGGTTTGTTTCATGGTCTACTCTAGGGCATGAACCATTGTGTTTATACCGAGTACACCATGCTGATTAGGTGCCTCTAATGCAGAACCATCTCTAACACCAAAAGAAACAATTTAAGACTATTATTTCCTTAACTAAGATGATCTTCTCTATACTATATTGAAGACTTACTGTTTATGAAAATATAAAATTTTAAGTCACCATCTCTACATTAGGTTTCTAACAAAGTTTGTCAACTAACTTGCTACAGAATCTTAATTTCATTTTATGAGAAAATTTTTTATTAGAAACAAGACCATTCAGCCTGGTGTCACCGGCCTGATGGCTCACATCTGTAATCTCAGCACTTTGGGAGGCCAAGGTAGGAGGACTGCTTGAGACGAGGAGTTTGAGACCAGCCTGGGCAACACAGCAAGACCCCACCTCTACAAAAAAATGTTTAAAAATGAGCTGGGCATGGCAGCATGTGCCCGTAGTCCCAGCTACTCAGGAGGCTGTGGTGGGAGGATTGCTTAGCCCAGGAGTTTCAGGCTGCAGTGAGTGAGCCCTCATTGTGCCATTGTACTCCAGCCTGAGAAAGTGAGATCCCATCTCTAAATAAAACTAAAATATTAAAAAACAGAAACACGACAATTCATTTTGATATGTAGAGATCACTGAATCTTCTTACAAGGAATAAGCAATAAATGGATATGCTTTACAGTGGCTACTATTTTTTTAACCTATAATAATCTTTTTTTTTTTTAGCAATTACCGTGGCATTTATTACTTGTCAAAAAGCTTCACAATCAGTTTCATGCTCAGAAAATAAAGCAAAATTTCAAGTTTTTTATAAAATTCATGAATTTCTGAAAAGATAAAGGATTATTTGCTTTCTAAAAATGTCAGCTTCACCACATGATGTTCCCGAGATCTGACTCCAAAAGCTTGTCAAGTTTTACCATCCATGGTGTCCTTATTCATAACTGAGACCCGTCTGTTATCTTCCATCTGAGGCTTCTTCAGCAGTTTATAACAGACTGAAAGAGGGTGGACTAAGAGCACCATCATGGATCTTGTCTTTGTAATACACTTGTCAACCTTTAGAAATATTTTATTCTGTAAAGAAATCTTAGTTACTGTCTGGAGCTGGTGGCACAGAGGAATTAGCTTGTTTATTTCCAGGAGATGCATAAGCTTGTCATCGTGTTTCAGCTGTTTTGAAAAAGCCTGTACACTGGAAGTAAGCGTTAAACCCTCTGCAGGTTCCTTTTCTAATCTCTTTGAGGAGAAGAATGGCAGCTGGGACTTAATTATTACTTCTCGAAAAATCTCTGTTAAAGGCAGCCACAGGTTTGTTTCCTATGTATATGTCAATGTGTTCAAAGACATCCACTCCCCAAATTTCCAAACAGAAGTAATGTCAAAATGCTTAGTGAGTCAACGTAGTTACAAGTTTGTTTCAAATCCTGAGATTTCTATTTCAGCTTACTACAGAGCACTTTCCTATTAACTGTTGCACATATGTCCCGTAACAATTCTAATATCAGCTAAATTTAGCATCATATTAAGCGGGATTAAAATACATCTTAGGTTATTTTCAAAACATTTCCATTTAAGCTGAAACTTAAGCAGAGATGTCAGAGGGATGCATGAACCCTAAAGATACCAAATCAACACTCCCATCTTCTCTCCTCATCACAGTGTCTATTTCCATGCCCGCAGAGTCTTCCGTGGACTTCCAATTCCATTTCCCCCAAGTACACCACTCTCTAAGGCACAGCAATAAATGAATGAGATAGTCTGTGACAAATTAAGCAGCAAGCGGTGCTAAGGAGAAAAACTACCATCTGCAGGCCAAAGTCTATTGTGAAGAACTCCTTCCTGCCTTTTACCAATCTCTCTGCCCTTCACTCTGGAAGCACAGTCACTGGGACTCTCACATTCCTTTGGGGGTAAGAAACTTCAGAGGTCTTTGTGACAGAAAATAAAACAGGGAGAAAATGGAGGCGTGTTGCTTTCCTATCCTTAGACTTCATGCATACCCCCTGGTATCTCTGCTTAGGTTCCAGCTTAAATGGAAATGTGCTAAAAATAACTTGAAGATATACTGTAATGCCATTACATGTTTGAACAGTATTAAAAACTTACAGTACAGCTGACTATGTAAGACAGAAAAGTTTTAAGACAACATCGATATTTCACAATTTTCAAAAGCCTTTAAATAGTTACGTACGTTTAACATTCAGAAGGAATTCCCTCAAAGGGAAACAAAATCAGGTAAAAGTGCCTCTGGCAGAAGGAACATGAACACAATACTCTGCAACTCCTCTCAGCAAGGTACCTACTTCCCCACCTGTGGCTGAATGAACCACCTGCGTCACAGCATGTGGGAGAAGACAGTGGATGAGTTCTGAGTCTTGGCCCAGAGGATCTGCTGCTTTCCTTGAACTCCGGGAACCCTGAGACCACCACATGAATGAGTCCAGGACAGGTGGCCAGATGACAACAGACGCAGGGCCTAGGAGCTCCGGCCCACAGCCAACACCCAGCCAGCACCCAGCCAACATGCAGGAGTAGGGCCCTGAAGCTCCACAGCAACTGATCAATCATGAGTCAGCCCATGGAAAACGGCCAAGGAAACACCCAGCTGAGTCCAGCCCAAATCACTCACCCACAGAACTGTGACCCAAGTAAGCAGAGGCTGCTCTAAGCTACTAGGTTTTAGGATGGTTTGTTTTCCAACAAAAGGCCAAGTACCATTCTCTGCTATTTCCTTCACAATCCTTTACACTGGCCCAAAGACAATAAAACACTGCAGTCTAGCTCTGGATTTGCCTACACTTACTCCACTTGAGCTTCTCATCTATTTCATCGAAGCTAACTGCCACCTCCGCTTCCTTACAAGACCCACCCTCTCCCAAGCTCAACCTGCCTCCCATCTAACCACCATCTCCCCCACTCTTCACAACACTCACCCTCTTCCAAGCTCAACCTGCCTCCCATCTAACCACCATCTACCTGTTCCTCACAACAATCTGAACTGAACCTGCCTCCTATCTAACCACCTATCTCCCACTCCTCATAACACTCACCCTCTTCCAAGCTCAACCTGCCTCCCATCTAACCACCATCTCCCCCACTCTTCACAACACTCACCCTCTCCCAAGCTCAATCTGCCTCTCATCTAACCACCATCTCCCCACACCTCATAACACTCACCCTCTCCCAAATTCGATCTGTCTCTCATCTAACCTAACCACCAACAATCCCCGCCTTCCTCACAGTGCTCACGCTCTCCCAAATTCAACCTGCTTCTCATCTAACCAATCGCCATCTCCCCCATTTCTCAAAACACTCAACCTCTCTCAAACCCAACTTGTTATGAGCAGATTTCTACTCAAATGCACAGTGAACACTTCCACAACCATTTCCTTTCCTCCCTTTAAGCATCTTAAAGAGTTACTTTTAAATTAGAAT
The DNA here is from genome assembly GCA_036589455.1 of Ateles fusciceps. Classification (NCBI taxonomy): domain Eukaryota; kingdom Metazoa; phylum Chordata; class Mammalia; order Primates; family Atelidae; genus Ateles; species Ateles fusciceps. The sequence goes on from JAZHEH010001578.1 coordinate 892,893, forward strand.
AATGAAGATAACTGAACTAGCTACTGCTAATTTTCTATTTATGAGCGGAAGATTTAGAATCAGAGTTCCTAAGTAGCAAGAAAAGTAGACAAAGAACAAATAAATTTTAAAAAACTTTTACTTAGCGATAGTTACTAAAATAAGAAAACTACTTTTAGTTTACATACATATTATTTTTCTTAAAATAGTCCAGTCACTAAATCTGCCCCCTCACATTATTCAACCAGGCTTTGAAAGGGTTTGCTTATAAGTATATTGCACCTATCAAAAGATGTAACCCAGACACTTAAATACAATCAGGCCGGGCACGGTGGCTCTTGCCTGTAATCCCAGCACTTTGGGAGGTCGAGGCAGCAGGATCACCTGAGGTCAGGAGTTCAAGACCAGCCTGCTCAATATGGTGAAACCCTGTCTCTACAAAAATATAAAAATTAGCTGGGCATGATGGTGGGCACCTGTAATCCCAGCTACTTTGGGAGGCTGAGACAGAAGAATCACTTGAACCCGGGAGGCGGAGGATGCAGTGAAAGAGATCATGCCATTACACTCCAGCTTGGGCAACGGAGTGAGACTCCCTCTCAAAACAAAAACAAAACAAAAATACAAAACAGGCTTTTTCAAAAGTACAGATGGGTGTGCTCAATTTAATCCAGAAAACCAACAGCTTCAAAAATACTCTGAATCTGTAGAAGTAACTATTTCCTGAAGTTTTAAGAAATTCATCAATAATGATACTAACAAAATAGATCCTACTAATAATCTGAATGTTTTTAGAGTTCGAGTTTTTGCTGAATAATGGATACTCATCTTTTACACTTAAAAGAAATACTTTTCAATCCAGAAGGATGATACAGGCAATATCACTGCTCTACAGCCCGAGAACACAATGTGTAACTCAGGTATATTCACCTGGAAAGCCTCAGAATTTAGATACTCAATCTCACAAATGAGGCTGCTTCTAGATAAGGCAAAACAGAAACAAGGAATCTGCACTGCTACTAAATGGTTTAATCGTTCTTATTCTTGTAATTTCGGAAGGTATGGAGAAGAGGGTGTCTCAAGTGGAAGAACAGCCTTAACCATATTAAAAGAACAAATTTAAAAGGTCTTTCCCAACAAGAGTATTTAGGTGTTTCCCTTTAATATTGTTACAATCTATCTCAATTTTGAATTTTACACATTCAGCAAGTGTTGGCTGGATGCCTGTCTGCCAGGCTCAGCTCCTAAGCAGGTGATACAGACAGGAACAGAGGCATGTTTCATCCCTCAAGAAGCTTAGATTCTGGTGGAAGTCAAATGGCAAAAGTAGATTTTTCAAACATGCTAAAATAATTTTTAATATATACTATATATAAAACACACGTAAGTATTTTTTTTTTGAGACGGAGTTTCGCTCTTGTCCCTCAGGCTGCAGTGCAGTGGCGCAATCTCGGCTCACTGCAATCTCGGCTCACTGCAATCTCCACCTCCCAGGTTGAAGCAATTCTCCTGCCTCAGCCTCTGGAGCAGCTGGGACTACAGGTGTGTGCCACTAAGCCCAGCTAATTTTTGTATTTTGGGTAGAGACAGGGTTTCACCATGTTGGTCAGGCTAGTCTCGAACTCCTGACCTCAGATGATCTGCCTACCTCCACCTCCCAAAAGTGTTGGGATTATAGGTGTGAGCCACGGTGCCCGGCTGTAGAACACATATTTTAAAAATCACTGACCTTAAACTCTACACTTTATCCTCTGTAGATCTGATATTTAGTGTGACTTCTTTCTGAAACCAACATTCAGCCAATTAAAACCAAATACGGATATTACTCATGATCATGCTTTCCTCATCAGCTTCCATCTTCTAAATGAGCTCGTCACACTATTAAGAAAAAAACTTCTTCTAAAAATTTAGATCCTTAAAAAATAACTGATTTCCATTCTGTTGCCTCAACCAATGAACTAACTTGGTATTTACATGACAAACACCTTTTTTCACTTAAATATGTAAACACCTTCAGCTGGGCAACAAATCAAAAGAATAGCATCACATGACAAATATGTGCGGGATCCATCAAAAGATGAACACGCCCATATAAGCAGTTACTCAGTACCAGCCGTGTGCCAAGCATTGTGGTAAGATGAACACAGCTGTCTGAGACAGTCTAATGACAAGCATCCCTAAGAATAAAGAGGCAAACAGAAAAAGTAATAGAAAGTTAAAGGCAAACCAGGACCCACAAATGCATTTTGGAGAATCTTTTAACTAAGAACATATGGCAGGGCTATTTTTCCATAGAGGTCAAAAAACATACTGCAGGTCCATTTAAATAAAAATTCTGGGCCAGGAGCGGTGGGTCACACCTGTAATTCCAGCACTCTGGGAAGCCAAGGTGGGCAGATTACTGGAGGTAAGGAGTTCAAGACCAGCCTGGCCAACATGGCGAAACTCATCTCTACTAAAAACACAAAAATTAGCCAGGCATGGTGGCGCATGCCTGTAATCCCAGCTACTCGGGAGGCTGAGGCAGGAGAATCGCTGAACCCAGGAGGCGGTGGCTGCAGTGAGCCAAGATTGCACCACTGCACTCCAGCCTGGGCGACAGAGCAGGACTCCATCTCAGAAAACAAATAAATAAATAAATAAATAAATATTGTGTCTGCCAAGGAAGCTAACTTTATTATTAGAGGTCTGAGTTTCCTGACAGATTACCGTAATAAGCAAAGGAATACTAGTGGTGTGACAGCAAGGGTGTTCCATGGTAAACTGGCGAAACTGAAGACCAAAGCCTGCCCAGAAAACTGCTTAACTTAAATAAGAATCCCGATGGCGCGTGGACAATATGAGTTTGAACTGCACAGGTCCACTTACACATGAATTCTTTTCAACTGAAGGCAGATCAAAAATGCAGTGTTCACCGCACGCGAAACCACAGCGTCTGGAGGGTTGGCTGTGGGACTTCAGTGTGCACACATGTGGGTTTGCACAGGCGGTGCAGAGACCCGTGTTCGCTGAGGAATGGCTGCATGCTGTTTATCTATTTCATTCGTGTTATATACCTCAATGGGGAGGCAGAACATCTAATCAAACAGGTATGTAAAGAACTAGAGGTTATTTCACTTGGAAACAGCCTTGAACGACAGTTTCTCCTAAATCATTTCAGGCACATGTACAAATATATAGAAAAGCGATCTGTCCATTGTAAAGTTATATCTAGCTCATTTATAATGATTTTTATACAGCAGGTTATATTTCTATATTAGATTAAGCAGCATATAATGTATGTACAAATACTTGCAGGTTGTAAGGCATCACTACCACCATCGTCATCATTATCACCATTATCCTTACCCACTGGTCCTCCTTCGTGAGAATCTGTAAGGACTGACCACTCTGGAACCTCTAGAATGGAGGACCTCAAAAACAGGCATCCAAGAACACTGGCGGTCCATGAACACAGGTTCCGCACTTCACTGAAACCCATGGTATTAAACCAACTCACTGTCTCTCTGAAGAAAGAATATACAACTTCAGCAGATTCTCAACATTTCTGTGATGCCAAAACCATTAAGAACCACTGTTTTGAAGCCCTACAAATAGGTGTCCAGGGTGGCAGAAAGAAGCTTCGCTCACCTTCACAACTACAATTACGGTATGTTACCATCTATCTGCTCGGAGAACAAGCGAGGGCCACTTACTGCTCTATGAGCCACCATGCTCAGAAGAGGGTAGAAGAGGATCATGCTGGACTCTGTCCCTAGTCTCACGGAGACAGATTTAAGTCACAGACGAGCCGCACACTGACTCATGGGCTACAACCGAAGGACATATAGAGCGTGCCCCTGCAGCAAAGAGAAGCAAAGATGACCTGGTTCTAAGGAAACGGTTTCCCAGGAGAGCCCACGACGGTTCACCAGGCCACCCTAGGCATTATTCACTGAGTGCCTGTGACACAATTCAAGCATTAAAAGACTTAGAAGGCACCCACAAAGAGCTGACAACCTAGAGGAAGAGCGTGTAAATGAACAATTACACTAGAGTCACACTGCAATAATATTTTTAAGTACATAGAAGGAAAGAACTCGTTCATGTAATGAAGAGGGCTTGTCAAGAAAGCGTTATTAAGCAGAGTTATGAGAGATAATACGAGCTGACCAAGAGTGTGCCCAAAGGCAGGTGACAGAAATCGACGAGGCACAGAGGGGTGGAGGGGTGCACGGGACAGGGGCTGAGGCACCAGGGCTGCGCAGGAGCCAATGAGGGAAGCACGGGTGAGGGTCACTGCGAGAGCAGGGATGCCTGTTGGGGCAATGCTAAGGAGAGATGGCGCTCTGTGCGACGGGAGACAGGGAAATGGGTTAAGGAGGGTTCTGTGACAGACGGAACACCTCGGCTCAAGAATCACGTCTGCATTATCGAGAGTACCGTCTAACGCATCACACTTTAAACACGTCAATTTGCACTGCACTGCTTTTTTAAAAAAAATGCAACAGAACATTTCAAAATTCAATGGCACAAAGTTGGTGTGCACCATAATTTCCATCATTTGTCACGTTTTTATAATTGAGCACAGACATGAACTACATCCACAGAGTATAACACCACCTAATTTTACTAACTATTGTGACAATCTAATGAGCTGGACAGTCATGTAAACAGCAAGACAGTCTATGTAAAGAGCTTAAAACAGGGCTTGCACACAGCCAGTACTCACTAAACATTAACTATAATTACATACAGATGACGAGTAAGCAGCAAAAGCTTACCAGTGATAAGAATATGGTTCAGTTATCACAAACTAAAAAGAAATCTTTAGAAACTACGTAAATAGCTGAGTAACTTTTATTTTTTAAAAAACCAATTGGTTTAAAACTAAAAAGACTGTATTTTAGTAGACTCTCCCCAACATGAAATAAGTAAGACATTCTAAAGAATCCTATTCAACAGGTTGAGCCACTTGGAGACCTAGCAATGGAACACGTTCAATAAGGTATCAGATATTCTAAGGAGATACGGGATTGCTTAACTGGCAAGGCAAGTTAATTGATAAGACTGGCCCTTGAAGTATACATGTGAATAGTTTCCTAGACTTACTATCACTGCTGTGAAACTGGAGAACAGCCAATTCAACAAGTCCAGGCATGTGCCCTCGAACAGCAATCTTTCCAATTCCATTTACTCCTAGTGACAAAGACATCAAAGACTGTGCTTTGTGGTGCTATGTCTTGTATGGTGAGCATGCACTATTTATAATCCACATGGTCTGCTGTTTAAAAGAAAAATGCCATAAAGGTAACTGCAAAACAACATAGTACATAAAACGCACACTAATAAATAAAAGCTTGACAAATCCAGCCCTAGGAACTGAAATAATCCAGAAAGTAAAAACAACGGGAACTAAATGATAAGAAAAACTCCAACGTCTAAATGAACACCTAAAGTTTAAAATCTTTTCATTTTTCATAGTTGTACATGGTAAGTAATATGGAAAGAGAGACCAGATATTAAGTGAACATTAAGCCTCTATACACAGGCCATTCAACAAATTACAAACACCCAATCCTTAAACATCCTTAGAACACAACACACCTCCCTGGTGAAGGGATGGTGAGTACGCTTGCTCTGGCTTTCTCGGCCTGTACCAGGTGGCAGGAGAACAGCTGCTGCTGCCCAGGCACCAAGGAGGACAATGCACGGGGTCAATGACCTCATGGAACTCAACTCGGAGAGAAGTACGAATCAGGTTAGCTTCGGCTGTGCGGGCGTGAGGCTGCCTCTGAAGGTTAGCTGGGACCCTACCTACCACCTAACACATGGCAGCCACAAGGAAAGCCTTCAAACAATTAACCACCTGTCCAGTTCAGACAGGAAGCATTTTTACTGATGATTAAGAAGAAAAAGCTTACCAGTGGTAAGAATACAGTTAAATTATCACATACTTTTTAATTTGTGTTTGCAATCATACTTTTCACGATTGCAAATAGCAACATGTCATTCAGAGTAAAAATGTTAGAAAATTTTTCCACTCAAGACTCCCTTAGGACCAAGCCTCGAATCTAGGATGCAATTCTCCAGCCCGGCCCAACCCAGCTTAGCACAGAAACCCACTTAACTAGTAGTTTTTGAATAGGCTCCCTTACAGCATCTGTAGATCACTCTTGAAAGAGAGGAGCTGGGCGTGGTGGCTTACACCTGTAATTCCAGGACTTTGGGTCAGGAGCCACGATGATGAAACCCTGTCTCTACTAAAAATATAAAAAATTAGCCTGGTGTGATGGCAGGTGCCTATAATCCCAGCTACAAGAGAGACTGAGGCAGAGAACTGCTTGAACCCAGGAGGTGGAGGATGCAGGAAGCCAAGATCGCACCACTGCACTCCAGCCTGGGCAACAGAGCAAGACTCCGTCTCAAAAAAAAAAAAAAAAGAGTGAGAGTAGCACCCAAAAAGTCTTGGGCAAATTGCTTAACCTCCCATACACATTTCCTCCTGTCACGCAGGGGTGGCAGAGTCCACGTGGTGGTTGTGAGAATGGATTGGCACACACAGCATGCTGGGCACAGTACCCAGCCACGACACTCAGTGCCCAGGTTATTACTACACTGACGCTCATCACCAGTGTCATTACCACTGACAGCATGAGGACAAAGCGAGCCTGTCTGACATAAGCTGTTTCCACCCCACTCCTCCAGGTCCTGGCCCCTGCACACAGCTGAGAATTACATCCCAACACTGTACGGCGTCATGACACACTGCTCCATGACACAGAAGGCCTTGACTCACAATCCCAAGTTCTACATCCCAGAGCCTTTCCGGACTAGACTTAGTCAGTAGTTAAAGCATCAACGTGTTAAATATAATACAAATAACTTTAAAAAAGCTGAGTCTCTGTTTTCTTTAAGGGAATTTCCTTAGGATTTCTACTAGATCCTATTTCCACCTTAAAATCTCCCTGCTTCAAACAAGGATCCCTTCCCTGGTAGAAATTATTACCATGCCCTGCCGTGACTCAGAATCACACACACAAGTTTATCATCCTAGAACACAGCAACAGCACACTCTGGTAACACCATTTCTGCCAAAATGCAACTTTCAGTCTCCTTGTGGCTGGGAAGCAAGTTTCTTTTCTCTTAAGCTTTCCTAGGAAGAGAACAAAAGAGCGAAGGGGACAGCAGCTGCTGCCACTTCAGGGAGGAGCCGGCAACACAAAAGCCCTTTCACCAGCACATTTTTTAACTCCCTACCCAGGCCTCCCACCAGTCTCTATGGAAGTTCCTGCTGCCAGGAATTCTAGCCCCAGCTCACACAGCGGCATAGAGTCCCACCACGGCAGGCCAGGCTTCCAGCGGCCGCCAGCTCTCAGCCACTTGCAGACCCTTTAGTCAGGATACCTGGCCATCAGCCTCCTCCACATCCCATCTCCTGTCACAGGAGGACATGCAGCAGGAGCAGGGGTCCCAGGGTGTATCTAAAGTACCCTCCTGTAAATCAGGAGAAGGGTTCACTTGAACGAATAATAAATAGTTGAAATATTCAGAGTTCTGCAGAACCACACAAAAGCTCCGGAAACATTTTCCCTGACTGAGGTCAGCAATCAGGCTAGCCTGGGCCGGAATGCCCTTCTGCTTCCACTGAAGACATGCACTCACCTTGTGTCCACCCAACTGGGGAGTCCGGGGGCCGACCTCCAAACAGGTGACACAGGAAGGGCACACCAACACTCCCCGTCCCATCATGTGAATGCAGCCATTTTCTCTAAAGAAAACTGTCCTCATCTCCCCTCCTGGATTTCATGAATACTGACTTGTCTCGTGACAACAGCTGTACTTCCATATTAATTCATTCCCAGTCTTTTCATCAAAACGTAACTTTCAATCCTGAAACCAGGATTGGGATTCTAAAAGTAACACGGCACTAATATGTTTAGAAATCTGCTCTTATGTTAACGAAAAACATGGTCTCCCCAAATAAGTAGAGTCAGAAGGGGAAACACTCTTCCTGGGCTGGTTTGTATTCTAACAGCCAAAAATGGAACCAAACTACTCCAGACTGAAGGTGAAACACATTTCAGGGCATCCTGTACACAATGCACACAGCAGAGAACAGACAACACCGCTTCAACACAAACTTCTTTTAACAACTGCTACAAACTCTTCTGGCCAGGCGTTTTTCTAGACATTACCTTAGTTTTAAATACTAACAAAAAGCTGCAGCATCTTCTTGGTGCTCAAGTAATAAGTAACTTGGTAAGTACCCATCAGCTACAAACACTAAGTTGATTTTATTCCACACCCCCATGGGAGCCAAGCTCCAGATTCTATTCTGCTTAAATTCCAGGAAAACCTGTTGAAGCTTCCAAGAAGGCAACAGACAATGCACCTGAGGTACAAAAGGCAGCTGGATGCTGAGAAGCGTGTCGGGCAAACCAAACCCTGAATGTGAAATCACACATGCTTCAAAGGTATTTACTCTACTAAACATTTTTGTTAAATCTACTTTATAATCCTCACTGTAGATCTTACGGAGAGCAATTTGAGGAGGAGAATCTTAATTAGAGCTCTGGAGACTGACTCTCTACCAAGACCGACTTTCCAAATAATTTCCAAATGTCACATGAAAGGGCAGTCATGTGGCATGGATCTGTCAGAACAGTTCACCAACACCCAGAAGCCTCTCCAGGAAGGCAGATGATGCAGTCAGACCTGCCGGACTCCACGCCAGCCATCCCCACTCTGCCATTACACTTTCTCTCGCTGCAAAGCGATTTGTAGAACATGTACAAAACACAGAACAGGACTGTCCATTTGGTGACAGATTTTAGATAGCCCAGAGAATTTCTGCTTCTACAAAAACAGAAAACTACTTTTCAGAGGATGTTTCCAATTTAACCAGATCTGAAAAGAAGAAAAGGAAAGCTCTTAAAATAGAACTAAATTCAGCTTGCTGGATAGGTTCTCTGTTCTGTGAAAAGTATATAAATGACATACATATTTGACAAGGTTGAAATAGGTAAAACATTACAAAAATTTGGTTACAAGCAGGGCACAGACGCTCACGCCTGTAATTCCAGCACTTTGGGAGGCCGAGGTGGGTGGATCATGAGGTTAAGGGATCGAGACCATCGTGCAAAATATGGTGAAACTCCGTCTCTACTAAAAACAAACAAAAAAAATTAGCCGGGCATGGTGATGTGTGCCTGTAATCCCAGCTACTCAGGAGGCTGAGGCAGGAGAATCACTTGAACCTGGGAGGTGGAGGCTGCAGTGAGCCGAGACTGTGCCACTGCACCCAGCCTGGTGACAGAGCGAGACTCCATCTCAAAAAAAAAAAAAAAAATTTGGTTATAATACTCAACCAACACTAATACCTTTAAGTCAAAGGCAAGAAGCAAACAGTTAACATGGACAGGTTGTCGGTCCCCAGGGCCACAGCACTCCTGCACAGGCTCACATTAATTAGCCCAATATTAAATGCGCCCAGGTTAGGCAGAGTCAGAGCCTGGTGGAAATGGGCAATGAGCAGAAAGTGAAGATCCAGCAGGTAACAGCCTGGCCCGAGCCGGGCGAACTCCAACGCACACTGAGCTGTAACGCAGTCTCCGGCGGACCCCACAGGTGTCCCCCGAACTGCCCCTCTGTTTCTTCACCTGACACACATTTTTCCCACACTTCCACTGTGCCCTAAAAATTAGTTAAGACACACTCTAAGCGAACAATTAGCATGTCTAATTTTAGCCAACAAAATATACTGATTCTTTCCTAAAAAGAAGCTCTACACTGTGATACCAACTGTCCTGCCGGGAATCTCTGAAATAACTTGGGCTGATAGTTCTTCTGTCAAAAATATATTTTGTAAGTGTTACAGCTCTTCAGAATTTGTCTAGCAGGCTTTCAGGTTTTTCCCCCCCCACCCCCCACCCCCCCCCAAAAATATATATACACATCTTGTAATGAATACAAGGTCCAATGTATAAATGTTGTGCTATCACTTTTATTCATTTTCAAAAGCATATAAACATAAATCTACTGTATATCACTTATTTTCTCTGTAAAGCAAGGACCACAGAATAAATGACCTATAAATTTCCAGTTTCTCTCTCACCTTTACATCTCAGTATTTACACAAATGTACAACCGTTTCTTATATACTTACCAACCCCACTACCCATAATCCCAACACCTCCCTGCCCTCCCACTAAATTACTGCTAGAAACGTCTGGCACTGCCCTTGGCTCTGGAAACGACCATAAATCTATTTTGGGACACACCACCTTGTTTGGTTGGTTGTTTCCTTATTTTTTTTTTCCTGGTAGTAAAAATACCCCAATTTCTTAAATTTATAGGTGAAAAATACTAGTTTCTAAATGATTCCCTAAAAAGCAACAATAAAAATACTCTTCACTTGAAAGAAAAAACCCAAAAGGCAGTGTTCATGTAAAGTAAGAAGAGAATTTAAATTAAGATTTTGGTTCCATTTTCTGTCTCAACTTTAACTTGTAACCATTCTTCTTCTGAAATCTACTCCGGAGAAGAAAAAAAAAGTATAAATAACCGTTCTTCAAAAATTTTACAAAACCAGTTTCATTCAGCTTCAGTTATTAAATTTGGGGTACTTTTCTATGTTGAAACTATCTGAAAATTCTAACACATATTGGACAGTATGATAAAAAAGACATTCTACTCTTCAGATGATTATCAAATGCTGTTGATTTTGCTATCTTCTCTTGAAACAAACTACGGGTGTTTTAGATAGTGATGTATAGTCTGAAGACTTAATAAACATGCCACATGCTAGTAGCATGTAACCAACAGAAGAATGCCTTGCATTAATAAGAGCACAAAAATATATTACAACCTCCAAAATAACTTTTTTTTTGAGACAGAGTCTAGCTCTGTTGCCCAGGCTGGAGTGCAATGGCACAATCACAGCTCACCGCAGCCTCGACCTCCTGGACTCCAGCCATCCTCCCTGCTCAGCCTCCCAAGCAGCTGGGACTACAGGTGTGCCACCAGCCAGTTTTTTTTTCTTTTTTCTTTTTCTTTTTTTTTTTTTTTTTTGTAGAAATGAGGTCTTGCTGCTACCCAGGCTGGTCTTAAACTCCTGGCCTCAAGCAATCCTCCCACCTGAGCCTCCCAAAGTGCTGTAATTACTGGCGTGAGCCGTAGCACCCAGCCCAAAATAATTTCTAAACAATAGTTACATTTTTTCATGTGCTACACACCTATTGAATGTGGGCATGCATCCCAGGGTGAGGGTTGAAGACTTTTTTGGTTTTTTTTTTGTGTGTGCAGTATTCCTGAATATATGAAGTTTAAATGTAATTTTTAAAAGGTCCCTTTTAAAATGCACAGATTTGTAAAGTACACATGGATGAGATTAGTAAACAAACTGAGCCCCACCTATTGCTGATGAGTGCTATGATTACCCTGTTTCTGTTTCCACTATCATTCTGAGAGGGCAGGGCGTTAAAAGCCAACATATTCATTAATTTACTCACTTAGTTTTTTAACACTGATGGAGCAGCTTTTGTGTGCCAGGCACTTTTTGCTGGGTGCTAACAGAGAGAAGACAAAGGAGCTAACGCCTGCCCTGGAAAACTCACTCTATCAGGTCACAGTGACGTGTAACTACAATATCTGTACAGCAAGACTAAGGTATGTACCAAGTGCAAAACACGCACATTCTAGCTTGAACCGCTGCCTTGGAGGTCCTGGGTTCAGAACCTTCAGTATCATAACAAAGCCCTGCCACCATCAATAAACCCGACACACGTTAGGAGTTTCCCCGTGTTATTTCACTTTATCCTCACTTAAACCTTGCAGTAATTCTAAGTGTCCCCATATAGCAGAAGGGAAACTTAGCCGTAAGAAGCAACTCGCTTGTCCAAGATTATCGATTATCAACTGTAAGGGCCAGGATTCCAAGCCAGGTCTTTTCAGTTCAACATGCCACTACCCTGCCGCCACCTCGCCACCAAAACCTAGACGAGGTACTAAGTCAAGATCACACTGCAGAAGTTTCATTAGCACATCATCTCTGTGGGCACTGGATAATTCCGCAGGTGTGCGGCAACCTCTGAGTGATATGCCAGATGACAGCAGCAGTTGGTCTAAGTACGAGCCTGCAAATACGCTGACTGAAAAACGCTGGGAAGGTTTCTCAAAGCTACAACAAAACCATAATGGCGCTTCTGATAACAGAGCACATATCTGGAGACCAGCATCAGTGGTAACGATTTCAGCGTGTCCCTGTGCTTTTATTCACTTGACGCCACTTAATTATTCCGGCCCTTTTATTTCCATCTTCGTGGCTTACTACAAATAAACACACCTACATACAGCAGCCAGGCCAAAAAATATCCACATGCATTTCTATACCGAGCCCAAAGAGCAACCGGGAACTGTGAAGGAGCTGTTACCAGGCAGGTAGTTAAAAAAAAAAAAAAATGGAAGCGGTTATCAAATGAGAGCAATAAAAACATATTTACCTGTCTCTTCGCCGATTCTGAAAACACCAACACCAGAACCATCTCTAATGGAGTATCGGATCTCTCCATCCCTTCCTGCGTCCTCATCGTGAGCCGACACCGTCATGACCAATGAACCGACAGGGGCACCTTCTTTCACTGCCCCCCCCTTTCCACAAAGCTGGAAAACACGGGTGGGTGCAAGTTCTCATTTACGTCAACAACCTCAACTTCAACATAGCAAGTAGAAGACAGAGGAACGGGCTTTCCCTTGTCTCTGGCCCTCACAGTGAGATTATACACTTGTTTCTTCTCAAAGTCCAGCTGCTGTACAATTCTAACCGCTCCACTGATTTTATCCACATCGAAGTTCCCTTCTCCGTGGTCCACGAGGCTGTATCTCACTTGCCCAGACTGACCTAAATCAGGATCGTAGGCTCCAACCACATGATGACCGTTCCTTCCGGAAGATCCTCTCGGACTTTCACACGATAATTAGGTGGAATAAATTTAGGTGGGTTGTCATTAACATCTTCTAGTGATACTTTCAAAACTACAGTGGAGAACAGCTGGGGCTCTTCTCTGGCTTGATCCCGGGCTTCAATCTTTAAGTAGTGCACAGGCTGGACTTCGCGATCCAGAGGCTGCACGATTCTAACAACACCTGTCGTGCTGTCAATTGAAAACATATCTGTGTCTGTGAGAACTGAGTATGTCACACGTCCATTGGGCCCTAGGTCTTTATCCGTGGCTTCAACCTGGATGATTTCACTATGTACCTCCTTGTCTTCACCCACTTCCACAAAATAGCTGTCCTGTAAAAACTCGGGTGGATTATCATTGGCGTCTGCAAGCACCACATCTATGAGACGCCACGCGGCCTTCTGGGGTATCCCAAGGTCATACACAGTAATATTCAGGGTATATTTGTCTGTTGTTTCACGGTCCAGTGGAGATAAAATTTTTAACATTCCAGTTTCCATGTCAATGATGAAGCAACTATCTTCATTTCCTCCAGAAATGGCATAGACCAGTTTTCCATTGAAGCCAGTGTCAAGGTCCGTGGAGTTCATCAAAATCACACCGGAACCCACAGGCTGGTTTTCCTTTACCTGAATACCCGTGGGAAGAGTACTTCTAAACTGTGGTATGTGAGCATTGACAGAGTGAGAATCAAAGAAAATATCCTCGGCCTCTCCCTGGCTGTGTAATTTATTTGCCTGCAGGAGTTTCTCAGCCAGCATTTTGGCGACACCAGTCTCTTCACACTGCAAGTTTACCGGCTTGCGACTGGCAGCCACTGTCATGTTGATGTAGAGTGGTGTGGCAAAATTTTCTCCATCTGTAGCCGTGATTCTCAGGCTGTGAAAAGACACCTTTGCACCTAAGCCGTCCATCAGCGACTGCTTTAATGACAATACCCCAGAGGTGGGGTGTAAAGTAAACAAACCCAGATCATTTCCAGCTTCGATCTGATACCGTACCAGCTGAAGCTCATCTGCATCAATAGCAGAAACTGTAGTTATCTGCTCTCCCACACCTAGATCTCTGGGAAGTGTCCCTTCACAGTTTATTTCTCAAACAAGGGTGTGTTGTCATTCAAGTTATTCAGAGTAATTGTAGCAAGGACTTCGACTTCTCGGCGGTACGGCAAGCCCCAGTCTGATGCACGAATCCTCAGAGTATAAACCCGAGGCATCAGTTCATAGTCCAGGTTTTCTGAGGTACTCACAGCACCAGTGAAATGGTCGATCACAAATGGCACCTGATTTAAATTTGCGATACTGTACGTCACGTACCCGTTCTCACCCTCGTCAGGATCTACAGCGCTCAGGCTCATGACAGTAGTACCAACGGGCACATTCTCATCAAAAGAAGCTTTGTATGCTGTCTGGGTGAACTCGGGGGGATTGCTATTTGCACCTAAGACTTTCACCAAGACCTTGGTGGAGGCTTTTCTGTCACTTGTTGTTACTTCAAGTTCAAACTGGGCTGCCTGCTGTCTTTTAACTGGTTCTAAAATGGAAATGAGACCAGTGTTGTAATTTAAACTGAATTTAGCTTTTCCAGGTGTACTTTTAAAAACATACCTCAAATGGGAATAGCCAGGAATGGCCTTTACCATGACCACAGGTGTGCTGGGAGGAGCAAATTCACTTATTTCTGCTCTGTAAACATCCTTTTCAAACTTGACTGGTCCGGCTTTGAACTTCGGAGAAGTCACGTGAATCACTTTAACAGCAGAGAACTGGGGGGGGGAGTTCCTTTATCTTTAGCCTGGAGCGTCAGATTGTAGCCAAAAGGATGACTGTCCCAATCAACGCCACCAACGGCCCTGACTTTATATTCCTTACTCCCCTGGAAAGGACCTCACAGTTCTGAACTGCTGAAGGAGGTCACCTGCCACGATGCTTAAAGACGCTATCTCACCATTGGCACCCTGATCGCAGTCATCCACTGTCACAATCGCGTATGTTGGGTCCCTGTCCAGTTCTGACGGTGACAGTGTGACTGCTGTTATCACGGGAGCACATTCATTGGCCTGTTCGATGTGCACCGTTAGCTTGGCCATGCTGCTGATGCCACTGCTCCCATACAGTTTCATTCCTCGGTCCACAGCGAGGATCTCCATCTCATAGAGCTTGGTCTCCAGGTAATCAAGCCTACCAGTTAACACTACCACACCACTGGTTGGGTGAATAGCAAACATATCTGTTCGATCTTTAAAACTGTAGTAAAATTCCCCATTGGTTCCTATGTCTGCGTCTGTGGCGCTGACTCTTGCGACACTGGTCCTTATGGCTGTGTTTTCCGGTAACGAAACGCTGTACGAGGTGGGTGAGAACAGCGGTCTCAGGTCATTTGTATCCAGCACCTGCACCCTGACCTTCGTTCGGGCCTCCACGTTAGTATTCTTTTCAACTGCTTTCACTATCAGTGCATAATGGTCTTTCACTTCTCTGTTAAGAATAGCTGTATTTCCTCCTTTGGTCCTTATTCTTAGAAAGCAAAAGTCTCCGAGAATGTACTCTTCAGCTTTGAACAGGTTTTCACTGTCTCCGGAGACAATTTTGTACTTTACTTCCCACGACGGATGTGCAAGGTAAATACCCATCTTGACGGGATGCCCCACGTAAGTCTTGGCTGCAGAGTTCTCGTGCACGGTGACATTGTACTGGAGATGTGTAAACTGTAGAGGAGTCTGTTCAAGTCTTTGGCTTCCATCACTGGCTCCAAAATGCTGGTGGAGGAAGAGCAGAAGCAGAAGCAAGGCCAAAAGGCTCCCCATTGCTCAACTCCCAGGAATCTGAAACAGAAGACATCAGAATTGTTACTTTGGGGAAATAAAACCAGCAAAGTGTGTAAATTGTTTTAAACCTCTCATTTAAAAATATTTTCCATACACATGGAATATAAATAAATGCAACAGTTTTGGATTTATTTTCATGTTTTCCAATATAAGTATCAACATTCTTGTAACATGTCTAGAATTACTAAACTTAACAAAAACTCCCTTTTCATTTTTTAACAACGTCCTACCTTTCCCATTTCAATGACTCAAAAATCGGAGTATCAAAGACTACTAACTGTAACAACCAAGTTACATTTTTATACTTAAATCTTTAAGGCAAATATAAGCAACTGTTAAAAAGGTAACAACATTGTTTACATTTCCTTACACACGAGGAATTAAATGATCAAAAGCTGGAAAACTGAATGCCCCTATACAGCATTGTGAGAATGCATAGCTTCTAACTAATTCAGAGAAAAACAAAAACCAGCAGTGGTTTTACGTGACGCCCCATAACAACAGCTAGTAATCTCATTTCAAAATTTATACTGAGATCATTTCTGTGCAAGAATCGTTAAGTTCACTCCCTACATAATATAAGGGTTCATTGTCTCATTTAGCTCTACATAATGACCTAAAGGCATTAAAATAATTACATCATCAAGTCTGATACTTATCACCAACATGAGCCCCAAAGAAAGGCAATTTACAGAAGAAAAACCAGAATTCAGCAGCCTGATATCAAAAGGCGTTCTTCCTCTGTATGTCAGTGAAGCAAATCTTACCAACTATATCAATGTTTTATCACTGCGGCTGTCAACAACCAGTTGTTCACAGAATGTCTCCTATCTGACCAAATCACCTGTCACCCAGAGGCCCTCCATGAGAAGACAACACACACACACACAAAAGCTAGCTCTTCTAAGCTAACACACGTAAAGGGTCAAATCAACGTATTAATAAGCACGGTAGCAGATCCTGCAGGAGAGTCCCTGGGTGACCGGGGGAGGAGAGGGAAACTGAAGAAATGAAGAAAGCCTTGCCTTTAACGAATGGGAAGTTGGGCAAAGTCCACAGGGCGGAGGTCTGGCCAGAGAACCAGGATGGTTATTTTCAGATCAACTGTTCCCCTTCACCAACAAATTCATCTTGTAAATCAATGCAGCTTCACAAAACGCCCCAGCACTGTTGGTAGAAGACAGCACCGTAATCGTGCAAAGTAACTCTCAAATTAATATTCACAAAATGTGAATGCCACCAGAGATAAATGACTAGCAAACTGGAGGGTGGGTTTGACAGCCCAGCTGAAATTGCTACAGCAACACTGATTTACATTATCTTAGCTACTGCCAACTCTGCCCCATAAGTCGATGCCTTAGGGGGAAAAAAGACCTGATATGCTTAAAGCAATTAAAGCTTAATTGATATTGAATCACATTCGAGCTGGCCGCCCTAACTTGTTCTTTAGCTATGATGCCTTCTCCTGTCCAGATAACGTCAGAAATTAGATTTCTGGCTTCCAGGAGAACAATTATCATTTAAACAAAATAAGAAAACAATTTTCTCCTAAAACTATCTCTTTAAGTATTCTCCATTTAATTAACAGTTCTAATACTCAGGGAAATCTGAGTATTATGAAATAATCTTGTAACTTTATCAAAACAAATGAAAAATTCAGTTCAGCCCACGTGTATGGAGAACCTTATTAGAACCTTGCATGGTGTTAAAGACAAAGATCCCAATCCCCAAGGGATTTACAAACTAGAAATAAAAACGCATAGAAAGCGAAGGCGCAGTGAGGCACACCTGTAACCCCAGCACTTTGGGAGACCAAGACAGGCGGATCCATTGAGCTCACAAGTTCAAGACTAGCCTGGCCAACATGGTGAAACCCCATTTCCACTAAAAATACAAAAATCAGCAGGGTGTGGTAGAGCGTGCCTGTGCCTGTAATCTTAGCTACTCCAGAGGCTGAGGCAGGAGAATCACCTGAACCTAGGAGGCAGAGGACGCAGTGAGCCGAGTTCACACCACTGCACTCCAGCCTGGGCAACAGAGCAAGACTCTGTCTTAAAAAAAAAAAAAAAAATACTTAGATGATGTTTAGCAAGCACTGCCTTTTGTTTTAGGAGGCACATTATGATTTAGGCGACATTTTTACCATCATCCATTGTACAACAAAGTATTATATAGGATTCTATTGCAAGTACTTAAAGTATTTTTGCTTAATTCTACACATAAAGTATCATGCAGCCATTAAAAAGGTAAGATAGCACTCTATATGTTGACATATGTCTAGATATATTAGCTGGAAAAAGTAAGCTGATCCTATTTCTTTGCTTAAAAAAAGAGAAGGAGGCAGATAAAAAGTGCCCACGGATATACTTAAAAATGGACAGAAAATTCTAGAGAGACAAACAACTGTTAACAGTGGTAACTTCTGGAGAACCAGTAGAGAAACAGGTAGCTGCGGGAATGATTACATGGCATTTTTCTCTATTATGAATTTTTGAGCATGACTGTGCGTTATCTTTATCATTCATTCACCCCTTTCATTAATTAATTCCTTTTACACATTTAATAAGCATCTACTATGTATCAGGCGCAGTTCTAAGTGCTGGGGATTCAAAAGTGAATCAAATTACCAACAAGTCCTGAGGGAAAATACATTTCCTGCCCAGAGACAGACAGACAAATAAACAGAGTATATCTGGTGCTGATAATTAAGTGCTAAGGAGAAAACTGAAGTAGGGCAAAGAGAGACTATGGTCAGGAGCCTGAAAGGAAAAGAGGGAACCCTCAATTCAAAGGGTCAGGGCTTACACTAGCGACACGCTGGGCAGAAACTCTTAAGATTCTCTGGGGCAATGCAGAGTGTTCAGTGTTATCCCCGGGTCCCCCACCAGTTAGAGGCCTCCGGCATCCCCCTCATCACCCGGTTGTGATAACTAAAAACATCTCTACCTCAAGACACGGCCAAACATCCTCTAGAGCACGAAGTCACCCTCAGCACAAAACACTAGATTAGGGAAGCAAGAAAGAGACCACGTGGCTGGAGCACAGAAGCTGTGGGACAGCGGTAAGGCCAGGGCACATCCTGGGAGAGAACCTGTCATGAAGCAGGTTCATTTTTAAAAATAAACTTTATTTTGGAATGCTTTTAGACTTACAGAAAAGTTGCAAGAAAGCTTCCCCTGCTGTTAACATCTCACTTAGTACATTATACTTGATACAACTGAAGAACCAGTACCAGAGGTATCCTTGTTCACTGCAGCCTGTACACTTCACTCAGATTTGCTCAGATTTTACCAAGACCCTCTCTCCATCCCAGAATCCCATCCAAGACACTCCCTTACATTTAACTGTCACGGCTGCTAAGGCTCCTCTGGAATCTACGTTTCTCAGACTGTCCTAGCTTTTAATGATCTTGACCGTTTCAAGAAGTACTAATCAGGTATTTCGTAGGCTGTCCCTCAATCAGAAGTTTCTCTCATGATTAGATTGGGGTTATGCTTTCGGGAGGAATTCCACAGAGGCCGAGTGTCATTTCCATCACACCACATCAAGGGATAAAATCAACCCCATTTATCGACATTGACACGGACCCTAACCACGTGACTGAGGTAGTAGTGTCTATCAGGTTTCTTCACGGTAAATTACTTTCACCCCGTTCCTGAACTGTATTATTTGTAAGGAAGTCACTACATGCAGCCCATGCTTAAGAGGTAGAAAGTTTTGCTACCCAAAATATTTAGCATTCTCCTATGAAGCTGTTTGTCTATCTTCCCCCATTTATGTATTTATTCAATTTTTTTTTTTTTGAGAAATGGTCTCACCCTCTCACCCAGATTGGAGTACAGTGGCATGATCACAGCCCACTGAAGCCCTGACCTCACCACACTCCCATCTCAGCTTCCTGAGTAGCTGGGACTACAGGTGTGCCTACAGATTTAGACAGAATTTCACATACTCAGGGATTACCACCATGCCTGGCTCATTTTTGTATTTTTTTGTAGAGATGGGGTTTCACGATGTTGCCCAGGCTGGTCTCAAACACCCAGGCTCAAGCAATCCACCCGACTCGGCCTCCCAAACTGCTCCGATTACAGGTGTGAGCCACTGCACCTGGCCTGAATCTTAAGATCAGTATGGATTCACGGATAAAGGATGATTTTTAGAGTTTCCTATAAATCACATGAGAAACTCCCCAGATGATTCTGAACAGAGGAGTGCCTTGGTCTAAGTAAAACAGAAAAGCCCACGGGCAGCCAGGGCGGAAGCTGGAGGGCAACCAGAGCGGCCGGAGGCTGTGGCAGCAACACAGGCGGAGGGCCGGGCTGCGAGGACACAGCGGGGCGGGGCGGGGCCGGATTCTGAATCTACTTCAAGATTTACTGACGCCCGGGAGTGGGGGAGCGGGAGGGGAAAGGAGGAGCCAGCAGTACCACAGAAGATGCCAAAGACTGAAGTGGGCCAGGGACCGAGAGGGACACAGGAGGAGGAAGAGCCTGGAGAGATCAGGAGGTCACTTTTGGACAGGACAGGGTGGGTCACTTTTGGACAGGGCAGCTGCTGGCTATCCAAGCAAAGACTCCGAGTGGGCAGGCAGATATGTGGGAGACTTCAGCCTGCAGATACAAATTTGAGTTGTCAGAATATGAAAGATGGCATTTAAAACCACAAAACTGAATGAGATCACCAAGGAAGAGAGCAGGCAGAGAAAAAAATCCAAGAACGGAGCTCCGAGACTTGAAGGGCCCAAGTGGGAGGGCCTGACAGGGGAGATGACGGCCCCTGAGGTAGGAAAGGGAACCAAGACGCAGTGGTGTGGTAAGAAAGTGAGTAAATAAATACTTTTGAGCAGCCGAACGCTAACCTGGAGCCAACCCATAAATACCCAGCAAGGCGCCATGCTGCTCCCCCGCTCCATCCCCCCCAGACACATGGACCACGCCCAACACCTCAGAGTGCTATGGCTGTTCTCTCCCCATGACGTCCCAGGCGCTCAGTCCCACCACCACCCCACATCCGCCCACTCATCCCCAACTGGATTCCCAAATACCCAACTATCTTCCACATCCTACTGTCCTACTCACCAGTTCTCATGGGACACATTACAGCTGGGGTAGACTTGTGGACCACATTCGTAACTGAGACCTTTGAAAACCCTGAATGTACTCTGCAAACTTGGCTAACAGAATGCTACTGTGATTAGAATAAATTATTAAATGAAAAAAATATACTTTTGGGGAGATACTGTTAACCCTGCAGTAATGTAAGCAAGAACCATGAACTCAGGTTTTACTACAGAAGCCACCCTGATCAAAACAATGGCTGTGACCCTTATGCAAAAAAAACAGGAAAGCTGAAGGGGGGAAAGACTCAAACACCATTTCATCTAAAAAGGACCTTATCATCTACACTCCAAAGCTTATGGAAATTAAACTCCAAAGACTGTCGGAGCCAGGGCTATATTTGTTTTATATTTAGAAGGTGATCACACTACTTAAACCCACTGTAATTTAGGATTTCTAAAATGCATTTTCCAAAGCAAAAACGAAGAGTGTTTACTTAGTTCAGCCTTGAGGGAGGGCTCCCAGTCCAAAGCTTAAATATCTTTAGCACAGATCTCCGAAAAATCTATAAATACAAGAGAAAAATAACTTTTACGGTAAAAATCAGAATATCTTCATATTCTTCATTAGGGAGACCTTCATGTTAAATGCTTCAATGACTGTGACTGCACATTCTTCACAAAACAGAGCATGGCCCCTGTGCTGAGAAGGTAACTGCATATATTCAAGTAGTTAGATGAACTCGAGCTCAAGTCTCAAGAAGGGTTTCACATGCCACAGAGACAGGACATTATGTGGGACACATCAATTCTGTTAAATGCTGTGTGTATACCTGTATTTTTATTATACTTTAGGCTCGGGGTACATGTGCAGATCTTGCAGGACTGTGGCATAGGTACACACACACCATGGTGGTTTGCTGCCTCCATCCCCCCCGTCACCCACATCAGGCATTTCTCCCGATGCTGTCTCTCTCCAATCTCCCCAACTCCCAACAGACCCCAGTGTGTGATGCTCCCCTCCCTGTGTCCATGTGTTCTCATTGTTCAACACCCACCTATGAGCAAGAACATGCCGTGTTTGGTTTTCTGTTCTTGTGTCAGTTTGCTGACAATGATGGCTTCCAGATTCATCCATGTCCCTACAAAGGACATGAACTCATTCTTTTTTATGGCTGCATAGTATTCCATCATGTGTACATGCCACATTTTCTTTATCCAGTCTATCACTGATGGGCATTTGGGTTGGTTCCAGGTCTTTGCTGTTGTAAACAGTGCCACGATGAACATACATGTGCATGTGTCTTAATAACGGAACGGTTTATAATGCTGTATATTTATTGCAAAATCACAATACTTAAAAGCACAAGTAGTCATTCTAGCCCTTTATGGAACAGGGGAACATTATTAAACTTTTCATTCTACATGTTATGATAAAAACACGAAATTATTAAAGTTGAGAACTCTGTGCTCTCCTCACCAAGTGTTTCTCCACTCTCATTTTCTATCAAACAAGGTGAAAGCAGCAGTAGAATTTAACTCATTATTGAAATTTAGAACTTCAAGTTCAGTTTAGTGTCACATTTTAAAGTATTTTTTTAAAGATATCTAATTGGAAGCATTTTTTCTTCCTGAGACAGGGTCTTGCTGTGTCTCCCAGGCTGAAGTGCAGTGTACCAGCACAGCACCAAACTCCCAGGCTCAAGTCATCCTCCCACCTCAGCCTGCAGGGTAGCTGGGCGAACCACCATGCCCAGCTAATTTTTTGTATTTTTGTAGAGATGGGGTTTCACCATGTTGCCCAAGCTGGTCTCAAACTCCTGAGCTCAAGTGATCCACCTGCCTCGACCTCCCATAAGGCTGGGATTACAGTTGTGAGCCACTGTGCTTGGCAGGCAAAGGCATTTTAAAGCAATCTCACGAAAGCTGTCAAGAGATTATGAATTATAAGTTGCCTTTTTCTGTGAGACAGTCTTGCTCTGTCACCTGGACTGGAGCACACTGGTGCGTCCTTGGCTCACTGCAATGTCTGCCTTCCGGGATCAAGTGATTCTCATGCCTCAGCCTCCCAAGTAGCTAGGACTACAGGCGTGCACCACCATGCCCACCTAATTTTTTTATTTTAGTAGGGACAGGTTTCGTCATGTTGGACAGGCTGATCTTGAACTCCTGGCTGCAAGTGATCCACCCACCTCAGCCTCCCAGAGTGCAGGGATTACAGGCGTGCGCCACCGTGCCCAGTGTAGATTTTTTAGAAAAAAAAAAAAAAATATATATATATATATATACTGTATATTAAATAAAATGTTTAATAATTTCTAAAATTTCAGACATTCCACATAAAATTTACAACAGGAAAAAATAACTCTCCATTTTTCTAGTTCAATTATCCTAGCCACGTGAGTACTTTAAACGCTGGTACACTGAAACACTAATGAGCAGGTCCTGTGTATTCTCTGGGTACATACTAATTCTTTTCAACATGTCTTCATATGATTTTCAGTATGAACGGGAGAAGCTATGACTAGAAATTGAGCAGCAGGCTTAGGCTTGGTATATGTCGTTTAATTACTTCTGCTAATTCCATTGATACGTTGTTAGCTTTGACTGGGGGATAATCTGGTAACTCTAACAAGACGTAATTTAAATACAGCCTTCTGATGATCAACAGCAGACTCGCCCTGGGAATGGTCTTCGCTGATGGTGACAGTGCAGAACTACAATCTGACTTTTTCAGAGAACTTCAGCACGGACATGCTTTAATCCAAAGTAAGATTCCTGAAGTGTTCTTGCCCTTAAGAAAGCTAAACAGATGTCCTAAGTTTTAAGCAGCCTCTATATAAAAGCTACTTATCTACATAAACCTCTAAAACATGTCTGTTGGCATTATGAAGATGACCCGTTCTAGCTGTTCTGTGCTACCGGGACCTACAAGACAGGATGGGTAATGGTGGCTATGTGCCTATTTCGGGCAGGGTGAGGCATTTCTGTGCTATTCTCTTCTTTCCCCCTCTCTATATATTCCTTATCCTCCAACCACCTTCTCCTCATCCACATTCCAGGACAAACTTTGCCCAAGGAGAAGCTCAATAAACAGACTGTTTACCTCTTGTGAGTTGAGATCATCTCATCTAATGCATTTTTCTCCACAAAGGGAAGTAATTTAAAGGACAGTTTAGCAGAGCAACCAGTAATCAACACTGGCCACTTCTTCCACTCCCAAGTTGGTAAGCCTTTATTTTATATGTTGAACTGGGCTCCCTGTATAATTAGATTCGGGTCAACCCTTCCCTAAATGATGGACCAGTAAAGTGAATGTTCCATGTATAGCAAGAAAACGGAAATCTTCAGGGAAAAAAGTCCTTCATCTCTCCCTCCTCTCCTTAAAATGTTCTCTTCACCTGTTCTCTCTTCTTACATCTCAGAAGAGATGCCACCCACCCTAGCAGCAAATAAAGATATCCTGATGTCATAAAATCCTGCCTCTTCTGCAGCTCCTCCCACTCCTGACACCTAGTACTGAATCCATACACATACACAGGTTCTTCCCCTATTTAAAAATAAACTTGGCCGGTGTGTGGCTCACCCCCTGTAATCCCAGCACTTTGGGAAGCTGAGGAGGGCAGATCACCTGAGGTCAGGAGTTCAAAACCAAGCCTGGCCAACATGGCGAAACCCCTGTTTCTACAAAAAATACAAAAATTAGCCAGGCATGGTGGTGGGCACCTGTAGTCCCAGCTACTCCAGAGGCTGAGGCAGAAGAACTGCTTGAACCCAGGAGGCAGAGGTTGCAGTGAGCTGAGATCGCGCCACTGCACTCCACCCTGGGCGAAGACCGAGACTCCATCTCAAAAAAAATAAATAAATTTTAAAAATAAACTTTAATCAAACCTTTGCTTCTTTCAAACGAACACCCTTATTATTCTTCTCTTTTCTTATACTGGCAAAGAGTTCAAGAAAAGTAGTTTTGCAGCACTACCCTGACGACTTCCTTAGAACTGACTTCCTTAGAACTCCCTCTCCACTAAACGCTGCTCCATAGAGATCGTGCAGTCCACCCTGGCAGAACAGCTGTTATGGCATCACAAGCTAATGTCAAATCAGTGACCTTTTCTCAGTGCTCATCCTCCTTGACTACATGTCACCTTTGACACTACTCACTCCCCTCCCCAACACTCCTGATCCTTCACAGGGTCACAGAGTCCCCAAAACAAAGAGGCAATCCATAGGTATGAAAAATGAATTACATCCTCCTGATTCTCTTCAATACAATACTTTTTTATACTCTACACTGACTCACCTAAAACTCCGACATTACAAACTACTGTCTTCCAACTCTTCCTCCACATGCATTTATTAACACCCTTAAAGATCTCATCCACTCTGCCTCAAATCATGAAGGATCAGTGCATCAAATCTGCAATTTCAGCTCTAACGTGTCTAAAGTGCCTCATAACACTCCTCCTGACATAGCATCAAACCTAAGTGACATGACTGGCCTTTCCTACACGAGAGTTCTGCCTCCATGGATCCAACCAACCCCAGGTTGGGAACATCTTTAAAACAAACAATAAAACAGTAAAAATACAAATAGTACCCCATTTTATATCAGATACTTGATCATCCTCAGATTTGGGTCTAAAACTCCAAATCCCCCTAGATACCAAGGGACAACTAACAGACTTTCCACCCATTCGCCATTGCAAAATAACAGCTCCTCCAGTGTATCTTCCAATCTTGCCACTTCCCAAATCAATCAAGTTTGCAAACTAGCAAAACAAACACAAAGGAAGGGGTTGGGAGAACATCAAACGTGGAACCTTGCTCCGGCTTTGTCATTAATCAACTGTGGGAATTCAAGGAACTTGCCTAATCCTATGGGCTCCGGGTATTTGAGAAATGGAAGGACGGACTAAAATCTTTACAGCCTCCTCCCTCTCAAACCTTCATTTCTCAGAAGTTGTCCAGCCTTGACATTTTTTTCTTTCTCAATTTCTCAAAATTGTTCCCTTTGCATTTCTGCTGCTACCACCTAGTTCATATGTGTATTTGTGCACACACGATATTCCCACAGTCTTTCGGTATTCCTGCTTTCTGCCCCCTACCTCAGGCAATCTATTCAAACTTCTTTGTGACATTATTTCCTAGTTTGAAAATATTCAATATTTCCCCCTTAGCCTGCTAAGTATATTCTTCTTAACCTTGTATTAAAGACCTTTGACAGTCTGATCTCCACCTAATTTCCTAATCTAATTTCCCAACACTACTGCTTATTTCAAACCAAATAGGTATACATTCCCACAGACCAGCAGCAAGTCCAGCAACCAAGCTGTCTTGAGCCAATAACACCACCTAGTGGTGCGGGTGCTAAACTAATGTAACATCTCCACCTCTCCCCTTCCAAAAGATAATGCAAACATCACTCTTTCCTTTTGTTCTTGCCCTCCACTCCTCACATACAGCTTATTTATTTTCACTTTTCTCTTCAACATTTCCTTCTTTTTCTCTCTCCTTAACTTCTGCCTCATAAAAATAATCCTCCTTTTCATAAGATGATTTAAGTCACAGTCAAGATTATCCATGTTCTACCTAGACGAAGAATGAAGCTAATCCTTTTCTTAAGATCACATGGCGTGCTGAGGTCTCCAGACTTTCTCTCCACTCATCACGCCACAAGCCACACTATGCTTTCTATAACTTGTTTTGCACACATCATTTCCTCTGCTTGAATTGCTCCCCCCAATTCAGGCTTCCCTCAGAACTCACCTTATCCTAAATCCACCTGCCCCAGTTCCCCAGCTCACTGAGGTGCTGCCATGGACTACCTTGACCTGAATGGATCTCTTACCACACTATAAGAGACTGTTCACTTGTCCTCTCCCCTCACTGGACTATAAGCTGCTTGAGGGCAGGAACATGATTTGCCCAACACTAGATGTTGTGTGTGGCCCAGTGTTTGACGCAGAGGAGGTCCATTGTTGTTTCATTGGCAAGTGGACAGAAGAATGAAGGATTAAGAGCGGGGGAATGGGAGGCAAGACTGTGTAGGGGAGAACACATAGAGAGGAATAACAAAGGAAAATAAAACATGCTTCCTTCTCAAATTAACAGAAAACCCAAGCACAACCATGAGGCCAGTAACAACACTGCAGATGGCTGCTCTGTAGAGAGCTCATTTCCAGCAGCTCAGAAAGAAGCCACCACCCACCTTACACTGCTTGGAAAGTGGCTATAGATGATGCCAGATCAGTGTCTGTGCTGCAGATTATCATGAAGCTCTATCTTTCATATTCTATGAAGGATGTAGATTAAATAATGACTGATTTTCCTAAGCAGTGTATAGACTTTATTATTACTACTTTATAGACTTGTCTTCACATACATAATGAACCCTTAGAAGTAAGCAAGAATTCAGGCAATGTGTTTAAATCTGGGACTTACAAAAAAAGAAAGACGGTTTTAAAAACTTGAAAAAGTAAAATATGCGGATTCCTCATCAGAATATATTTTTGAAATGAAAAGTTCCCTTCAGATATAGCAACTTCCTGATCTTAACTGACCTATATCACTCATTTCAAAAATTCTTCTCTAGTGTTTTAAGGATAAATTAACATTTGCAAATTGGACAATTAAGTGAGACCAAAAGATAAGAGTTTGGCTTCAACTTCTATATAATTTGGTCAAAAGAAGATGTTATCTACTGCAAATCCCTACTCAGAAAGATAAACCAGCACATCTAGCCTTATGGCTCCCTGCTATTAAATCATGTGAGACAAAATTGAATGCAAAAATAATGTACTAACTCGATATGGCTTATTGATTCTACGTAAAATCAGCCAAACTTGCGTGGAAAGCAAGTGAGTAAAGCATTAAAACATAATCTCTAAGACCCTATCCACCACTAACATTCAAAGAAACGTCTGCTTCAAAAGGGCCTCAAAGCGAAGTGTAAAGGCACTGGAAAGGTAGAGGATGGTCAAGGCAATGAAAGCAGAATTAGTTTGTGCATAATTTTTAAAGATTCTCTTTAGGCAACTAACCAGACCATGGATTTAAATGATCTACTAACATGATGAGAACCCAACAGAGATACCACTTCTAGCGACTAATTAAAAGAGACAAACAAATATACAGGCGACCCAAAATGATTGTATAAAGTCCTCTAACAACCTCACTTCTTTTCCGAGTACCAAAGAATTTTGGTTCATGTAACGTGTACATTTTTCAAAAAGGGGTATACAAATGGAAAACTCATTCAAATCAAACCTTACCCAGAGCTTGTTAAAGGCCACGTTTAGCATCACTCAAGGCTTATACCAATTGTTGTTTTTAAAAATTACATAATGTTTTCAGTATGTTTACATCTTAAATACATAGGAATAATTCTAATTGTGGAATCAGAAGCTGTCCTCCCAGGACACAAAGGCAAAGACAAATATCACAATTAACTATTAAGCGGAGAAACACCTTTTCAAATGCCCCTGTAACAACTAGATGTGTTGGACAGCATAACCAAACTCCTTAAGGACAGTGTGAAAAACACCACCATTACCTAATTCTCACACACAGATACCTTCTTAAACTATCGAAACCCGTATCTGAATAGATGAAGCATTAAGAATCTGCTTTTGAAAAAGAAATGAACTGAAGGTCATTTTCTTTTCAATCTTTTCTCATACTAACAGTCACTGTAAATATCCAGTTTAAAAAAAAAAATCGCCTCTATCAGGCACCCGGGAATTGCTGAACCAAAGCCACTTAATGAAACCACAGTTCAGACACAAGAAAAAAAAAAAAACTTAACTGCATAGAAAATATTTATGAGTTTACTTTCCTAACTCATACAATGCGTCCTTGTTTCCAGAGTCTTGAAATTCACATCAGTGGGAACAAAAAAATCTAACACACAACAGAAAGCTGGCTCTCTAAAAGAATGCGCCAAGGTTTTGCGGTTTTGTTTAAGGCAATGAAGAACCAAAACCTCTGTGTTTTGAAAAGATCTTAAAAGTTTCTCCTCCAGAGAAGACAGAAAACAGACAAACCGCACACTGTGCAGATGTTGGCCCCGAAATGTATCCTCGAAGCCCTTCACCCGCAGTCCACCGGTTGCTTCTGCACCGCGGGGCAGCGCTCCTGCAGGGCGCAAACACCCAGGGACCCCGAGACCCAGGGCCCCCGCGAGAGCCTCCCGCGTGCAACGCTCAGCGACAGGTCCTTCGCGGACCGCAGGATGCGCCAGGAGACTGCGAGGCCGCCGCGGCCCGGCGAGCTCCCGGAGGGAAGGCGGCGCGCCAGCAAGGATGGGACCCCAGCAATGGCTCCGCACCAGCCTCGCGCGGCCGCCTCCTCCCGCTCCGCCGCCGGGACCCCCCGCCAGCGCCGAACTTCGCAAGTGGGAACGACCGAGTCACGCCACCTCCGGGAGCTCGCGCGCTCATCCGTTTTCGGGAGCGCCAGGGCCCGAACCGGGGACCCTGAGGGCACCCCACGGATCCGGCATCGCAGCGCGCAGCGCGCCCCGCCTCCCGCCCGTCGGCCCGCGCCCCAGCCCGCGCCCCACCTAACTCACCCAAAGTTGGCCCCAAGTGGCGACGGCGTTCTCGAGGTGCTCACCCGCCGTCTCAGCGCGCCCCCGAGTGGGGGCCGGGCCTGCCGGGAATCTCGCCCAGGCCGCGCGTCCGCATGGTGCCCATGCCTGCGCCCCGCACCCCGCGCCCCGCACCCCGCGCCCCGCACCCCGCGTCCCGCGTTCCGCTCCCCGCGCCCGCTCCCGGCCGTCCAGCTCGGCGCCGGCGCCTCACGCTCCCCGCGCGCCGGATCCCTCCGCCCCGGCCACGCCCGCCGGCGCCGGCGCTCGTTTCTCGGGCGCGGAAACTCCAGCCGACTTCCCCCGGAGCCGGTTCGGGGCCCGCGGGTCCGGCCACACCGCCCCGCCCGGGACCAAAGAGCCCAGTCCCTGAGAACGCCAGCTCCGAGCTGGGAGACTAGAGGGCGCCAGGGGTGGTCTAGCGCGGCGCGGAGGGGGCAGGGAGAGGCCTGAGCGGCCGAGGTTAGTCACCGCCAGCCACAGGCGCGGTGCAAGGAACAGGGGAATGCGCCCCCCCGGGAAAGGGGAAACGTTAGCTGAGCTCAAAAAAAAAAAAGCTGGGGCCCAAAGAGAAAGCTTCGCAGAGGCAGCCCTTCGGCTTTGGAGCCCTCAGGGAGTCCCGAATCTGCGTTTGAATGGCGCGGTTCCGGGTCCGCGGCGGTTTGGTGGGCTGAAGCCGCCCTCCAGGTCTCCAAAGGAATGCAGCCAGGTCGGCCTCTGCTTCCTCCTTCCATCCACACGGAGTCCTCAGAAAATGGAAACGCTTCCCCCGCGACCTCTTCGTGCCAAGTTAGACCCCAGGCCCTCCCCGCCGCCGGCTGCAAGCGCTGGCCTCCCCCGCGGACACCCCGGGCGCCCCGGCCTGCGGGACAAAGGCCCTCGCCGCGTCCCGCGGGCTTCTTAGCCTGGGAGTCGGCCCCAGGGACCCGCAAAGCTTGACCCAGGCCGACGACTGCACGTTTCCTAGGCAAAGGGGAAGCCCCGGCGCCCAGACGCCGGCTCCGAGAACTCCTCGCGCCGGGCGCCCCAGCCGGCACGTCTCGGGCGTGGAGCCCATCCCCGGGGTGGGCAGAGCTCCAGCGGCGGGCTCGGCGCAGGGCGGACTCGGCCAAAGCCCGGAGGGCTCCAGGCGCTGGACGCAGCCCGGACTAGAGGGCGGACTTGACCTCGGAAAGTTTGTGCGACTCAGACATTTTAACACTGGGAAGACAAAGAGATCCGATTTCCCCTGGGACCCGTGGAGGGAGCTTGGCGGGGGAGGAGAACGGCGGGGGCAGTCAAGTGTGAAAGAGGGAATTTCCTTGGTTCAAAGTTAACGCGGTCACCTTTTAAGCCATCTTAAAGGTGACTGGAAGAAAAAAGGTTTCTAGCAGGTGATGGCTGGGAAGGAAAAATAATGCCTGCAGGATGAGTGTGCCGGTTGGTAGCCCTATATTATATTCCCTTCCCACCAGTTAGAATACACACCGATTCACACATCCAGCAAACACGAACACCATCATCCAAAGACGTGTTTGCCACGGCCATCGTTGCTCTAAGTGCTTCTGGAATTACAGGTCAATTTCATACATGGAACACCTCGAAAGTGGGTGACCTGATCTCCATGCCCAACCGGCTTTTGCCGCTTGCCCGATTTCTAACTCTCAGCAAAACCCAACCACACCGGAACTCGAGCCGTTTCCTGGGGAGCGAGGGAGCAGGAGTGGTGCTAAAGGGGAAAGAAAAACAGTAAAAAGTACAAAGATACCGTTCCCTGACATAAAAGCACGGGATTTTTTTAAATGGCATAAAAGAATTCCTGGAGAAAATTACCATTCCTTAATAAATAATAACGCTTACTAGGGCTTACTAGATGTTTTACATCTGTTTGGGGATCCCGATTTTCCAGCCCCCTGAGAAATCTGAAAGAAGTTGCACTTCGTCGCCGCAGGCGCCGCCGAGAGCCAGGGATGGAGATTTCAGAGTTCGGCTCTGCCACGACGCTACCGATCCGTAAGCGCCAACGGAGCGACAGGAACGTGCCTATTAGCTATCTACCATCGAATTATTTTCAAATGAGAGAGAAATGTGGTTCAACTTCCACATTTGTTCTTTAAATAATCGACCCTCCCCTAAAAACCCGGTCCCCGAAGGCTCGGGGAAATTAGGGAGGGGGTTGGGGGACGGTTCCCAAAACAAAACGCTTTCCTCCAGCACGGCCTCTGCATCCAGTCCTCCCAAGCTGATTTTCGTAAATCATATAAAGAACCGGCCCGGGCGGGTGACCAGTGAAGACTGGGGTGAGCAAGCGCCCACGTCGCCGAGCGCCCGGGAGGTCCAGGTTCGCCTCCGCGCAGAACCCAGCAAGGAGCGCGCCGCGCCAGGTGCCCGGACTAGAGGGCGCTGCGCCCCTGCAGATCTCGCGGCCCCGATGCACCCCTCCCCGGGCACCATTGCTATAATAAGTTATATTCAAAATAATGCACAAACACCATCGCTGCTCAAGTTCTTCCGAACAGTGCTCTGGATGCATTTTACGAATTCCTAAAGCTATGCGTACGAATCTTTCAGAGGGATGCGCAGCTCCGCGAGCGGAGAGCCCGCAGGACCACAGGCTCCCCGCACTCGCCTAGAGCCACACACCCCACGTAGTATCATCCACGTTGAAACTTCAATGCCAAAGGGCACGCAGGACTCGAACAAAGAACTCACCGGTCTGGCCGAGTCCTCAGCGCTGGGCTCTTAAGTCCCCGGCAGCTCCGCGCCCCCCGCGCGACGTGGATCTGCGTTAGGAGCCGGGTGTGAAGCACCAACTTTGCCTCCCCGGGATCTTCAGCGCGTCCCTAACCCGAGAGCCACCGTCCGTGCCGCCGGGACCCAGGCGGCCGCATCTCCGGAGGCTCCCGACCGGGGCAAACTTAAGCGCCGAACCGAGGAGAGAAGAGAGTGCGCGGGGCCGGAGCGGGGCCCGGGAGCAGCCAAGTTTGTCGGGACGCGCCCGGGCAGCCAGCCGCCGAGTGGAGGGAGTGGAGGAGTTGCGGCTGCGGCGACTCGCCGCCCCTTTCCCCCGCTCCCTCCCTCCTGGCGGCGGCGGCGGGGGAGGGGAGGTGACGTCAGCGCCCCGCCTCGCCCCCCGCCCGGGCGCGGACGGGATTCTCCGGGGGCGCGGACGGGATTCTCCGGCGGCGCGCGCCGCCGGGGCAGTCGCTGCGGCCTCGGGCGCGGAGGCTGCGGGGGGTCCCCGGCCTCTGCAGTCTCCTGCCGGCCGCAGCCGCGGCGCGGGTGAAACGCCTGCCCTCCTCCTTCGGCCGCGTCTCTCCGGCGCCGGCGAGCGCGGGCGTTCCTCGCACTCAGCGCCCGAGCCGCCCGGAGCCCCGCCGCGCGCACCTCCCCGGCTCGCGGAGCGCCCCCGGCGGCGTTTCCCACGCCGCGGACTGCAGGTGATGCTCTTCCTCTTCTGCAGCTGAGATTCCTCGCGGCGGGTCGCCTGCCAGATTTTCGTTGAGCGGAAACAGGAACGGTCTCTGCAGAATGGCCTGGACGGCTTGTACCTTGTGGTCCTCCAACTTCTGGATGCGATGTTTTTTCACGACTTAATTGTGCTCTTCGTGGTCTTTGTGTTGAAAATCACGGGGTTGTATTTTTATTTTCAGATTCTTTCCCAGTGCTCCTCTTGTCTTGCCCGCACTCGGAAGCTTATAAGGTTCTGAGGGGAGGGGGCGAAAGGATAGGGGGAGGAGCCAGTTCCTAAGGTGTCTTACAAATCATCCGTGGTGATCAGGGCTAATACACAAATTACCGTCTCCTCCTCGAAATGGTGTCTACTTAGATAAATGCAAGCACCGTTGAGGCTTAGTTTATAAGGAATGCGTCGTCTCTATGTGAGTGTCCAGCCTCCAGGAAAATATCTGCTGTGGAATATATTTTTAATGCCACTAAAGTACCAAAATAAAGTATCTTCTGAACAGCGTGAAATTCCGAGGGAGCCATTTCTGTGAGTTGACACTGTCCCCAGAAGATTGTCATTAAAATTCAAGATCCCTGCAAAAGGGGGTTCGGGGGTGGCCGTTCTGTCAGTATATTTGCATCCATTGGTATAAATATGTTGATCAGTTTAGCTGGTCGTTGGTTTTCAAAGGTCAAAAGCAAAATCCTGAGGACAGAGGAAACTGGGCAGGGAGCTGAACAGTAAGAACAGAACAAGATTAGGTCTGGAGTGTTGTGTGTGTTTAGCCCTGAAGTCATAGCTTCTCTAAATGGCAGTGTCCTCATCTGTGATGTAGGACCACTATCTGCTTTATGTGGTAAAAATGTATTCAAGTGTTTATCCATTCAAAAAAAAAAGAGTACTGAATTCTATTTGCCAGGAAGATAAGTTATTCATGCAGGCACAGCATTTTTACTGAGCGTCATATGAAGTGTCTGGCAAGCACATAGTAGGTACTTAAACAATATTAGTTTTCTTGCCCTCCCCTGCTCCCTTCTTCGCAATGTCTCAGGTTTTAATCCATAAAATCAGCATCGTCACCACTGATTCGAGGTTCTCCCAGGTAGATCTCAAGACTCAAGTCAGGTCTCCTGAGCTCAAGAGAGCCTCGTGCCTAAGCCTCCTCTTCAAGGTACATTTTGATTTGGAAGGGAGGAGAGGGTCTAGGGAGTTAGGACATGGAGGGGTATGGGAAGGGATTTTAGAGCTCCTGCAGACCCCAGGGGCAGCTGGAGGTGCCAGATTCCTGAGGAGGAAGGAGGCCGGCTTGAGAGGCCAGCCTGTCAGTGCCCAGCCGACTTCTCCTGCTTCATCGTTTCAACTGCACAGGCTCACTTCTTTTGTGTCAATAGCTGAAATTAGAAATAGACCACCTATTGCACGTCCTCGAAATGATTCACAATAAATTCACCCCAAGAGGCTTCTGGTTCAAGTCCATTTGGTTTGCTATACTAACTTTAAAGTTGTCATAAACCATATTATTTCTATTCAAAAAGATAAACATCACAAATAATAGGAACTTATGAATAACGATGATATTAATCAAAATAGCTAGTTTCAAAGTGAGATGGGCAGAAAACTTTTAACAAAACCTCTCGGACTGTGCTGTCTCATGCAGTATGTAGCCACTGGCCACATGTGGCTACCTTCATTTAAACCAAATTAAAATGACTTCCTTAGTCTCGCTAGCTACATTCCAACTTTCAATGACCCACGTCTGGCTAGGGACTACTGTATTTGTATTGATCAGAGCAGATTAAAGAACATTATCATCATGACAGAGTTCTACTGGATACCTTGGTATAGACCTTTAAATACGCTGCGATTTGATGGAAGGCTACATCAAGTATTAAAATTACAATGTGACCAACACTGAGTCACTTCTGAAGTATAAGGGAGGACCCAGAATCATGGAAGGATTCATTCATTGAGCAAATATTTATCAAGTACCAACAACATGCAGGGTGAAAGTATGTAAGACTCAAGATTTAATGAGGGTTTAGGGATTAAGAAATATTAACATGGCATTTTAGTTGTTTTCTGTCTTTGCTGACTAATAAAACCAGGGGAAATCATAGATTTAAAGCAAGAAACAATTCTCAGTCATTTTCAGGAATAGCCCTAGGACCCAATACTTGTAAGCAGGCTTGACTGACTCCTGGCTTCCCACCCCTGGTGTGTTCCTTTCACTCCTTTCTCCTCTGCTGCTGCTTTCTCCTCTGCTGGCATGCCCATTGTGGCCTCCCCTTCCTGGAGGTGAGAGGAAGTGTCAGCCCTCTCCACCCTCCCCAATGCCTTGGAATTATTTTACCCTTTGCCTTCAAATATAGCTCTTCTCCAGAATCAGCTTGTACTCTCAGAGAGAGCCATTAGAACACCAGACACCTAGTTAATCCGATCAGAATCAGTGCTGGTTAGCTATGGGTAGGAGTATGTTATAATAATAACCTTCCTCGATTCCCAGGGCTTTATAGTAAGGGGTTTCTGTTTTTTTTTGAGACGAAGTCTACTCTTGTCCTTCAAGCTGGAGTGCAGTGGCGTGATCTCAGCTCACTGCAACCTCCGTCTCCCTGGTTCAAGTCATTCTCCTGCCTCAGCCTCCTGAGGAGCTGGGATTACAGGCGCCTGCCACCACGCCCAGCGAATTTTTGCATTTTTGGTAGAGATGGGATTTCACCATGTTGGCCAGGCTGGTCTCGAACTACTGACCTCAGATGATCCGCCCGCCTTAGCCTCCCAAAATGCTGGGATTATAGGAGTGAGCCATCACACTCAGCCTATATAGCAAGGGCTTTCTTAAAGCTACACTTTTTTTTTCCTTTTTGTGGAGAATGGGGTCTCGCTATATTGCCCAGGCAGATCTCGAACTCCTGGGCTCCAGCTATCCTCCCGCCTCTGCCTCCCTAAGAGCTGGGATTACAGGCGTGAGCCACAGCGCCCGTCAAAGCTACACTTAATACGATAAAATTTTATTACGATGATGAAATTTCCGATGTTATAACTAGTCACTTGGGAAAGTATTTGGAGGTATTACAAAACACCTACTAATGGCTAACCATTAAAAAAAAAAAGATACAAAGTATACTTTCATTTTAAAGACAGATACATAGTGGAGTAGGGTGGCTGTAGACATTCTGTCCCTCAAATATAAGATAAACATCCCCAAGTAGTTTGGGAACAGATGCTGCAAGATATATATAATTTTTGTGGTGCTTCCCAGCTCAGTAAGTGAAGGGTTCTGAGTGTGACTTTTTGAGCAGTAAACAAATCGTCCAGCAACTGATGGTTAAGGCACTTTCTCAATGGAAGTACGCAGTAGAAAGAGCATTAGACTTGAGGTTAGAAGACCTGTTTTGAATCTTGTCTTTGACAGGTGCAGTTTGAATTTATTTGGTTATTACTGAATTTTGGGAGCCTCACTTTCCTCTATAAAGATAGATCTCTGGCCGGGCAAGGTGGCTCACGCCTGTAATCCCAGCACTTTCGGAAGGCCGAGGTGGGCAGATCACGAAGTCAGGAGATGGAGACCATCCTGGCTAGTACGGTGAAACCCCGTATCTACTAAAAATACAAAAAATTAGACGGGCGTGGTGGCACGCACCTGTAGTCCCAGCTACTCCAGAGGCTGAGGCAGGAGAATCACTTGCATCCAGGAGGCGGAGGTTGCAGTGAGCCAAGATCGCGCCACTGCACCCCAGCCTGGTGACACAGCAAGACTCCGTTTCAAAAAAGAAAAAAAAAACATAGATCTCTAAAAATGGACACAACAAAAAAATCTACCTCACTGGTTGTGAGAGATACCAGTAAAAAATAATTGTGGCCGGGCACAGTGGCTCACACCTGTAATCCCAGCACTTTGGGAGGCCGAGGCGGGTGGATCACCTGAGGTCAGGAGTTCATGACAAGCCTGGCCAACATGGGGAAACACTGTCTTTACTAAGGTTACAAAAATTAGCTGGGCGTGGTGGTGTGCACTGTAATCCCAGCTACTTGGGAGGCTGAGGCAGGAGAGTCACTTGAACCCAGCAGGTGGAGTTTGCAGTGAGCTGAGATCGCACCACTGCACTCCAACCTGGGAACAAGAGTGAAACTCTGTCTCAAAAAAAAAAAAAAAAAAAGAATTGTGACTACAGTGTCATTATTCTCCTCAAATTTACCTGCTATATCTCCCCCTGCCACTCCCATCTCAGCTATGAAGCTTTGCAGAACCAATAGTCAGTCACATGTATTTACTGCCAGTTATGCTCTGGACTTGGTTCCAACTTGTTTATATGCATATCTCATGTCATTCTTATATAATCCTGGGAGGCATTAGCAATGAATACCCTAGTCCCATTTTACAGATGAAAACTGAGGTTCAAGGTAGTTTAAATAACACCCTGGATCACCTTTCAGACTGAAACCCAAGGCTGGCTGCCTCCAGCGCTAACACTCCTGTCTGCTACAGCGCGCTAGCTCCTTATTGCCTGCTTTGCATTTGCACACTTCAGGAACCACCACAGTTCTACACGGAAGGGCAGCAATCTTGTGGTTTACGAATTGGCCTAGGAGGGGATCAAAAAACTATCAAATAGCTGCAGGAAAATGCTGTCTTGTTGCAGCTACGAATGTGGATAAATAATTTTGTAAAAGTAGGTCCTTTAATCACAGTGAGAGCATCAGTGATTGTCTTTACAAATACATACATAAAATACATCCATTATTTGTTTGGATTACATATTTTCATATATACATATGCATACTCTTAGATACATCGCTTTTCAATTCAAAAATTGCAGTCTGGCTTTTAACTTGTTTAGGCTGAACAGCAGAAAAATACACACCAATGATTCTCAATGAATTAATTCTGACAAGGACGATGTCACATGATTGCGTGGTCAGCATTTCAATTCAGACCTCGCTCTTCTCTCTCCAGGTCCGGAACCAGTAGTGTTTTGTTATTTTTCTCTCTCCCAATTCTCCTTTCTCTCCATTTATGCTTTCCACGTGACAACTGGTAATTTTACCCTTGGAATATTTCCTCTGTCTATACTCTTTTACTATTACATCTCATCCCTTTTCCTGGTAGAAGATTTTAGTCACAAAAGCTGATCTAATGTAGAAACTGTAATGGGGTATGGAGATATATTCCCAACATCTATTCCCTAACAGATCATCTATCTAAACCCGTCAGGGTAGTTCTAGATTTCTTGTCATGGGCATGTTGATCAAGGGTAGTCAGTGAGACAGAGGAAGTTTCTTGGAAGCTTCTGGAAAAAAAACTTCCTCCCTCCTAAGAAAGAACCACAAGACAGATTGATTATCAGAGAAAGAAGTTTTTAGATACAAAATGATTCAGTCTTGCAGACTATTATTCTATCATAATGGCAGACAAAAATAAGGATGTCATGGCTGGGACTACAACAGTTACCTTGATGAGTGAGGATGACGCCTAAACCCGGGAAGGCAGATGAAGGTCCTTGATGACATTGTATGAACCATGCTAACCAAAGACCTTTTTTTTGTATTATTTTAATGGGAAAACTTAAGTTTCCATATTATTTAATCTGAGTAGTGTTGGGATTAGCATTACTTGCAGTCATCTGTTTCAACTAAGCAACCCCTTTTAAAATATCCTGGGAATTATAGCCAGGTGCGGTGGCTCACGCCTGTAATCCCAGCACTTTGGGAGGCTGAGGCGGGTGGATCACGAGGTCAAGAGATCGAGACCATCCTGGCTAACATGGTGAAACACCATCTCTACTAAAAATACAAAAAATTGGCCAGGTGTGGTGGTGCATGCCTGTAGTCCCAGCTACTCAGGAGGCTGAGGCAGGGGAATTGCTTGAAACCAGAAAACGGAAGTGGCAGTGAGCCGGGATCGCGCCACTGTACTCCAGCCTGGTGATAGAGCGAGACTCTGTCTCAAAAAAAAAAAAAAAAAAAAAAATTCCTGGGAATTATTTTAAAGAAAAATAAATTGATATACATCAGCTCATCGGCCAACAGAAATTGGGCCCAACTCTAGTGATAAAATTGGAGGATTCTGGAAGCTTTCTCTTCATGGTGAGTGTACTAACCTGCTTAGGCTGCCATAACAAACGGCCGTCGAATGGGTGGCTTAAACAACAGAAATGTATTTTCTCGTGTTTCTGAGATCTAGGAACCAAGATCAGGGTGCCCACAGTGTCGTTTCCGGTGCGACCTCTTTTCTGCTTTGTAAGTAACACGTTCTCTCTATATCCTACATGGCCTTGCTCCGTGCGTGCAGCGAGAGCAAGCTGTGGTGTCTTCCTTAGGAGGATACCAGTCCTATTGGATTAGGGTGCTACCTTATGACCTCACTTAACCTCAATTGCCTTCTTAAAGGCCCTGTTTCCAAATGCAGTCACATTGAGGGCTGGGGCTTCAACACGTGAATTGGGAGACGGAAGAAAGATGCGGTCTATAGCAGTGAGAGAGAGGGTTCAGATGCAAAATTACTCAGTCTCGCAGACTATTGTTCCGTCATCATGGCAGACAAAAACAAGAACATGAAATTTTATTTGTTCAGCCAAAAGACTTTTCTCCACTCCTACTGCTCTTTCAAGTACCCGAAACCTTTCTAGTGTATTTTCCAATTTTTTATACTCCCAGAATAATTTTTTAGACTCTACAGTGAGTATTAACCAAATCCAGATATCCAATACTTACCAGAGGACAAACTAGTCAGCTGGAAGCACCCACTGTCATCAGTTCTATGAACATTTGGAATTTGAATTTCTCTGTACCTCTGTCAATATCAAAATCTAAGCTAAAAAGCGAAGTCAGCTCATATTTGGTGGTATGGTCCACTCTGTTCACACTTTGTCCTTTATTTGAAATAGAATCGTTTGAAAAAAATTGAGACTTGTGTTAAGGATAAGATCCTTTAAGTGGGCTTGGTGGCTTTGCATGTTTAGGAAGGAACATCGTTTGCCCCCGCCCTCACTCCATCCTTTTCTATGCAACGATTTGTGAAATATTTCCTCTTTTGTGTGGATAGGTGTGTGAAAGACCAAGAACAAGTAGCAACATTTCCCTTATTTTTTTTCCCTCTGCTGAACATTTGTTCCAAACAGAGTGAAAATGGAAAGGCAGGCTCTGTTCAGTCCTACTGAGACAGCTGTAGGGCACTGCAGTTGCGTCTTGCGGGAGGGGAGAGAGATTAAGCCCGACTCCAAACACAGCCAGGAGAACTGGGGACTTACGGCCAGGGAACAAAGTGGGGGGGGTCCGTGGATGAGAAACAACTACGATGATGCATCAGGAGTGAGGGGGTTCCACTTAAAGTGACCACAGGACTTGCTGCAGGTGGGCAGTGCAGATGCAACAAGGGCAGATGCCAAGGTCACAGCCTGGGGGGGCTTGGAGGAGGCCCACTAAAGTTGGGCTCAGGAGAAAGTCTTCGTCAGTGGCAAGCTCTTTCTGTTTTTTCTACTCTCTTATAATTATTTTTTCCTGAAAAGGCAAGGAAAGGAGAGGGACATTTGTTATCAATCAAGCTTCTGAGACCTTTTGAATCTTCGCTGTAACATTTGCAGGTTAACTTTATCCGTCTGTGTCATCGGTTTATTAGAAAGCCAAATTTTTGAGGGGGTTGAGGTGGTACCTAGATGGGGTGAAGGCAGAGTGCTGTGGAGAAAAGGAGGGAAAAGTCAGAGGATTGAGGTTAGGCTTCTGCCACTAACATTTACAGGCTGTGTCAACTCCGAAAATTACTGGCTTCTTAAGTGGCAATGGGATTAGCTAAAATGTGATTAGCTGAGACGCTAAGCCGAGCCTCAGGGATCCTAACTCCTGATCCTCACACTCTGGTGTTGCCCACCCCCCATCTCTTATCCACCCCGGTCTGCGTAATAGAGTAATAAAGAAAGGACAGATGTCACTTCTGAGATTAGGTTATTGTCTAAGTCCTTTTCGTGCTGCTGTAATAGAATGCCACAGACTGGGTAATTTACAATGACCAGAAATTGAGTGGCTCACACTCTTGGAGGCTGGGAAGTCCAAGACTGACAGGTCAGCGTCTGGCAAGGGCGTTCTCTTCATCAGCGTTTTATGGTGGAAGGTGAGAGGGTGAGAGAAGGCAAGAGAGAACAAGAAGAGACTGAACTTGTCTTTTTGTAAGGAAGGAACCCATTCCCTCCATAATAGCATTAATCTGTTCATGAGGGTGATGCCCCCATGGCCAAATGCCTCTCCCTAGGCCCCATCTCCTAATCCTACCATACTGGGGATCATGTTTTCAACACTTGAGCTTTGAGGGGCACATTCAAGCCATAGCAATTACAGAAGACACTGAGGTCTCTCCTCGCTCTCTCTCTCATTGTCTCTGGTTATTCACTCTGGGAAAAGCCAGAAGCCCACATGATGAGGAAAGGAAGCCTTCTTCTAACAGCCACATGAGTGAGCTAGAAAGTGGGTCCCCAGCACTAGCTGTGCCTTCAGATGACTGCAGCCCCAACAGACATTTTTACTTGCACCCTCACGAGGGACGCTGAGCGGCATCACCCAGCCTACCGTGCCCAGACCCCTGACCATCAGAAATGACGTGAGTTAACATGTTTGTTGTTTACATTGCTAAGTTTTGAGGGACTCTGCTACTTGGCAATTGATAAAGAAATTTGGAATAAATTATTATTGGCTATTAATAAAATATTATTGGGTTTCTACCAATAATGTCATGAGGATGAGAAAACACTCAGTAAACAATTAAGAAGTAGCAGGAATGTTAGAACCCTGTGCATGGACTGGAAGAAAATGTATAGAATAGGTCCATCCAAAGACTCTATGCGATGATGGGAATGTTTCATCTACACTGCCCTGCATGGCACTACTGAGTACCTAACATGTGACTAGTGCAAAACAAGGACCTGAATTTCTAATTTTTAATTTTAGTTCATTTAAATTTAAATAGTTATATGTGGCTACCACCTGCCCTTTTGGACAGAGCGTGTCTAGAGACTTTCTAAGTCAACAAATGACTTGTAAAATCTGGTCAGTGAGAATACAGTACATACGACTGTGGGCATGTATTCTCCTCCCACTGTGACTTTTCTAAAGGAAGACTTGTGTTATTTATGAGGTCCAGAAGTGATGGATTGACTTACATTGAACAATTGTTTCCTTCCTTGTTAAAAAAGAACAATGCATTTTGTAAAACTGCGTTTTCTGAGACCTCAGATTTCTCTTTGTGTGTACATGTTCAATTTATCAGACATGAAATTATGGACCCAATGGACTGTCTCACCTAACTGGGTAATTTGCATGATTAATTGGAGAGGCATGCAATGCAGCCGTGCCCACAGTTTCCTTAACCACAGCGGGCACTCTGATTCATCCACCTGGTGGATGAGAGAGATTTAAAACCTGAGGGCTTATTGGCAACACTCTATTCAATGATGTCATGTGGTAAATATGCAACACAAAATACAGTGGATGGCACTAAGTTACTTGTGATTATAGTTAAACTTGACTAGAGATAGACTTCAGTAGATGCAAAATTGTGTGAGGTCTTATAGGATAGTATATATTTCATTTGGTAAGCAGAGGTTGATCTAGATTTGCTTATTCTTGTTTTTTTCTGAGACAGAGTCTTGCTCTGTCACCCAGGAGTCTGCAGTGCAGTGTTGTGATCTCAGCTCACTGCACCCTCCGCCTTCTGGGTTCAAGCGATTCTCCTACCTCAGCCTCCCAAGTAGGTGGGATTACAGGTGCTCGCCACCATGCCCAGCTAATTTTTGTATCTTTATAGAGATAGGTTTTCACCATGTTGGCCAGACTGGCCTCAAATTCCTGACCTCAGGTGATCCGCCCCGTCAGCCTCCCAAAGTGCTGGGATTACAATGATCTATGCTGAACTGTGCTCTGTAATAAAGCCAACGGTCACGTCAGGGTTGAGGGCATCCCATCCCTCAGTCAGGTCAAGTCATGGCTCTACTCTCAAGCTTGCAGTCACGTTACTACAGGATAACTACAGCTGCTCCGGACATTCATCAAGGCAGGATGAGGGCATGAGTTATCTCCATTCAGGTAAAAAAGAAAAATTGCATCAGTACTGCACACCATAAACAAAAACATTTTCTTGATGAATTAAAGATGAAAGCTGTAAGGCCAACGGTCAAATGATTTAGAAGAAAATGTAAGAAAATAATATATTTGGGACTGTGGAAGGGTTTACTATGTAAAACACAAAACGTTTTTAAAATGAAAGAAAAGATTGACAAATTACATAAAAATTAAGAACCTCTGTTTATCAAAAGACACCACTGAAATGTGAAAATATACAGACTCGGAGAATATTCATTTAATAAGTACGGTCGATTCAAAGGTGACTATCTGTAATATAAAGAAAGACTAAATAGAAAAATAGGTCCTGTGCCAGGTGAAACCTGCTGTTCGGGACCTGGTAGCAGCAAAAGAAACAAAAAGGAAAGATAAAGAAATATAGGGCCGGGTGCGGTGGCTCATGCCTGTAATCCTAACACTGTGGAAGGCTGAGGTGGGTAGATCACCTGAGGTCAGGAGTTCAGTAATCCCAGCTACTCCAGACGCTGAGGCAGGAGCCTTGCTTGAACCCAGGAGGCAGAGATTGCAGTGAGCCAAGATCGCGCCACTGCGCTCCTTCCTGGGCACTATAGAGCAAGACTCCATTTCAAAAAAAGAAAAACAGGCAACGATTGGATAGAAAAATGGAAAAAATCATGAACCTATATTTCAGGAAGAGGAACTATGAATAGGAATTGTACCTGCAGTGGGTTGAATGGTGACCACCAAAAACACACGGACATGTCCTGATCCCCAGAACCTGTGAATCCTTTTGTGGGAACAGGGTCTTTTCAGATGTAATTAAATTAAGAATCTTGAAAGGAGATCATTCTGGATTATTTGGGTGGGTTCTAAATCCAATGACAAGCATCCTTACAGGAGTCATCCCGGGGAGGGACACGAGGAGGAGAAGGCCACGGGCAGGCAGAGGCAGAGACTGAGGTATGCGGCCGCAAGCCCAGGAGCGCCTGGACCAGCAGGAGCTGGAGATGCAGGCAAGGAGTCTTCTGAGAGCCGCCAGAGGAAGCACAGCCCTGCCAACACCTTGATTTTGGATTCCTCGCCTCCAGAACTGTGAGAGAATACATTTGTGTTATTTTAAGCCATCCGGCTTGTGGTAATTTGTTATGGCAGCTCTGAGAAACTAATACAGTGTGTAGGAAGAAATGATTTCTTTTCTTTTTGAGACAGGGTCTCACTCTGTCACCCAGGCTGGAGTGAAATGGCCCAATCACTGCTCACTTACAGCCTCCATCTCCCCAAACTCAAGCAATCCTTCTGCCTCAGGCTCTGAGTAGCTGGGTCTACACGTGCACGCCACCATGCCTGGTTAATTCTTATATATTTTTTAGAGATGGCGTTTTACTATGTTGCCCAGGCTGGTTTCAAATGCTTCAGCTCAAGCAACACACCTGCCTCAGCCTCCCAAAGTGCTGAGATTACAGGTGTGAGCCACCGAGTCTGGCTGAGATAATTAATTTCACTAGGTATTAGAGAAATGTAATATCCTTTTACACAAA
Source organism: Ateles fusciceps (assembly GCA_036589455.1). NCBI lineage: Eukaryota > Metazoa > Chordata > Mammalia > Primates > Atelidae > Ateles > Ateles fusciceps. The sequence goes on from JAZHEH010001578.1 coordinate 937,316, forward strand.
GTATATTGGCCAAAAATCAAGATGTCTGATCCGATAACAGGTGGTGAGGGTATGGGCCAACAGGAACTCATACAATACTGGTAGGACTGGAAATTGGTGAAACTACTTTGGAAAACAATTTGATATTACCTTATAAAGATGGGTCTGCATGTATTTTATAATTTAGCAATGCTACTACTAGTTTTAGGAGACCCAAGAGGAACTCTAAAACATGAACGGAAATACCTATAAGAAAATTCATAGCAGCATTGTTTGTAATAACAAAAACTGGAAAACACTCAAGTATGTAGCAGCAGAATGAATAATTTATACCATATTCCCATTATGAAATTTACATGGGGAAAATGAATGTACTGTTGTTACATGTAATAATATGAATAATTCTTAGAAATATAATGGAGTGGAAAATACAAATTCCAGAAAATGTGCTCAAAACCAGCAAAACTAAACAATATGTTGCTTAAGGAAATATACAGAAGAGATAGCATATTCACTTTTTAAAGGGATGAGGAGAGATACTCAGGAAGGGGGTATATTCTAGTCCTGAGACGGGGAATGGGTTTCTAGTAGTTGGTATTTATTTTGTACATAACTTAAAAATATTTTATATAAGTTATTTGAGATATTTATTATTATTAAAATATCTAATGTCAAAATAAAACAAGGCCAGACGCAGGGACTCATGCCTGTAATCCCAGCAATTTGGGAGGCCAAGGCAGATGGATTACCTCAGATCAGGAGTTCAAGACCATGCTGACCAACATGGTGAAACCCTGTCTCTACTAAAAATACAAAAAAAATTAGCCGGTCGTGGTGACGGGTGCCTGTAATCCCAGCTACCTGGGAGGGTGAGGCAGGAGAATTGCTGGAACCTGGGAGGCGGAGGTTGCAGTGGGCCGCACTCTAGCCTGGGCAACAGAACAAGACTCTGTCTCAAAAGTAAAACAAAAGGAGAATGCTGGAAAATTGGACAGAGTCACATAGAAACCACCTGTAACCGGAAAGCTATCAGTGTGTCAGTTTAACACCCTTTTGACAAGTATTTGAAGAAACAGAGTGGCAAGAACGGATAGAATCTCAAGCATAGACATGGAAGGGAGACTGCTCTACACGTGTGTGGAAGTGAGAATGGCTGTCATAGTGGGTAGCAGAGAATGGCCTATAGATCAGAGGGCTGGTAAGATAAAAGTTTATCCATCACAAAAAAAGCTTTTCTAGCTGCTTAAAATCACAAGAGTCATGCTTTGAGTAAAGATGAATTAGTGCGATGAAGAAGAAAAGGCCACCAAGTGCTCTTGGAGGAAAAAAAACAGAAGTTGCAGAGGGTACAGCTGGAACACCTACTTGGGCCTTTTAGCCTGCAGAGCGATGTAACCTGGTCACCTGACTAAGTAAGTGTCAGCTATTTTCAATGAGTGGAGATGGGCAGAGTTCAATTTCTTACCGGTGTGCTTGGGTCTTTAGTACAAAACCCCAGGGCCTTGAGAGGTTTGCACATTCACTGATTGGCTGTAGGGAATTATCCTATTTGAAAACACCATCTGTTTCCAGATGGGACTCTAACTGATACAAGCAGGCCTATTAATTCTCTCTCTCAAACCAGCCGTTGGCAATTGTGGGCGTGGTTTCTTGGTGGCACTTGCCATCCGCTCTCTGCCCATATTCCTTGTACCCAAAGCTGTCTATAGAACGGCAGCAATTTTCAAATGTGGTCTCAGACTTGTGAGAAAAGCGACTATCCAGGCCCCACTCAAGACCTTCGGAATCCCACACGTTGGGGGGTGGGTGGGGCCAACCACCTGCTTTAATAAGCCCTTCGGGTGCTGATAGGTGCTACAGCGTGAGAACCATTAGCACAGGGGAACTGGGAGGAATGGGCAGCATCTGATGCTAGTAGCTGCTGAACGTTTAACACCATCTGAAGGGATGAGGGAAGGGAGGCGTTCCTAGAACCCGGGAAGAAAAAGTCAGATTACGCCACCTTGAGAAAGCAGCGATGTGCCATTGAAGGATACAGCCAGCCCCACATAGCTTCCCGGGGAACAAATACCACGTCTTCACTAGCCTTAGCCTCCCTCCCACCATCTCTCGTCTGAGCTCCCGCTGAAGCAAGGAAGAGCAGGAGGCGCACTGATGGGAGCAGCTCGGTCTCCTGAGCTGAATGCAGAAGGGTGGAAGGTAGAGAGGCAACCCAGAGGCGTTAGGCCCTCCCTGCCTTGGGTTTAGGAGCCCACGCTCAAGATTGGGAGTCCAGGGTGAGGTGACGGCACCAGAGACAGCGACATAAACCCTGAGTGCCTGTCCCATCTTCTGTTCTGATGCTAGGAGTAGCACCATCTGAGTTGGACGGCTGGTCTTTATGGAATTTACTACTGCAGACATGGAAGAAGTTAGGAGGGAAGCTCAAAGTCTAGGGAAAACATACTTCCTCTGGAAGAATTTCCTATGAGGCGAGTGTCAGGGGATCATTGTGCCATCATGTTAAGTGACTCAAGGCTGTTTCAACAATCTTCTAAACGGAGTACTTTTTTGGAAGAGATTAATGAACTGAGGGATCCTGTTGAAGAGAGTCGTGTTAATGAGATCATCATCTAATTCTTTTGTTGCTGTTGTTTGGGACAGACTTTCACTCTTGGTGCCCAGGCTGGAGTGCAATGGTGCGATCTCAGCTCACTGCAACCTCTGCCTCCTGGGTTCAAGCGATTCTCCTGCCTCAGCCTCCAGAGTAGCGGGGATTACAGGCGCCCACAACCACACTCAGCTCATTTTTATATTTTTAGTAGCGACGAGGTTTCACCACGTTGGTCAGGCTGGTCTCGAACTCCTGACCTCAGGTGATTCACCCACCTCGGCCTCCCAAAGTTCTGGGATTACAGGTATGAGCCACCGTGCCCGGCCCATCATCTAATTCTATAGCCCATAGCTTCCCCACATTTGGTAATGAGGGGGAAAAAAACCCAAAATGATTGTGATAATTAGTCACAATAACACAGCAAAGGTAGGCCAGGGTCTAGTACCTTGAGTTCAAGAAATGGCTTGATAGATTATTGAGGGGATAAGCATTCCCTATGTTAGTTGTGTGGATTCATTATTACCAAATACCTAAAACTGTGATAGTAAGGAGGGGCACACTTTTTATCTTCCAAGAGGATTTTCCATGTAAGGGGATGAGTGGGGGAGGTTTTGATACTCTGACTAGCTTTCAGTGCTTGGCACAGAGAAGATAACCCTACCGTGTAAGCGGATCGTATCGCCACACTGGGGAGAGGCTGTAGGAGCTCTAGCAGCAGTTCCCTAAAGTCCTCTGCATTTCACATAACGGCTAAAAATCTCATGAAAAATAGGACCCCCTTAAATATTTTCAGCAAAATTTTCCAAGACTGCTGCTTCCACCCCTTGGAGTCGACTCCCAGAAATGATGACTTTCTTGGGGTTCAGTATTCATTCATTTATTTTTGATACAGGGTCTCTCTCTGTCATCCAGGCTGGAGTGCAGTGGTGTGATCTTGGCTCACTGCAACCTCTGCCTCCTGGGCTCAAGCCATCCTCCCACCTCAGCATCCCAAGTAGCTGGTACCACAGGCATGCACCACCACCCCTGGCTCATTTTTATGTTCTTTGTAGAGACAGGGTTTTGCCATGTTGCCCAGGCTGGACTCGAACTCCTGGACTCCAGCAACCCTCCCACCTTGGCCTCCCAAAGGACTGGGATTACAGATGTGAGCACTGCCCCGGCCTGGGCTCAGTAGTTAATGTGTCCTACATGGGCCTAGCACCTGTGCAGATAAACCCATCAAAACCTCATTGCTTCATCTTTAGTTTAATAAAAGTTTCTGTTTCTTCACTCTTAACATTTCTTGATTTTTTTTTTGAAAGACTTTTTAATCATGTCTCTTAATGCCTCTCTGAGGTAAACCACATTTTGATTAAATAGCCATAAAATGCGTTTACACGTACTTCATCTGGCAGTGGCTCTCTGATATCATATTGCTTGGATGTGAAATGAAAGTTTCTGGAAATGAGTTGAGTACTTTGGCTGCAGAAGCCCAAATAGCCTACCTGTTTATTTTTGTTCTTTTTCTTTTCTGAACTTATGCATGTCATCTTTGGTTTATTTCTATTGCGAAGAGGCAATGTTGAGGTTATGCTGTAAATTTTGGAGACTGAAATAAAAGTTGTATAAATATATTTAAAAGGCATCCATTTTCTGGAAATGTTCTAGTGCTGAGATATCCTATTTGGGTAAAAACAGATCCGATAGGCCTTTTGACTTTGTGTGTGTGTTTTGAATAGGTTTAGCTGTGGGAACATTCTAGATTCCCTTTATGTCCGGATATTTCCTGTGGGATAGTTATTTTTGGATAGTGTTTTTTTAGTGTATGTTCTAAATATAGTGATTATATTAAGAGGAATAACTTTTTGGTAGACTTTAGTCTGCCAAGTCAAGTGAATCCATTTCTGAAAATCTTCAGGATTCTTTTCTTGTTAAGTTTAATGTTCTTCTGAAAAGTACGTGAAGTTTTTGAATTCCACTATGCGGGCCATCTGTGTTTTGTGTTGCATTGTATTTCAAATTTTTATTCCGTAAAACTTCAGTATATTCACAATTAGCTATGGGAATATTCAAAAAGAAGCAAGAGTCGTGGTGTAAGCCTCGCAGCGCTTAGAGCACTGAGCTTCAGCCTTACACGTGCTGCTCTGCCCAGGCCGTGCACACAGGACACGGTGACTGTGATACAGACGCTTCTGGAGGAGGAACAAGGCAGGCGCAGGATGCAGGAGAGTGGCCATGAATACTTGCCATGTTCATTAAGCAGCATTTCCATAACTAATTGTGTCATTGTGATCATTACCTTCGCATGGGGCACCGACTCATTTTTGGACAAGATTACGTAGCCAAATGTAGAACGCTAATCTGAAATACCCACTTAAAAAAACCCTGAATGATCTATGATGAGTGTTTTCATGCATTTTATGAAATTACCTACCAGTTTAGTTTAGGCTCAGATCTGACTCTCACTTGCCCAGGTTCATATTGCATTTCTCGTGTGCCAAGACTCCCTTTCTAATGCATCTGCCGGGGAGGTATTCGTGGGAACTTCATGGAAAGATTGTTTCGCTGAAGAATTCAAATGATAATGGCAAGAAGATGGGCTTTGCCATCAGACACACAGAGGTTAGACTGCCACTTGGGACTTGGGACAAGTTACTTAACAGTTCTGAGCCTCAGTTTTCTTATCTAAAAATGTCCATAATAGTATTTTCCTAATAGTCTCTTATTGACAGAACATGTGTAAGCACCTAGTAAAGTCTGAAACACAGCAGGTACTCCTATATAGGTTTCAACTTCTCCATTCTTTATGTATTTGTTACCTATTGACTATTGCCAAATGTATTCAAATTCTATTTATTTGAGCAATAACCTGAAAGCCTTCTTTGTATCTTTAAAAGGCATAGATTAGACAATTGTTATATAGGAAATTTGATCTCCTGGCATAATACACCTCATCAAGCTGAACTCTAATAAGCTTTCTTCCTTAGATTTTGGTCTTTAAACTATCTTTAGCCCATTATCAGTGTTTCAGATAGGGCCTTTTGGATGCAAATTAGCCAAGAAGTGAACTCAGTAGAAGTGTTCATTTAGAGACCAATATTGTAGTATTCTGATCCAAAGAACTTTGTCACAAAATGAGATCAAAGGTCAGTAGTAATAAACCAAAAACATAAATCAAAGTAGAATCTTCCTATAAATTCATAGCAGTATACTCAGTTATCACATCAGGATTATTTATAAAGATGTCAGTAAGTAGTATAGTATCTCTTGGTTTCTTCATGTTTCAGTTTACGCAATTGCAAATACTTTTACAATGTAACCTTTGCAATGTAAAAGAGTCCCATTGTTTAATAAATATTCATTTTCTACCTTCAGGACATTCAAGAACACGTGTATGTTCTCACTTTACTACTGATTTTAGGGTGTTTATTACTGTTCATTCTTTATTCTTCTATGCTAGTGGTTTTTGGACTTTCTCAGGCATGAGAACCACCGAAGGGATTGTTGAAACACAGTTTGCTGGTTTTCAGAATTAGGAGGAATCGGTTGGGGCCTGATAATCTGCATTTCTCACAAGTTCCCAGGTAACACTGATGCTGCTGGTTCAGAGACCAGGCTTTGCAAGACCACTGTTTGAGTCCTACCAAGTCTAGTGTTGTAAATGTATCATTTTAAATATATAATGATGGGGAAGTTTGTACGACTTGGTTGAGGTAGAAGAAAATGAGATATTTGTGGAAGCAAAACGGTGAAAGGCGTGTTGGGAAATGCTTAACAACCAGCTCTGGAGGTGGGGGAGGAAAAGGGAGAGCTCTCAACTGTGGTGTAGATATTCCCACCATGGCTGACCTCAGACTATCAATGTGACATCTACATGAGGAGGTGGGAAGAATGTTTTACACAGTCGCAGCGAGGAGCTGGGCATTGCTGGTTCTAGGACACCACTGAACAAAGGCTTGGTGTTATTCTAAAAGCAAATGAGAGGAAGAGATGGTAATAAGCATTTGTTTTCTAATGAGCACATCTAAACCTTCATAATAATTGATGTTTACTAGGCCACAAAGCCAGCCTCAAAAAATGCCAAACTTTTTATAGAATATTGACTATTTTCTTTATGTAATTTTCTTGCTGGATCTTTATTAACTCCAACAAGATGGCACCAGGTTTGAGAGGCCAAAGAAGAGATCCAGAGCCAGCAAATGAGATACAGGGTTGTTTGAGGGGGGCTTACATTCAGGACAGTGCCATGATGGGAGGCTGGATGGGAAAACTGCTGCCACTGCAGAAAGTATGTAGTTTATATCCATGCAGGGCGCCTGTGGTTTATATCCATGCAGGACGCCCGTGGTTTATATGCATGCAGGACGCCCGTGGTTTATATGCATGCAGGACGCCCGTGGGTTATATGCATGCAGGACGCACGTGGTTTATATGCATGCGGGAAGCATGTGGTTTATATGAATGCAGGATGCATGTGGGTTATATGAATGCAGGATGCATGTGGTTTATATGCATGCAGGAAGCATGGTACATGCAGGATGCATATGGGTTATATGCCTGCAAGATGCATGTGGCTTATATGCATGCAGGAAGCATGTGGTTTATATGAATGCAGGATGCATATAGTTTATATAGCACCTACACTTAGCACCCTTCCCACAGCAACCTCCATGTGGCAATCCTCATTTAACCCAAAACAAAGGGCCTCAATCCCCCCCCATAAAGCCCGTGTTCCATGGTATGGGCTGGGGCTCAGATTTCCTCATAGATGAGGAATGAAATTCGGAGTTCAGCGCTTTGGGATTCCTTACTTCAGAACTCCACACACACAGTCAGGTGTGTCTGCCATACACGGTCATTCTCAGGCATGTGACGTCATTGCTGTCAGGTGCATCTACCATGCAACAACGCAATTCACAAGCTAACTTTAAAATGTAGAAAGCAGATTCTGGTTCCAAGTGAGATGGAGCAAGTACACTCTACTCTGTCTCTCCCACTCAACTGCCGCCATAAAAGGAAGACAGAATGCATGGAGCAGCTTTTTGAGGATGCTGGAAAGTAAACACTAGGAGGCAGAACACAGAGTTCAGAATTCAAGTCACATTTAAGTGATGGTGAGTTTACTTTTTTTTTTCCTTCTTTCACTCTCCCTGGCTAGATCTGGAGTAAGACAGAGAGAGCTCCAGGAGGACACTCTAGTCCTGCTCAGAGTAGGAAAGGGAATATATAATTCTTAGGCTATAGAAATTTCCTGTTTTTCTCTTTTCCTTTTCTCTGTCTCCCTCATGCCCCAGTTTTATTTATTTAATGAAATCTGTCACCCAGGCTGGAGTGCAATGGGGCGATCTTGGCTCACTGTGACCTCTGCCTCCAAAGTTCAAGCAACTCTTCTGCCTCAGCCTCCCAAGTAGCTGGGATTACATGCACCACCACCACATCCAGCTAACTTTCTGTATTTTTAGTAGAGACCAGGTTTCACCATGGGGGCCAGGCTGGTTTCGAACTCCCGACCTCGAGTGATCCACCCACCTCAGCCTCCCAAAGTGCTGAGATTCCAGGTGTGAGCAAATGTATCTGGCCCCTCATGCCCCAGTTTGAGAGCTGAACTATCTCCAAACCATGGTCCCATTGAGGGAAAGGTAAATGTTTTGTTTTGTAAACCTCTGAGAATTGAGGGTTGCTAATAAAATATATTAGATCAGGCACAGTGGTGGATTATTGCAGTGAGCCAAGATCACTCTCTGCAGTAAACTCTGGCGCAAGCTGACTAATGCATGTCAGTTCACTGCAACACTGCTTAAATAGCGATGTTTGAAAATGATCTCAATGTCCATTGAAAAAGATGAATACATACATTGTGGAATATTCAGATGGTGGAATAAGAGGTAGTTACACTGAATGAACAAAGGCCATATATGTCGAAATATATAAGTATTAAAAATAATGTTGAGGGGGAATAAAGCTTTCTGCAGATGGATAAATACAAGAAAATATCATTTTACAAAATGTTAAATACTATTCTGTATTACATATGGATACCTATGTAGTGAAATTGTTAAAATGTAAGTAGAATAATTTTTTTTTTGAGAAATGGTCTCACTTGTTTGCTCAGGCTGGAGCTCAGTGCCGCAACCATCACAGCCTCAAACTTCTGGGCTCAACGATCCTCCTGCCTCAGCCTCCCAAGTAGCTGGGACCACAGGCATGTGCCACCACGTCTAATTTTTAATTATTTCTTTTTTGTAAAGACAAGGTCTTGATATGTTGCCCAGGCTGGTGTCAAGCTCCTGGCCTCAAGTGATTCTCCTGCCTCAGCCTCCCAAAGTGCTGGGATTATAGGTGCTTGAGCTAATATATTTTATATTCAGAAAAATGGTGATGTCTCTGAGGGGTGTGAGAAGAATGAGATTGATGAGGAGTGGCTTGTCCTTATCTATAATGTTTTGTTTCTTAACAGAAGAGGAATAGATGTCAAGATTTGGCAAAACTAAATGATTTGACAAAATTGGATGATACAGTGTGCCATTCCGTATGCTTTTCTGTATGACTGGAGTAGTTCACAGCACAGTGAAACATTTTAAACAAAGCAGCTTCCTTTAGTGACGTTTTGCCCTCGACTGATTAGCTCCAGCAGTTTTTGGTGTTGGCAGATGAGCCAGGCTGGGCTTTTCGGCATCTCACCAATTAAAAAACAAAACAGCAGCAGTAAGGATTCAGAACCCTCTGCAGCTTGGTGATATGTCCAGCACAGACACAGACATTGAGTTGTGTGGTGAGAATAAGGGTTCAGTACCTGCTATTTCTTCCATTTTCACTGCAGATTCACTTACTTGGCTGGAAAATTTGATTTCAGTAAAAATGCTTGAATAGACTTCAGAGCTTACACATGAAGCCCAATTTTCCTTCCATTTTAAAAAAGTGAAGCCAAGAAAAGAATAGGTGGGGTAGGTGTGATTATTTCCAAAATTCGTCCACCTTCTTCCCTCCTCTTCAATAGGAAGGCAAGGGTATGAAAATTGCTTCTAAAACCCAATTGTACAACAGAATGATCTGCAGAGCTTCGGAAAGGTACAATTCTCCAGGCCCCGTCTCAGATCTCGATAAATCTGAATTTCTCAAATATGAAGTAGAGAATCTTTATTTTTACAAAGGCTTTCTATAGTTACCGTCAATCCTAAGGAACCAAAATCCCCCAAAACTTTTTTTTTTTTTAATTTTGATTTTAGGTTCAGGTGCACATATGCAGGTTACTTAGGTAAACTTGTGTCATGGGGGTTTGTTGTACAGATTGTTTCATCATCCAGCTATGACGCCTAGTACCCAGTAGTTATTTTTCCTGATCTGCTCCCCTCCTTCCACTCTCCACTCACTAAAAGGCCCCAGTGTGTGTTGTTCACCTCTGTGTCCATGTGTTCTCATCATTCAGCTCCCACTTACGCGTAAGAACATGTGGTATTTGGTTTTCCGTTCCTGTGTTAGTTTGTGAAGGATAATGATCTCCAGCTCCATCCATGTTGCTACAGAGGATATGTTCACGTTCTTTATGGCTGCATTGTGTTTGGTGGTGTATATGCACCACAGTTTCTTCACCCAGTCTACCATTGGTGGGCATTTAGGTTGATTCCATGTCTTTGCTATTGTGAACAGTGCTGCAGTAAACATACGCGTGCAAGTGTCTTTATGGGAGAATGATTTATGTTCCTTTTGGTACATACCCAGTAATGGCATTGCTGCATCTAATCGTAGCTCTGTTTTTTCAGCTCTTTGAGGAAATCGCCACACTGCTTTCCACAATCAAACTTCCTTTTCTTGATTTGCCACTCACTGCCGGCTGTAGTCCAATTAATTTACTGTAAAAATAAAAATAAGCAAATGCTAAAACAAAGCAAACCAAGACATATTGAATAATAATACTATCTATGAATTGATTTGTGCACGTTATAAACTTAGGTGAATCTGTTAAGGGGAGAGTAACCCAATTACAGAGTTACCCTGCTGAGCTCTGGATTTTGAGTTTTACTTAACAGTGACTTAGGCAAAGGATTTCCTTGCAGCTGTGCCAAGAGCATGGCGTTCCCTGGCTTGGAAGCGTTCTGTCAAAAGCGTGCACCACAGCACTTCTGTTCAAGGTGCTGGGTATGAAAATGCAAAGCTTAGGAGCATTGTTTTGTCAGCTGATGTCTTTCAAACTGAAATTATTGTAACAATAATGACTTTACAGGTTTTTAAGGAAGGTATTTGTGTGCTCTTAACTGAAAATGTGTTGTGGCTATTTATTGAAATGTTAATGTATTTTTATCATGAAAACAAAGAAAACGTACATGCTACCTTTTTTATTGAGGGGTGTGTGTGTGTGTGTGTAGTGTAACCCCAGGGAAGCAAAAATGAGGATAAAAAAAAAGAGGTAAAGAAGAAGGGAAGCAAACATAAAAGAGTACATCGCTGACCAGCTGGAATTCTTCCAGAAAATGTAGCTGGCTGCCAGGTCAGCAGGGATATCATCTGAGAGGTGACATGGAACCACCGCATCCTGGAACCATGGCAACAAGAAGGAAGGGTAAATAATTTGCCAGCCCCTTCCTGTCTCCCTTCTCCCACTGGTCAAAGTTTGCCTCACTTCCTGGTTCTCTTGCTGGGGCCCTTTAGGCGGCCCAACTCAGAGAGCCTCAGTATGCCAGGCAAACTGGAGTGCAGGTGCAAGTTACCCCCCGAAGCCCCGCTGCCGCCTGCAGCATGTAGGCAGCCAGGTGAGCGGTGCGCTCTAGTGACGACCCACAGACTCCAGGTGGGAGGACAGAGGCATACAGTCTGAGGCATGAAATGGGGTGCTCAAGTCATGCCAGGAGTGACTTACAGGACTGGAAGCAGCTGCTTCGATGTGCCTGACCAACCAAGCAGGAGTGTCCAAAACTACTGGCCTCCCACCACAAAGGGGGTGATGAAACGTAATGAGCCTTTCCTAACCAAAGCTCCCTGTGGCTGAGGTCAGTGCCAGCTAGACTTCTCGTCTTCAACCACACCGAGCAAAAGACGTTGGCCAAGCCAATCCAGGGAGGCACACACCGAGTGCAGGCAGTCTACAACATGATACTCGGTCATCTTCTCATGCCAGAAAGAAAGGAGGCTGCCAGACCTGGGTCTTGTCAAAAGGACACAAGAGCCAACTTGAGAGCTCCTGTTGGCCAAAAACGGGGCAATGTCAGCAGCAACGAGAATACGTGCAGTGGATTATGATGTATCAAATATATAAAATAAAAATTCAGGAGACGATAGTGATATTCCAAAAGATGAATTTAAGACAAAAACTTTGGGAGGGAAAGAAAGGCATCTGTCTTGCCTTCCCTGTACTTTCTTTCAGGAAAACCAGACAGTGGATGAGCAAAATTCTTTCCTTGTAATAGAAGTCCCATTTATAAATGCAGGAGGAATGAGAGCGCTGGAGAGTGTGCTTAATCAAAGCCTCTTTGAAACATTAGGTAAAATGCTGAGAAACCTTATAAGGGGTGGGGCAGTCTGACAACATCTGAGCCCACTGATGAATCTTGTCTCTAAAAGGGGGGACAGACAGCTGCACATGGGACGTCATACCTCCTATGAGGTATTGGAGCTTGAAGACTGAGCCTGAATCTAACTACGCATGTTGATCCACCAGTTTATAGAAATGTGAGGGATTGAGGAATGTACTAATTGACTCCCTAAGGATGCAATCTGCCAAACTCAGAATAAAGGAAATCCTAAAAGACAAAATAACCAATTCTTGAACAAAGGGCATAGAAAACAAAATGGCAGTGGGTGAAAGGGGAGGGGAAAAAGTAAAATATTTAAGGAGACAGAAAACGTAAGCTGAATACAATATTAAGGTCATGTTTGGATTTTGATTCAAACCAATTTTTAAATATGTTTTAAAGAAAATTTGGAAAACATGAACACAAATTGAGTGTTAGATGTATTAAAGATTTATTGCTAACTTTGTCGAGTGTGATAATGACATTGTGATTATCCATTTTCTTTTTTTATGAGATGGAGTCTCGCTCTGTCGTCCAGGCTGGAGTGCAGTCGTGCGATCTTGGCCCACTGCAGACTTCGCCTTCCGGGTTCAAGCAATTCTCCTGCCCCAGCCTCCTAAGTATCTGGGATCACAGGCACCCGCACCACACCCAGATAATTTTTGTATTTTTAGTAGAGATGGGGTTTCACCATGTTGGCAAAGCTGGTCTTGAATTCCTGACCTCAGGTGATCCACTCACCTCGGCCTCCCAAAGTGCTGGGATTACAAGCATGAGCCACCCGCCCAGGCCTTTTTAAAGTCTATATCTATTAGATATACACACTGAAAAATTGATGGACAAAATGATGACTGGGATTTGCTTTTAACAATTAAGAAGTGGGCAAAAGGGGGGAGGAATAAATGAGAAAATATGGACAAATGCTGGCAGATTGTTGAAGTTGGGTGAGGATACGTGGTATTCATTATGTAGTACTGTCCACTTTTGTGAATCTTTGAAAATGGCCATAATCGAAGGTTAAACAATTAAAATACATGAACAAATTCCTTTTAAGCCAACGAAACAAGCTTCCCCAGTGGGTTCTGATGAATCAAGCAGCCTTGGGAACCAGGTAGAGAGGACCTCAGCACAAAGCAGAGGTGAGTGCAGAGATGAGTGCAGAGATGCTGCTACTACCGCCTGCCCCCAACAACTCTCTTCTCCCAGAATCTCGGCCCCTCTACTCCCAGCTGCTTTTCCACTCTGTAGGGCTCACAGTCCCAGGGATGGACCGAAGGTACAGAGGAATTCAGGATGCAAGAGAACCTGTTCGATGTTACAGCTTGTAGATCAATTAAAATTCCTTTGCAGATTTGGGAAAAAGATTAATGAGCGTTAATATTTAGCTCTGTTTCCAGGAGAAAGCCTGTGGAAAAACATTTTAAAAGCATGTATAGTAACTAATCCAGAAAATAAATCAAATTAGTCACTGTTGAGGGCTTGCATTGTAGTGTAAAATTAGAGAAATTTTTGATGAGTGGCTAGCTTGGGGGTAGAACTTTGTGGTGTATTTTACAGCACAAAATTTACTATTAATTATTTCAAAGTTAGTTTAGCTTGTACCCTAGCATAATGTCTTGCAAATAGCCCAAGAGGGACATCCTGAGACCTGGGTTTTGATTTTAGATCCCCCCACTGATAAGCTGTGTGACTTTCTTCAAGTCACCCTCTCTAGGGGTTAATTTTCTCATTTGTAAACAGAAGAAGGACTAGATATCCGAGATTCTTTCAGCTTGAATATTCTATTTGTCTGTGAATCAAGATGTATTCACTCATTTGCATGCACTATTTCATTTATGCCTAACAACATTATGATATAAGTAACTTTATTATTCACACTTGGCAGATACAGAAACTGAGACTTAGGGGGGTAATCTGATGAATATATTCTCAACAGACGGTGAAAAATGAAAGTTTAGGTGTGGCCCAATTTTGATTCTCATAGAAATATCCAGCCATTGCCTTTTCATGTGGGCTGTGGTGCTTGTTAGTAGTTGAGGCCCAAGGATTCTGAAGTCTTTTGAAACTCTGAAACATTAGAAAAGTTTGGTTTCTCTAAATGTTATGAAAATTTTGCATCTCAATACAAGCCATTTACAAAATATAAGAACATTTCTACAAAATAGATTCTTTCTAGCTGGATTCGTGTGTGTAGGCATGTGTGTCAGTCAGTCTCCTAAAATTTCAAGGGCAGTAATGAATCGATAGTATGTTTTAAATCTGAGATGTCTAATAAAATCCAGAAAGATATATAAATTCTAAAAGATCGAGCTGATTCATCTAACAAATATGTAGTGAGCATCCCACTATGGACTTTTTTGTTCCAAATGAATTTGAGTCTTTAATGTGGTTCATGAACTACCTGGATGGGATTAGTGCCAGTTCCCATCTATGTGCCCCAGCACAGACCCTGTTCCCTACCTGATTCCCAAGGCCATGGCCTCATTAGACCACACACAATGCAGATTATGGAATCAATATCTTGGCATTCATGAGAAAGTTCACAGCATCAAACTGTATGTGGGACATGACGCAGAATCTTAATAGGTGCTTGGTGAGTAAACATTGAATTAAAGCTAACGTGAAAATAGTCTCCTTCTGAAAAAACATAGACAAGTTTAAAACCATTTCAGCAGGTGAGATTTCAGGTGGGAATAAATGACATGAATATTATAAGGGCAGTAAGTACACGGTTGTTTGTGGTTTTCCTTGTGCACAACCAGACCTGTGCTTTCTTAAAATAAATTTTCAATTTCCTCATGAGAAAGTACTGATACTAGTTTTTTACTTTATACTTTTTTTTTTTTTTTAAGAGATGGCGTTTCGCTCTTGTCGCCCAGGCTGGAGTGCGATGGTGGGATTTCGGCTCACTGCAGCCTCCTCACCTCCTGGGTTTAAGTGATTCTCCTGCCTCAGCCTCGCGAGTAGCTGCGATTACAGGTGCCTGCCACCATGTCCAGCTAATTTTTGTATTTTCAGTAGAGACAGGGTTTCATCGTGCTGGACAGGTTGGTCTCAAATTCCTGACCTCAGGTGATCCACCCGCCTTGGCCTCCCAAAGTGTTGGGATTACGGGCGTGAGCCATCACACTGGCCTACTTTATACTTTTAAAAGCACTTTGATTATATCTCACTGGATTTGTATACGTTATTTTTTTCTTTTTTGAACAGAAACACTGGTACGGATTTTTTATATAAGTTGTTGAAAGGCACTTTCATGTAAATATTGACTTAAATTTTACGTGGAGACAGACAGCCCGTTTTGTTTTTGTCTTCCTTTTTGTTTCTGCAATAGCACCTTCTGGCTAAAAAGAATAGTTGCTTTTACAAGTAACAAAAGAAATAAAAACGTACTTTGGAGGCCACTGTCACTTGTACATATTTTGAGGAGTCCAGGTTGTTGGCTAGAAAGATATTTTTTGGGGAAATCTTTCACACAAATGCTGCCTATTTAGGTCTGAATGCTGGGATGAAATGGAGAACTCTGAGGGCTGTTAAAGCACAAGGATGCCACCCTGTTTTACGTGGCATGACCAGGAAAATGATAAGCCTTTACCAAACTGTTTTCTAATTCACAGTGCATTTTAATAAGCATAATTCAGTTGTCCAGTTCTCAGTAGCATGAAATAGAAAGCAATACTGTAGGTGGCTGATTAACATTTCGTGTTTCTCTTTCGTAACTAGCCATGTCAATATGTGAAGGTGTTCTGAAGGAAACAACGTATTCAAAGCAGACTTCCTTTGCTGTGCAATTTCTTTGGGATATTTTAAGAGTGTTTATGTTAAAGCTTTTAAAATGTTGTACAGTGAATCCAAATAGTATTAGTACCTCATATTTAATACACTTCAGTAAACTGTAAGGATGGAAAATTACTGGCTCAACAACTGTTTAGGGAAAGTTTCTTTCCTATTATCACCTGCTATATTGAAAATATCTTTTTGAGTATTATTTAAAGGTTTTAATCTGAATATACTTTTGAATAAACTAGCTGAGTCCAGGTCATTGCTTTTGCATTCTCAGATTTTCCTTTATGCTGGCAATAATCGTGTTATTTTCTTTCTTTTGTACTATCATGTACCACTAATTTATATTTTCCCAACTCGTCACAAAGAGCTAGGTGTAGCAAAGCTTCATTTATCTGGTGATACATATTATTAAGTAGAAGGTTTTATCTTTCTTAAAGGAAGTTATTTCAGTCAAAATCATCATTTAGATGATTCTAGTGAACTCATTAAAGAGAGAGACCATATTTTATAAATATTTTATAAAATATTTAAAACACTTAACAGATAAGGCTGAGATACCAACAGATCAGAACAGACACTAGCGTAAAGCTGAACAAAAAGGCCTGCAGGTTCACTTTGGGGCACACGTTAACACTTTAGTGGCTTGTACAGAGAAAGCGGGAGGAGCAGAACCTAGGGAGAGGCTATGGTGGGGTGGGGAAACTGCCAGCGAACCCAACATCTTGACTATATTCCAAGGTTTCTTTTTTTTTGAGACAGTTTCACTCTGTCACCAGGCTGAAGTGTAGTGGCACAATCTTGGCTCACTGCAACCTCCACCTTCTAAGTTCAGGCAATTCTCCTGCCTCACCCTCCCAAGTAGCTGAGATTATAGGTTCACGCCACCACACCCAGCTAATTTTTATATTTTTAGTAGAGATGGGTTTTCACCATGTTGGTCAGGATGGTCTTGATCTCCTGGCCTCGTGATCCACCCACCTTGGTCTCCCAAAGTGCTGGATTACAGGTGTGAGCCACTGCGCCCGGCCCTATTCCGAGGTTTCTTAAACGTGGTGCTATTGACATTTTGGGGAGCGATAATTCTTTGTTGTTGGAGGCTGCTGCCCTGTAGGATGTTTAGCAATATCTCTGGCTTCTACCCACTAGGTGCCATTTTCACTTCCCCCTCAGTTATGACAAGCAAAAAATGTCACCAGATATTTTCAAATGTCTCTTGGGAAGTAAAATCGCCCTAGTTGAGAACCACTGTGAGATACCATCCGGTGCAGCAATATTTCCATATTCTAACAGCCGTTACATTCCTGCCATCACCCACAGGGTCTTGAACTGCTGCCTGCTTTACAGAGCGTAGTAAAGATTTGTCGAATAAATGAATGATTCACGTAGTTAGTGAACATACTGGGAATAACCTTTTAGGAAAGGTTGACTCATAAATTCTCTTGTACTTGGAGTGTGGGTACATCTCGATTTATGACCACACAGGTGTTCGGTGAAACCCTTCAACCTATTGACCACAAAGCCTGACACCCTGGGAGCCTCTGAAGCGTGAAGCCTAGAGCTCATTGCTTGCAGCTCATCTCACTTCCTACACACTCCTTAGTTCAGTCCACCCACTCTCATGGTTTTTACTTGTATGCAGATAAACTCCATCCTTGCATCTCTATCCCTCAACCCCTGCCTGAACTTAAGCTGCCCATCTACTGGCCGTGTGTCTCTATTATACCTCACACACAGCATGCAGAGAACTGAACTCAGTTTTGATCTCCCTTCACTGCCACAGGGCAAGCTTCACTTCCTGTCTTGTCCAATGGAATTAGATAATTATCGCCTCATCTTTGGTGGTAATCTGGATGGCTCTTTCTCCTGCAACTCCCACATCCATGTAATAATCACCAAGTTCAGTGAACCTAACCAACCATGGTTTGGATTTCCTTCCCTCTTCCTTGCTTTCTGCTCCCTGGCCTCATTCCAGCCTCCTGACTGGTCTTCTAGAGGACTGTCTTCCATCTCAAATCCAACCCTCACATTCTTCATCATCATCTATCAAAATGGCAACTTAACACTACATTGAAATGCTTGTTTTCCAAGGGGCAAAATCTACACTCCTTGGCATGCCTTTCTGGGCCCTCCACAACCTGGCCTCTGCTCAGTGGTGGAGCCTCCACACTGGCATTTCATGCTCCAGCAATTCTATTTATTAATTTATATTACACTTTAAGTTCTGGGGTACATGTGCAGAATGTGCAGATTTGTTACATAGGTATATATGTGCCATGGTGGTTTGCTGCACCCATCAACTGGTCATCTACATTAGGTATTTCTCCTAATGCGATCCCTCCCCTAGCTGCCCACCCAACAACAGGCCCCAGTGTGTGATCTTCCCCTCCCAGTGTCCATGTGTTCTCACTGTTCAACTCCCACTTATGAGTGAGAACATGTGGTGTCTGGTTTTCCGTCCCGTGTTAATTTGCTGAGAATGATGGTTTCCAGCTTCATCTATGTCCCTGCAAAGGACATGAACTCATCCTTTTTATGGCTGCATAGTATTCCATGGTGTATATGTGCCACATTTTCTTTATCCAGTCTATTACTGATGGGAATTTGGGTTGGTTCCAAGTCTTTACTATCGTCAATAGTGCATGCTCCAGCAATCCTGAACAGCTATTAATATGCTGTTACCATCAACCTGCTCCTCTGACCTGGAACACCCTCTTTGCCCTGTCATCTAATCAACCATGTAGGTGACACCTATTCTAGGAAGCTTTGTCTGCCCTGTTTATGTTGAGCCCAGGAGTGCTTTCATTTGTGGCACTCTGGACCTTCCTACCTCGAGGAAGCACTGTCACCCTGGGGTGAATGATCTGTTTAATTGTTATGTGGTTTGTCTCCAGGGCAGAGATTATGTCCTATTCATCTTTATATCCTAATCCCATAGTTGCTCAATAGGTGATGCTGGTATCATCTCAATTTAGGGGGAAACATTAGATGTATATACAGACAGAAAAAAGACTGGAAGCATACCCAGGTAACATGGCTAGAGTAGATACTTATAGCATTTTACTGGAAGTTTCTCCCACTTCGGCCACAAAAGTTCAGTGTGAGGTTTGCTCACATTACTACGTTACATAAGGAAATCAAGTTGCTTTTCAAATTTGGGGGACGGCTGGAAAGGAAGGGGGAGAAGAGGAGCACAAACAGCATGAGCTTTGCTGACTGTATGACTCATCCAGGACTCTCCAAACCCATAGCCCAATTTCCACTGAGAATATGTTTTCTTGTAGAGTTAGAGTCTTACTATTTTGTTGCCCAGCCTGGTCTTGCATTTCTGGCCTCAAGCGATCCTCCAGCCCTGGCCTCCCAAAGTGCTGGGATTATAGTTGTGAGCCACTGCGCCTGGCCCTACTGAGAACATGAAAAGCAGAACTGAAATCCGATTATAACAGTTCCTCTTACTTCCTTTGTGAATTATGAACATGCCCATCCCTCCTTTCTCACCACTTCACCACCACGACCCTTCCTCTCTGCAAAACTTACAGAAATAACAATTATGTTTTGTAATTTTCCTTTCCTGCTTCTTTCAGGACTCAAGCTGTGTTGAGGACATGAGGCCAGCAGATGGGCATAGTTTTAAAGAAGTTATAGTATTTGAGCTGGAATTCCTTACTCTGTTAATTACAGCCCAGAAGACTTCTTGTCACAAATGCAAAATTTCACAATCCCCTGACATTAAGAATGTTGATACTCAGGCCCTCATGCAGCTGCCTGCTCATGAGGCCAACAGATGGGCATACTATTAAAAATAATAATAAAAAAAAAGGGCTGCAATGCCGAGGTTGGAATTCTCAAATCCAGGCACTGAGGCTCGGAAGGCTCAGCCCATGGCCAGGAGTCGCACTGCCTCATGGTCTTCTGGGACCCTTCCTGCCAGCCCAGTTCTGCACCTGGAGCCACTGGGAGACAAGTGTTAAGAAGCCACAGCTGACTTAATTCACGTGTCATGGGAGACATTCCTGAGGTTAGCTTATTATCGTGATCCTAACTCTCCTAGTGCGATTCTAAAATAACACTCAGGAAAGGGAACAAAGACAATAGTGTGGAAAAACACAACAATCCCACTTTTTTTGCTTCTTTTTTTTTTGAGACGGAGTCTCTAACCCTGACTGCAGTGCAGTGGCGCGATCTCAGCTCACTGCAACCTCTGCCTCCGGGTTCCAGAGATTCTCCTGCCTCAGGTTCCTGAGTAGCTGCGACTACACACGCGCCACCGCTAACAACTAATTTTCGTGTTTTTAGAAGAGATGGGGTTTCACCTTGTTGGCCAGGCTGGTCTCGAACTCCTGACCTCAAGTGATCCACCTGCCTTGGCCTCCCAAAGTGCTGGGATTACAGGCACGAGCTACCGCACCAGGTCTTAATCCTGCTTTCGTATTGTTACCGCACCATAGCAAATCAAATGTACAAATCAGGATCTATTTTATAGTCAGTCAACAAACAACAAGATAAGCACTACAGACTCTTATTTGCAACAATCTTTCAAAAGAAACCTTTCTTCTGATCCACGTGCAAGTTCAGTAAGCCTGGGCATCGTCAAGGGTGGGATGGTGACCACCTGAACGGGGTAGCTGCAACTGAAATCAGTGGAATTTAACCACGAGAGCAGCTGCGTCCCACCTTCAGTACCGTGGTGTGGGGGTGGATTAGTCCGTTTTCACGCTGCTGATAAAGACATACCCGAGACTGGGGAGAAAAAGAGGTTTAATTGAGGTTTAATTGGACTTACATCTCCACACGGCTGGGGAAGACCTCAGAATCATGGCGGGAGGCAACGGCCACTTCTTACACGGCAGCACCAAGAGGCAATGACAAAACAAAAGCAGGAAGCCGTGATAAACCCATCAGATCTCGTGAGACTTACTCACTCTCACGAGAATAGCACGAGAAAAACCCGCCGCCGTGATTCAGCGACCTCCCTGGGTCCCTCCCACAAGACGCGGGAATTCTGGGAGAGACAATTTAAGTTGAGATTTGAACGGGGGACGCAGCCAAATCGTATCAGGGGGAATGGGCGTGACTCAGGTGCAAACCTTTTCTGCAGTAAGGTCCTTATTAGCCCCGTAACTTTAGGTAAATCACTTCTCCTGGGCCCCACTGTACTCACACGTTGAACTGGAGAAATAGGAACCACGTGACAGGAGCTGAAACATTTAACTGGTGCCTCCTGGCGCCGATTCAGTCTTCATCAGAGGTGCGAGCCTGCCCCGTGCACCTGCGCTCTGCCCTCACCACTGCTTTGCATCCTCTGCTGGGACTCGCCGGGAGACGCATTCATTTCAGCTCCGTGCCCTCTGTGACTCTGCAGGTCGGTGGATCCTCTTCTAAACTGTAAGTGTGTTTTGGATGTATATCATTTATTTTTATTTTCTTTTTAGAAGGAAATGACATACAACTATGGTTTGAATTTCAATTATTGATACATAGATCTATTTCCTTGCACAACACACTGATATTAAATGTTTATGGGAGGAAAAAAAATGAAAGTCCAAAGATGTTGAGACTGATACGGAAATATTTATGGAGCGTTGCGTTGATATTAATTGGGACTTTAAAACATATCCACAAAAAGACTCTCCTCAGAGCATACCTACAAATGCTGGACTGTCTGTCACATGCTTCCAATGTTTCCGGGTGGCTACGTGCAGTTTGCTTTAGTTAATAAGGAATTTAGTGCAGTCAAGGGGGAAAAAAAACATTTGGGGAAATCTTTTGTTCTTGCTGATTCTAGAACAAGCTGCAGCAAGTTCTACTAGGCCTCTCCAAGCCTGGGCTTCTACTTGGCTAGGGTAGAAGGAGAACCATTTCCTCACCTTCCCTTAGTCACCCGCCCTGGGGGCTGTGGGATTAGCTCTGAGGGCCGAGTTGAAGACAGGGAGCTCAGAATCCGTCGCTGTCGATTTTTGTGGACTCACTCTGCTCTCTGGACACAACTCGCCTAACGGGGAGTCATGAAACTGGAGCCTCTTCAATGCACTTCGTCCCTAGAGAGTACACTACTAAATTAAACTCTCTATGTTCTATACAAATTTAAGCCTTATAAAAAATAACGGTTGTTTAGTTTTAAGCCTCAACCACCTTCTCACTCCCATTCCACAAACTTGCCTGTCCAGGTCTGATGTTTGAAGAATTTTAAAGGCTACAAACGTGTCTCTGGGTCCCTACCCTTTCTTTCTCTTTCTTTCCTTTCTTTTCTTTTCTTTTTTTTTTCCCGAGACTGTCACCCAGGCTGGAGTGCAGCAGTGCAATCTCGGCTCTCTGCAACCTTCGCCTTCCAGGTTCAAGTGATTCTCCTGCCTCAGCCTCCCGAGTAGCTTGGACTAGAGGCGCGCGTCATAATACTTGGATAACTTTTTGTATTTTTTTTTTTTTAGTAGAGACAGGGTTTCACCATGTTAACCAGGACGGTCTCAATCCCTGAACTCCTGATATGCCTGACTTGGCCGCCCAAAGTGCTGGGATTTCAAGGTGTGAGCCACTGCGCCTGGCCTGGTCCCTACCCTTTATTATTATTTTATTTATCCCTTACCTGCTGTAGGGCACACGATCCCCATTCCACCACCTTTCAGCCCCTGTGTGTCTGTGTTCACCACTGCTGTTAAATGCTGGCTCCTGGGCGCAGGCTGAATACAGAGATGTATAACCTAATTTGAATTTTAAAGTCAAAGGGGATCCGAGGTACTCAGGTGTTTTGCATGAGGTTTGAATTGTGAAATGGAAGGTTTTCCCGTTTGTTGCCTGCATGTGAGGCACTAGCAAGCTGATATGGAAAAGCATTTTATAGTGGGATGGAGGGGAAGAGGAGTGGGAAAACGGGATCTTCTGACTAATGAAATGGCTAAACACAGATTTACTAAACGTTGGAATGCATGGTTAGATGAACTGTTTTGAGAAGATGATGGAATTGAATGAAAACTTAGGATTGATTTTTTTGGGCAGTGCAGAATGCATGGTACTGGAATGTGAGGTGCCCAGCTTTGCTCCATTATCATTCCAAAAGGCACCACAGCCAACGACGTTCCTTCTTCCCGGCGTTACACATCCGGTTTCTGTCTCTCCCCATCTTCCCTTCTCAACAGCCTCTGTCAGCTTGGCCACACACTTACCCAGAACGAAAACAGTGCGAGTACTGAAATACATTTTCTTGGTTGTAGAGAAAGTTTGTTCTGAATTTGTCACAGTGACCTCCATATGTGCTACCTTTATTCATACATTCAATGCATAATATTAATCATGTGTTGTGTGTTATAAGAGAAGTCTTTCTTTGAGATGTCCACCTGAAATGATTGTAGCATATTGTGTCATATTGTGCGTTCCCCTCGGGTATACCCATGCCTTGCAGGGCCTCAGTTTCGGCAAGTAAGAGATAGAGATGTTTCTCTAGTTGTCCTTTCATGGGTTGAGGCAATAACAACAACATTAACCAAATAAAAGTTAACAGTGCTGAAGGCTTTCCAGATAGCAGGAGTTGTGCTAAGCACTTTATATGGATGAATTTATTTAATCCGCATGACATTTAATCTGCACGACAATCCCAGAGGGAAGGTAT
Source organism: Ateles fusciceps (assembly GCA_036589455.1). Taxonomy (NCBI): domain Eukaryota; kingdom Metazoa; phylum Chordata; class Mammalia; order Primates; family Atelidae; genus Ateles; species Ateles fusciceps. The sequence goes on from JAZHEH010001578.1 coordinate 960,762, forward strand.
CATAGTCTAATCATAAAAGATACGCACTGAAGCCTGTGCCAGTCCTAAACTTGCCTAAGAAGGTGCCAGATTACGTGTTGCCTCTTTGCCTGAGTCCAAGAACAGTTTCCAGGCAACAAAATGCCAGTGTCAGTGCTCATGGGGATCCCTACCAAAGTTTAACCCGGGGGCCTGAGGCCAGCATGGATTTGCCAGAGAGTTGATTTAATCCTATTCATGGGACCTGAACACTTTCTTTGTGAAGAACAATGGATTAAAGCAAGAAAACAAGGAAAGTTAAATTAGATCTAAAAGTCTCATAAATACGAAGCATGAACCATTGAAGGTCAAATATGTCGTAATTAATACTAAATGAGTATTGGCAACACGTTTCTGAAGTATGCTTTTAGTATCCACCTTAATTGATTCAATTTAGCACTTAACATTTTTTTTTAATTTTTTACTTTTTTGAGTCGGGTTCTCTGTCACTGAGGCTGGAGTGCAGTGGTGCAGTACTGCTCACTGCAGCCTTAACCTCCTGGGCTCAAGTGATCCTCCCACCTTAGCCTTTCAAGTAGCTGGCACTACAGGCACATGCCACCACACCCAGCTAATCTTTCTGTTTTTGTAGAGGTATGGTTTGACCATGTGGCCCAGGCAGGTCTTGAACTCCTGGGCTCAAGCAATTCGTCCACATAGGCGTCCCAAAGTGCTGGGATTATAGGCATGAACTATAATGCCCAGCCTTAATTTCTAAAATAAGAAGTGAATTGATGTGCTGAGGACTTGTTCTAACGATTGTTTCCACTTAGCTTTTTGCTATTAAAAACTAATCCATTAAACAAAATATTTAGTGAAGAACATGAACTACGGATTTTGTCATAAACTGAACTGCCTGAATTTCCTTACACATTTGAAAACGGTACTGCTGTAAAAGCTGTGTATTTTGACCTTGGCTAATCCGGTCTCCACTTGCACAGCTTTGCTCAGTAGGAGAATTGAGCCTTGGTTACTGAGGTGTATGGATTTAGGTGATGGCACACAGACTTTGACTCAGATGAGTGAGTAGATACAGGTGCAATTCAGAATTACGGGTTGAAGTGAACAAGGATTTGTTAAAAACTTTCAAGCTGTGAAGCTGAAGATATGTCTTTCCCTCATCATTGATAAAGAATGAATTTCTCGTTAGCAAGAACATGTATCGAGTGATAAGATAATTTTGGTTGATCTTTACCATGAGCCTCACCTTCTACCTGTCCAAAAGTCCTTTGAAGTCTGCAAAGTAAAAAATAATGCAGAAAAACTGGCTAATTGTGAATCATTATTTAATTATTCATGAGGTATATGGAGTATGTCAAAGAGATTAAAAGTGATTAATCTGCCTGAGAGACCATTATTATCCTGGGGTAATATTTATCATCAGATGGAGAGTATAAGAAAGAGGAGGCCTGTGTTCTAGAGCATGAAAAGGAAAGGGATGTAAATTTTGTCTTTTATGAAACGAGAGACACTTGGAGACACCCCATCAAACAGGGCAGCAAATGTCGAATAGAATCCGAAGATCACAGTGGATTACTAACACCTGCCATTTTGGATGGTTCCCTGACATCTGCAAGTTTGCAAAGGCAGAACTACTTGCAGGTGAACGCAAAACTCCCACTGTTTAAGTTTAGGGCATTATAAATATTACAAGGTCTACTTAATTTTTTTGAGATGAAGTCTTACTCTTGTTGTTCATGCTGGAGTGTAATGGCACGATCTCGGCTCCCTGCAATCTCCGCCTCACAGGTTCAAGCGATTCTCCTGCCTCAGCCTCCCCAGTAGCTGGGATTACAGGCGCCCACCAACATACCTGGCTAGTTTTTGTATTTTTAGTAGAGATGGGGTTTCACCATGTTGATCAGGCTGGTCTCGAACTCCTGACCTCAGGTGATCCACCTCAGCCTCTCAAAGTGCTGGAATTACAGGCGTGAGCCACCGTGCCTGGCCTACAAAGTCTACTTTAATAAGAATAAGATATGGTACAAAGAACTAATCTTGGTAGCACCCACTGACAGGCTAGCCTAAATTTTGACTTTCAGATTAGCAAACTTTCTAGCGTTGGGTCATAGAGAAATAAAATAGTGTTAGTGTTCTAATCTTAATAACGATTTTAATAATAGAAATGACCAGCACTAATAGGGTGCTCACTATGTTTCGAGTGCAAGTGTAGCAGTAGAAGGGTCTACGGACGTGGACATGGTGGCACCTCCTATACAGTCTGGGAGACCAGAAAATATATAAAAATCATAGCATGGATCCCCTCGACACCTAGCCTGCTTATAGGAAGTGAGATGCCTATTTCAACTGTGTCACAAATTTTCATAGGGCAGTTACAGATTATGTGTTTCAAAAGAAAAGAAAATTTTGAAACCCAAAATAATTACATGTTAATCGCCAATCTTGAGTAAAATTTCATTTAAACTGTGTGATTTTGGCCGGGCGTGGTGGCTCACGCCTGTAATCCCAGCACTTTGTGAGGCCAAGTCAGGCGGGTCACTTGAGGTCAGGAGTTCGAGAGCAGCCTGGCCAACATTGTGAAACCCTGTCTCTACTAAAAATACAAAAATTAGCTGGGCGTGGTGGCCAGCACTTGTAATACCAGCTATTTGGGAGGCTGAGGCAGGAGAATCACTTGAACCTGGGAGCCGGAGGTTGCAGTGAGCCGAGATTGTGCCACTGCACTCCAGCCTGGGAGACAGAGCGAGACTCCATCTCAAAAAAAAAAAAAAAAAAAAAGAGAAAAGAAAAACAATGTGATTTCCAATTCAGGTATGGTCAATGAAATGCTTTCCCCCACTCTCTGCATGTGTTGTAAACAATAAGCTTCTGAGTACTGATAATTTGATGTTGATGGCTGAACAAAATAAGCATTTTGATCCCTAAGCAGAACAATGAACACTTGCCAGAAGAATGGAAAGGAATTGTAGGGTTCTCGTTTCCAGAGAATATATATAATTGTTTAGGGGGGGAAAAAAAATCCTAAGGTAATGGCTACAACTCAATATTTGGTAGGTTCTAAATTGTTTTTGAATCTTGTCTTTAGTGTATTATTTGAATGAGGGTTCTTTTTAAAACAAATAATGGTAAAAAGACAAATGTTTAAAAACTCTCAGCCCAGGCAGAGAGGGAGCGTTTTCATTTTGTCATAGTAGTTTCTGTTTTTTGGTTTTTGTTTTGTGACAGGGTCTTGCTCTGTTGCCCAGGGTGGAGAGCAGTGGTGCCATCATGGCTCACTGTAGCCTTGGCTTCCTGGGCTCAAGTGATCCTCCTGCCTCAGCTTCCTACCATCATGTCTGGCAATTTTTTTTTTTTTTTTTTTGGTAGATACTGAGTCTCACTATGCTGCCCAGCCTGGTCTAGAACAGCACTCAAGCAATCCTCCTGTCTCGGTTTCCCGAAGTGCTGGAATTATGGGTGTGAGCCACCATGCCTGGTTGCAGCATTTTAAAATAGCCTAGATGTATTCTCCTAATAAAGTATAAAAAAAAAAAAAAAAAAAAAAAGGTGCTATTAGGAAAAGAGAAATCAACCTTGAGGTCTGTAATTACTATGAAATGACTCTCAAAACTTAGGAGAAAAAAATTATAAGTAGTAATCACTTGTAAATTATGTTTTCGAATATGCTCTAACTTTCCATTTCTGTGTTCATAAACTGCTTTTACAATCTGTGTTGACTGAATTACAGAATAATAAACAGATATTACTGTGCAAGTGGCTTAGACTATAATAAGCTACCCTTTGGTTATTGTTGGCATACTATATTTTTAAGAAAGGGGGAAAAGGCTCAGTGGATAAATTCCTATGTGTTTGATGTCTTGTTGCCTAGGGATTTAGCAACGCTGAGTGTGCCCAGCTGCCAGCAAATGTGGATTCCTGAGGGGTTCTGAGCAGTGGTTGGTGGTAGTCATTACATCTGCCAACTTTCTGAACGTGGGTGTGGCCGGCGCATGTGGGTGTGGCCGGCGCATGTGGGTGTGGCCGGCGCATGTGGGTGTGGCCGGCGCATGTGGGTGTGGCCGGCGCATGTGGGTGTGGCCGGCGCATGTGGGTGTGGCCGGCGCATGTGGGTGTGGCCGGCGCATGTGGGTGTGGCCGGCGCATGTGGGTGTGGCCGGCGCATGTGGGTGTGGCCGGCGCATGTGGGTGTGGCCGGCGCATGTGGGTGTGGCCGGCGCATGTGGGTGTGGCCGGCGCATGTGGGTGTGGCCGGCGCATGTGGGTGTGGCCGGCGCATGTGGGTGTGGCCGGCGCATGTGGGTGTGGCCGGCGCATGTGGGTGTGGCCGGCGCATGTGGGTGTGGCCGGCGCATGTGGGTGTGGCCGGCGCATGTGGGTGTGGCCGGCGCATGTGGGTGTGGCCGGCGCATGTGGGTGTGGCCGGCGCATGTGGGTGTGGCCGGCGCATGTGGGTGTGGCCGGCGCATGTGGGTGTGGCCGGCGCATGTGGGTGTGGCCGGCGCATGTGGGTGTGGCCGGCGCATGTGGGTGTGGCCGGCGCATGTGGGTGTGGCCGGCGCATGTGGGTGTGGCCGATCTGGCCAAGGCTCTGCTTCAAATCTCCAGTCATGCAGACAGATGGGCCTGGGGCATCCATGAAGGGGGCTGCAAAAGGAGCTGCGAATGTTGTTGTTGTTTTTTGCTTTGTTTTGAGAGGGAATCTCGCTCTGTCGCCATGCTGGTGTGAAATGGCGTCATCTCGGCTCGCTACAACCTCCGCCTCTCGGGTTCAAACAATTCTCCCGCCTCAGCCTCCCAAATGGCTGGGACTACAGGCATGTGCCACCATGCTCAGCTAATTTTTGTATTTTTAGTAGAGATCGGGTTTCACCACGTTGGCCAGGATGGTGTCGATCTCTTGACCTCGTGATCCGCCCGACTTGGCCTCCCACAGTGCTGGGATTACAGGCGTGAGCCACTGTGCCCGTCTGAATGTTGGTGTTTTTATGTAGTTTATGTTCAGTTCCATCTCAGCCCAAGTAAGCCAGAAGAGAGGGCCGTTTTCTACTCTTGCAAGTTTAAGTTCTTTTCCCTTTAGAAAGAGAACGTATTTTTGAGCTACCTTTTAGGTAGCTGGTGCAGATATTTTTTAAAATGTAATATACCAGAAGCAGTATTTTTTTTCGTGATATTAATGATTGGTATGAATCACTGCCTGATTGAGGGGAACACCGTAGCTTGTTTGTTTATCCTGGAGACTGTCAGGGCTGACCTGGGCTAATCATGTTTGCTTTTTCAGCCCCGTGTGTGGTTAGCACTTTGTCTTTCTTGTAATGTGCGAGGGATGTGCTTGTGGCCTGCAGCTTGTCCTTCCTGCAGCCAGTGGAATGACAGGCCTTCAGCCCTGCTCTCTGTATGCCGTGCACTCTGCCCTGACTGGCCAGGAGCCTAATGGGAAATGGCCTTCAATCCCTGCACCTAAGTTCCATGAAAAGCTCTTGCTCTTACAAAATCAAAGTGCTCAGCCTCTTGTTGATGAATCCAGAGGCTAACCATGTAATCTAGAAGAAACTCATTTTTGTCCCCAAGGTTCCCAGCATTTGGCAATTATTGAACAGGTGGTAGATACTTCCTCTGTTTACAGGAACAAAAGGCAGAGGGCCTCCCTGGGAGGTTAAGGAGCTATTAAGGAAGGCTGCCCCGGCCTACCTCCCTAGCAGCAGAAATGAAAGAGCAGAAGACCCCTGATAAGTCAGTGACTGGGAACACTAGCATTTATCATGCCAGAGACCAAATCATGTTAGGGAGCAGCTGGGGAGATCCCAGCTTATCTGGTCCCTTCTTGTCTGGATACTGCCTTGATTCTTACCCCTACCCTGTGGGGAGAGGTGGCGGGGGTGGGTTGGCTGATGTGATCTTAAAGAGAGCTATTTACCTAGATGGGGAGAGGCTCTTAAAACACATCTATAATGCGGCCAGGCACAGTGGCTCACGCCTCTAATCCCAGCACTTTGGGAGGCTAAAGTGAACAGATCGCCTGAGGTCAGGAGTTTGAGACCAGCCTGGCCAACATGGTGAAACCCTGTCTCTACTAAAAATACAAAAATTAGCCAGGCATGGTGGTGGGCACCTGTAATCCCCGTTACTCAGGCTGAGGCAGGAGAATTGCTTGAACCCAGGAGGCGGAGGTTGCAGTGAGGCGGGATGGTGTCATTGCACTCCAGCCTGGGTGACAGAGTACAGAGACTCTGTCTGAAAACAAAACAAAACAAACATATCTATAATGCATAAGATTCCACAGATTAAGGATGTAGTCAACCCTGTGGTACAGAAAATTTTGACCTTGGGAGATCGCCTATTGTTCACCTAATGATTCAGGGATATTTGAGAGGCCAACTTTTATTGTACATAGACTCGAACCATTAAACGGTAATGTTAGAACTAGAAAACTAGACACAATTCAATCACGTTAGCTTTAGTTCCTAACCAGAAAAATCACTGCCTGCTGGTGCACCTGAGTTTTGTTGTTGTTTTCGCTAAGTAGCCTGAGGTGACGCCACCACACAGGTCATCCCACTTGATCCCTTAGAGCTCACTTATTAGTTGGATCTTATTTATTCCCATTTATCAGTGTGGAACCTTGAGTAGAAACTTAGACTTTCTCTTGTGTAAAGGCTCATGTTCCTTCTACTACTGTGAAGGCTCTTGTCTTCAATGTGGGGAGAGGACAAAGTAGAAATATATTGAGATTTTCTTTTCTACTTCAATACAGGGTCTCGCTCTGTCGCCCAGGCTGTAGGGCAAGTGGCACAATCACAGCTCACTACAGCTTCGACCTGCCTGGCTCAAGGGATCCTCTCACCTCAGCCTTCTAAGTAGCTGGAACAGCAGGCATGCACCACTATGCCTGGCTAATTAAATATATATATATATTTTTAAAAGAGATGGGATCTCATTATGTTGCCCAGGCTGGTCTTGAATTCCTGAGCTCAAGTTGTCCTCCCACTCTGGCCTCCCAAAGTGTTGGCCACTGCACCCAGCCTAGTTTTTCTTTAAAAGTATTCAGATTTTTATTTCAGTCTGTTCCATCTGCAGAAAAATATGATCTGCCCTCATTCTCTCCTCCCCCACTCCCCAGAGAACCACAGCCCAGAGCTAGTCCCAGTGTTAAGGGGGCCTCCACTTCAGGAATAGTACTCTTTGCAATCTTGTATTTGCAGCATTTTAATGGCTGAATTTACTCCTAAAATGAATTACATAGCCAGCTTATGGTCCTTTGAAAGGTATACATGTGCTAAAATTAATATGTAAGAAGGTGATTATATGGAAACTTATGCTATTGGATGGGATTAATGGCGCAGAACGTTTCTTGTTCCCTCAAAATTTGTTCTCCCCTTTGTTAACAGTAAACCAGCTTAGCCCACACAGGGCAGCCTGGCTTCGCTGGGGCCACATTTCCCATCAGCCCTTAGCCAGGTTTGTCCACGTGACTGTGTTCTTACTCTGGGGGATGTTAGTGGAAGTAACGGGCAAAACGGCTCTATCCCTCGTCCAGAAAGACATTGCTTGCCCTCCGCTTCTGATCTTTTCCTTTCTTTCTGAACGCTGGATCATGGATGTGGCACTGATTCAATGAGGAAGGCAAAGATAGTGTCCTAAGGCAGCAGTTCCTCAATTTGCCATTTCTGGATCCCTAGGGATCCGTGGGACAGTTTCAGTGGGTCTGAACTGTCAGAGCCATTTCAGTAATTGTACTAAGAGGCTGTTGGCCTTTTCCACTGAGTTGACTTTTGTACTGATGGTGGCAGTGCTGATACCTTGAGTTAAGGCAGTCACACCAAGTAGTCCCTTAATTCTTCACTGCCGTACAGCCACAGAAGAAAAGTCCCAGGTGCACTTAGAAATGTCCTTGATGAAGCTGTAACAAGGATTGATATTATGAAATTCAGAACTTTGAGTACATGGCGTTAAGTAGTATGTGCAAACATATGAGGAGTATGCATAAAACCGCTGTGCCTATGGAGTGTGGTGGCTGGAACAGAAGTGCTTGTGCAGCTATTCGAGCTGAGAACTGAACCATTCTTCTTTTTTAAAAATGTAACACTGTTTTACTTGAGAAAATAACTGACAGACAAATCGTGGTTATTCAGACTTGGGGACTTGGCAGACATTTTCTTGGAAATGAACGAAGGAAGCCTGTTGCTTCAGGGAAAATAACTGATAGTGTTTGTTGCCAGAGATAGAATTCAAGCTCTATAAAAAGGAAATCAGCATTGGAAAACCTGTATTTGCTGCAATGAGCTTGGTAGCTTCCCAATGCTGCATTTAAAGAGTTTCCTGATATGATTGGTGTTGCTATTATTGCATTTTTTAAAACGTCATATAATGAACTTTCTAAATCCCAAAGGTACGCGTGATTCGTGGGGAGAAGACACATGCAAGTTGCAATGTAAACCAATTTTCCTATGACAGAATATGACAAGTTTATGAATATGCTTTCAGATTCTACATTGCAACCAACCTTTAAAAACCTACCTTGTTAAGTTTCAGTGTGGTATTAAATAAGCATATCTACAGTTATCTGAGAAGTCTTTTAAAATGCTCCTCCACTTTAGAACATATGTGACTGTAGGAAGATATTTTTTTTTGTATACTTAACTAAACACATCAGTACAGACCGAATACAGAAGTAAGATGAGAACTCAGCTGTCTTATTAATCCAGTCATGGAAGACATTTGCAAAGTATAAAACAATGTCACTCTTCTTACTATAGTCTATACTTTGGAAAATATAGTTATTTTTTTCATAAGCATCTGCTATATTCACGTTAACATTAATGGCTTAATGTTTGTGGTAAGCTGAACAGTGGCCCCCCAAAGATATCCTCTTCCTCATCACTGGAAACGGTAAATATGTTATTTCATATGGCAAAAGGGATTTTGTACATGTGATAAAGGGTCTTGAGGGAGAAGATATTCTGGATTACACAAGTAGGCACAAAGTAATCACCGTGGGCGTTACAAGGAGACAGAAGTGTCCGAAGCAAAAAACAAAAATGGGAGTAAGAAAGAGCTGGAGACTGAGGGACACGCTTTGAAGATTGGAAAGGTCATAATCCAAGTAACACAGGGAGCTTCTGGAAGCTGAAAAAGCAAGGAAACTGACTCTCCCTGCAGCATCCAGAGGGAATACAGCCCTGCTGATGCCTTGACTGTAGAATTCTAACCTCCAGAACTCTAAGCAAATAACGTTGTGTTGCTTTGAGCCCCCAAGGTTGTAATTAGTTTTGACAGAAGTAGGAACTCAGTATAATGTTATATTTAAAATAGTCAAATAAATACTTTGAGAATTTCTTAGTTTTCACTTTGAGTGGATGAATGCTGGTAAGATATAACACGTATGAACAAAAGCTCTTTGTAGTCCTCAGTAGTTTTTTAAAGTGTAAATTAATTCTGAGACCAAAAAGTTTGAGAATTGTTGCTCTAAGAAATGGTAGAGCAAGATGGAAGGAACGTGAGTTTCCAAATGAGTTCCTAAGCTCAGCTGTCTTGCCAGGCTGGACTGTGCTCATCTCTGGAATGTTATGTGTGTGAGAAATAAACCTATATCTTATCTAAACAGTTGCATTTAGGGTCTTTTTTTTGCAGCAACCCAACCTGTACCTAACTAACACAGTCAACAAAGGCCATCCTTAGATTCTCTTCTCAGATTGGAGGCTCACTTTAAGACCATCTTTTAATTGATTTAATGAAGACATAAAAATGTCATTGGATTTTTAATGAAAAAGGGGCCAAAATGAATTAGTAATAATTTTAGGAAAATTTATCTTTTTCCAGTTAAACATTTTTTCTTACTAATATTGAGATTTTTTTTTCTGCGTTAAAGAGAAAAAATGGCTTTAATAGGATTTTTGTAGTCCTTGGAGTACATGAGAAGTTCTTCTCAGTGATGATTGGTGTGATCTCTTGCTGTTAACTCTCCTGTTGGTTCTTGCCACTGTTTGGATCTCTCAGTAAACTGAAATCATTTTGAGGAATTATGCTTTGATTTTGCCTTTTAATGTATTTTTATTTTTAAAATTTCTAATGACTTGCCAAGGTAGGTTTAGGAGACACCATTTCCATTGGACCAGTGAGGATATTCCGGGAGTCCAGAAAGCTTAAGAGCCTTGACTGAAATGATGTATCTGTTTTCTGGCAGGGCCAGACCAAGAACCAATTTCATACACATCTACTAAAAGAGCACATTTTTGTGGACAACATTCAACTGGTTATTTTCAGAACATTTGGTAGGTTATTAACTGGTAACTGTTTAAATTGGCTGTCAGGAGAACCAGTTATTTCCAATCTATGTAAATAGCTTTTTAAATGTGTAGCCTCATTCCTATCAAAATTTCAAGACATGATCTAGGCAGTGAATATAAGTAATAATCGTTAGGATCACAATTTAAGCACATTGGCAAATCGTGCCATGGTATTCTTCACTGTGCTGTTTACCTGAGACACGACTCGGGTCCAGGAGCAACATGTGAACGATGCAAAGCCCAGAAACATGACGTCAATGAAGTGAAAATAAGTTAGAAGACTTACACAGTTAGAGAGACCACCAAGTCTGTATACATAAAAGCCTGCAGTGAGAATAGACAAGATGTCACATCACAGGACATATCCTTTGTGAGAAAAAGCTGAGAAACTCAGAACAACCATGTTTGACAGAACTGGCATATATTCACATGACACATGACGTTATGATTATTTTCTTCTGACAGAAATAAGTTACATAAGTAGGACATCAAAAGAAGTGTGTAGCTTTGATCTCATTTCTAATTAATTGCACCCGGAGAAGATTCAGATCGCATAAGTGATGGATAGTAAGTGTTACTTTGTAGATTCTTATTAATTATTTACATATCTATTGGGCTTTAATCTGTTTTTCCAAAGTGGGGAATGTTGTCTACAGTTCAGCCAGTAAGAAATAAACTTGTCATTTAACTCTCTTCTCCAGGCTTATTTCTTGACAACCTAGAGATTTCTTCAAGAGTGAAGCCATTTCTGTAATTTAATTTTGAATATTCTAGAGCACAAGCCACAGTTCAGCTTCTTTATGAAGATACTTGTGGCAATGATTTTTTTTTTTTTTGGTTCACCACCAATATCGATTCTCTTTTCTTCCTTAGAAGTAGAACTTTAGTTGGAAAGGGATGGCCCAGCAAGGGACTACATTTTCTTAGGTCCTAGCAATGAAGCTTGTCCCTTGGACACACCAAAGAAATGTAAATGGAAGGGATGTATTTGTTTCTGCCCATCTTTCTTAGGAGATGTTTGTCCCTGGTCAACGAATGATACCCAGAGCAACCTTGAAAAGCATGTGTTAAAGATGGAGAAGCTGCCCTCAGCTTGGGTCCCTGAAACACTGTATAGAGTAGAACTGCCCTCTGATAAAGAACACTCACTACAGACTATAACTTGAAGGAGAAATAAACTCCTTTGTTCTTTATTAGGGGGGGCCCTGCTACAGTTTGGCTTGCTAATATGTTGTTGAAGAAATTACGTTGTACCAAGTAGGAGTTTTTACATTATTTCTGATCCTTGGCAGTAATTCATAACATCCAATCAATCTATTCTGCTTCTGTGGAGTAGGTGAAATCTGCCTAAAAGAATTGGATTGTGGTGACATACCACAATCTCGCTTCATGTAAGATTGTGTTGAGAAGCAGAAAAATAAAAATTGGGGCCATTCTGTTCAAGCACCCTTAAATTCTCTCTTCATCAAAATTTCTCTCTAAATATATTCTTTGTAGATTCTTTTCACCCAAAATCTTTATGCCATTAGCCACTGGCTTCTTTGGTTTTTCCCTCCTGTGTCTTGGGTATCATATTCCCTTTGTTTCTTTTCTACTCAGCTCTCCCGTCTATTCTACGGCATCTTCATTTAGTTGTACCTCCCTCTCAAGCTACCACCTTAGCTTTTTGCTTTCCTTATTTTTCTCCTCCTTTATACCATCTTATCTTAGTTTTGGAGAGTATTCAACCCTTCCCATTCCAGTTTCACACAATTAGTTTGCCAGATCCATCCTTACACGGAAATTTTGTTTTCTTTTTTCTGAGACAGAGTCTCGTGCTGTCACCCAGGCTGGAGTGCAATAACGCTATCTTGGCTCACTGCAACCTCTGCCTCCTGGGTTCAAGTGACTCTCCTGCCTCAGCCTTCCAAGTACCCAGGATTAGAGGCACCCGCCATCATGCCCAGCTAATTTTTGTTTTTTCGTAGAGATGGGGTTTCATCATGTGGGCCAGGCTGGTCTTGAGCTCTTGACCTAAGCTGATCCACCTGCTTCAGCCTCACAAAGTGCTGGGATTATAGGCGTGTGGACTGCACTTGGCCACAGAAACCTCTTTCCTTACTAGCCATAAATCCAATCATGTCTCTTTGAGTGTTACTCTTTCCCTTGGGTGAATTCTGCTGCACTGCTGGCTCTTATGTCTTTGTTCCACTTCTCGGTTCATCTTTTTTCCTACTTTGACCATTGCTTCCTTTTTTGACTACTCGCCTCCAAGTGAATTGACCATCTCTCCATTTCATTCCTGCCTGGCTCCACAATTTTCTGTAATTCCTGAATTCTGTCTTTTAACTTCTTTTAACTCTCTCTTTCTTCTCTCCCTTGATTCTTCTATCTACTACTATGTATCCTCTCATGGGGGTGAAACTCAGTCTATTATGTATTTATGTTATATTTTTATGTGAATACCCTACTGATAACTCAAGCTCACCATTCCCAAAATGGAAACCGTGTTCTTCCCCACCCAAATAACATCTTACTCCACAAATCTGTGGAGCAGACTTCCACATTTCCCTTCATTGTAAATTGTTTTCCTCACACACAGGCTTGAAACTTTAGACTACGTTTTAGCAAGTGTCCCTGTTTTCCTTCTCGGCAGTTAACTGCTTGCTGTGCCTGCAGTCCATTTGTCTTTTTGCTTCTACTTTTGAAATAACCCTCCTATCCATTCTTGTGTTTACCTTTCTCCACTAACACTTGAATGCAAGTCTTCATTCTATTTTTCCCAGACTTTTGCAATATTCGTCTCATCTCTACATCATTCTTCCTTCAGGCCCATTCAAAAAACACTGTCATAGTAATTTTCCTATTGTACAAATCTTAGTTTGTTATTTTCCCAACCAAATAATCTTCAGAAGCTCCCTATTAACTTACTAAAGGGAAGACATTTTTGGCTGACTTCAAAGGCCCTTTGCATTGTCATTTCAGAATGCCTTTTTAGCCCTATTTGGCACAAGATATGTCGTAATGCAGCCCCATTTGATCCCTTCATCTTTGCCGAGTACATCCTGGCCTTTCCCTCCTCCATGCCTTTCCTTATGAGACTCTATTTCCTGGAAGGTTATTGTCCTTGCCTCCATAGGACAAACTCTTACTCCATCTTCATGCTACCTCTTTCACCAGGTGAAACGTCACCCTGGAAAACACTACAGCAAATTGTCTGAATCACTCTCATGTCACTCTTCAGTGCTCTCTGAGTTAAATATTTTTTGGTACAATAAAAACAATGGTAGTCGAAGTCTAATACTGCAAATACTGGCTCCAATCTTGGCTCTGTCACTAGGTGAGCAGGTGATTTTACCAGCTGAGTCTTCATTTCTTCCTATATTAGTTCAGGATTTCTCAAAGAATCGTATTAGATTAGGTATACGGTGGAATTTGGTGAATTGTTAAATATTTTACAAACACTCCTTATCATGATTATCACCCCAAATATACTTTTTCCTAAATGTTCTAAGCTTGTTAGAAGTAGGAATAATGTACTCATATTTTTCTTCTTTGCTATAATGATTACCAGAAAGAACTTGCAGATCGAACTTAAGAAATATTTGCTGAGCACTACCAACAAAAACGATTAATGTGATAACCGAAAGTTAAGGTAGAACATACCTACGTGATACTAAACACGTGAATGTAATAAAATGGAGTTATAAGAAATTCTACTTTTTAATTTAATAGTTGATATTCTTTCCTCCCTTCATCCCTCCGGTCCCTCCTATCCTTCTTTCTTAGACAAAGCTTCACTCTTGTCACCCAGGCTGGAGTGCAGTGGCGTGATCTTGGCTCACTGTAACCTCCACCTCCCAGGTTCAAGCAATTCTCCTGCCTCAGTCTGCTGAGTTGCTGGGTTATAGGCATCTGCCACCATGCCTGGCTAAGTTTTTTGTATTTTTAGCAGAGACGGGGTTTCACCATGTTGGCCAGGCTGGTCTCAAACCCCTGACCTCAGGTGATCCACCTACCTTGGCCTCCCAAAGTGCTGGGATTACAGGCGCGAGCCACCTCACCCGGCCTATGTAAATGTGCTATCTCCCAAATATTAAAGTACCTAAAATATTTGATACATAGAAAGAAATGATTTCCCTCATCTTTAAAACAGAACAAAGATGAAATGCAGGTGGAAATGCCACAACAGAACATGTCAATTCCTTTGGAAGATTAGGTGGATGGTGTTCATTATTTCCAGGCAAATTTGTGCAAGTGAAATCATCAGGCAAGTATTTGTTGATATTGCACAGTGATTTGTATAAATCAAAACAAGAACACCTCTGTTCAGACAATTAGTTCCTCTGGAGGTTGATTAGAATAAGAGCATTTTTAAAGAGGATTCAGACAATCTTCAGCAGGAGGCAAATTGACATAAAAATACAGTCATTAACATTCTCTAGGGATGAAAGAGACAAAGCAGAAGAGCCACGGCGTTCTGATCTCTGCTGAGGGGCTTCGGAATTAAATGCCGAAATCATCTTATCAAAGAGTGAATGCTTTGTCTATAATTATTTTGTTTGGAAAAAACCCTATTAGTAAAACAATCTATAGATCTGTATCTCCCCAAATGAAAAACAAAGTATTTTTGTCCAAATGAGTGTATATTATTACAAGAAACTTGGTTTTTATGTGGCAACTTTGTTTTTCTAGCAAAATGAACCATATTTAACACTTGTAACTCAGGCTAGATGAGTAAATGCTGATTGGCATCAACGTCTCTCCAATGGCAGCAGAAACAGGATTCTTCCACCTCTCTTGCCCCCCCCCCAACCCTGCCCGTCTTTCCTCCCCATGGGCACATGCCCGTCCAGCAGGAGATCCTGCAGACTCTCTTTCAAGCCCCCAAGGACTGTTGATTATGGACACCCCATGTGCTCCCTGGGCAAGGCACCTCTACCCAGGAGCTTTTATCTGCTTTTCAATACCGGGCTTGGAATTTTCTGGAATCTCTGTTGTGACTTGCTGCTATCAGGAAGCCCCTCCATCATTCCCCTCTGTCATTTTCTGCTTTTTTCCCTTCAAATTGGCGGCACCAAAACCACAGCAGTTCATGAGCAGTGAGATGGTTCTCTTCCTCAGCAGTTGTAAAGGAAACCCCTTTGTAACAGACTTGTGATGTGTTGACAAAGCTGTTAAAACTGAAAACAGGAGGTTAGAGGAAGTAATGCAGCCACCAGACTCTGAAATCCACCTGGACGGGAGTTGGTGGGGTGTCTATAAGCTCGCTTTTCCATAAACTGTTAGAATAGGCAGATTGCCCTCACCCAAGCTGACATATGGAACCCAAGGTCCTCTGGCCTCCTCTCCAGCCCCTTCCCCTAAGCTTAGATTCTGCCTTCTCTTCTGAGTAACGCCACCTTTTGAACATGTTTCTCTAGGCTGGAGTCCCCAGTGGTGCGGGTCTACCTTACTCTGGGGAGGGTGGAGGTGAGCAGTGGCTGTTTCTTTGAAGGATGCTGAAAACAAGAAACAGACCAACACTGAGGCACCCACTTCCCTGGAGGAGAGTCTATCTTTCTTTCCCTTTTTGGGTCTGTTTGAGGATCTTCTATTTGTATTTTTATTTGTTTTTTGTTTGCTCTGTAACTGTACTCATTGCATCCTGAATCTGAGATTCGGCATTTGCTCTTAGTTTGGGCCTCCCGTTATGTACGCATTTTGCAGTATGTTGAGCTGGTCAAGTTCAAGCCCCAGGCCTTGGCAGCTTCCACGTGTATCCTGCAAAGGCACGGGGCAGAGCTCCCCAGGACTGTGGGAGTCCACCTCTTGCATCGGCATGACCTGGATGTGAGACAGAGTCAAAAGAGATCATTTCAGAGCTTTGAGATTTAATGACTTCCCCACTGAATTTCACACTTCCGTGGGACATGTGGCCCCTTTGTTTTGGCCAATTGCTCCCATTTGGAACGGGAGCATTTACCCAATGCCTGTACCCCCATTACATCTAGGAAGTAACTAACTTTTGATTTTACAGGCTCACTGGTGGGAGGGACTTGCCTATCTCAGATGAGACTTTGGACTTGGACTTTTGAGTTAATGCTGAAATGAGTTAAGACTTTGGGGGACTGTTGGGAAGGCATGAATGGTTTTGAAATGTGAAAAGACATGAGATTTGGGAGGAGCCAGAGGCAGAATGACATGATTTGGCTCTGTGTCCTAACCCAAATCTCATCACGAACTGTAGTCCCCACGTGTTAGGGGAGGGACCTGTAATCTTCACGTGTGAAGGGAAGGATGTGATTGGATCATGGGAGCAGTTTCCCACGTGCTGTTCTCATGATAGTGAGTTCTCACAAGAGCTAATGGTTTTATGAGAGGCTCTTCCATCTTCGTTTTATGCTTTCTTGTCTGCCACGACGTAAGATGTACCTGCTTACCTTCTGCCATAATTCTACGTTTCCTGAGGCCTCCGCAGCCATGTGGAACTGAGTCAATTCAACCTTTTTTCTTTGTAAACTACCCAATCTCGGGCGGTATCTTTATAGCAGTGTGAAAATGGACTAATGCGTGAAGTACTCAATACAAAATTATTTCACAAACAAATACGGAATTTTGTTGAGAAGAATTCTATTAGAATATTTAGACCCAAAATAATAGTATATTGGAAAGAAAATGTACACTTGTATTAAAAACATATGGAATATTTGTATATAAGTTGCTTTGTTTTATAACTTTGAAGTTGATACAATTCTTGGGGGACAAAAATGCATTAGGGTCATTTTTGATCTTCCATTTGGAAACTTTTCTCTTTTTTTGAGACCGCTCTCACTCTGTTGCCCAGGCTGGAGTGCACTAGCATACTCTCGGTTCCCTACAACCTCTGCCTCTTGGGTTCAAGCGATTCTCCTGCCTCAGCCTCCCAAGTAGCTGGGATTACAGGCAAGCGCCACTACGCCCAGCTAATTTTTGTATTTTTAGGAGAGACAGGGTTTCACCATGTTGACCAGGCTGGTCTTGAACTCCTGACCTCAGGTGATCAGCCCATCTTAGCCTCCCAAAGCGCTGGGATTACAGGTGTGAACCACCGTGCCCAACCAGGAAACTTTGCTTTAATAATGTATTGGCTCAGATTGCAAGTCATTAATTTATTTGCTCAACAAATGACTGTTTTTCTATTACCTTGTAAGTGCCAGACAAGTGTTAGGCATGTGTAGGTTTGGGGACAAGGGGGATGGGTTAGGGATAGAATGCTAACCTAGAAGACATCTGCTGTGCCATAGATGACCCATAATTTAACAGGCTACAAGAGAGGGAGGAGACAGACATGTAATAAATCATTTTACTTCAACTCATTAAGTGTTTCAATAAAAGTAGACATGAAGTCCTGAGGTGGCAATTACCAGGTATTGACCAACTGTGGCTCAAGGAACCAGGAAATGCCTTATGGAGGAGCCTAATAATTATGATGTTTCCTCTGTACTTTGTACTATTGTTTAAGATTCATGCCCAGTCTAATACTCGATGACCTAATCTTTTTATTGCTTGTAGCTGTCCTTGGGGAAGATGAAGGGAGGTGACACTGCTTCAGCCAGCCTCCCACCCAAGACTGCTGCCCCGCCTTATTTTCCTTAAGTTTCTGCACCATGCCTCCTATAGAAGAAGTTTATCCTTGGGGAGGCAAGTGGAGATGAGGCCTAGCCTTCCATATGGAGGTCATAGATCCCTTCCTTTTGCCCAGTGTAGACCTGGGGAAGAGTTCAAGGAATTGGAGAAAATGATACGTTCCCGAAGGAAGAGCACATTCATCTGGTAAACTCCCCTCAGTGGCTGGCTATGCATGTCGTGCCTGTCTGAGGGGCTAACTCAGAGTGACCCCAGTGGGATCTGTACTCGTTTACTGGAATTGGAAACTTGCAGTGTATGCACCACTGCAGTTTCTGCTAAAAATACAAGCCTTTCTTAGGTGGTGATGTTTCCTGAATGACTCTTTTCCAAATAATCGTGCTCATCCAGGTCATCTTACATTGGACCTAGGACATTGCAGGGCATATGAAGGCAATCTTTAGCTTCCCGTATCCTGAATTAGTCTTTTCAAAATATTGTGCCCTTCTAGATAAATCTTACACACTGGACCTCAGACAGTACAGTGCATATGAAGACAATTTGTCAGTTGCCATATGGTGAAGGCCTCAATCAATCAGTATTATCTTTAGCTGTAGAGATCCCCCTTTGAAGCCCATATAAACTATGCATTTTTAGGCTGGTAAGATAGAAATATCATTCTGCAATCAACTTTTAGAAAGACTCTTTCTTCTCTTGTATTTCTTGTGATGAGAGTGTTGCCACACATCTGCTAGCCAGGCCAGGGGGCGTTTTGCTCACTCCTTTCAGGCATGTTCAGGAACCAAGCACAAGAAAGCGTTTTCCGAGAGTTTGCTTCTCTGCAGTCTGACACCTACCTTGGCTTGCTGGGGCTGTGTTTTGAGCTGCAGTTTTTTCCTATGAAGATGGAAAGTTTGTCTTTCGATACAGAGGACAAGTGTTTATCACATTTTTTATTTAGCCTTCCATTTGTCTTTCAATACATTTTCAATCTTTTTCTCCAACCAATCCAAATTGTTTATTTTCCTCCAAAAAGAAGATAAATGTGATACCTAGCTTGTCTTGTCTGAGCCTGCCTCTTTTCTTACTAACCGTACTTCAATTGTGATGTTTATGTTTCCATATGTCTCTTTTGAGTCATGGGTCACAGTGTTTGACATGGTGAGATAGCTGCTGTAGCTAGTCAGGAAATGAACAACATTAGTGAAATTCCTCTCATTAAAAAAAAATAAGAAACAATATTTTTACAATTATTTGAATACATAAATTTTTTATTAAAGCTAAACAAAAGTACTTTCAAAAAACTATAATGCCAATTAATCTGTTTTATTTTCTTTGGCTCCTGGAGACACGTAATGTGATAATTTGTCAACTGTCAACTTCTGCTGTTAACTATATTGGAATTTTATAGTCAGTGGATCAAAATATTCTTTATATTTAATATAGATTAATTTTTAAGAATGTAGGTTTAGCTTCAAAGGACTAGAAAACTCTCTGCTCCTGTTTCTTTTCTCTTTGAAAATGTAGAAAAGTAATAGGAAACAGAATACAGTGACATATGTTTTAAAGAAGTCTACCAATTTCTCTTTTTAGAAACTAAGGATAAACTCCTTGATAATTAATTCTGGTCCTTTCTTAAAGTAACAATTATTCCTAAGTAACATCCCTCAGAAGATACTATTTTATTCTTTTCTGCCTTTTCTTTTACTTACTGTTACGGATTGAAAGTTTATGCCCCCCACAAATTCATATGTTGGAATCACCCTAATATCTAATACCTAATATGATGGTATTAAGAGGTGGGGTCTTTGGGAGATGATTAGGTCAGGAGGCTGGAGGCTTCATGAATGGATCAGTGCTGCAGTAGAGAGCCTGGAGAGCTCCTTGGCCCCTTTCGACCAGCTGAGGACACAGCAAGAAGACAGCATCTGTGGACAAGAAGCTGGCTTTCCCCAGAACCTGACTATGCCGACACTCTGAATTCCAGCTTCCTGAAATGTGGGATATACATTTCAGCGGTTTACAAGCTGCCCAGTCTATGGCACTTTGTGATAGCAGCCTGAGATAGGACACTTACTACTATATGCGTTAACTATAACAATCTGTGCAGCTGCTACAGGCAGTCAGTTCACAGTTCGCTGCTATTCCCATGAATGTATCTGAGACTGACAATTGCAACAAAAAGAACATTTTCCATTTCTACCAATACTTCAGTCACTGCCCTGAATCCCTGTCCTGTAGCAGTTCTCAATGTAGTTAAAAAACTGTATTTCAGTTAGTAAAAATGATACCACTTCTCTGGTGGCTGTACTGATACTGCAAATGTTTCCAATGTAAAGGAGACCAAAATTATACCCAAAGATCCTTCGAGAGTGGTCCTGTGTGTACTAAGGAAGCATCATTGTTTATTGCCAGCACAGATATTGCTACAGGAACACTTGATCATATTCCAGACTATATTTTCACATCCCCTTCCCATTATCTCCAATTTGCTTCCTTTCCCCCATGAACATTTGTCTGGGGTTCTAGTCCTAGTCCTCCAAGTTACTGGTAAGCAAATTATACAGAGATAGTCAGATAGGCTAATTTGAGCATTAATTGTAATCTAACATGTTTCCCTGTCCATATAATACCTGCATTTTTAACCAAAGTTTTAGGCTTTCAAATCAGACGAATGACTGATGAGAGAATATTAGATACTCATATCATGATCTTGTATTTATATAGCCACAGAACCTTAAATCCTTTAAAAGAAATGAAGGAACTTAGGCTTGGAGGAAGCTCATACACACTGCTACTGTGGACTGCATATCTTCTTTTTCCTTTCATTCCTTCACTCATTCCATAGTTACTGTTTGTACTTTGCTTCAAGCACTGTAACAGGCATGTAGTGATGAACAAGGCAGTAAGCTTTTAAAAGAAAGAGGTATCCCCCTATGTATCGGGGACGTGAGTTCCTTTTACCTTCCTCCTCCACCATCACAACATGAGTGTCCACGTGGGCCTAAATTGTCATTTATTCCCTTACATCCAGACATCACTCCTGACCTCAGAAGGGAGAGGAAAAGATGAAGGGCTGTAGACACAGGCCAACTCAATCTCTCTCTTTAAAAAATCTTTTTGGTAAGCCCCACTGGAAGACTGCCAATGACCTGTTACTGGCCAGAACTGGGTCACGTGATCACCCCAACGGGGAAGGTGAGCGTGTTGCTCCCCCTGAACAAAATCTAGATTCCGTTATTAAGAAAGATGGGGAGAGTGAATTTGGCATAGGAAACTAGCAGTGTCTGCCAAAGTGATGGAACTAGCCTGAAAGCTGGGGAAGGCAGGCTTGCTTCTTCCAGCTCTATTAAGATACATTTGACAAATAAAAATTGCATATCTTTATAGTGCACAATGGGATGTTTTGATCTATGTATAGGCTGTGAAATGATTAAAGAGGCTAATTAACATATCCATCACTTCATATACTGATCTTCTTTGTGTGTGGTGAGAACCTTACATCTACTCTCTTAGCAACTGTCAGGAATACAATACATGATTATTAACTGATCACCGTGTCGTGCAGGTCTCCAGAGCTCATTCCTACTGTCTAACCGAACCTTTGTTCTCTTGTCCAGCATCTCCTCATTTTCCCCACCTATGCCCCGTGCCCCTTCCCCAGTTCCTGGTAACCGCCATTCTGCCTGCTGCTTCTATGACTTCAGTTTTTTTGAGATTCCATGGATAAGTGTGGTGTTTGTCTTTCCGTGAGGGCTTATCTTAGAACACTATCCTCCAGGTCCATCCATATTGTTGCAGATAACAGAATTTCTTTTCTCTTCTTGTTAAATCAGAATAGTATCCCATTGCATGTATATATACCACATTTTCTTTTTTGTTGTGTATGTTTAAGGTGTACAATATGATGTTTTGATATACATACACATAGTAATGTGATTACTGCACACAAGTAAAATAACCAGCATCTCACATAGTTATCATTCCCTTTTGTGTGTGTGGTTAGAATATCTAAAACGACTGTCGTCACAAATTTCTAATATACAACAAAATGTTATTAGCTGAAGTCCTCATGGTGCCCATTAGAGCTCTAGGCACGTTCTTCCTGTTTAACTATAGCTTCGTACTCTGTGACCTTTGACTTTTGACCTCCATCTTCCATTTCCCCCACTTCCAAGTCCCTGGAAACCACCAATCTTCTCTGTTTCGGTGCATTGATTTTGTCACATTTAAGAATTTGTTCATCCAGTGAAGGATGCTGACGTTGATTCCTCGGTGTCTTGGAATTCCATATCTTGGCTATGATGAAAAACTCGGCAATGAACATGGGGGTGCAGCTATCTCTTCTGCACACTGATCTCATTTCCCAGGAACATATACACAGAATTGGGATTGCTGGATCATATGGTAGCTCTATTTTTAATTTCTTAACTTCCATATTTTCCATGGTGGCTTACTAATTTCCATTCATGCCAACAGCATGCAAGGATTCTCTTCTGTACATCCTCATCAACACTTATTTATTTTTGAGACAGAGTTTCACTTTTGTAGCCCAGGCTGGAGTACAATGGCATGATCTCGGCTCACTGCAATCTCCGCGTCCTGGGTACAAGCGATTCTGCTACCTCAGCTTCCTAAGTAGCTGGGATTACAGGCCTGTGCCACCATGCCTGTCTGATTTTCTATTTTTAGTAGAGACAAGGTTTCATCATGTTGGCCAGCCTGGTCTCCAACTCCTGACCTCAGCTGATCCCCCGCCTAGACCTCCCAAAGTGCTGGGATTACAGGCGTGAGCCACTGCACCTGGCCTGAGTTTTGCATTTTTGAGAAAGAACAGTCTGGATCTTTCTGGTGGAGGCTAACGAGGGCAGAAGGTAGTATAGAAACAGTAAGTTTCCACAGAGCATGAGTTGATGTTAGTGTTGACTGGGCTTGAAACAATTGAATAGAGAGGTGTAGAATTCTTCAGAATGATAGGACCAAGTGATCGTTTAGATGTGTGTAGGAGAAAGATGAGTCCCGTGAATAAAACGAAAAGCCCAGGGTGAGTTCCAAGGGCAATGGTAAGGGCATTGCGCGGAGATGGGGAACACAGCCTTCGTGGGAGGGTGGGCGATGGTGAGTTTCATTGTTCGCATCGTGTTTAAGGGGTCTGCTGGGTACTGCAGAACAGTCCAGTGCAGAGCTGGGCATTAATGCCTAGAAATCAAGATAGCTCCAAGAAGGAGGCTTGGGGTAGGATATTGTGGACG
The DNA here is from genome assembly GCA_036589455.1 of Ateles fusciceps. NCBI lineage: Eukaryota > Metazoa > Chordata > Mammalia > Primates > Atelidae > Ateles > Ateles fusciceps. Next base: position 983,842 of record JAZHEH010001578.1, read on the forward strand.
TAAAGATCATCAGTGAAGCTGGGGAATGGATGAGATTGTTTCTGGAGAGTGGGTAGAGTGAAAGCTCAAGGCAGATCTGGATTTTGGACAATACTCGGGTGACTGCAGGAGCCAGACAGATGTTGAAAAGACAGCTCCAAAAGGCGGCCAGAGATGTGAGTTTGTTTCCAGTGAATCATGTAAGAGTGTCTTGTTCTGTGTGAAGGAGTGTGAATGTGTTGCAGCAGATCTCATGAAATAGCAGGCGGTACCGGCCCAGCAGGCAGAGGAGCCAGCCCCGCCTAGGCAATGTCGGGCAGAATTCAGGTCAAGGCACTTTGTTCCCAGCCATGCAGAATCTTAAATACCAAAAGCACATCTATCTTCGATTTCCGTCACTAAGGAGGCAGGTCCTCGCTGAGACTGAACTGCTGGAGTGAATTGTGCCATCAGCCTTTGGCCTGTCCTTTCTATTTCTTCACCTCCCCTGGTATCCCTGCCCCTAGTTCAGCTCCTATTTAATATTTAGCTACAGAGATTCCTCTCAATTAAAATAAGACGGGTAACACTTACTTATTGTTCTTTATAGAAAAATGTGTTTCTGTCAAAGTGAACTTTTGCAGGTTAAAAGAAAAAAAATCCCTTAAATTTCTACAAAAATTGAACACTATCATTTATTTTATTTTAAATTTGTAAATGAGAACAGTAGGTTATTGGGACAATGGGGCCTCTGAAAACAATTTGCCTTTCAAAGAATGCTCACAGAACATACGAGAAATGTCCCTCCACGCCTCCCCATTTGCCTGAGGAGGATGTGCTCTGCATGTGTGCATGGGGGCTTAATGCCGAGGCTCTGGGCACATGGCCAGCCATGGCTACACTTTACACCCATCCCTTTGCTCTGTCCCCTGCTTGCTTCCCCACTTTAGCTCTCCCGGGCGGTGGGCGGGAGGGTGGTTTCCTCCCCCAGGCCATCTCTGCTTCCAGATTCCCAGATGCACACTTCAGAGCACATTCTCCTGGAGTTCTCCTCTCACTACCCCTTTGAACCCTGGCTAGAACTTCTCCCTCTTCCAGGCTAGGAGGCTGGCGTACTGCTCCAGGGACGCCTGGACTGAGAGAAAGAGGCATCTCAGGTTAAGATCTGAATATGAGGGCTGAAAGGGGAGACAGGGAATTACAGTGAACGAGACTTGCCTCAGAAGACTTTACCTGCTTACGTGTGAGCAGTGCATGCGTGTGTGTGTGTGTGTGTGTGTGTGTGTGTATGGATGTGATGGGAAAACAGGCGATGAGGCAGGGTGGCTGGGACAGTTGGTGCCAGGTTGACCAAGATGAATAAAAAAAATGCATGGTTTCAGATTTTGCAAATTTGCCTTGGGTTTTGGATATTAGAATATAAAAAAACTTTGCTGAAGAAAAATTCTTTTGTCATTAATGTAAACCCTTTTTAACATATATGCAGAATAATATCGATTAATATGTATGCATACCATACTGTATAGACAGACATATACATATATCTAACATATGTGAGCTGCCTCCATGCACATATATACACCTTTGGTCAATGAAGGAGTTTCATATTTGCCAGAACTTCTCTCTCTTTCTCTGCTATCCATCAGCAGCTTTAAACACCTGATTTTCAAGGCATCGTCTATGGAAGGCACCAAAGCAAAGGTTTGTCTTCTGTTGGCAGGTGTGTGATCAGACAGTCTGGGTCACTAAGATGCTACTCTCACCTTTTTTTGAAGTTCACTTGCTTGAGAAAGTGAAATTATTAAAAGCTAAAAGTGAATTATTGAAACTTTTATAATCTTAACCTAAAAGAGAAACAATTCACAATATAGAAATGCAGAAGAGATTCCTCTGCTCTACACAATGGTTGCTATTGAGTAGACCGTATTTGTCTTTTGAAAGCCAATCTTTGAATTGCATTCCTCTGTGACAATAAATGGAAGGCTTACAACAGTGAAGAGAGTGGGGGAGAGAAAAATGAAACCCTTTGCCAGAGCTAGGCTGGACAGCTGCTAGACTTTTATAAGGGATATAAGAGTTTATAAGAAAGTGCCCCTCAAAGAATGAAATGCTTACACGAACATTCTTTGTCGATGAAACTCTTTAAGAAAGACCCGCTGCTAGAATCCTGTAAACCTCCCCCATGCAGAAACACATGCAGGCATAACTGACACTGTTTCAAGTGATCTAACAGAGCCTCAAAAACAACAGTGCAATAAGAAATCTATTTCTATTTTCCTTTATAAGCCAATGATTTCCATACTTCTCTTTTCAAATAATGCCATGACTGTCCACAGCCTTGAACCTTCCAACCCCCTGAGAAGACCTGGACTGCTCTCCTTGATGGACCGGTGCTCCTCATCTCCCAGGGGAGAGGAACTCAAACTGTAGCCTGGGGGTTAAGCTCTGGGGGTGCTTTAAAACAGGCCAGATTTCCAAGCCACTGTCCAGGATTCAGATTTCGCTGGCCTAGGATGAAAACACGAATCTGCATGTTTAACAAACAAACCAGTGGATTTTAACACAGGGGGATTTAGGAAATTATACAAAGTAAACACTCTCCCAGGGCTGATCTTGTTATTAATAAATTATTGTCGTTAAAAGCATTTCTTCACTGGAGATGAGGAAAAAACCCAAACTGAAAGCTTTAGTAAAACTTTCAAATTGAAGATTATTTTTAAATGTTTTTCTCCTAAATTTCAAGTCTGCTATTCCAGATAGTATCATTCTCATAATCAAAACCAAGTCATCAAAAAAATCAAATTCTCAATCAAAATTGAACATTCTTCATTCCATTTAGGAAGAATCGGAGGAAGGCTGTGAACATCAGGTAAGACCTAGAGTCGCTAGAGCGTCTGATTACACCTTCTGGCTCCAGCTCCGGGACTGAACACATACAGCCAGTGTTTGGAATTAGGACTCTGGAATTCCACCATGTTCTGGCAGTTAAATCATTGTGGGTGTCCTTAATTATTTCCTTAGGCTGAATTCTTAAAAGTGGAATTTCTGGGTCAGAAACTAATGTTTAATTTTGTTTGTATTGGCAAACCAGAATATTAAAAGCAATTATAATCATAATAAAATGAAACTTACTAATGCTTACAGTGCACTGAGCTCTGTGTCTGTCTTTACTACAGCATTTCAGATTTACTGTTATCATCATAAAGATGATTAGAAATTGAGGCCATTTTAAAGATGATTAGAAAATGAGGCCTCGCTGGGCATGGTGGCTGATGCCTGTAATCCCAGCACTTTTGAAGGCCAAGGCAGGAGGGTTGCTTGAGCCCAGGAGTTTGAGACTAACCTGGGCAGCGAACCTGCCCTCTACAAAAATCAATCCATCAATCCTAATGATGATAAAGATAAAGAGGCTTAAAGGACTTAAAATATTGACCAAGGTCATATACCCAGTAAGTAAGAAAGCCAGAAGTGGGACTCTGGCCTTCCTGATGCCAGAGCTTTGTTTCTAATCACTAGCTGCCTTTTGAAGGGTTGTGCTAATTGGCACACTCACCAGAAGTATATGAGAATTTCTGTGTCCCCACACCTCAACCAATCTTGGATGTTACTTTTCTTTTAAATTTGCTAGTTCAGTAAGACCAATTATTTCTTTAATAAATGAATTGTTTTTTTTGAAAGCAGTTCTAGAATGTGGGTTAAGCAACTCATATTTATACCCACATATAGACTTTCATTCCTTCCCAAAGGTTTTCAATCATGTAGTTACAAAGTGAGGCTAGATTGCTGTCTTCATATACTTGGTGGCAGAATGATTCTCAGACCCTTTCTAGTGCCATGTTTAGCTGAACCAGGTGCCACGGTGAGATTGGGAGTGATGGAGAAGTATCAGTCACTGACTCCATGATTTGGAGAAAGAATTGTAATTGACCTCTATACAATATGTATGTGACTTCTGGGCTCAATTTATTCCAAAAGGGATTCAATATATATAGCTTTGAATTTTCAAATACATAGAAGGTGGACAGTTAAAAAGAAAAGAGAAATAAATTCAGTTAAACAGAAAGGTGAATAGATATATCTGAAGTAGAGTTTGTTTACTGGATCAGCTAAGTCCTAAATTTAGCTCTGAGTTCTTGACAAAACACAAAAATTTCTGTAGTTTCCTTTGCCTTCCCAACATGGAAACACATGAGCTTTTCTGGAGAGAGAAGTACTGATGTGCAATAGGGCTTGAAAGCCAAGTGGAATAATGGACAATGCCTTCAGATTTTAAGGTTTTAAACAAATAGTGTTTTAAACAACGCTTAAAAGGAATATTTTTTATATTTGACATGAAACAGATATACTTTTTAATAAAACTATATTTGTTGAAGTTGTCTAATAAAAGTTTAAGAAAACGAGTTGATAACCTACTCCAAATGGGAAATAATTACCCAAATGATTCAATTTCTACATGATTTAATACTATCTTTTTTTCAGACCCATGAATGTGTGGCATTCCACAATCTAAGTTGTCTGTGGTTGAGCAGGACACTGAATATTTTGTTAGTATTTTCCAAAGCATGAATGGCCATATTTCTTTTTTAAAATTTCACTTTAAGTTCTGGGATACAAGTTGCAGAGCATGTAGGTTTGTGACATAGGTATACATGTGCCATGCTGGTTTGCTGCACCTACAACCTGTCATCTAGATTTTAAGTCCCTCATACATTAGCTATTTGTCCTAACGTTCTCTCTCCCCTAGTTTCCACCCTCCGACTGGCCCTGGTGTGTGGTGTTCCCCCTCCCCTGTGTCCAAGAAACATTATTTCTTGAAGCTTTTAAGCATATCCGAGTATTGGAAATTCACACAATTTTCTGTAATCACAGTTCATCACTGGTACATACAATGTACCCTCCAAAAAAGATTTTGCTGTGCAAAGCTATTCTTTGGCGACCGTTAATCAAATGATACTATCTTAGCTTAGGTCTTAGGTTACTTATACTTTACCAAAGACAATATTCTCTACGTGGTCAAAAATTAGAGTGGCAGGAATCATCATTTTATCTAATTTCCAAAATGAACTAATAATGTTTTTACTAAACTTTATTTCACTACCATTTAATATGTATTTACATTTTTATATTTTACAGATAGATGCTAACTGAATTATTTTAAAGACCAGGTATATATTCCTTAAAATAATGTTGTAAACTTTTGACCCAATAGTTCAATTTCTGGATATCCATTCTAAAAAAATTCGAAATCTAGGCAAACATTTTGATTGTTAGTAATGCTATTTGTGATAGGAGGAAGCTATGAACTCTGAATACCTGATTGTATGGAAGTATTTAATTATGGTACACTGGAGTATTGAGCTATTGATACAGCTTACAGAATATTGAGAATATAAGCTCCTTGAGGAAGATAATCTTATATAGTTTATCCTCTCCCATATCTCCACTATGAAAAAGTGTTCATCATATAAATGCACTCCACAAGTACTTGTGAAATTGATGCAAGACAGGTGAACCCCAAAATAGGGGCTTAGCTCAGGAGAGTTCTTGGCTTTGCCCAGGAAGGAATTCAAAGACATGCCAGTAGTGTTAGCAATCTTGTGTTGAATGGTACTGCTCCTAGCAGAGCAGGGCTATCTTATAGGTATTGGGCCCACAGTTGGCAACCTGTGGGTTGTTGGCAGCTATATTTACACACGTCCATTATATGCACATTCAGGGTCAGGGTCAGGTTAATGCAAATGAGGAGTGGGTTATTTAGGATGTTCTAAGAAAGAGGTGGTAATTTCCTGGTGGTGTTCCTGGAAGAGATGATAATTTCTGGTTTGTTGCTATGGCATTTGTAAGCCATGATGGTGCTGGTGGGAGTGTCTTATGCAACTAAGCAATGAGGGCAGCCAGGGATCACGCTCTTGGCCATCCGTTGGTTTCTGCTGATTTCTTCACTTTCTCCTCTGGACCAGATCCTGTTTTGGTCAGCAGGGTTATGACCAGAAAACAAATGCTGCTGGTCTCTTACCTCAGAATGAATGTGTATTTCATTATTAGCTAACTTTCACTGAGCGAAGCTTCAGTAGATGCCTGGCATTATTCTAAGTGTTTTAAATGCATTAGCCCTTTTAATCCTTACAACACAACCGTGAGGTAGCTAAAATTACTAGCTTAACTTTACAAATGAGGACAGTGAGACATTGGAAGTTAGAGAATTTGTTCAGACTTGTACAGCTATAAGAGCTTTTGCTGGTGTTTGAACAGATGCATTTTATTTTAGTGTTCAAGGTCTTGGCAACTGCCTGGTTTGATCATGTATACCAAGATGGTAATTTGAAAGAATGGAGAACTGCGTTCTAATCCTTTAACTTGGTTTTTTGGTTGGACTGTGAAATATTCTTTGATATAACAAGATAATTCCCTCTCTATGTCCAAACTATGGCTTACTATGAAGGATGAGGAAGTGATTTTAAAAAGCTGAGTCTGGCTGGTCACTGTGGCTCATGCCTGTAATCTCAACAGTTTGGGAAGCCAAGGCAGGAGGATTGCTTGAGGCCAGGAGTTGAAGATCAGCCTAGGCTGACAGAGCAGGACGCTGTCTGTACAAAAACTTTACAGGTTAGCCAGATGTTGTGGCATGTGCCTGTAATCCCAGCTACTCTGGAAGCTAAGGCAGGAGGGTTCCTTGAGGCCAGGAGTTTGAATCTGCAGTGAATTATGACACCACTGCACTGTAGCCTGGGTGAGAGAGTGAGACTTTGTCTCAAAGAAAAAAAAAAAAAAGCAAGCTGAGCCAAATGGCTAAAATTTTCTGAAATAATATGTTAATTTATCCCATATCTTCCTTCTTTCACAGCTGCCTGGAGGTAAAAACAAGGATACTGTAGCATAATCAAACTAACGTTTTACTGACTCCCTGGCACGCTCTGTGGAAATCCCAACCAGCTCAGATTCCTCGATTCCTTTGGGGGGATGCTTTATGGGGAGACTCCATGAGGTGTTTCAGTTTTTTATCTGGGTCGTTCTTTCTCTTTGTTGTGATTGATTCTGCGCAGAGGGCTCTGCTGCGTGGCACGGGCTGGGAGCTCTTCCTGATGGGCCTCTGCCTGCCAGGCGCCCCCCCTCGGCTTCCCAGCGGCTGTTGGTCCAACTCTCCTCATCAGTAGGGCATCCACGATTCGGACACTTGACTTAACGATACTCTTGCAGAAATGAGGGGAGCAGTGCTGTCTGGTCGCGCGGTTGTCCTTAACGAGAGTGTAATAAGCAGCCGTGGGTTTTGCGCGTAGTTCTATTGCAGTTCCTTTCTCTGGGTCTTACGTATGGGCCCATGTCGAATCCTAGGCTAAACACAATGCAAGCTCAAACCGGGGTTCATGCTACGCTAATATCAAATATGTGCAAAGCAAAAAGGATTGAATTTTTCAGACATTCTTGACAGTTGGGAGGGTTTCAGTATGCCATCCCCTTAGGCTTGTGTAGGGGGAGAAGCAGGAATATCTTTCTTTTACCCATCATTAGGTTCAGGGCTGAGGCACCTATAACAAAAGGCAGATTAGCAAGAATAAAGCATATGCATTTATTTAATATAAGTTTGTGTGTGTGTGTGTGCGCGCGCGCACGCATATGTGTTTTAGAGTCTCGCTCTGTCGCCAGGCTGGAGTGGAGTGTTGCAATCTTGGCTCACTGCAACCTCTGCCTCCTGGGTTCAAGCGATTCTCCTGCCTTAGCCTCCCAAGTAGCTGGGGTTACAGGCACACACCCCGAGACCCAGTTAATTTTTTGTATTTTTAGTAGAAACGGGGTTTCACCATGTTAGCCAGGATGGTCTCAATCTCCTGACCTCGTGATCCGCCCACCTCGGCCTCCCAAAGTGCTGGGATTACAGGCATGAGCCACTGTGCCTGGAAATATTTAACATAAGTTTTATGTGATACAGAAGATTCCAGAATGAAGACCCAAAGAAACAGGAAAATGTATGTTTATATGTTGAGGTTTGATGAACAGCGGGCTTCATGCAGAAGTGTGATTGGACAAGGGGTATGCTGTAATGGTGGTAAACTGGGAAAACTTAGCAAGGCCTATTTGATCAGATTGTTCTCTGTCCTCAGAGACAGGAACATTTTTTTCCTCTGGGTATAGGAGAGTGTATCTCTCATGAGAATTTGTTTATGGTCTGCACCAGGGGGAGGAGAGTGGGAGAATGTCAGAGAGACCTTCTTCTGCTGTTTCCTCAAATGCTAAGCTGCCGCATTTCAGGGGAGTGTGTCCTGAACTCCATAACTTGAAATGGAGAGGAAAAGATTTCCCTCTAGAAAATTAAGCTGTAAGATCAACTTGTGAATTGATCATTTCATGACAGGGAGAAAGGAAAATTACTTTTGGGTTTGTGAGACCCTAAATGCTTTTTTACATTAAAAAACAGTAGCCGTTATCAATGAAAAGAGAGACTGGGCAACACTGGAAGACGAGAAAATGAGAATTAAAGAAATAATGGCAGAGCCAGCCAAAGACAAGAGCCTTTGGTCAACAGACTTCAATTATTTCTATCTTATTAGCAAAAGCATTCCTAATGAAGGTTCCAGAATGTCTTTGTGCACAGACTATTTGATTCTCCTGGCAGCAGCCTGCTATTTGTGAGACTGATGAATCAGATTATCACGCCTAGTGTCACGAAAATTTAACTCGGGTGCTTCCCCTTGTTCTGATTCATGTGCTTTAATATTACAACTCTTGCTACTGCTGCCCCTACTATTAGTATTTTTAAATGCTGAAGGTGATAAGCATTCATGTGCATTATCTCATTTAACCCTCACATCAATCCTAGGTGGTGAGGACTGTTATAATTATCTGGGTGAAGAAACTGAGGTTCAAAAATGTGTGTCCAGATTTGCATGCCTATGTGTCTCTGTTAAAAAATAAGGGAAGATCTATGGGACATTAACTAGTCTTATAAAACCACTATCTTCTCCTTTAAGGGTTAGGTGAATTATTAGCATTAAGCATCTGACGCTATGTGTTCACATAAGCCAAATAATTGCTGTATTCCAAAATAAGATTTCATTTCCTTTTAATAAAATTGGATTTTTAAGGCATAAGTTTTACTTTTCTTGGATGTTATTTATTGTTTTAATAATGGTAGAAAGTACGTAGAGTATAAAAAATCAAAAGTTGATTTACTATGGAAATTGAACCAATGTAGCTAAGATTTATTGTTTTCAGCCTCACCAGTCCACACTTTTTCTCTTCTTTGGCTTATGGCTCCTTTCTCTCTCCACACACTTCATGATTCTTGTGCTCTGAGTTCCTGTACCAGGTTAAGATTGATTTTTCAGAACTTCCAATAAGAATTTATAAAAGATATAACTCCAAAGGTGGCATTTCCAACTGAAGTGCTTAGCCGATATCTGTTAATTTAGTATCATGAGCTCTTTTCTTTAGCACAGTAATTTATTTCTTAACAGAGGATGTGTGAAGGACAAAGAGAGTGTGCTAAGCTAAATGGTACCATTTCTGCCATCATGTCCTTGAGCCGTTCATACTATATACGAAATAGCCACTATTGTTAACTCCAAAGTGCATTGTTGTGAGAGAACTCTTAACATTTATACTATGGTGGTTGTTCAAAATGTGAGCTTTATTTACTAAGTTATGTATCTGCAACTTACTAACATGCGATTTTCTCTTACTGTAGTGTTAATTTGGCCGCGTTATTTGTAGCTGTTCAGGGTGTGTTCATTGTCCTCAATCGGACATCTCGAAAGGCTCCATACAGATTGTACTACATACGTTCTCCCCTCGCCCTATGCATTGCCAAATACTGGTCTCCTGAGAGAGAAAAGCCTTCAAAATCTGGATTTGCATAAGAAGTATCTTATTAATATATTCGAAATGTTTTTCCACTTACTGCCTTTTGGCAGATTTCTCTTTTCTTTTCTCTTCTCTTTTCTTTCCTTTTTCTTTTTCTTTTTTGGGAGAGACAGGATCTCACTCTGTCACGCAGGCTGGAGTGCAGTGGTGCAATCTTAGCTCACTGCAACCTCCACCTCCTGAGTTCAAGTAATTCTTGTTCCTCACCATCTCAAGCAGCTGGGACTACAGGCTCCTGCCACCACATCTGGCTAATATTTGTATTTTTAGTATAGATGGGGTTTCACCATGTTGGCCAGACTGGTCTTGAACTTCTGGCCTCAAAGTGATCCACGCACCTCAGCCTCCCAAAATGCTGGGATCACAGGCATGAACCACCACACTTGGCCAGCACATTGCTTTCTATATAGGGTAACAATTGTTGTTGTTGTTTTAGTTACCTAATATGGCTTGGGCATAAAATGATCAACGTTAAGGTGATTTGGGACTTCAATCCCAAAAATACATTTCTAAACTGTTATGCAGTATTGTTAAGTAATATTCACAATCATGCTTTAAATAAATCACTCTCAGCCTCTATTATTTCAGTGCGTGTATCTGCTTTCAGTCACTTGCAGGGCATCTTGGTATTGCCAGGGCCTACGACCTGGCACATCCTAGGACCTGGCATGATAGGTGCTGCTAGAATGCCACCTGGTCACCTGAGAGCAAGATTACAAAATCAAGTATTATGTAGCACCAGCAATTTTCTTCTTGAATATATCTTAGAAGGCACATATTAAAAGTCTTTCTTGGGAATCCTTTAAAGAAAGCTACAGCATTAGTAGGCCTCACATATCTTAGGTCCTGTTTTATTATTTGCCAAGAAACTGACAACATGTTAAAATAAACACTCTACTACACTCAGGAATTTCTGCTGTTCTTTAAAAAGTTAGGAGTGAGGATCCCGTTAGAGCCCAGGGAGTTGGTTTCTCTAGCTGTCTACTCTTGTGCCAATGTGAGGAGACGTGTAAATAAAAAACCAGCTCTTAATTTCAGGAAATGTTTGTTCCAAAGTAAGATAGTCTTTGCTCATTTTTTGCTCAATTAAGTTTTCCTTGAATCTTTTTGCTCTTTTCTCCTTCAGTAGTTCCTAAGTACTTAATGAGTTGAAGACTTGAGTCTGTCTTGAAATATGGAAAGTGAGGATAATACTGTAGAATTTAAATAACTTTTTTTTTTGACTTGAAAGATTGTTCTTTATTCTGGTATTGTATTCTTTTCACTCTTTTATCGCTAGAATATCCTTTTTTAAAAAGATACTATCATTGCTAGAATGATTTTCTTTTTCTTGTCAAAATGTTCTTACCTGATCACAAGCTTTAAAGGCTGACAACTCTACATGAATCCCCAAATTTATATTTAAATTCTTATTGATCTCTGAAATTCAAAGTCTGGCAACCATAACTAGAGACAAAACCTCTAACTGTTGGAATATTTACTTTCAGATTTCCTTGGAAGAAGACAGAGACTAGAAATATTTTCAAGGTTATGACAGATGATTTTTCACAACAGATTGGTGCTAAGTCACCCCCTCTCAAGTTTTCACATCACTGTTATCTTTTATCCAGCATTTACCCTTGCCACACTGGTGATACATCATGGCTTTAGTTCTTTCACATTTACTGTCTCCTTGGGTCAAACTCCAATGCGAGAGGCTATCAGATTTGTTTTGTCTTGTGGTTCTCATCTCATGTCAATGTGTGCTTTACAAATGCTTTTGCTTGAGCCTGGATATGACTCAGACCACAAACTTACGAGAAGTTTTTAGTGCCTTCTTTCCATTTTTAAGTAATTATCTCAATAGGAGTAAAACCAAGTTGAAGAATTTCACCACAAAGCTTAGTTTTGAGTTGTGGTTTATGTTGAATTAGGAATATGTTTTTCTCTCTGGTTTTCCCCAGAAGAACACTTGGTAAATCGAACTATCTGCAGAAAGATACGGGGATTTTCAGTCCCAGACACTTGATTATGATGGCGTTAGATTTCTTCTCCACATCGCCGTTTCAGTGGAATGCACGGTGAAACAAATAACATGCATAGTTTTGCCAAATGCTGGTGTTGGAAGAAGACTCTTTTGGTATGAACAAATTAGAGTGAATTTATAAAGTCTGGATAAACACTGTTATTTCCAAGTATAAAATGTAATTCCTAAGTGTAACAGGGAGAAGGGAGTTATCTAATCTCAATTTTTACATAGATATTAAAAGCACTAAAAGATTATTCTCTTTATACGCCACTGTGCCTTATACATGGAAGGCACAAAATAATATCTTCGAATGACTGAATGAATTCTGTTTATATCGGTCTCATTTGCCAGCGCAAACCCTATACACAGTTGCATTATATAAAATGATACATTATTTTCTGTCAGTATGAAACTATACTTTGCCATATGCTTAAAAGTCCATAGAGAAATGAAACATGACGTTTTCCACATTTCAATTTTGAAGTTACTGTATTGTCAGAGTTAAATAATACTAGTTTGATATCATGTAAATTCTTATCTGTAATTAACATCTAAAATATAGCTATTTGAATAGCAAATTTTGAAGTAAACTTATAATAATGCAATGTAGTCCTAGATACAAGCAAAATTTTTTCTTCAATTTTCTTTTCTATCCACATTTTAGGGTCAGTGTCTAGAGTTACAACAAATAAAAAAGCAACATACTGAGTTACTTCTTGAAATGTGCGGTAGAATATCATTGTGGAGTTATAGAATTAGAGAAGTACAATCTGAAACAAGGCAGTGGAGACTGGGTGCAGTGGCTCACACCTGTAATCCCAGCACTTTGGGAGGCTGAGGTGGGCGAATTACTTGAGGTCAGGAGTTCGAGACCAGCCTGGCCAACTTAGCAAAACCCCATCTCTACTAAAAATACAAAAATTAGCTGGGCATGGTGGTGCACGCCTGTAGTCCCAGCTACTCGGGAGGCTGAGGCAGGAGAATTGCTTGAACCCAGGAGGCGGAGATTGCAGTGAGCCGAGATGGTGCCACTGCACTCCAGCCTGGTGCCTGGCGACACAGCAAGACTGTCTCAAAAAAAAAAAAAAAAATACAAAAATTAGCGGGGCTTGGTGACAGTCACCTATAATTCCAACTACTATGAAGGCTGAGGCAGGAGAATCGCTTGAATCCAGGAGGTGGAGGTTGCAGTGAGCTGAGATTGCACCACTGCACCCTAACCAGAGCAACAGAGCAAGACCCTGTCTCAAAAAATAATTAAATAAATAAGGTTGTTGGACTACCATATCTTTTGCATTTCTTCAGTTTCATGTTTCCTAGCTATAAGAAAGGAGTTTTTGAACATTAGATAAAAGGAGAGTAAAAAGGAGTGAAAGTTTCATTCAAAAATATGAATATCATTTAACAAGTTTTGGACAACTTGTTGGATGAAGTATTTTAGATCTCACTAAAAAGTTTGACATCTCCTTCCTGAAACTTTCTGTATTCCTCTGCTAATTTGCAGAAAAATATGCTTCCTTTTTTCTAGGTGCTATAGGGCTTTATACTTCATCCTTTGAATGCAGTGACCTGTGCATATTAGTTATCTTCTCTCCCAAAGCACAGGCACTTTGCCACACCCTGTTCGGTTTTCTATCCTACAGCAGTGCCTGACGTAGTATCTTACACAGAATGCCAAATATTTATGAAACAATTAAACCATTACAGAAGTTATTAGCCAGGGATTTACTAAAGTATAACATTCGATTATTTATTCATTCAATAAACACTTGCTGAAGGTTGGCTGTGTACCCCACACTAGACGGGGGGCTGGAGGTATAAAGGTAAATACCGTTGCTGGAATTAAGGAGCTCCTAAAATTGTCTGCTGACATCTACTGACATCTAACCAATGATTTGCCATATAACATGATACATCAGCAGCATAGGATATGATAGTGTGTGGATGATGGCAAAGCTTTTCTAGACTAGAGGATGCAGCTTCTGAGCTAGGTGTTAAGGAATCAGCACTTGTTTATAAGGCAAAGCCTCTCTGCAGAGGTAAGAAGCGGCCTGGCATGCCGGGAGTGGGATTGGTAGGGAGAGGCTAGAAGCCGCCAGGAGGGTCCCGAGGAAAGTTCCTAAGAGTAGAGACCGAATGACTGTGGGCAGAGGTACCATTGTGAGTGATGGAAGCCAATGACAGGCTTTAAACAGAAAGTACCAAACCTCCAGAGCACTGTGGATGATAGTTTAGGGCTGAGAGACTCCAGAGGTGGGAAGACCTACCTGGGCAGACAGGGCAAAAGTCCAGGCTAGAGTTAAGGGACAGCTGGGTCTCTGTGGGTGCTGGAGGTGACCAAGGGAAGCAGAGAGTCACTCACCTGCTTGTTGCCCTGACACAGAAGACTGTAGCTTTACATTTGTATTAACTGGGATGGATTCTTTCTAGGAAAACACTTAGACCTTAACCCATGAAAATTATGGCCAAAGAGGATTAATAGAGAAGTCCAAAAGTTGTGTTCACAAAAGGGAAAAAAAATGGGAAAAAGGCATGATAACCATGTCCTTGACAGGTAGGTTTTGGAGCGTGGTGAAAAGGCTTTTACTGTCTTGCATGTGTCAAATCTGCCATACACTTTCTGAAATAATTAAAACATCTTTCTCTTCAGTTGACTTTCTTACACACAAGCAGAATTATGAATGGTCAACATTTTTGTTGGTGGTGTGTGTGTTCACGACAGGTTTATTTCACCTGTGACTATAAGAACATTCACAGAAATCTTTATCAGGGGAGGCAGGATAAGCTTGCATAGTAAGTAAGTTTTAACAAGCAGCCTACAAGAGGAGTGGGGATAAAAGTTTAGTAGGTTTGAAAATAAAATGCAAGTGTAGGAAGTGGAACACAGAGCTGTGTGAGTGTTCTCTGCTGGTTTCTGCATAAACATTGGGCAGAGACACTCTCCCCTTCCCCAGGGAAGAAATGGAGAAGAAAGATGTGGGGCTCGGTCCACCGAACCTGCCCTTCACATGGGAGACCCAGAATAAGTGTTATTTGAATACAATTTATGTAGGATTGTGTAAAGGATTTTAAGTTTTTTTAATCTGTTTTTAAAATTAAACTTTTTAAATATATATATATATATTTTATTGCATTTTAGGTTTGGGGGTACATGTGAAGAACATGCAAGATTGTTGCTTAGGTACACACATGGCAGTGTGATTTGCTGCCTTCCTCCCCCATCACCTATATCTGGCATTTCTCCCCATGCTATCCCTCCCGGATTTTAAGTTTTAAAGGCAAAATACAAAGTCATACTAGAAGTGAACAGATAACCACTGATCCTACACTTCTCAAACTTTATTTAATAAAACTTTGTTTTCTAAAAAAAATCTATTGATTACTGCTAAACAGATAGCGAATTTTTTTCTTTAAGCTAATACTGGAATTCTATATTACGTATAGCTATTTTATTAACAATACTTGGCAAAAATAATAAAGCATCTTATTTTACATTGTATCTCTTATATATGTTTTAACTTTCTATTGTAGAAATTTAAGATATATACAAAAGTGGATACAGCATAGTAAACCTTAATGGGCTCATCCTCCAGGGTCAACATTTATGATTTCATGACAATCTAGGTTCATTTTACCTTCCCTTACTCCTTCCATTATTTTTAATTTTAGTATTTAAATTTTTTCTTATTTTGAAGTAAATCCTGAACATCCGTTATCATTTCATCCTCAGCATTTTAGCTGTGTCTCTAAAGATGAAGATTCTTAAAAAAACAAAAACTGAACATACCACAATACCTTTATGCTAACAACAATACTTCTATGGCATTTAGAGATTAACGATCATTCTTTGATTGTATATTTAGCCAAGCCTCATATTTCTAATTCTCTTAAATGACATGAATATATTTTTATTTGTTTGATTCTAGACCCAAGTAAGGTACACACATTGTAATTGCCTGCTTTGTCTTTGTTATCTGTAGATTCTGCTTTACTTCACCTTTTCCCCTTGACATTTACTTGGTCAGGAAACTGGATGGTCACCCTGTAACATTTCCACCAATCTGGAGACAGGGACTTGCTGTCCCATCATGTGATTTGACTTGTTCCTTTGCGTCTGTATTTTCTGTAAATTGGATATAGGAATAAGATCCAATCCAGGTTGTGTTTTTTTTTTTTTTTTTTTGACAAGGCTTCTTCATAGGGGAGCTTGTGTTCTTTAGGAACCCTCTCGCCTCTGGTACGCTGTCTTGGTATGAGATAGTGAGGTTGCTGCACAATGCCTACATCTTCATGTACGTGTTATGATTTTAAAGGTTTGATGTAAAAACGATTGAAGTGGATAATCTGAACAACCAAAATTTGTTTAGAGGGAATAGGTGTTACCTGAGATTAACAACAACAAAAACACTTTTTAAAAAAATCGTGAATGCAAATAATTCCTAATGATCACATCGAAGGCTCATATCATTTATCCCAATAATATGCCAAGAATCTGCAAGCACCTTGACAAGGAAACTTCTTTATGTGTAGTATAAATCACCAATTGCTACCTTATTTAAAAACTGGATGATGATAACAGCTCTGTGACTCCATAAATTTGAGTTTCTAATATTATGCAGAAGAACATAAAACCTGTTTATGCATCATAATGCAGCAATAATGTATCTTTTCGCAATCATCGGCATAACTAAATCCACTAACTCGCCTGTAGCACGCATAATGACAAGTTTGTAAAATGCTCAGAATTTTAAATTTTGATTCACCTGCAGTTCAAATCCCTGCAGCAATTAAAGAGAAAACCACACATATCAAACCAACAAATCCTTTTAACTGAGCAAGATACAGTTTTCAGGGGGAGTGTTTTCATGTGCCCTTTGAGGCCCTAACTAAACCGGAGTCAAATAGACATACCTTCATTAATCGTTTTGATTGGGACTTATTTTAATATAGACAAGATACTGAGGTAAATCATTTTGATCAGGACTTATATTAAAATATAATCCGTATCTTCTTTAAAAATAAAGACTAACAGAAATTCAACAAAAAACATGTTAGTTTAAGCTGCCCAATGGGTTATTTCCATGCTTTGGCTACTTTGTGGATGTAAAACATGAAGTGAAGAAATGAGACATTTATCAGAATCGGGAATTGGCAAGCTTTCTGTAAAAATCCATATAGTAAATATTTTAAGCTTTGCAGGCAATTTGGTCTCTGTCACAACTACTCAGCTGTGCTATTGTATCAGGAAGGTAGCCTTAGACCATATGCAAATGAATGAGCAAGGCTGTGTTCCAATAAAACTTTATTAAAACAGACAGTGGTCCAGTTGCAGCCTGTGAGTCAGTTTGCTGACCCCTGATCTGGATAATTAAAGACAAATGGTATTGTTTATTGGAAAAATATTTTTTTTCCCTGTAAATAATTGAGGTTGGCAGTCCCTACTAATTAAGTTCAATGGAAGGTAGCTTCTCCACTTCATTTGGTATGTGTAGACACAGGTTTTGCTATATTTCTAAAGCAAGTCCTTTGAGAAGGCCAGCCACCTGTGTGAGTTTATTAGAATTAATGAGGGATAAGAATGACTTGTCCTATGCAGAACAAAAGAAATCTTCCAGAGGATGCTTAGTACTTGCAGGAAGACTTATGTTTTCACTTGGTTTTTTAAAGGAACCACTTCAAAGTTGAAGAGACACCAGAGAAAAGAGAGCCAAGAAGAAAAGAATTTATTTGTCAAGGCTAGAAATCAATCATTAACTGTAACATTAAACATGAACTTTGTATTCCTGTTGCTTCAAACAACAACAGCAAAAACTCACAATTCATTTGAAGTTGACAATTCACTTTAAAGAAGTTGTATAAATTGTTCCATTGTCTGAAATTAAAAATAAATGTGTCAATATATCTTACATTTGTTTACAATGAACTTTTGTTATAATACCAGTTATTCAGTTGTATAAAATAATTGTCTTACAAAGATAATTCTACAATCTTAAGGATTTGAAAATACATTTTAAGATAGAACATTTAGGCCAGGCCTGGTGGCTTAGCCTGTAATCCCAGCACTTTGGGAGGCCGAGGTGAGTGGATCACCGAGATCAGGCGTTCAGAACCAGCCTGGTGAACGTGGTGAAACCTTGTGTCTACTAAAAATAGAAAAATTAGCCAGACATGGTGGCGCGCTACTGTAATCCCAGGCTGAGGCAGGAGAATCGCTTGAACCCAGGAGGCAGAGGTTGATGGTGAGCTGAGATCACACCACTGCATTCCAGCCTAGGTGAAAGAGCGAAACTCCATCTTAAAAAAAAAATGTATATATAACATTAAAACCCAAATGAATATGTTCCAAAAAGGAAAAATATTATTTATTTTAGCCTCATATTTTAAAAAGTATCTAAAATTTGCCTTAAATTTTCCAAAATTGGTTTTTGTTATTCCATGAATCGGGCAGAATCTATATCAAGGCAACTTTTTGTTGTATTTTTAAGTTCGTAAGGAAATATAATGCAAACTCAATAGTGGATGTATTAGGATAATACATTGTAAGTTGTGATCAGTTGTGACTAATTGAAACTGTGAGATTTATATGGAACTCTACTTATTAGGGCAAAGCTATTGTTTTCTTTGCCAGGTAGCAAAAATACTTTTTTAAAGCTTACCCTTGTTTCCAAGGGACATTTTCTGGAAAATTGTCCAAATTGTTTCTCTAATGTTGCAAAGACAACTTGCAAACATAGGACAAATTACCTAACTCTTGCACTTTGCATTTTCCCCAGTTCTGTGAAGTGTCAAGCGTTGAAAATTTCTCTACAGTCAACAGGCGTTTTGTTCTGGCTCAAAGGAAAATTAAACTTTTGAAACATAAGGAAGGATTTTACAATGTGTATCTTTTCTTTCAAATGAGGCTTGACTTTTACGCTTGACATCTGAAACTTTAAGACGGAAGACATTGATAAATGATACTTTCATATACAGAAGGAAGAAAAGGAATTAGAAAACAAGCTTACAACTGCTATTTGTAAAATCTGCTAATAAGCCTGCTAATGAGAGACAGAGTAAGGAAGGCATTTTGCCAGACTTATCCCTATGGCAGCTACAGCAAAGAACTGTGATTTGGGCCTTCAGTTCCTAAGCTACAGTTTTTGTAATGGAAAAAACAAGTGACGTAGATTACTGAGTGATGGACAACTGTGTGTTTGTGAATTATGTTTATGTGTTCACAGAGATGTTCTTCAGCACGAAACTGCATTTGGATGTAAAATGGTATTTTCATTTAAGGATGGAACTGTAAATATGTAACATGGCCCCAGCACTTGTTCTTGCTTGTATACTTCCAAACTCTTCACAGCAATGCTTGCTTTGAGGGAATTTCTGGCTGCCTTTGCTCATTTGTACAGTCTTAGATCTGATGACCTTTAAATTTATGACCTAGGAAATTATCTCCCTCAGCTTTGGAACAAAAAGAGATGGGCCAATAGTTTTAATCACAAAGGAACCTGGCAGTGACCCTGCTAATAGAATACAGATTCTATAATACGTGATGCAGCTAGTCACCCTTATATTTACTTACATTTTGTTTTACCTTAAAATATTACCAACTTAAAAAATATGACTTTTAAAGCAGTGTGATGAAAAACGGCTCACATACACATTGAGACTGAGAATATGCTTGTGTATCTTTTTTGTGGAAGCATGTCTATTCATATTTTTAATTAAAGATACAGTGCAGCTTTCTGAAATGCATAAAGCGTTTTATGAAAAGACAAGCACATGGTAGTATTTATGGGAGAGCTACCACTAATATTTTTTGGAACGAGTATTTTAGTAGAATACATACATGATTGTCTAAATATGTGTATACACACACACACACACATATATGTATATAAGTAATCTTTAAAAACTGCTGCAGTGGGTAAGCATTTCAGGTTTAACTGTATTGTTAACCTGAAACAAGCGAGTAAATGTAAGTTTTGACCCTGTAAAGAGTTAGATATCCCTGATGGGAATTTCTGACATAGCGTCAACAAGCTCTTACAGATCCAGATCAAGCCAGCTGCAACTGGGGTAACAGAATCCTTTCATGGTGTTACGAATGGATGATTTTCAGTTAGAGGCTATTAGTTGAGGATTACAGTGCCAGGCAAAATGATGAAGTTCAGGTACTTTGGAGAAAAAGTCATCTCTGTGTTACCATTTATCTTCTAGATATTCTGAAATAAGTCTGGCCATGAGCTAGAATTTCCTGTAAAATTTTAATAGTTCTAAAGGAGTGTCTACTGCACAAAAGGAATGCCTTGGCACAAGAAAACATTTTTGGAAGAATGATGGGAGATTTTTATCAAATAATGAAGAACTGGAAGGGAGGCGGGACATTGTGGTTTGGAAAAATGGCTGGCTTCAGTAGATTTAAATCTCTGATGTTGCCTTTGGAAAGTTGTTCCAGATGAACTTTTTCCACAGAATACTTAGGTTATAAGTAAATTCTCTGCAGAATTAGGCTGAGTCTACATACTTACATATACAAACGGGCATCACCTAATAGCAGGGATATGT
This sequence comes from Ateles fusciceps, assembly GCA_036589455.1. Lineage (NCBI taxonomy): Eukaryota > Metazoa > Chordata > Mammalia > Primates > Atelidae > Ateles > Ateles fusciceps. The sequence goes on from JAZHEH010001578.1 coordinate 1,004,219, forward strand.
TCTAAGATATGCAGCATCGGCCGGGCATGGTGGCTCATGCCTGTAATCCCAGCACTTTAGGATGCCAAGGCAGGCAGATCACCTGAGGTCAGGAGTTCGAGACCAACTTGACCAACACGGAGAAATCCCATCTCTCCTAAAAAATACAAAATTAGCTGGGTATGGTAGTGGGCACCTGTAATCCCAGCTACTTGGGAGGCCGAGGCAGGAGGATCGCTTGAACCTGGGAGGTGGAGGTTGCGGTGAGCCGAGATCACACCACTGTATTCCAGCCTGGGCAACAAGAGCAAAACTGTCTCAAAAAAAAAAAAAAAAAAAAAAAGCATCAAGCAATGTTGCTGTTGTGTGAACAGCACAGTGTTCTTATGCAGACCTAGACGGTACAGCCCCCGCCACACCAGGCCATATGGTATAGCCAACTGCTCTGAGGATACACACCTGCACACCAGGTTCCTATACTCTAGACTGGAGGCAATTGTAATACAACGGTGTGTATTTGTCTATGTAAACATAGAAAAGATACAGTAAAAATATAGCATAAAGAAAATACTGTACATCTGTATGGGGAACTTACCACAAATGGAGCTTGCAGGACTGGAGGGAGTGAGAGGTGAGTGCCTGTGAAGCCCTGTTACTGTGCACTACTGCAGACCTTATGAACACTGCACACTTAGGCTGCACTACGTTTAAAAACAATTTCTTTCTTCAATAATAAATTAGCTTACTGCAGCTTTTTAAACTTTATTTACTTTTATTTTAACAAAACTTTTTGATAACTCTTAAAACACTTTTTTTTTTTTTTTTTTTTGGCTGAGTCTCACTCTGTTGCCCAGGCTGGAATACAGTGGTGTGATCTTGGCTCACTGCAACCTCTACCTCCCGGGTTCAAGTGATCCTCCTGCCTCAGCCTCCCAAGTAGCTGGGATAACAGGTGCCTGCCACCATGCCCAGCAAATTTTTGTATTTTTGGTAGAGATGGGGTTTCACCATGTTGGCCAGGTTGATCTCGAACTCCTAACCTCAGGTGATCCGCCTGCCTCAGCCTCCCAAAGTGCTGCGATTACAGGCGTGAGCTACTGCGCCTGGCCACTTAAAATACTTTTAGTAACACTTACCTTAAAACACACTTAAGTAACTTTAATAACACTTACCTTAAAACACACTTATATAACACCTAAAAATATACCAAACAGCTGCACAAAAATATTTTTTCTTTATATCCTTATTCTGTAAGCTTTTAACTGTTTAAAAATTATTTTTATTTTTACTTTCTAAACTTTTTGGTTTGAAAACGAAGACGCAAACACACACATTAGCCTAGGCCTGCACAGGGTCAGGATCATCAACACCACTGCCTTCCGCCTCCAGATCTTGTCCCACTGGGAGGGCTTCAGGGGCGATAACAGGCATGGAGCTGTCAGCTCCCTTGACAACAGTGCCTTCTTGGGCACCTCCTGAAGGGCCTGCCTGAGGCTGTTTCACAGTGAAGTTTTTTTTGGTAAACCTATAAGCCAGTAACAGTCAGTTATTATTATTATCTAGTATTATGTACTACACAATAATTGTATGTGCGAGAATTTTACGCAACCGAGAGCACAGCAGGTTTGTTGACACCAGCATCACCACAAGCACATGAATAATGCTTTGCCTCAGTCACTAAACAATAGGAATTTTTCAGCCCTATTATAATCTCATGGGATCATCATCATATATGTGGTCCGTCTTGACTGAAAGTCCTTAAGAGGCATATGACTATTTAGTTTGGGAATTTTTTTGTAGAATTTAACAGATATATTTATTTATTGAAAACTATTGAATTTCATTTAAAAGGTGCACGTATTCTAAATGTACACAGTTTGAGGAATTTTACAATTTTCCCTGTAGTATCCGGCCCTTATATCAAGAAACATATTACCAGCATCTAAGGATCTCTGCTTGTATTTCTTTTCTCTCCATCCCTGTAGTAACCACTATCTTTATCTCTAAATTATAGATTAATTTTGATTTTGTTACCTTACATAAATTGAGTTATAGAAAATGTATTTTGTACCTGGATTCTTTCTCTTGACATTATGTTCATTAGCTCCATCTGTGTTACTCTGAGTAGTTTTCCATTAAGTTTAATTGCTGTATGTATTTTATTGTGTGACTGTATCACAACTATCAATTCTGTTTCTTGGGAAGTTTTTAATTTTAATGATTACGAATAGTGCTACTATCGATATTAGTGTACATGTTTTTTGGTGAACATAGCTATTCCTTTCTCTTGTGTACATCTCTACCTTTAAAAATATAACAATTATTATTAAAGTATTTGCCAACTCCAATACTGAAATAATCTGTGGGGCTGCATCAAGTGTCTTATTTTTTCTTCGTGATTGTTGATCATATTTTCTTGGTTCTCATATGCATAGTAATTTTTGATTTTATATTGTATATTGTGGAGAAGTAATGACAGAAGTTCCAGATGACTTTATCTTCTGCCATTGTGCAGGCAGATTGATACAGAGTAGCAGGGTTATAAATTCAATGCAATCAGAGATTGAATTGGCTTGGGACTGGGTGGGAGTGTTAGTAAAACTCAGTCTATATCTTACTTGCTTCTCTTCTTTGAATGTGGTCCTCATGGTATTTTGACTGGAGTTTGTCAATTATTCTGTTTAGTCCAAAAAGACTTTAAGAGATCTAGAGCTGTACTTTGAAAGTTTCTAGCCCAGTTCTCAGGACACCTTTCCCATGAAACTTCAAGAAATGGCAAAAATCTTGAGAGACTAATCATGCCCTTGAGGCAGTTCTCTCCCCCTGGCTTGAGTGTTGCTTAAACACTATGAACTGCGGAGGTCCCATTCTGCCTCTAGGACTCCAGGCTTAGCTGTACGGCCTCCTGTGTAACCTCAACACTCAACAGATGTCCCAGGAGGTAAAACAGCAGTATATTTCTGGCTCCTCCTTTCCAGTTTTCCAGTTTGTCCTCCGGTGCTATGCAACTGCTAAATGCTTTGCTGGCTTTTCTTTTCCATGATAGTGATCTCTGATCGGTCCATACCCTATACTAAGCCCTAGAATAGCAAATACCCTTAGGGAACAAAACTTGGTATCGGCAGATCTCCTCACAAGAGTTCTTCATTTCTGAAATCTTAGCTGATTTACTCTTTGTTGCTTCCATAGCTCTCTGACAACTTTACAAAAATATTATTAAAGCTTTTTTCTACTTTTGCGTGGAAGCATTGGCCTCTCATAACTTATTACATCCTCTCAGAAGTGAAGACCAAGTAAATTAAATTTTAACGGTATGTTGCACTATATAATCCTTTATATTTTAGAAAGTAAATATGACATCTCAATTTGTATTCTCACAGCAATTTATGAACTAAGCAAGATGTACATCAAATCTTCTAGTTTATAAACTGGGAAACTAGGGTCCAAGTGATTCAATCTCGTATGAGGGGTCAATCTGCCAGGTGGCAGAGGACCTTGTGTCATCTAATTCTCCAATGTCCAGTGTTATTTGCTGCATACTACACTGCAATTTTTTTCAATTTCTTAATTAACAAATAAAAATTCTATACATTTGTTGTGTACTGAATCTCCTTTTTTTTTTTTTTTTTTTTTTTTGAGATGGAGTCTCCCTCTGTCACCCAGGCTGGAGTGCAGCGGCGCAATCTTGGCTCACCGTAACCTCTGCCTCCTGGGTTCAAGCAATTTTCCTGCCTCAGCCTCTTGAGTAGCTGGGATTACACGCACCCGCCACCATGTCTAATTTTTGTAGTTTTCGTAGAGATGGGGTTTCACCCTGTTAGCCAGGATCGTCTGGATCTCCTGACCTCGTGATCCACCCACCTCAACCTCCCAACACATCTACTTTTAACAAATAGACAAGGTCAAAAACACATGGGCAGATATTTACATATCAATCACAGACTTGAGACCAATGATAATTTTATACATCTTGTTTTTGAGTGTGATGAAACAGGAGAATTCCCTGGCCCCCTCACAGGGTGGAAGACGGGTGCAGCTCTCTGTTCGACCACCATGAGCTCAAACCCCTTGTGAGAGAGGAAGCACACGGACGGGGCAGGTGCAGGAGCCAGGGTGAGCTACCCGTGGTAGTCTCTAGGGATGTGCACCTTTATCCTCAGTGTTACAATGCTCTTTTAGCTCTGTCTTCCACAGATGGCGTAAGTGTTAACCAGCTCAGTGCCCCCTCTGCCTTTCTGCAAGGGCAGAAGACCTGTGTGACAGCTTTCCATATCCCAAGCTCTTTCTTGTCCAGCATCCCAGAAGAATCGGGTCACATGTGAACTTGAAGGATGAATGTGGGGGGTTTTATTGAGTGGTGGAGGTGGCTCTCAGTGGGATGGATGGGGAACTAGAAGGGAGGATGGAGTGGGAAGGCAATCTTCCCCTGGATTTTGGCTGTCCAGCAGCTGAATTCCTCTCTGACTGCACCCCCCTACCCAAACTCCTCTCATTGTTCAGACATTCCTTCTCTTCTCTCTTTCTCGGCTGCACCATTCATCTGCTTGCCTCCTCTTCTCCTTCTGGAGCCTGGGGTTTGGGTTTTATGTGAGTACAGGATAGCAGGGCATGGTGGGCCAAAAGGCAACTTTTTGGACATGAAAACAGGAATGCCTATCCCCATTTAGAGCTGCAGGTCTCCAGGCTTGAGGATGGTGCCTTTGCCAGAGAACCACCCTCTTCTACCCAGGGTTTCCCTGTCCCCATCCATGTCAATGACACCAGTAAAACAACAACAAAAAACTCCTGGAAAGCCACATTCACGACGGGGCCCATAGGACACTGAAAGCCGTACTTCTGCCCCCAAATATTTCCCCTGCTTTACTGTCATGAGGCGTGCCTGGAATGGCATCATTTTAGCCTGTGCCTTTGAATTAAGTGGAGTCCTCTTGAGAATCCTTGTTAGAAGCAGCAGATATTCCTGAAAAAAAAAAATGGATTCTGTTTTTTGTATCATGACAATGAAATTGCTGTAGGATGGGACCAACACACCACAAGAAGAGCTAGGATGGTGGAGTGTGAAAGGCGAAACGAGGGATACTGTACAAATGTCATCACATCTCAGAATGCAAACCAAAGTGCAGGAAAACTGCGAACAGCGGGGACGCTCCGAGAAGCCCAATCTGGGCAGGGGTCAGTTATCCGTAAACACGTAGATGTTACAGGTAGAAGAAGCCTGACAGGGTGAAAGCTTGTCTAATCCAAGGGAGAAAGCTGGCAACCTGAGAGCCAGACTGTGTGGCTGTGTGTGTTTGGGCGCTCAGTGGGATGACTTTTAAGTTGACTGGGAATGTCTTTAGTAGAGCAGGAGCTCCTCCGTTTGACACAGCCCCCAATACTTCCTCTTATCTTTTGTTCATTGATTTTCCTCTCTGCCTCTTGAAAGCGTTTGAGCTTATAACCCTTGACAAGTTAAACTATTTTATTGTATGTGTTTTTGAGGTTGAGGGTCTTGCTTTGTCACCAGGCTGGACTGTCATGGTACACTTAGAGCTCACTGTAACTTTGAACTGGGCTCAAGTTGTCCTCCACCTCAGTCTTCTCTTGAGGAGCTGGAACGACAGCTCATGCCACCACGCCTGGCTTGTCATTTTATTTTATACATGAGATCCTGAGGCAGGAATGTGGCATGTCCAGCTTAATGAAACATACGCTTCTGGTCATTATTCTCTGGAAGCACCTTCTCAAATTAGTTCACCACCTATTAATAGTTTACACATGATTATTTTATGGCATGACATGCTCTTTTTCTATACTTTTCTTTCCACTGGACTGCCTCTTCCTTCCTTTACCCATAAAAGAACAGACATTGTAGCTTCAGTTGGTTGATCTAAGGCCAACGAGTAGAAAATGTGAAGCAGATTTCAACCTAACTATAATGATTAACTTTCTATAACTTTTAATTGTCCTAAGAGGATCAGGTGGTTTTGAAATAGTACAAACTCTCACTGGGTGCATTGGTTCACGCCTGTAGTCCCAGCACTTTAGGAGGTTGAGGCAGGAGGATAGCTTGAGCCAAGGAGCTTGAGACCAGCCTGGTCAACATGGGGAGACCCCGTCTCTACAAAAAATACAATAATTAGCCAGGCATGGTGGTGTGTACCTGTGCTTCCAGCTACTGGAGGGGCTGAGGTGGGAGATCACTTGAGGCCAGGAGGCAGACGTTTCAGTGAGCTGAGATCACTGCACTCCAGCCTGGGCGACTAAGTGAGATCCTGTCTCAATTAAAAAAAAAAAAAAAAAAAAAGCACTGACGTAGGAAGCATTCAAGTTAAAGTTAAGAATACTGAAAAAGGGAATTCTTACATTTGATGAAAGGTTAACACTGAGATCTTTACATTTTCTTCCAATTTAAGAAACATGACCTTTATCTGTAGAGTCTGTAAATTTAGCTTCTGTACTGGTAGCTATATTTATATTGGGATCATCTGTCTTTCCAGAACTACACCTATGTAACTCTAGCTCTGTCTGAGTGTGCCGTGAAACATACTAACTTGTTCGTGCACTCACATGTTTGTTTAATAAATGCACCTGGCATTTATTATTATTAATGTGGTATTTTAAGTGACACTGAGGTTATAGCAATAGACCTCCACACGATTAAGCCACAAATAGCTATGTCCAGTAAGATTGTCAGGATTAAAAGACAAAGCTTTAGAACAAACGAAAAGTTAAAGAAGTTGATGATCCTGTTAGACATCTTTGATCTCTTTAACCTGTGAATTGGCGATACATCCTTACAGCATGTTTTCTAGGGTTTAGACCTCTGTCCAGGTTCTGTCAGACCTCAGAAGCCTCGCATTCCAGAGGGCTGTGAAAATGTGTGTAAATTATTGTTGAAACCTGGACAGAGATTGTGATGATAGAATTGAATGCAAAAGAAGCTGTCTTTGATTTTGTGTATACTTAAATGAGAAACGGTAGAGAGTGGAAATTAAAGCTTTTGTTTTCTCTGTTTTCTTTTTCTTTGTGAAATAGAGAAACAAAACACTTTTTGTTCCTTTGTAGAGTCCTCAGCTAGTGACATGTTTGGAGATCATAAGGCTAGACAATACGGCAAAGCTAATTAATTTTTTTTAAATGTCATTTCTTTAAAATAGTGTGCCAACGTGTAGGGTGGTTTGCAAACTTGAGACAATTTGGAAGCAACTACTCACTTGGCTGAAAATTCCAGTAGTTTGTTTTCCTACAACTGATGTGGTAGATTGGAAGGGAGAAAGAAGAAGTAGAAAGAGGTGGTGTCAATCCTCTAGGGTTGGATGGATTCGCCAGCAAACCAAACGTTATGGAATATAGCATAAAATTCTGAATTGTTTACAAATTTCTTATGGGAAACATATACTCATGTATAGCCTCATGAGACAGCCATTCTGTTTCTAAATAGAAGTAAATGTGGAAAATTTCAAATATCTTGCTACAAGTAGGAACTTTATTTTTTTTTCAGGCTGGAGTGCAGTGGCGCGATCTCAGCTCACTACAACTTCTGCCTCCTGGGGTCAAGTGATTCTCCTGCCTCAGCCTCCTGAGTAGCTGGGACTATAGGTGTGTGCCACCATGCCAGGCTAATTTTTGTATTTTTTTTTTTTTGTAGAGATGGGGGTCTCACCATGTTTGTATTTTTGTAGAGACCGGGTTTTACCATGTTGGCCAGACTCATCTCGAACTCCTGACCTCAAGTGATCTGCCTGTCTTGACCTCTCAAAGTGTGGAAATTACAGGCGTGAGCCCCTGTGTCCAGCCTCCAAGTAGCAACTTTAGATTGTGATAAATATTTCTATAAAGTAGGCTTAAGTTGGTGTCATATCTAAGAATCCATTACTAAATCTAAGGTCATGAAGATTTACTCTTAGGGTAAGCATTTTATAGTTTTAGCTCTTACGTTTCAGTTTTGTACATTTTGAGCTAATTTTTGTATAAGACATGAGGTGAGAATTCAACTTCATTCTTTTGTATACAGATATTCAGTTGTGTTGTAATATTTACTATCTTTTAGGGGAAGAAAACAAAGGTATTGCCTCTTAAGAAAGCTCTTTTCTAAATAGTTGTAATTATTAGCAGTTTGCTAACATTTTGCTACATGCAGGACCTCTGTATCATAATAAATATTTCTAAGTGGTAGGTTTGAATTATAAGTGTTGGAATTAAACTTGTCGTATCAGTTGAGAGTCCAGTACATTTTAGGATGTATAGTAAGTTAATATATTTATTAATAGTTTTTGGCTAGGCACAGTGGCTCATGCCTATAGTACCAGCACTTTGGGAGGCTGGCTGAGGTGGGCGGAGTTCAAGACCAGCCTGAGTAACATGGTGAGACTCCCATCTCTACAGGAAAGAAAAAAGTTTTTATTAAAGGGAGGTTGTTGATGAGGCAAAGTGTATTGTGAGAGTATGCTTGGACTTTTGAGTTCAAAATCGAACTGCTACTACACAGCTGTGTGATACTAAGGAAGTTACTGAACCACTCTGAACCTTGTTTCTTCTCTGTCAGATGAAGACAGTAGTATCTATCTCATCTGATGTGTTATGATGATTAATTGTGGTAAGGAATGTAAAACTGCCTGGAAAACAACAAACACAGTAAATATTAATTTGGCTAGGCACAGTGGCTCACACCTGTAATCCCAGCATTGTGGGAGGCCGAAGCGGGCGGATTACTTGAGGTAAGAAATTCAAGACCAACTAGCTAACATGGTGAAACCCCGTCTCTACTAAAAATACAAAAACTAGCCGGGTGTGGTGGTGCACACCTGTAACCCTAGCTACTCGGGAGGCTGAAGCAGGAGAATCACTTGAACCCAGGAGGTGGAGGTTGCAGTGAGCTGAGGTCAGGCCACTGCACTCCAGCCTCGGTGACAGAGCGAGACTCTGTCTCAAAAAAAAAAAAAAAAAATTATATTACAATTGGCTCAGCTCCAAGTAAAATTCATTTTTGTGATGTAGATCTTTATATATTAGTTTTAGAGCAGCTTTATTGAGGTATACTTGCTATTAAGTGCACATATTATACTAAATTGTACACATTTAAAGTGTACTATTTGATACATTATGATATACATACAGACATCCATATATGACATAGATATACACATGTGTATATATATCTATATACATATAGACTCAAAACACTCATGACCATATCCATTATTTGATACATTATGATATACAGACATGCATATATGACATACATATACACATGTGTATATATATCTATATTCATATAGACTCAAAACACTCATGACCATATCCATTGCCCATGTAAAAAGTGTGGTCTCTTTGTAGTCACTCTGCTCCCCATCCTGACTTTTAATCCATTGATCCATACATGGATATTTGCTTTGTTATCATTTTTCAGGGTATTAAACATTAGCTGGGCATGCTGGTGTGTGCCTGTAGTCCTAGCTGTTTGGGCGCTGAGACAGAAGGATCGCTTAAGCCTAGGAGTTCAAGGCTGTAGTAAACTATGATTGCACTGCTGCACTCCAGCCTGGGCAACAGAGCAAAACCTTGACTCTTAAAAAAAAAAAAAAATAAAAGGCCGGGCTCGGTGACTCACGCCTGTAATCCCAGCACTTTGGGAGGCCGAGGCGGGCGGATCACGAGGTCAAGAGATCGAGACCATCCTGGCCAACATGGTGAAACCCCATCTCTACTAAAAATACAAAAAAATTAGCTGGGCGTGGTGGCGCGCGCCTGTAGTCCCGGCTACTCGGGAGGCTGAGGCAGGAGAATGCTTGAACCCGGGCGGCGGAGGTTGCAGTGAGCCGAGGTCGCGCCACTGCACTCCAGCCTGGCGCCTGGTGAGGGAGTGAGACTCTGTCTCAAAAAATAAATAAATAAAAATAAATAAAAACAAAAAAATAAAAATAAAGGTGCTATGAATGAAGGTGCTATGTACAAGTCTTGGTATGAACATATACTTTTTTTCTCTTGGGTAAATATCTAGGAGTGGGATGGCTGGATCTTACAGCATGCGTATGTTTAACATTTTAAGAAACTGTAAAAATGTTTTCCAAAGCAGTTGTACCATTTTGCATTTCCAGCAGTCAAGTATGAGTTTCAGTGTTTCTGCATGTTCACCATCATTTGGTATGGTCAGTGTTTTAAATCTTCTCTATGTAAGTGGGTGTATAGCAGTGTCTCGCTGTGGTTTAATTGTACTTGGCTAATTACTCATAATGTTGAGTTTTTATTCATGCGCTCATTTGTCATTTGTGCTTCTTTGGTAAAATGTCTGTTGAAACTTTTTGCCCATTTTTTTTTTATTGTTTGCTTTCTTACTGTTTTTTGAGAATTCTTTATACATTCTGGATACAAGTCCTTTATCAGTTATATACTTTGTAAGTATTTTCTTCTAGCTTACAGCTTGTCTTTTTATTTTCTTACTGGTATCATTCAAAGAGTAAAAGTTTTTAAGTTTGATATGGTCACATTAATCAATTTGTGGTTTTTACTGTGAGTGTTGTGTCTAAGAAATTTTTGCTTAATTGAAGGTCACAAAGATTTTCTTCTCTTTTTTTTCAGAAGTTTTATAGTTTCAGGCTTTACATTTAGGTCTGTGATCCATTTTGAGCTAACTTTTTTATATGGTGCAATGCATTAATTTCAGTTTATTTTGATGAATGTAAATATCCCAGTTGTTCAACCTCATTTATGTGAAAAGACCATTCTTTCTCCACTCAATTGCCTTTACACCTTTCTCAAAAATTATTTGTCTGCATAGGGGTCTATTTTTGCATCCTATTCTGTTTCATTGATCTATTTGTCTATCTTGATGCCATAGCATACTGCCTTGGTAATGTAACTTCTAAGAAGTTTTGAAAATAGATAGTGTAAATCTTCCAAGTTTGCGCTTCGTTTTCAGAGTTGTTTTGATTGCGCTAAGTCCTTTGAATTTTTACATAAACTTTTGCTTCATCTTGTAAATTTCTACAAAAGAGTCTACTGGAATTTCTTCTCAGATGTTGAATCTGTAGTTTCATTTGGAGAGAATTCAAATCTTAATAGTATTGAGTCCTTTGACTCATAAAGCAGCACATCTCTCCTTTTATTTCTTTAATTTCTTTCAGCAGTATTTTGTGGTTTGCAGTACACAGATATCTATCCCACAGTATTTCATAATTTTTGAAGCTACCGTTAGTATTGTTGGTCAAATTTCAGTTTCCAGTTATTCATCATGAGTATATAGAAATACAGTCGATCACGCAACCTTACTATCATCATTTATTAGTTCCAGTAGCTTTTTGTAGGTTACATTGAATTTCCATGTAGATATTTTGTCATCTGTGAATAAAGACAGTTTTACTTCTTTCTTTCCTGTGTTGAATTGAAAAAATAATCGGGTTTTTTTTTTTTTTTTCATTATTGCACAGACTAGAACCTATAGGACAATGTCAAACAGAAATGGTGAGAGCAGATGACTTTGGTATAGTTTTCTCCGTTTCTAGAACTTGGTGTTTGCTGAGCTTCTCAAATCGGTCCGTAACTCAATCAAATTTGGAAATATTTTGGCCATTAATTCTTCCTTTTTTCTCTTTCTGTTTCCCCTTCTCTCTCCTCTCCTTCAAGGACTAAAGGAAACACATATCAGACCCTTTGATATTGTCCCACAGTTCTTTAATGTTTTCTCACTCTTTTTTTTTTTTTTTTTTTTGAGTTTTATTTTCAGGAGTTTGTGCTTCTGTCTTTAAGTTCATGAATCTTTTCTTCTGCAATGCCTAGCCTGTTTTTAATTCCATTTAGTGAAGTTTAAAAAAAAAAAATCCTCCCCCTACTGGTGCAACGCCCTCCTGAGAGTAATCTACCCCATGCCTCGGATCTGTGATGTTTTCTGATATGGCTCACAGACACAGGAACTATTTCCGCTTCTGTGTGAGGGCTTGGCACAGTTTCCTCTAACCTTCTAATGTTCTTCCTCTGGACTTGGGTGGTTGAGTCTTATTCTGCTGAATACGCAAGCGACGGGCTTTACGGATTTCAGTAATTCTCTCTCTGGCAGCACTTAGGCATCCTGTGAAGGATTCACCTTGTGGATGATACACACTTTATAAACCACCTTTCCTGCAAAGGGCCAGATGGAAAATATTTTAAGCTGTGCAGGCCATATGGTCTCTGTTGCAGCTATTCAACTCTGCCGTTATAGCCTGAAAGCACTTGCAATGTGTAAATGAATGGAAGTGGCTATGTTCCAATAAAACTTTATACAGTAAAAACAGGTGGTAGGCAAGATTTGGACTGTGGGTCTTAGTTCATTGATGACTATGTCTATAACAGTGACTGTGTGTGTGTCTGTGGGTGGCTGGGTGGGTGTACATGTTTTGTATTAATAGTTATGACCTCTAAATGGGATTTGAGACAGACTTACCCCAAATTCAAAGCAGAAAAAAGTCTATAGTTATTGAAACTTTTCAGGTTGACATACACTGACACTTGCTTTCATTATTTTTGCTCCCTGTTTTTGAAATGCTAAGTAGTGAATCGTTTAATGCTGACATTTAAGCTAATTGCTCTTTAATGTACATTTGACATATGAAGCAACATATTGCAATCTAAAAATAATTGAGATAAATCATTTGCTTATATTGCTGTGGCAAAGACAAACCGTTTTTCATCTCTCTCCCCTTTCCCTAGTGTCTAGAGCAGGGTGTCTTGAAGTCAAAATGGAAGTCAGTTCTTGCCACCCCCGCTTCACAGGAGCAATGGGTGGAGGGGCAGCAGCGGCTCCATGAGAGGCGGCTTCCCGATGGGCTGTGTTCCAGGCTCTGTGCTTCTGAATTCCTCTGCAGTGCTTGGCAGGCAGCCAGCGTGCCATGAAGGATTAGATTTTGTCTCTCTTCCTTTTACACTCACCCCAAGAGGATTTCCCTCTTCAACTTTTAAAAGACTGGCTCCAACCAGCAAATCCAACAAGTGGGCCCATTTGTGAGTTGAATACCTTGGGAATTATGCTATACAAATAAGTCACAGTTGAAAAACCACTACGTGCAAATTGATTTTTGTCTTTAGGTAGGGAAAAGCCCTCATAGTTCTCTCTAGGGAAAATTGTGTCACCATATAACAACTGTCACAAGGGCACAATACATTTTTGAGTAAAATCAGTCATCTGTTTCTCCGGGCACTTCATTTTTAGTTATAAGGTGTGTTGATCATATTTCAAAAGCCTGCTGTATGTTCCTTAAAGGGCCCTTTTCTCCATTTCTGCTGAGCCAGTAAAGATTTCCAGCTCTATTCAGTGTGATTATATATTATGAAACCAAAAGGCTATCAGTTATTCCTACACAAAGGCAATTTGTTCATTTTTGGTAAATACAGATTTGGGCAAGCTTTAATAAATACATGTGCCATTTTTCTATTTTGTAATTTTTCACGGAAAGTACAGTTTATGAACAGATTTATTACACTGTCGAGTATTTACTTAACACATGTATAAAATGTTGTGTGAAAAAAAACACACTAAAAACTCAAAGCGCTTTTCTCATCCTCTCAACAATAATCATCAACACAGAAGACTTGTGTGACCAAACATGTGTCTCTCCACACACGAAGCAGCAGACACCCACTAAGCGTCCTCTGATTCAACTCAGTTCCCACGCTATCCACCTGGAGACAGCTTCAGATCCTACAAAGCGAAGGCTCCGGCCCTTAAGACTGCCCCCCCCCGACTTCAGGTGCCAATCAGCAAGCCCAGGTGGTCTTACCTGTACTTCTGACTTCCCCCCCCTGCCTCCCACTATAAATTAGAGTTCCCAGGACCCCCTCCTCTGGTTCAGCTAATCTGCAGCTCACAGAATGCAGGGAAATATTTACATTTACTGGTTACTATAAAGGATATGATGAAGAATACAGATGAAGAGATACATAGAACCTGGTATGGGAAAAGGGGCCACAGCTTTCATGCCCCCAACCCATGCAGGCCTCTTACCCTCCAGGAAGCCCCCGTGTTATTCAGCTGAGAGCTCCCTAAACCGTGTCCTTTCGGTGGTTTTGTGGAGACTTCATTGAGTAGGCATGACCGATTACATCATCAGCCATTGGTGATCTACTTTCAGCCCCTCTCTCCTCCCTGGGGGTTGCGGAGGTGGGGCTGAGAGTCCCACGCTCTAAACATGCCGTGGTTTTTCTGATGACACCTGGGGGCTACCAGCCCTCACATCACTTTGGAGATTCTAAGAATTTTACCAGTTGTATATCAGAAAATGGGATCAAAGAGTAAATATGTATCATGGGTGTCTTGGCTACAAAGTAAGCTGTATGATAGCTGGGACTTTGTATATCCTTCTGACCATTGTATTTTTATGGCTAGATGTAGCCAACACATAGTTTCTATCATTAAATATTTGTGAAGCAAATGAATGAATGAAAATAATTGACCTCATAGGTTGGACTGACTGAATAACTATTGAAATGAACAAAGGTGGATATATTTACAGAAAATAGTAATTTCCTTTACAGTGTTTAATGACGGGGATCACCTCTGTTGAGTAGAGCTTAACTCTGCAGTTCAATATTTTCAGAAGGTCTGTGGTGGTAAGACAATGAATAAAGAACATTAAAGAAAATAGAGCTATGTCTATGAACAGCTTGGGGAAAACTACAGTAAGGGGGGACGCTGGTGAAGGAGGAAATGCATGTGATTGGACGAGATAGAACAACGTCTTTTATTTAAGGCTGTGTGCTTTTTTTGCTCTCTTTCTAAAAACAATGTCAAGACTCCCAGATCAAACTAATTTGCCTTTAGTTTGGAAAAATATTCTTATATTTTAAATATATGAGTTTCCACATTAAGAACCATTAGAACATATAGAAATTACAGGCAGATCAGTATTAAGCATATACCACACAGTAGCTTTGTAACAAATTTATAGACAAATCAATGCAACCAAATTCTAGGGGAGGAATTTAGTAAACTTTGTTCTCAAGAAATGGGAGCCGTCATTCAGAAGACACTGTCAGTTCTCAATTTCCAGATGCTTGTGAATTTTGGTCCTTTTTGTTGTTGTTACTAGTTTCTGTCTTGAATTGTGAGAAAACATAGTTTGTGTTATAGTGGTTCCTTGCAATTTGTTTTATAGACCAATTTTTGTAAATGTGTCTGAAATGAATGCATATTCTTCAGTTGTTAGATGAAGAAATCTATGTCCATTGGATATCTTCCCTGTATTTGCTAATATTTTGTTTTTACTTTCACAGAGTGATGTATTAAAAATCTCCCCACTACAAAGACAAATTTTCCATTTCTTGTAGTTTTTTTTTTTTTCTAAACTATTAGCTGCGTAGATTAGAGAAGCTATAGGGTGCTGGTTGATTGAAGTCTCCAGCAGCTGTGATGTGGGACCAGCATGCACTGGCTTGAGAGGGCTGATTGCACATGTCTACTCCCAACTCTGTGTTTAGAGATTTAATGTCGGAAGCTGGAAATTGCCCCTAGTGGTAGTATGCATACCATGGAAATTAGCAAGTGTCACAAATCGAGGCTATTTCCTTCCACCCTTCAAAGCACCAATTTACCAGCACACCAGCGCTTTGTCGTAATAAAAGATCCTCCTCTTTTCTGAATCTGTGTTTTGCCTTAAAAAATACTTTGATATAAAAATAGTCACGCAAGATTTCTTCTGATTATTTGCTTGAGTCGAAAGCATGTTTCTCCAGGGAGTATTTGATTTGCTTCTGCCAGATAACTGGATGCACTATCAAGCAGGATTACTGTTTAAATTTAAAATATCCAACTGATTACCAGAACCGGTAAAATGAGGCAGATGAGAACCAACTAGCAAAGCTGCATGTGCACCTTCTATGACTCAGCAGTATTCTTGAAAGTGGAAGAGATAGATAGGCACACATACGCTTACCAAAGTCACAGCTGCCGAGATCACAATAGCCCTGTACTGGAAGCTAACCAAAACCCAGCAACAGGAGAGCAGTCAAAGAAATTATGGTATACTTACTCAGTAGAAAACTGTATAGCAGTGAGAATGAATGAGCTACTACACACAGCAATTTGGATGAATTAAACGAATGTAATGTTGAGAAGCCAGATGCAGGAGAGTAAACACTGCATGACTTCATTGAGATCAAGTTCTTAAACTAGCAAAAATAACCTTTGCTGTGCAAAGTCAGGATGGTGGTTCCCCTGGGGGGGGTGGGGTAGAGTGGTTAGAAGGGGGCTACCCAGAGGGCTTCAGTGTGTTGCTAATGTTTGTTTCTTGATATTGGCATGTTCAGTTTGAAAATTCATCAACTTGTTCACTAATATTTTGTCCCC
This sequence comes from Ateles fusciceps, assembly GCA_036589455.1. Lineage (NCBI taxonomy): Eukaryota > Metazoa > Chordata > Mammalia > Primates > Atelidae > Ateles > Ateles fusciceps. The sequence continues at coordinate 1,020,495 of JAZHEH010001578.1, forward strand.
CTTTCTGCATGTGTGTATGGTTCAATCAAAAATGAAATTACCTGTGGTCTTTGGGGATTCAATGTTAATAATACTTCAGCCTCCAAGCCCTCATAAATTCTCCGACGCATCTGAATTCTCTGGCTGTGTACTTTGAGGGAGATACTCTTTCTTTCCTCTCCACTTGGGACTAAGGTGGGATGATATAGGTATACTGATGTCTGGCTTTACCAAGTGGTGTTCTATTCATTACCTGTCTCACCCTGTCGTTAATGCTATAGCTTTGTTGGGTTTTATGCAGGGATCTCAGACCTCGTACAGACATAAAACCAAAAATCAAGATCACCTGAAATTGGTATATACAGCCAAGTCCATTGTTGGCTTAAATACAATTTTTTACCTCCCAGGATTCTTGCTTTTAACTTTGTTTCTGATCTTAAAAGATTTAAAAAAAATTTTTTTAATTTTCCTTATTTTTTTTCCAAGTTTAATCATTCATTCATAAGAGTGGTGTTAATATTTCATCTACCACTCTTACATGTTTTATAACAGGAAGTTTTAGACCTCTTGTTGCAATACTGTGAGATACAGAAGCCTTCCCCCAAGGTTCTTTCTCCCTGTATTTTTAGGGGAAGAAGGAAGAAAGTGTGAAAGTGAGTTGCAACCATTCAGTTGTGCTCCTTACTATCTATTCCGTTGGTGTGTATTCTGATGATGGTAGAGGCTGATCATGCAGGAAGCTGGAAGATAAGAATTTAGTTCAAAGAATGTGGTAAACTTTTGAACTGGAAAAATCCTTTTGATCTGTGTTCCAGTGGTCAGTTATCACATCTGCAAAATGGGAGTGGGGCTAGAATAGCTGTTTCCTAACTTTGTCTTTCATGTTCAAAATTAGCAAAGTGATTTTAACAATTATCATAGGATCCCATTGAATTTTATCTCCTTTGTCTAATAATTAACTAATCAAATTAATAATTAAGAGTTATAAACTAATAATTGTTTAAGAGTCATAAAGGTTCATTTATTTTTCATGTGAACTAATATAGTCTATTGTTATAATGTAGCATTTTATAGTACTTAAAACCATGACTTTGAGGTGTCTATAAAAAGATGCTGTTTCTGACTTTGAGAAATGGTGGTGATATAATTCGAGTTGAAATTTAACTATCGTCACAGTAGCCTATGCTGTGTTGGCAGTAGGCTTTGTGGATTACCAGATTTATGTTTCTCATTTACAAATTGCAAGCACTTTTTCCAGTGTGTCTATGTGTGTGTTCCTATTTTCCAAGTTGATACATGAATGATTAACAAAGACTATAGTAATACAGTCATAGGACAATGAAATATCTTAGGAATTTAAGTAAAAATAACTTTTTTAAAAACTACTAAAGTTGTAAATGGCAGATAGTGAATGACTCATATAAAAAGAATTAATAAACCCAATTTTTAGAAACTCAGTAACTACCTTTTTTCCCTGCACAAAACAAACATTACACTCACAGGCCTAGGGGCTTAAATTCCATTATTATTTTGTTGTTCCTATGAGAGAGTGGGACATGAAATTTTTTTCCATCATACTTAAACTCAGAATTTTGTGCTGTTTTATGAAGTATTTTTATGTTTTGTTTTACCTCCTTTTTCCTCACTGTTTACCTTGGCCTAGTGTGTGAAGCTTTTTAACTAATGGCTATGTGTAATCAAGTTCCTTTTAAGGCTGAGGCAGGTAACAAGTTGCCAGAAATATTATTTGTAAGTGCTTTATAGCAATGATCTAATCATTACCTTTATTATGGCATTAAAAAAACAACATACAGTAATCCAAGCATGGAGGTATGAGAGGAAGATCTCTGGACAAGGGTCCTTGCTACCCCTTACCAGGCGGAGCCGTATGAAATTACAGTTGAGAATGGTTGAATATTGTCAATGACAGTTAATTCTACTTGATGCTGTCGATGTAACTGGGCAGCTTTTCTTCATGAGCTTCGGTCTTGTCTGCTCTAAGTGAGGATATTGCTCTGAGGATGGCTATGAGGCATAAATGTGATCTATTTTATTGCCTTGAAACCATAAGGCATTTTAAATATATATTGCCTTATGATCATTATGCATTTGGTAAAATACTGTGGATTCTAACTTTCATTTTCACTTTAATCCTTATGGTATTAGTTTTCTCTGGAAATTGGCTTTGTGGGGATCAGGAGATAAAGAAATGTGAGAATATTGGCAAAGCAGGGGTTAAGATGATACATACATACACACAATCTAGGGCAGTGAAAAAGTCACCTCTTAGAAAAAAAAAATTAATCGAATCTGGGAGATTTTACACCCAATTTTAGAAATGACGGGGCTGGTCATTTAGACATTTGCTCTCTTCATTATTATCACCATCTCCTCCTCCTCCTCCTCATTCGCAGATAAAAAATGATAAAATACACTCCTGCAGAAAGGAAGTTTCTAAAATGCATACAAAGGAATAAAAATGTTTTTTTAGAACTCGCTTATGTAGGGGAGTCGCTAGAGGCCTAGCTGTCCTCCTGGTGCCTGAGGAAGTCTCTGGCTGTGATCCGGTGATGGCCTGTGGTAACACTGCTTACACGTGGGCTCTGAAATGCTTACGGATGAGTAGTAAGGTTTCCTCATATCATTATAAAAAACTCAAGCCAAACTAGAAATTCAGTAAGTGAAAGTGGGTCAGTATTTGAAAAAAAATTATATACACACACACCAAAGTAAAGCAAGCTGTAATCTGTTTGGCAAATGTATTGAACTGCATGTGTTTACCATGCATTAGCAAGTCTGAAACAAAGCCTCTGTGTTAAACTAAAAGATGGACATCAGGCAAGCAGGCCATACTTGCCCCGAATGGAGCTAGGGGAAAAGACACATGAGAACAGAAACTGTTGGGAGTGTGTAGGGAATCGGGGCCTGGTGGGTGTCTCTGCAGAAGAAGAGCAGGTTCTGTGAAGGGTGGCGGCAGCCGTGGAGGAGGGCCGCTGCTGGGATGGAAGCCAGCTGCACGCAGGGCAAGAACGAGAAAATGTTGATCGTGCTCGACGAGTTTTAGCTTGTGATGTCACAGCTGGCCTGGGCATCACAAATTCCCAGTTTCATGTCTTTGATAAATAATGGTTAGTACCCAGCCAGAGAAATTCAAAACAAACAATGATTTGCTGCTTGTGACACTTCTCTAGCTGACCACTGAAAGCAGTTTCGTGTATCATTCAGTCAACGCATTGCCTACTAACATGCCTCACGTGAGTTACTGAGAAAAAACGCAAATGGCTGGTAGAATGGACATCCAGGAGTTTTGAATATGTCACACTGACATTCCTAATAGTTCCATGCCGACGACTGTATAGTAATACAACAAAGCACAAAATACCTTGGGCTGGAAATGGTAGCTGCTTATTTCAGCTTGTTCGTGTGTCATTATGTGGAGTACTGATTGAATATACTGAATTTTGTTTAGCCTCTTTCATATTTATTAGTAATACCTTGAGCGTCTATTGCCCTTCAAAGACTGTTAAAAAAAGATAAGCAGAGAGGGAACAATATAAATGCGAAATGGGTTTTATGGCTTGTTTACCCTTAACGTAAGTGTTGCATAGATAGAAACATAGCATTTGGAGTCAGAAAAAGCCAGGTTTGAATTTCCGTGCTACCATTTTATAATGATAATGACATTGAGTTAATATTTATTGAATGCTTACTGTATGCAAGGCAGTATGTACAGGGCATTATCTACCATCATTATCTATTATCTGTAGACTATTTATAATCCTACTATACCCTAGGATGTAGCTGATTAGAAAATGCATCTGTTCCCATAGCTCCAACTCCCCAGCTCCTCAAAGAATTCCCTGTTTGCATCTCTGGGCCCTTTCCCTTTCCCAGTCTCCAAGCCTACATGTTGACTTGACTGACAATACTCCACCATTCCATTAAACACCGTACATTCGATGTTGAATTATCACCACCCCAGTGCCCCCCCAATTCGTTTTCTTATGCCTCAGACATTCTTACTTCTATGAAGTATGCCTTATTTGTATAAAATGTTACCTGCCCCCTGGATAGGATTCCTTCCTCTCCTTCTCCCTACCTATTCATTCAGTCACTAAGTTTGCAGTATTCCTTATCTTGATCCCCTCTTTTCTACTCCTACAGCTGGATACCTGATAACCACTGCCATAACTGGCCCCTCTTTAGATTCTTGGCCATGAACATCAGTTAAACCCTCCATCCTGCCTGGATATGATACTGCATTTACTTCACTCACCTCCCCCGCACCTCCAATTTCACACCTTTTCTCAAACCTCACTTATCTGCTGTCCTTACCACCCACATGCTATGGTCTGAGTGTTTGTGCCTCTAGACAATTTACATGTTGAAACTTAATCTTCATTGCCATGGTTTTAAGAGGTGGGGCTGTTAGGAGGTGATCGGGGTAGCTTATTAATAGGATTAGTGCCTGTATAAAAGAGGCCCAGGGGAGCTGGTTTCCCTTTCCACCATGTGAGGACGCAGTGAGGAGGTGCCATCTATGAATCAGAGAACAAGCTCTTTTGTATGCCTTGATCTTGGACTTCCCAGTCCCTAGAACTGTGAGAAGTAAATTTCTACTGTTTATAAGCCAGTCTATATTTTGTATAGTAACCCAAATGGACTAAGACCTGACATCACTGGGAAAACAGAAGCAGTCACAAGAGAACTTCAGCTGCCTCCCTGTGTTGCTCCATTGGCCATCTGGAGAGTATATGATGACGGCATATTCTACTCTGCTTCCTATCTAAAACCAATACGGTTGTTCCTGTGGGAGGCAGAGAGGTCTCCCCTTAAAACCTCCACGCCCTAATCCTTAAAATCTGTGGCTACGTTGTTACATGGCAAAAAATGATCTTACAGCTGTAATTACGGTTACAGGTGAAAATAGGGAGATTATTATGGACCATCCAGGCGGGCTCGATTTAATCACATGGGCCCCTAGAACAGAAAACCTTCTCTGCAAGTCAGCAAGATTCGATGCCTGTGAAGGACTTGGTGTGCTATTGTTGGTTATTGCAGAGGGAGCAATGTAAGGAATGTGGGAGACCTTAAAGGCTGAGGGGAGTCTCTTTGCTGTCATCCAGCAAGAAAGCAGGGACCTCAGTCCTACAACCACAAGGAACTGAGTGTTGGCAAACAAGCTAGAAAGTTTGCAAGTAGATGCTTCCCTGAAGCCTCAGATAAGCGCTCAGACTGCTCAACACCTTGATTTTGGCTTTGTGGCATCCTGAGCAGAGGGACCAGCCAAGTCCTCTTCAGAAACCTTGGGATCATCAATTTGTGTTTCAGGCTGCCAAGCTTGTGGCCATTTGTTATGGTAGCTGTAGAGAGTGAATATAGATCTCACTTCTGTTTACTCAAGGACACTGAACTCCCGTAATTCTCTCCTCTCTCATACATCGTCAGCTTTTCTTCTCTGTTGGGTCATTCTTTGTCAGCACGTGAAATATTATTTCTTGCATCTTAAAATGTGCAAACAAATCTCTAGACTGTGTTTCCCTGCAGCTACTGCTTTATTTCCCTATCATCCTCGAATGGTTAAAGCTCCTTGAAGGAGTTGCCAGTAATCTCTCCCCTTCCCTTTCCAGTTTTCTCTTCCACTCCAATAGGGCATTTAGCCCCCTACACAGGCACCCTTACAATCTTAAAAGAGACCTCAATGTTGCTAAATCCATCAATGACCTCTATGTTGCTAAATCCAAATGTTCAACTCTAAGTCCTCATCTTACTTGAGCTGTACCCCGCACTGGACTTAATTGATCCCTCCCTCTTCCTCATAACATTTTCATTCAGCTTCAGAACGCCACAATTCAACGTTCTTCCCCCTTTCACCACTTCTCCTTCTCGATTTGTTTTGTTTTGTCTTTCCTCATTTTCCTGGATTCTTAACATTATTTTGTCACAGCGTTTGGTCCTGAGACCACTCACTTCTTTGATGTCCTCAGCTAGTCTTTCAATACCATCTATACAGTCTACTCCAAATTTTGTTTCTCCAGCCTGGACCCCTACCCTGAACTTGCCTGTCTCAAGGCCACTTATCTTTACATTTGGGTGCCTAACACTCATCTCAAGTGTAACAAGTCTAAAACTCAACTCTTATTTTACTCTCTGAAACCTGCTCCTCACACAGTCTTTTTCCACCTTGGTGAATTATAATTCAATCTGTGTGCAGGACAAAATGACCTAGGAGCCATCTGTGGAGGACATCTCTTGTGTTTGACTTCCTATCCTTTTAGCCCATCATTTACTCTAACCACTGTTGCTGCAATGAGCTTTGCACAAGTTCTCTGCAGCAATTTGACCTCATGGCACTGTGTACATCTCACTTTCCTCCCTGGAGCCTTTCTGACACCAGAGCCTGGGCTATTTGCATTCAAGTATATCTAACTGGGGAGATGACAGAGTCAGCGGCTAAAGGTCTGCTTTCTGTGCCTCAGGTGCAGGACACACGGCTCCTCCAAGATCTCAGCTGTCAAGGCCCAACTGGCATCAGTTGTAACCAGCTGAATACTGCATCCCTGTGTTAGTTTTTTCCTTGTTCCTGTTTTCCTTTCTCTACTCTTCCTTAACTGTTTCCTAGGATCGATTCCCCAGATAAAGCACATGCATACAGTTTTCTGTTTGGTACCAGAATGACTTAGAATTGAGATCCTCAGGATGAGGATCAGGAGCTGGATCATTCCCAGGCCAGAGAGCGATATGAGCACCACTGCTGTCGGTAGGTCAGGAAGCCCTTGCATGCAGGAGCAGTGCAGTTTCTCTTGGTGAAAACCAAAGGCTCAGGCTGGCCAACCATCACATCACGGAATGATGGGAAAGCAGAGGTCCCCAGGGCAGTGCTTATAGAGACTTCTATATCCAGTGATGCTAGAAAAATCTATGATGAATCCCTCAAGGAGTGTTACGGCATAGCCTGCTAGAGGTCTGGAGTAAGATCATGTATTCTGCAGCAGAGAAATGCTAGCTGTTGGGAGGGTAGCTATTGCAGTATTGCTGGGCCCTTCTGGGGACTGAGCGCTTGACCATGGGACATCATGACTGTGGTGACGTCCATGGAGAGCCGGATGTTATGAGTCCAGGTGGATGAAGCAGCAATGTCTCTTATGATGGAAATGGTACATTTCGAATGAGCCGCAAGCAGGCTCAGGAGCCACGGGGTGAGTCACACTTAATATGTGACTCAGAATCCTTTGTTCTCTATGTTATAACCCCTTTGTTATAGCTATGGTCTCATGGGGTCTCCCCTGTGACCAATCGTCAGAGGAAGCACAAAATCGGGCTTGGGTCCCAGGCGGATCAGCTCAGTATCTTGGTGCTGGCCATAAGTGGACTGTGGCCATACAGCAGCCCGCTTAAAGGTGGCCTTGTAGAACCATGATGAAGGGAAGCATCTCCCAGTGGACAGAATTACAAGCAGCATACTGGGATACTAGTATTTTACGGAGCTTTAGGGTAAATATGGACTTCAGGGCAGTGGTAAATCGCTTGGCCAATTGGTCAAGGGCTTAAAAGGAGCAAAATTAGAAAACTGGAGATAAGGAAATCTGAGGAAGAGGCATACTGAAACACATATAAGAGTGGGCACAAAATGTGTCCATTTTGTGTCTTAAGATAATTCCCATCAGAGAGCATCAACACAGAAGAGCCTGAATAACCCGTTTGGACGTCATGACCCTTCATGCAGGTAAGTCAGCCTCCATCCTTGGCTACCCAGTTCTTGTGCAATGGGACTATGACTAGTGTGACCATAGTGGCAGGAAGGGGGCCTATGCATGGCCCCAGGCTGACCTGGCTGCTGCCACTATTCAGCGCCCAACCTGCCAGCAGCAGATGCCAGTGCTGAGAATCCTGTGAGGAGAGGCTAGCCACTTGGTTGAAGTGTGATTACTGAGCCCTCTACTCTGGCAGGGATAATCATTCTTATTTACCAGAAATGATGGAAACTCTGGGTTTGGGATTTCCTTGTTTTCCTGCAGTGTCTCTCCCAGAGCCACCGTCTCAGGGTGGCATTTCAGAATGCCTGGTTTACCAGTATTGGTTTTTGCAACAGTGCTTCAGCTCTAAGGACCCCCATCTGCTTTTGCTTTTTTGCAAAGAAATGCAACATTGGGTGTGTGACCTTGAGGTTCCCCTGGATCATGTATAAATGCAACCCAGGAGCAGCTGGCCTCATAGAGGGAGGAGGAAATGACTTATTATTGAAGACTTATGTAAGGTACCAGTTTGAGAACACACTCTACAGGATTGGGTTGCTCTCAGGGTGAAGTTGTATTTATTGAAGCAATGATCAATATATGGCACTTTGTCTCTAACAGAATACACAGGTTCAGGAAACGAGGAATGGAAGTAAGATTGGTTCCATCACTCCTGGTGACTCACTGCAGAATTAGTACTTTTTGTTCTTGTCAACTTACTGCTTTACTGGATTAGAGGTCCGCGTTCCTAGGGTAAGGGTGGGAATGCGTTTCTGGATGATATGATAAGGATAGCACTGAACTTGAAACTATGGCCACTGCCAGGTCATTTTGGATAGCTTATGATAGTGGATCATCAGACAAAGATGGGAGTTTTGTGTTCATTAACCACAGAGAGTCAGGGTTGCTGCTACATAGCAAAGGCAGGAAGATATGTGTCTGGAAGCCAGGAGATTCAATGAGATGTCGCCATACTTCCATACCCTCAATAACTATATAAATACCCAACAACACTAAGGCAACTAAATACTCAGATTCCTTAGAGATGAAGATCTGGGTGACTCCACTAGGTCATCAGCCTAGACCTGCTGAAGTGGTAGCCAAGAGGGAAGATACTGAGGATGAGTCCTGGAGGAGGGATCAGTTGGAGTAGTGGGTCGGAGCTTCGTCCACTCTTTCTCCCATATTCTTCCTGTATTAAGTCTGCGGAAGAGACTGTGGTCAGCTCACACCTGAAGGTTCTGTCCCAGACAGATTTTAATGGAATGCCTGAGTGGATCTGGGGAATGCAAGGAATGGGTTGTCTGGTGGTTCTCGTGCCCTCACGTCCTTTTTGGCCCACGTTACAGTCCAGTCATTTGTGTAGCAAAGAGCTTTGTGTAGGGAGAAACTGACAGCTCCTTCTCTTGGGCACAACTATGTCCTGAATAGCGTCTGATAACAAATAAATACATAGGTCCGTGTGTGTGCAATGGGAGCCCGGGGTGGCAGATGACTGGGGGGAGAGTAGAGGGACAACTAGTCATCACATTTCCTGATGTGCATAAAAAATTCAGGGTAATAAACCAGATCATATAAGCAATTTTAACTTTCAAATATCCAATAATAAAAAGAAAAACATTTGTCAAAAGAGGTTTTGTTTTTTGCCAATTCAAAGATACTAGAAGGAAGAAATAGCCTAAAACATTTTTTTCCGGAGATATTATAGCCTTAGAGTATTATGTTTGTCTTATTAGGGGATAAATTCATCTAGCAGGGAGTTTATATATTTAGAACTATCCTTTTGGCCTTTTGATCACGACTTTGACGATATTTGCTTCTCAAAGCAAAAAAACTCAGTGTCGTCTTTTGCCTTTTTCCTAAAAACTCAGCAATTAATTCATTTTAGGATGAATTATTCTTGAAAGAAATGATAATTCCAAAGTTAGCTGGGGACATTTTGCCCTTTAAAATATAGATAAAAGTGGCCAGGCACATGGCTCATGCTTGTAATCCCAGCACTTTGGGAGGTCGAGGAGAACGGATCGCAAGGTCAAGAGATTGAAACCATCCTGGCCAACATGGTGAAACCCCGTCTCTACTAAAATAATACAAAAATTAGCTGGGCATGATGGCGTGTGCCTGTAGTCCCAGCTACTTGGGAGGCTGAGGCAGGAGAATTGCTTGAACCCGGGAGGCGGAGGTTGGGGTGAGCCGAGATTGCGCCACTGCACTCCAGCCTGGCGCCTGGAGACAGACCAAGACTCTGTCTTAAAAAAGAAAAAAAAAAATATATATATATAGATAGATAGATAGATAGATAAAAGTGACATAATTCTTCCTTTCCAGAGAAAATTGAAAGGGCAAGGCCATCTTTAAGATTTCTTAAAATTCCTCTGGTTGTATGTTCTCAAATTCCCTCCCCCCCTCATTCTGTCTCCACTAAATGACTTCATTCAGGATCATTTCACTGTTATGCCTTTTGGTTTTGAGGTTCCTGCTGACCCAGACATGGAGCTCAGCATTTTTATTTAATCTACACCCAAACTCTTTTCAATATATTTGTGTGTGGAAGATTTTGTGGAAGGCTGAGTATACTGTTACAGCAATTAAAAAGCTAAACGTTCTATCCTAGGTATTCCTCTAGAAGTCTCCTGTTTGATTTTCTATCCTGGGCTAATGTTACCTGGCTTGTGTTCCTATGTTAATACTGTCTGGTTTTCCTCTCCTCCTGCTCACACTCTTCATCTCTCTGACTTCCAATTCTGTATTTTAGGGCAAAGCATATTGGTTATCTAATGTGTTAAGCATTTGATGAAAAACCGGCTATTTTACCTAATTTACAAAAAGGGACTGCAAAGTAAACATAAGACATGCAAAAGAAAGATGGAAGTTGTGTTTGTGTGTGTGTGTGTGTGTGAGAGAGAGAGAGAGAGAGAGACAGAGAGATTATTATGATTGGCAAAGGTAAAAACAGTAGAAGGCACCCAGTATTAGTATGGAAATCAAATCAAAAACCAGAAATTTTTTTAAATGTTGAAAGCTGCATACGCAAATAAGAAAAATACTCATTAAAATTTTATTTTTGACTATTTAACTTCAAATATTCAACTTGGTTGATTAAAAAAATAGAATTACATCATTGGATTTATCAAATCAACCAGTTCTCCCTAGCATCATGCTCACAAAGTCTTATTACCCAATTCAATTTCTGTTTCAAAGAGGTGGCAAAGAGGATATTCCAGGTAGTTATATCAGACTTCTTACCAACTAACCTAGTCAGTTTAGGTGAAAGCAGCATTTTCTTCAATTATCCAGAGAATGACCTTTTCCATTTTCTTGCACGGGTATGTAGAGTTTGAAGAATTTTGAATTTTAGATAGATTTTATAAAGTGACTCTTTAAGTAAACCTATATATTGTGTGGTCAAATGTTACTAGTGGACAGAACTGAGTCCAGAACTTGCTTCAAATTCCAGCTCGGCCATCTATAAGCTGAGCTGTGAAGCAAGCTGTTTAATATGTAAACCTGCTTCTTCTGTGACATGAAGATAATAAAAATAGCTACCCCACACAATTGTGAAAATAAACGAATAATGCATGAAAACCCCTCAGCAGAATGGCTGAGATTTATTTTAACTATTTTTAAAAATTTCCCCATTTATGTATGCCAGTTAAACTCAAGAAAAACAATGATCACTGAATTTGTACTATGAATGTAATAGTACTATGAATGTAATATGAAATGTAAATACCAGTCTTTGACATTATGTCAACAGACTAAATCCAAATATTTAGACACTTATTCTATTTTTAAAAAGGCATAAACACTCACAGTATTATCATAATCATTTCTCCATTTATTTTTCTTTTTATTCAAAATGACTAGCTAGCTTATATGCATATTTTAAAGTAGCTGAATAACTCAAGAAAAACAAACATTTGCATAACAAACCGAATTGTGCACCTTTAAAAGCAACTGTACAAAAAATGTTTATCACAAAAAAGTTTGTTTAAATGCACTGAATGTTCTTTGGCTTCTTTATTGGATGTTAAAAATTTTATTTTCAAAAATACAATTTACCATTATATATAAGAAATGAAGCCTATCTTTTCTTGCAATTTTTATTCACACTTTTAACATATATAAAAAGAATTAGTTGCTTTTAATTCTTAGAAGTACAATGTTTGAAGAAATGTTACACAGGCAACTGAAGACGTTTAGAGATTTCATATGTGTGAAATTTAGAGAAATTATAGATCTAAGTGAAGTGAATGATCAAACTTTTTAAATGAACAAATAGAAGTAGGCCAAGGATGAATAAAACAAAATGTGCAGAGAAGTATTACCACCAGATCCCTAGGTAATACACAAATGTAGGATGTACGTGATTGCATAATTCTAAACATAAATTATATTAAATTATTTAATCATTTATCTTCCTAGAATTTTGCAGGTAATTTAAAAATACTGAATTATTTACACTATACTCTCTACAGCAGCGATTAATTAATGGTCAAACTTTGGGAAACTAATTTTGTTCTGAGGCTGATCTCACATAAATAATAGTTTATAAGTGTATCAGTTTAGAGTATCTGCCTTTGTAATCTATTAAAGAACATATTTCAGATGAATATAAATGGAGATTATGGTTGCATACTATAAAGTTTGCTGACAAACACTAAGAATCTATAATAAAAATCATTTCCGGTGAATTCAAATGTTACTTCCTTGAAGAACTGAATCCTTATGATAAATTAGCACCTCCTTGCTTCCTCCCTCTCTTTCTTTCCTAACTTTTTTTTTCCTATTTTATGTCTACTTCCAAAAAGATTCAAGTTGTTTTCTCTACAGTAAATGCTCTTGGAAAAAGTGAACTTTGCTATCCATTGTGTTGGATAGCCATTCCTTGCTAAGGTAAAGGAAGGATTTTATATGCAAACAATTGATGAACACTGATTTACCCCATCAATGGAAAAAAAATCAAAACTGTTGTTCAAATTAATGAATTTCATTGTGATTATTAGCGTACTTGTTTGCTAATAATGCTAATTGATGTGAAGTCACTTGATGTGAAGTCACTCAATTCCTTACTACAATGAAAAAGAAATAAAATGTCCTGGAAAGACATGTCTGCATAAATATTAAGGAACAGGGAAAGAACAGGTTGGGGCATTACCAAAGTCTAGGTTCTCACTCGGACCGTGGGTTTCTCTCACTGGGTGACCTTGAGCAAGTCACTTGTCTGGGCTCCAGGTTCGTGATCTGTTAAGTATGGAGGTAGGAATTCGTTTTCAAGCTGTAAAGATGTCATATACAGTCAGCCTAACTACTGAAAGGAGACTTCACTCTGGCATGTGAAACCTAAAGTAACTCATCTGGCTGGCTGTTTTCTGTAAGAACTGCTAATGAGGAGCCAAAGCGTCTCATCGAGTTCCACCTCAAAACTCTGTCTTGCAGGCTCTTACTTTCACACGTTAATGACAGGTACGAGGCTAAAGGACGAGATTCAGGGGAAGCAAGAAATGAGAACATGGTAGCACAAGGAGTACGGTTAATCTGTCAGTCGAATAACTTACTGTTGGACAACTGGAAATGTGCCATCCATGCTGTCCACTGTAGCTAACTGCATTCTAATTGGTTGTAGTTAGAATTTTTTTACTTAAAAAAAAAACCAACTTTTTCCAAATTGAATTTATAAGAACTGTGTATTAGGACATGAAAAGGGATATTATGTGCCTTACATATTTTTTTGTTTTAAAATCCATTGTATGTAAGAATTATTTGGGGATAATTTTTATTTCAAATTGTGTTGGAGAAAATACATTTTGTCTGTAATGGCAAGTAAATAAATTAAAAATTAGTAACACAAAACCAAATGGATCAAATACAGGATTTGTGATTTCGGAGCATACACCTAGGAATCTGTGTTTTGTTATTTAATGAGTATTAAAACATAAATTATAAGTACACTGTGGTTTCAGAATAATACTGTATTTGACTTGATGGCATAGCAGTCTGTTCACATAACAGCATATAGTGTAGTGCTTGATAATGTAGTTGGCGAATGAATGACTGAAAAAATATCAGTCATCCTAGTAACTAAGTTAATGACTGACCATAAAATGTCAAATTCTCCATTACAGATCAATAATTACTAAGCATTTTACCACCATAGATCATGAGACTGGAAAAATTTTGTCTACTAAATATGATGTATTTATTTAATAGCAATTTCTTTTTCTCATTTTTAATAAAAATGACATGGAATAATAGTACTGACAGAAGTGATCACACAATAGGTTCATATTTCTCCTATTAAGGTAACAGTGCAGTGTGGTTAAGGACATGCATTTGTAGTGAAGAGCCATGGGCTCTTAACCTGATTGCCTTGGTTAGAATCCCAGTTCTCTAGCTGTGTGGCCTTACATAGAAGTTCTTACAAACTGTTCTGTATCTCAATTTCCTCATCTTAAAGGAGGATAATAATTGTGCCAAACTCATAATTTTTTCAGTGAACTCATGAAAAGCACCTAGAACAGTGCCTAGGACATCGTAAGCACTCAAAAAATATGTTGTTGATTCCATGCTATGAGTGCTAACGTGGATTATTCCCAGTGCTCAGTGGAGCATTGTGCCCAATTTCCAGATGAGAAAACAGACCTACTGAGATTAAAAGTTGCTTAAGGTAACAGACTAGCTCAAGTCTAGAGCTAAATCTTGCTCCCATTCTCTTTCTCTCCTTCTCTTCCTCCCTTCTTCCTTCTCTTTTCCCTCTAACAGAAATCTTGATCCGCAAGAGATAACCGCTGTTACATTACATTAATACAATTCCAGGCAGAATCAAAGATGCTTGACATTTCAATTAGCTTGTGTGACTTTATTGAAAGTGAACTTAAGATTCCTGTTTAACTCTTAGAAACACTGAAAATAGCTTAAGGAGCTCCGTTCCTTCAGACTAGGAGTAGGGATGTTGGGGGAGCTTCCAGTTGGCTATTTCATAATTCTCAACACTTCAATTTGTGCTAAGTCATTTAAATATTGCCATAAATAGGATTTAAAGAGAGGGGAAAAAAGTATTGTCTATTTTGTAGTGGCAAATTCTTGATTTTATGATTTTTCACATATTAAGAAAACAGATATTTTCAGAAGTTAATACAAATGCCTTGCAATACAACAGACATTTTTGCCAATAATGACTCATTTCATAAAACCCCAGAACATTTATTCTTTCTGTTCCTGTTTCATAAGAAAACAGCATAACCACCATGGCCAGTGCTAGTCCTAACATTAACACTGAAGTTTGTAATCCATGTTTTGCCTTTTCTGGCTGTGGCTGTTAGTATCTGGCTGGAGGGTCTCCAGGCCCACACACAGAGGGCGTTCATGTATGACAGTGTCTTTTATATAAGGAGCAGGGCAAAGGGGGGCCACACTCTAAAAAGAGGGGAGGGGTGAGAGAGAGGGAGTGAAGCCACAGAACACCCCCATGACCCCAGCCACCCACGGAACTGGGACAGGGAGAGTCACGGCTTGGCTGAAGGCCGATGAAAGCACAAACGGAATAATGGATGACACTATGAAATTAAAATAGGGTGACTTGAAGAAGACAAATACAACTTTTTTTTTTTTTTAAAGTAGAACCTACTTATTCATGTCTCTGACTTCCCCTAGAGTGGGAGTTTATCAACCCTGTCCTTACAACTCACAACTTGTTCTGGGATTTAAGAAAACACCCTTTGCCTTGAGGCCCTTCCCACTCTACCCAAGTCCACTGTTGAAATTTCTTACCCACCACCCTCCTGCCAGGAGACATTGTGATGCCTATTTCCATAAGACCATTCCTGTGGACTGCTCTCTCCCACAGCTGTCTTTGGACCCCTCTGCCTCCCCCTCCCCCTCCCTTTCCCCTCCCCTTCTTCTCCTCCCCCTCTTCCCCCTCCCTCTCCTCCTCCTCCCCTTCCTCCCCTCCCCCTCCCCCATTTCTCCCCTTCCTTACCTCCCCTCCCCTTGTTTACTTTCCCTCTGACTCCTTTCTCCTCCTCCCTCTCCTTCTGCCCTGCCCATTCTCCCTTCCCACTCTACTCCCTTCTCCCCTCTCCACTCCTCTCCCCTTTCCATCCTTTCCTACCTTCTCCCTCTTCTCCTTTGTGGAACCTCCCCCTCCTTCTCCCTCCCCCTCCTTCTCCCTCCCCCTCCTTCTCCCTCCCCCTCCTTCTCCCTCCCCCTCCTTCTCCCTCCCCCTCCTTCTCCCTCCCCCTCCTTCTCCCTCCCCCTCCTTCTCCCTCCCCCTCCTTCTCCCTCCCCCTCCTTCTCCCTCCCCCTCCTTCTCCCTCCCCTCCTTCTCCCTCCCCTCCTTCTCCCTCCCTTCCTTCTCCCTCCCCCCTCCCTTCCCTGTCCTTCTCCCCTCTTCCTCCCCCTCCTTCTCCCCTCTTCCTCCCCCTCCTTCTCCCTCCCCCTCCCTTCCCTCCCCGTCCTTCTCCCCTTCCTCCCCCTCCCCTCCTCCTCCCCTCCTCCTCCCTTCCCCCCTCTCCGCTCTTTTTGGTGTGCTGCTCACTTTCTCCTCAGTTTGCCAAACACTTTCAAGTTTTCACTTTCAGGAAGTGTTTGGTCCACACCCCCTCGGGCCCTCCATCCCTGAGGGGGAAGCACATGGCTGTTCGCTTTCAGTGGATTTCAATCGTCCCTGGCGCAGGGCAGCAGCGTTGGCCCTGGGCTCACCAGCGGCCTTTGGGGTGACCGCTGGCAGTCAGGCCCTGTTCCCCGAGGGCCTCTGCCGGAGCCGCGGTCCTGGAGCGACCCCGGGAGTACTTTTCTGCCTTGGGATAGGATGTTCAAGTGCACAGGTCACGGGTAAGGACAGAGCCAAGGATGAATCCGTCCCCTGAATGCCCCGAGGACAGGGCGTGGCGCGTCTCTCCGCGTGCTCCAGTGAATGAGCGCGAGAACTGACAGGCGCGAGAACTGACAGGCACGGGGAGGGCGGGTTCTGCAGGCGGAAAAGGAATTGTTGACCCTGAAGTGAATGCTGGCTGCGTGCCCTCGGCAGCGTGATGTGGCCGCCGCTTCCCCCGCTGGTTCTGCTGCAGACATTGTTTGGCGGTAAACATTTTAGGATGTGTTTTCTGAAATGTGTGCTTTTTACAGAGCCTTAAGGTGTCTGGAGTAAATGAACCTCGTGAAACTACTAAATTAATCAAAATGGCAACACAGCTTTATGGAGTATTTTTGTGGTCATCTGGTTCTTGTGTCCAAGTCATAGATGAGTTCAGGGTGGATCCGTAAACCGCCCCTCCCATGTTTTTCAGAAAAAGAATCTTTTCTTTATACAAGTAGTGCATGTTCGTGGTAAAATCAAACAAACGAGAATAGGAGAGATGAAGAGTAAAATCCCTCTTCCAGCCTCACTCCCCAGAGCAGCGGTTCTCCACTGGGGGAGGATTTGCCTCCCCAGGGAGGCGTTTGCCAACGTCTGGCGCCATGGGTTGCGTCCGCGTGGCGGTGGAGAACTGCCGCCACTGCGTCTAGTGAACGGCCCAGGGCTGCGGCACAGTCGCCCACCACGTGCAGGATAGTCACCTGCAGCAAAGCATTATCCAGCCTGAGTGATCTTAGTGCCTCCACTGCGGACTCCTTGCCCAGAGTGACTACGATGGTCTGCATATGCTTCCAGAAACTTTAAAATACGTATGTGTAGCTTTTCCACATTTTTTTGCACACAATTGGACTTTTTATCTTCTCTAATTGGAAATCGGCTTTTTTCACTTAATGTTCCAGTGTCTTGGTTATTTTTTTACACATTGATACATACAAGTTACTTAATTATAATTATTATTATCTTAGAGACAGTGTCTTGTGCTGGTACCCAGGATGGAGTACTCCTAACTCACTGCAGCCTCAAACTCCTGGCCTCAAGGGATCCTTCCCCTTGTCTCAGCTTCCTAAAATGTTGGGATTACAGGCGTGAGCCACTGTGCCTGGCCATAGCCTGATCATTTTTTAACTGTTGATTAGTTTCCTTCCCTCCCTCCCTCCCTCCCTCCCTTCCTTCCTTCCTTCCTTCTTCCCTCCCTCCTTCCCTTCTCTCTCTCTTCTCTCTTCTTTCTCTCACTCTTTTGTCCAGGCTGGAGTGCAGTGGTGCGATCTTGGCCCACTGCAACCTCTACCTCCAGGGTCTAGAGATTCTCCTGCCTCAGCCACCTGAGTAGCTGGAATTACAGGTGCTTGCCACCATGCCAGGCTAATTTTTGTATTTTTAGTAGAGACACGGTTTCACCATGTTGGCCAGACTGGTCTCGAACTCCTGACCTCATCATCCACCTGCTTGGGACTCCCAAAGTGCTGGGATTACAGGCGTAAGCCACTGCGCCCGGCCAGACTGTTTATTCGTTTTCAATTGGCTCATATACCAAAACATATGTAACTCTCAACGATGGCTCATTTTGCTGTCTTTAACTTCTCATTGTGATAACCAAGCCTGCTGGGAAGGGGTTACTACTGAAAGAGAAACTGCACAAAGGGCTGGATTCTTTCTTGGCACTTGGGATTTTGTTTTTGTTGCTTTACTTTTGCTCAAAATCTGACTTAGAGGCTAAATTCTCAATGGGAGGTTGATTCTGCTTTCTTACAAATCTCAGATGGTGTCACTTAAGAGCCTGGGAAGGAGAGGGAGGAGCCACGGGTTTTCTGCTCGGTGCCACTGTGGAGTATATCCTGCAGACATTTCTAATGCTGAGCTCACCAGCCAGGAAGTCATGTCAGCTGTGGAAATGTTCAGCTTAGGGGCTCACCATATCTGAATCACATCCAAAACTTCTTAAGAACCTGGATTAAGTAAAATATGCTAGGGATTCAGGCTGCCCCTTAGCTTAGTAAAGAAACGCCACTTCAAAGCCAAGCCTTCATTGTCTAAGTTTTTTCTTTTTTCCCCTCTGTGTGAGTTCACTCCGCTGACGTCTTTTGCTGCTTTTCTATGTCAACTTTAATTTTGGTTTGGAAAAGTGAGGCTCATGCATTTTATATGTCAGTTATCAGAAGCACATCTGATTCAAAACTGCACAGTGTTGCTATTGATTGTACAGCCACGTTGGCATGGATCATTTAAGGTAAATGTTATTTTCATGACCCCAAAGAGGAGGCTGTCAGAAATATTATGTAATAATTTCCACCTTGCAAGAATGCAATGACCCCAAGAATAATACATTTTAATCCTTAAACTATGGGGAATTATCTATTTCAGCTCACTTCAAGCAGCATGAATTTAGTTTTATTTCAGATTAGTCTATGCTGCTTGTGTGAAAACCGGTCAAAGTTTATAGCCTGGGAAACTGCTTTAAAGCAAAAACGAATGCTTTAAGTTTCAACATTCCTTTGTTAAAATGTAAAAACGAAATGGGAAAACTGCTTGCCATTGCTCCCTCTTGTAAATATTTGGAGCTCTCTCGTTATGCCCTGACCTGTTACAGCAGACAGCACCCTCCACGTAAACAACTTCCTCCCTTGTCCACAGAGATAAAAGTGACGCGCTGGTCACCATTCTTGTAAGGCCTCCCATGTAGCCAGGGTGATTTTTAAGGCCCCCTCCCCTGCCCGCTCCCCTCCACGTGGAACCTGCAGAGCCTCAAGGATGCGGGTGATGAGCAGGCCAGGAGTGGCTTACCTCCCTGATGTCCCATGCCCACACAGGCCGGGGCATGGGAGCTGAAAGGCCACGCTGAACACCACAGGGCTCTAAGGCAGCCTCTGCATCCTCCGCCCGTGATTCTCTAGTGAAATGAGTCATTCACTCATTTCTTCCAGCTGATAAAGCTATTGGACATGAAGGGGAAAAGGCAAAGTTTTCTCATGATCTTAGGAGCCAGAAGCCAAGTCTACTTGCGACTGTTTCTCTGTTAACTCGTTTGTCAGGGACCACCTACCAGGTCTCGGTGGTTGGAAGAGAAAGCGCCTAATTGTGTAGACAGCACAGCAAAGCGGGTAGAAGGGAGTTAACACAAGGAAGAACTGTTAGAAAGAGCAGGAATGCGTTAGACGTTTTTCTCACTTGTCATGCACTATTTCCTTACCTTTCAACAATTTCATGTCATACTTCATGGCAGACCTCAAAAGGAGGGTTGTTCAGTGATGTCTAAGAAAGAATGATGTTTTTAAAATTCCTTTCCCTGGGAATTAAAAGTTTAGGAAGATTCTCAATTCAAGACACAGAAAAAGTTCATTCCACCACACCCAACTCTGCTCCCTGCTCCCTCCACACCCTGTGGTTTGTACTTTTTTTTTTTTTTTTAAGACGGAGTTTCACTCTTGTTGCCCAGGCTGGAGTGCAATGGTGCAATCTCGGCTCACCACAATCTCCAACTCCCGAGTTCAAGAGATTCTCCTGACTCAGCCTCCTGAGTAGCTGTAATTACAGGCATGCACCACCATGCCCGGCTAATTTTGTATTTTTAGTAGAGACGGGGTTTCTCCATGTTGGTCAGGCTGGCCTCGAACTCCTGACCTCAGGTGATCTGCCCGTCTTGGCCTCCCAAAGTGCTGGGATTACAAGTGTGAGCCACCACACCTGGCCTGGACATCATCTTTTTTAGGGGACTTCGTCCACATAGTAATTTGTGAATTATATTGTGTGGCAGTATTATCCAAAAGTATTTGTTTTGATTGTATTTTGCAATCCCTAGGACATATTAAATAATTCAAGTGATGGGGGTATTTTCTTAAAATTCTATCCCATAGTCTAAATACACTTGCACATGACTTAGCCTCATGAAGTCCCGGAGAGAGATAAGAATGAATGGCAAACACTGTAACTTCCTGTCCCACTTCTGGATATCACAGTGTCATCTTAAAAAAATAAAGGAGGCCGATCTCTTCATTCTCCACTTGCGTGCTGAGGGAACTGAGTCCTTAACAAAACAAACAGAAAATCATTTCTTTGTGCAATTCAGGCCTTTTAAGTTTACATGCCTAGAGAGTTGCATAAAAATAGTCCAGAGATGAATCTTCCAGTGAAGTTATTTTTTCTAACGGCACAATTTCTGAAAATTAGGACTGAAATTACAGTTTGCACATTATAATGGCTTGAAATTCCCTTCTACTTTAAATAGCATTGTACTGTATCCAATTGCAGGGATGGCATAAAATTACCACAGAATATTTCAGAGTCTCATTCTTAAACCAAAATGCTGCCCATTACATGTGGAAACTCTGTGAATGGGGAAGGGTCACAAACAAAGGTGACATTAGACGAGTGAATGCTCTGTGGATTGTGACCTTTACTAATGGAAAGGAACAAATTTTCCATTTTGTATATGTGTATAAATTGAAAATACGTATACCTATGCTATTACTCACATGCATGTATATAAAGCTACTTATTGTATAAGTTTACCTGCATATGTTTTAATTTTGTTGCTAAAAGTGGTGTCATAAGGATATATTCCTACAACCCTTTTAAAATTAAAAGCTATTGAACCAAAGGGAACTTAAAAAGAAATTACTTTTTTTTTTTTTTTTTTTTTGCCAGAGGCAGATCAAAATTTCCATTGTCAGGAACCAGTTATGATTTATAAACGTAATTACCAGTGATGTCCTGGAAAGAGAACCTAGAGGAATTCAAATTTGTCTTATTTTTAAAATGGCCCCCAATTTATTATCCACTCCCTGAAACTATTAGCAACTTTGTTTTTCCTTAATGTGCAAATGTCCCCATACCCCAAATTTCTCCGTAGCAATTTCTCCCTGCTTCTAATTCTAAGACTTCACTTACTTTCTTGCCTATTTGTTGAAAGGGGCTGGTGTGAGTATATGCTGTCTCTCTGAATGCCACAGATTTCCCATACTTGGTTCACTTTTTGTGTGCTTTTATAACAATCTACCTGTTTGTATTACTCTAGATGTACTGATACGGTTACATACACACTTTTCAAAGGTAACCTCACCAATTGTTAATGGGCCAGCCTGCCCTCAGGGGCTTCCTGGTCAGATGCTCATCCTTCTGTGACATTTCTGCCAGAAGAGTGCATATCCTGAATCTAATTAAGAAGGAACTTAAGACAGACGCAATCTGAGGGACATTCTACAAAGTAACTGGCCTTTACTCTTTAAAAATAAAGGGGTGAAGCATCAAGAAAGGCCAAGTAACCGTTCCAGCTGAAAGAAGGCTAAAGAGACATGACCGGACTCGCATGCATGTGCGATCCTGGCTTGGATCCTGGGCTTGGGGGAATAACCTCTAAAGGATATTATTGGAACAATTGAAAAAAATTCAAATGTGGATCACAGATAAGATAATACTGTCAATGTTAACTTTTCTGATATTAATAATTGTACTGTGGTTACATAAGAGAGAGTCCTTGTTCTAGAAAATACGGCCTGAAGTATTTAAGGGTAAAGGGGCATGAGGCTGGGTAACTTCATGTCATATGATTGAGACCATCCATCCATATCTATCTGTCTGTCTGTCTGTCTGTCTATCGTCTATCAAGTGAGAGAGAGATTGATTCATGAAGATGGGGCAAATGGTAGCAAATAGTAACCTGTGTAAACTGTACAATAAACTTCATGACATTTTTGCAGCTTTTGATAAGTTTGAAATTATATCAAAATGAAACTTACTAAAATAATAAATATGTACTTAATTATGTTTAACTTTCTTGGGGCATACTTTATGGCTTAACGTTATAGGGAATAATAATCTCTGTGTTCATATATATCTTTTCTAATGCTATTCTTGGAGTCCAAATCACATACCAGAAGGGCACCAGCTTTTCCAAAACGTCCTGCTATAATTAATGAGGAATCTGGTGCAGGGTTAATCTTGAATGAAAAGTATGTGGGGTGAGTGATGGCACCAGCTGACGGAGGCACTAATGTTGTGATTCCACGCAGGCAGAACGCATCTAGCTGTAGAGGCCTGGGGGAGAAAAAACTGAAAAGAAAAAGTTTTATAAAATGTGTGCAGCCTGGAAAATAAGGGATACTGATCACTGTTAAATAATTTTGGAGGATAAATTAATTCTTAGTAAAATCATTGAAATCAAAATAAGAACACAAGTATAAGAAGTACTAAAATTTATTTAATTCTTTTAGCCGTAGTCTTTTGTGCTATTCTTTAGCCTTTTCTGACTTCTACTTTCAGCAATGTAATTCTCATTTTATTTCACTTAATGGTCCAAAGATCTAAGTCTGAACTTTTTGACTCATTAGGGTGTGATGACTAGGAATATATCTGTGTGTGTGAAAGAGAGGTTTAAAAGACATTAGACCTGGTGCAGTGGCTCACATCTCAAATCCCAGCACTTTGGGAGGTCGAAGCGGGTGGATCACCTGAGGTCAGGAGTTTGAGACTACCTGGCCAACACAGTGAAACCCCGTCTCTACTAAAAATATAAAAAATTAGCCAGGCATGGTGTTGGGTGCCTGTAATCTTAGCTATTTGGGAAGCTGAGGCAGGAGAATGACTTGAACCCAGGAGGTGGAGGTTGTAGTGAGCCGAGATTGCACCATTGCACTTTAGCCTGGGCAACAAGAGTGAAACTCCATCTCAAATAAATAAATAAATGACATTTTGTGTGTGTGGGTGCACACATATGAATTTTTTAAAATTTAGGAAATACATTGAACTGTATACAAGGCATTGTACTAGATCCTAATGGAGTCTGAGGATACAAATGTTAATAATATAAGATCTGTATTTTGTAGGAATGTAAAATTTGAAGTTAGGAGTGGAGGGTACAGGCAATTAAAGAGATTATGAGAAGATTAAGATTCTATGTAGGACACTAATGCTGTAATGAGCATGCAATACAAGGAACACTTGGAAATGAGTAGTTATCAGGGAAAACTTTAAGGAGAGTTTTAGGCATAAAGAATAGCAAAGAGAAGACAAAGAAGTGAGAGAGAAAGATAAGCATCTTCTTAATTTCTACTTTCCTGACTCCTCCAAGGAGGTATAATCAAGGGATTTTGGATTACTATATATGTAATTTGAGTTCTAAGCCCTTAATAGTAAAATTTCTGACATTCACTCTCATGTCCTTTCTGAGGTCTTGACAAGCTTATCCCAGAGTTTCTCTGAGTCTGCTATATGGTATATAGGTATGACCTCTGAAGCCACTCAAACTTTTCTACCTCATGGCATCCATACCTGCTGCCCTGCTGAGGTTGCTGGGAGGTCCTATGAGACTAGTTCAGCCACTGAAGCAAGGAATCATCTCTTCTTTATTGCAATTAACTTTTAATGAATCTGATCATCATCCTGACATTCTCCAAAAGATCCAGAAGATAAGATGCTGCAATATACTTTGTCCATGGAGGTCACCGTTTAGAAGATGTTCTGTCATTCTCTCTTCAACATTGCCTCTCCAACTACTCTCCTTTTTGGAACTCTGGCTGAAAATATGGCAGAACTTTTTGCTTTATTCTTCAGATCTCTTAAACACTTTTTGATATTTTTCTCTTTTACTTCATTAGCTGAATTCAGGATACTTTCTTTGGATCTATCTTCTAGTTTATCAAGTGTCTCTTCAACTGTATCTATTTTATTTAATCTGTTCATTGAGTTTTTTAATTTCTGAAACTTCTATTTGATTTAAAAAAATGCTTTTTTAAATAGTCTTGTGTTTCTGGCTCATATTTTCAAGTTTTTTAAATTTTTTTATGGTTAGAAACATAATTGTGTTATATTCTGGATCAAAAAGTTCCAATATCTGAAGTTTTTGTGGTTCTTTTCTGCTTCATGTTGTTTTGGTTGACTCAACTGTATGTTTTCATGTGTCTTTGATGTTTTTTGACCTTTTTTAGTGGGGGCTGATATTCTTTTTAACTATGGAAATTCATTAGCATCCCGATTGACATGATGTTCCTCTGAAGAGACTTTGCATTTGTTCTTTCAGTCATCTTACACACACATACTCTTCAGCTAGACAGTTTAAAATAAAATTCTCTGCTTTAAGATTTCTGAATTGCGTAGGTAGGTGAATGTGAACTTCAGTGGTATCAGCTCTCAAGATCTCTTCTGCATTTCTCTGAGGTTGAGAGAGGCAAATTTTTGTGCTTCTGCAAAGTGGGCTTATTTTTCATTTGTCCCAAGGCCGAGAATATGTAGATCTTTGATGTCCCAGCAGCATGTAGAGTATCCTCCTATTTATTTTCCCACCTTGGTCACATATTTATCTCCTGTCCTTCACACCTGCTGCAGTTGTTATGGTGAAAACTCCATGTCTTCAGGGCTCAGCACAGGCCCTAGAGGGAAAGCTGGCATTGGCACATGCTTAACTTTTGAGTTTCTGCTTTCACTTTACTTTTGACGTGTGTGTGTGTGTGTGTGTGTGTGTGTGTGTGTGTGTGGGGCGCGCGCACACACGCATTAACTCAGCAATGCAATCCTTTTCTTAATTTAAAATTTTAGTCGTTTTTATTGGCGCAGATTCTTCCAGAATATCTGTTGCATAATAGTGCCAGAAACAAAAGTTGACTCTAAGCTTTCTAGAAGCCAATGAGAAGAGGGATATCTCATCAATTACATGGTCACAAGGACCGGGAGAAAAATGACTCTCAGTTACTTTGAAGGGATGCAACAAGTTTTGGCACTGAGGTCAGACCAGGATATTTCTCAGCAACCATTCCAGCATGCACTGTAGTTTCTACTGTTGCCTGGATGGCGCAACAGAGCCAGGCAGCTGCTTCACCAGGCTTCATAATC
Organism: Ateles fusciceps; assembly: GCA_036589455.1. NCBI lineage: Eukaryota > Metazoa > Chordata > Mammalia > Primates > Atelidae > Ateles > Ateles fusciceps. Next base: position 1,045,887 of record JAZHEH010001578.1, read on the forward strand.
AACACTCTTTGAGACTGCCAAAGCCGTTGGTATTTGAGAATGAAGAAGATCCTGGAAGACAAATTACTTTTTCTGCTTTGTGTTACACAAGTAAGATAGGTCACAAAGCTGGGTAGCTTTTCCAAGAGGCTTCTGGATTCTCATGCCTTCAGCTTTCTTAGGCATGCCCAGACAGATTGGAATCTTTTATAGCCCCGGCACAGAAGGAAATTCTTCACTTAGGCAGCACAGAGTTGGCCTCTAGATGACATAGGTGGAATGAGTCTGCTATCATGTAGTAAAACTGAGTCATAGCATCTTTTATACCCTTTTTATGGCACAGTCCAACCACCCTAAAAACACATCCGCAGATAAGTTGAAATCAAAGATCAAAATGTTTTGCAGTTAGAGCATACCTTCTGTAATGATTAACCATTATACATTTAATATCCTGTTCTAGTTATATTTTAATTTGATTTGCTAGTCAATGAGCTTATAGAGTGAAAGGAAACTTACTTGGTTAGATGGAACTACTAAAATTCAAGAAATTAACAGTTATTAAATACATCAAAAATTCTTACGAGTTTTTAATTGAAACTTGTCTAGAAGACATGTTTTCTAGAATAGTGAACAGATTATATGGCACATGGAACCCTAGACTTCTCTTTCAACTTAAATCCAAATGTGTGGAAATATTAATAAAACTATTTGTAAGGCAGTGCTAGGTGTATCATACTCTAAGAACAACACTAAAAATAAGGTTATTTAAAGTTTTAAACCTGGGAGAGTTGAGAGGAAGAAAGATTTTTATATTATGAAATCAGAAAAGTTTAGTGAATTGGTAAGACCAATTACCAAGAAAGGATTTCTGGGAGGTTGGGGTAATAAACTTCAGTCACAAGAGAAATGACTGCCGTGCAATTTCAGCTGGATTTTAGTAAAAGAAACAAAAGGGTTGAAAGTGATTGTGTGAGTTTTCTTATCTTGTACAGTGAAAACAGAACTAACATTCTTAGAAGGAATTTTCTGTCATTTCTCAGAAATAATAAAAGTACTATGAGGATTTCATGAAGTGAATTTGAAAGACTGAAATCGACCATCCCTTATTGGTCAGGACACCTGCTGAAGAAATGCCTTTCATAACAAATTGGTGATTCTGGCCATGTTGTGAGTTTAACAAAAACTCTTGCCTAATTCTGAAACTTTTGTGTTCAGTAAACTAAATTAATAATTGTTTGTGTTAATTTTTAACCCACGTGTTGTTTTCTGTTTCATATAGCATATGTGATCATAGCAACTGTAAATGTAGAGTTGCATCTTAGTTTTTAATTGTTTCTTTAGTTGCTGTCTGGTTTCTCATCATTTCCCCCCTCCTACACAAGTTTCCCCAATGACATAAAGGCTGCATGGCAGAAAGAATATATAGATTCCAATGTTTGCTTTGTAAGCAAGAAATGACTGTTTTTAAGTTCAGAATTTTCATTTTTTTCCCCTCACAAATAAGACATCCTGTTTTGTCAGCTAGAAGAGCTCTGTTCCTAAGCACTAGAATTTTGTGTGAATATTCAAACAAGTGAATACATCTAAATCTATAATTTTGTTAAAATTTCGACCAACAGCTCGAAGCTCTTTTCATTTCCTTTCTCATCTCCACTCAGTCAGTTGGAATTGAATTAGTCCCAATAATATTCTCACACTGGTTCCTCACTGGCCCTTTTTTTTACATGAATGTGGAAAACGCATAAAGAAATATTGATCTATCCAAAGTACCTTTGGTCAACAAAAGGAGAATAATTACCCACTTTTAAGGGTAGGAATGACATTGAGTTTGGAACTTAAAAGGGGCAGTGGAGGTGACTATTGATACTAAAAAGCCATGGTAGGTTAGTTTCACTAATCAATGGCAAGACAGTTTTTAAAATGATGAAGTAAAGTAATGTGAAATACCTGTTTGAATTTTCATTCAAGTTATGAAATTTCATTGGGTGGTAGTTTATTTTCCAGATTATAAAATTTAATTTAAATCACTTTTCCCACAAAGTTTTGAGTGTAAAGCATCAAGATCCATCTAATTTATTCTAAGCATTATATTCTTCAAGTCCATGACTTTACACTGTGCACATGATTTTAGATTTTTCAGAAAATGTCCAAAGTCACCCATCACACAGACAACACAGTATTCAAATGACCACTCATGCACTGGTTCAGATGTAAATAATCTTTCAGGGCTGACTGATTGATTTAAAGGTTTTAATAAATGGAAACTTACAGAAAACCCATAAGATCCATCTCTTTTATTGGGACGATCCTTCCCACATTGTGGAAATCTTTTCTTTAGGGCACGTGCTTTCATCAGGAGTCAGAAGGCAGTCTGCAGTGATTGGGGGAAGCTATAGCTTTTGTCTGTTCAGCATCATTTCCCACCCTCTTTCTTCTACTCCTGCCCCATTTCTGGTGATCCAGATACTGATGTCAATCACAATGACCTGTCCTCACTTCATGAGTGAGTATGCAGCCAAACCTAGCTACTGGAGTGCCAAGTATTGATCAGGAATGTGCATATGACCCTAGAGAGATCAATTGTTGTCTTCCCTGGGAGATTGTTATAAGGCTTCTAATGGGTGGGGAAGTCTAATTCCACTGTGGCTGCTAGGCAGGGCAAATGTGCACCTGGGCCTGACTGAGGTCATCTTATCTGACACACACAGAAAGAGCTTGCATGTAATATACCAAGTGGAGATAAGCATAGCTCAAAGGTGGAGAAGAAAAGGGGCAGAACTCTGTGTACACTGTTTACCTCTGGGTCCGTCCATGTTTAAAGATGCATTCAGCTCTGGACTTCCCGATTACAGTCATTTTAGTCTCCCTTTCCTTAAGCCAGTTTGAGTTGAGTTTTTAACATGTCCAAGCAATGAGGATCTCCACTAATGCAGACTCTACTGCAGAACTTCTAGGGAGTCCTGACCGTAATTCTGCTAAGTGCTTTCTCTTCCTCTTTCACTTTCTTTTTTCTTTAGTATGAACAACTACTGATAGATATTCTGAAGTTTTTATGCTAATATGAACAAATTCCCAAAAGAGAAAGCGTGATTTCATACTGCAATTCAAACATAAATTTCCCGCTGAGAGCCACTGAGGTGCTCATGGTTACCCACAGCCTTGTGTAATAACTTTGGGCGTAATGCTTTCATTTGCAGTTACTGTTGTGTCGAGTTGAGAGCACCCTGGGAGTTAACCTGCAGGACAATGTAAAGAGGAGCATGTATTCTTTCAAGGCACTTGTAGCTGTCATTTCGTTTCTTGAGTTATCAATGGCAGTATTGTTGCAAACAGCTGTACCGTGAAGGCATTTCAGCCAGTTATTACTGCCTGTGGTGTCTGCACTCACAATGCTGCAAACACTGAAATTATGATTTACAGAGGTGAAAATGTAACTTTTATAGGATCTGGCTGTATAACTGGCTTTGTCTCTTCATATGATTGGACAGATTCTTTTGTGATGAGTCCAAATCTGAGTGCTTGTAATTCTAATAAATTCAAAAGCTTTGGCCAGAATATATCATAACAGATACTAATGCATTAATTTAGAAAGCAATATGGTAACACAAATGTTACTTTTAATGTTTTAAATTACCAGTGCTCCTTGACTTATAAGGTCATATTTCAATAAACTCATTGTAAGTTGAAAAATTATAAATTGAGAATGCATTTAATAGATTTAACTTACGGAACATTATCACTCACATTATGTAAACATGCACACAACACTTATATTAGGCTATAGTTAGGTAAAATCATCTAACACAGAGCCTGTTTTATAATAAAGTATTGAATGTCTCATGTAGTTTATTGAACACCGTACTGGAAGTGAAAAACAGAATGATTGTGTAGTTATTTGAAGCATGCTTTTTCACCATTGTAAAGTTGAAAAGTTGTAAGTTGAACTATTGTAAATTGAGAACTGGGTCTGTATGTCCCAATAACATGCTAAACCTGTATGACACAGAGTACAATCTGAAGACCCAGAATGTAGTGAAATAATTTCTAAATGTGAAATATCTTAGATACCAATAAATTTGGTTGAATGGAGCTGAAATGACACGTTGGAATTGGAAAAAAAAAAATCTTAAATTTTCTGGAAGAACTATTTGATATATTGTCCAATAATTATTTTCTTAACAATGCAATGGCCATCTTTACTATGTTAAGGTCTATTGTCACATCCAGTTCAATGGGCTAATCTCTGCTAAAGTTCCTTCTTTTCTCATCTTACCCAAATCGTGTAACCCTTTACCTAGATCAAACTCTCTATTTGGCCAAGATTGATATAGGAATTCAGTAATTAGGTTGTTCTTAGTGCTTCATGACTTATGGTAGTAGATCACGCACCATTTCAATATCTTCTGATTCTTGTGCCAATTAAAAGCAATTGTCAGAATGTTTGCTGAAGAGTAGCTAATAGAAAGTTTCTCAATTAGTTTACAAGTTAACAGAAGATACGGTCTCTCTCCAGTTTGTGTGCACAGCATTTTCCAGATATGACTATCATTTAATCCGTCTAATTCTTTAACTTAAAAGAGTTTTAAAGATTATAGATCTTCTAGGATTATTTTATAGGTTATGTAAGAAAAAACTCTGATTTCACAGGTGTGTCAGTTAGGATGCTTTGGGTTGCATGTGACAGAAATAGATTCCAAATTCCTTAAGTAAAAATGGAAATGTGGAGGCTCGCAACACTGAATGTTGCAGGTGGCAAAAAAGACTTTATCCAGGACTCAGTCTCCGTGACTGGGCCTAGGTTTAACTCTCTAGTTCTTGCTCCTGCTTCCTCCATGAAGGCTAAATACTCAAAGTTCCTAGAATAGGGACCAGAAGCTCCTACCCACATGCTTCCCAGCACTTCTAATGGGAGAAGAGTCTGCCTCCTGATATCTCAAGCAAAACCCCAGAAGTGAGTTCTCCTGGCCCTGGTTGGACTGACTTGGATCATGTGCCACTCTTTCTTTTCAGTTCATCTGTGTGATTAAAGTGATCATATTTATCAGCTGGCTTAAGGCAGCTACTTACAAACCTTGAGCTGAGGGCAGGATCAATCCCATGCCAACTGCATTGCAAAAACAAATTCAGGCTGCAGTTGGCCGGGTGTGGTGGCTCACGCCTGTAATCCTATCACTTTGGGAAGCCTAGGCGGGTGGATCACAAGACTAGGAGTTGGAGCCCAGCCTGGTCAATATGGTGAAACCCCATCTCTACTGAAAATACAAAATTAACCAGGCATGGTGGTACGCACCTGTAGTCCCAGCTCCCCAGGAGGCTGAGGCAGAAGAAATGCTCGAACCTGGGAGGTGGATATTGCAGTGAGCGGAGATCGCGCCACTGCACTCCAGCCTGGGTGACAGCGAGACTCCGTCTCAAAAAAAAATTCAGGCTGCAGTTTATGGTAATGTCTGCTGAGGAGGCAACAGCAAATGCTAAGATGATGAAATCTGAGAGTTGGAGTGCCTTGCCCAATCACACAGAAAGCAGGAAAGCCTCATCTAGAACCTAATTCAACATCATTTTGTCTGTCAACAAAGGGTCAAGAACTACTATTAATACACAAATTCATGCTGTCAGCACTGTGTGATGGTAGAGTGAAGACGATGGTGCTATCCAGGGTAGTCTTGATCAATGTGTGGTCTGGTGTTGACTGTAAAAGACACCTGAGATATCTGATAAAAATGCAGATTCCTGAGCCTCATCCTGGATTTGCTGAAGCAGAATCCAGGGGGGTGGGGCCCAGGAATTTGCATTTTAAGTTTGTTTCCTAGACAGATGTCTTCCTGCAGATTAAGGTTTGAGAACCATTGTTATGTGACCCATAAATTGTTATGGTTAAGAAACACTTTAAAACTTCTCCCCATGTCTGTATCCAGGAGTGTACTTGGAAATAGTTTCTATAAAATGTCTTTATATTGACTTTCCAGTTAAGACTAAGTATTTCTAACCTGTAATCTGGTCATCACCTCTGTTAAGAGGATTATGAGGTCTTGCTGAATTCATCAGGTGAGCAGGAAGATCTGCAGAAGACTGATGGGCAAAGTTGGAAAGTCCCTTTGTTCTGCACTCTAAAGGAATATCATCACCAAGTTTACAAATGGCGAAGTTAGTACAAGTGGGGAAAACATAAATATATTTACTGTGACAAATGGCATCAAATAAAGCACGCGATTACCCATTTATATATATTATTTACCTTTCAGAACTCTTAAATTGTTTTTCAAAGATGATTGATACGTTAAGAGTTTACTCAATGTGCAGTACTTGAATAGTAAAAGTAGGATGTTGACAGCAGCTATTGAAAATCATTTCCATGCTGACTGTGGCTTATAACAAGAGTACAACATTCACTGTGTTGCTTTGTCTGATTCCTGTTTTTGTCCGAGAGCACAAATCTCGAGATAAATTTTCCACCTGCTTCCTAGAAACATCCTCAAGGGGACTTGTCTCCCATGTAGCTCCCCGTGAAAGTCCGAGATGGCTTTTGTTGTCTTATTAGCAGCATTTCTTGGAGACTGATGGGGTAGGGGGTGATTGTCAGTTTTGCTTTTAGATAGCAAACAGTGTTTGTGGAAGAACAGTGAAATTAAGATTACTACCAGAGTAAATTTGATGTTTTTCCACTGCATTGCAAGAAATGCTATAGGATTTATGAGATGTGATATTGAACCATTGTCTACTTAGGAAGTTGAATTAATTTTTTATGTGCTGCCTGAGGAGAAAATAATATAAACAGAGTGGTAAGATGAAATTTTTCATACAACAGTGATTTGAAATATCAGTAGAATATAATTCAAAATAATAATTATTGTGTTTTCACAAACCAAGTATTCAGTATTACTGAGTGTCTTAAACTATGTTCTGAGCAATTTACAAGTAGTAATTTATGTAATCCTTAGAACTATCTGAGGAGGTAGATTTTGCTATTAAACTCAGTTTACATATGGGGAAACTGAGGCACACAGAGGTTAACACATTTGCTTAAGTTCACACACCTAGTAGGTAAAGGAATTGGAATTTGAACCCAGGCAGTCTATATCCAGATCTATACTCTTAACCACCAAACTATAGAGTTGGTTATGGATGATTGTAATGTGTCATAATACATCAGAAATTAGATAAAAATTTCCCAGTATCCTTTTTCAATTAGTTCTGCAGAGCAAAGGAGATAGTGCAAATATACTATTAAATAGTATATGGCAGTATAAAGGTTTTATGATTTGAAGCCATTCTCAGTTGCTGATAAATGTGGGGTTTGGTTTAGCAGGCTTCTGGCACACCGCAACAAGGATGAGGTGGGTCTGAGCTCGATCGGCTGGCGTTCTCTGTAGTGACAAAGTTCATCTGCCATTAGCTTGAGAGGTCCTTTGAGTTGGTTTCACAAACACTAAATACTTGGGACCCTTGGGCATCTAGACTGGTGCCCTTTAAGTTTCACCACTGTTTAAATAAAATCAAGAAAACATATTTTTTATCAAGAGCCCAAGTCTCACTCTATGGGACCTAGTCCATCAAAGGCATCCCCTTAGGGTCATAAAGAGCACATCCTTGGAAGGTGAATACTTCTGATTAAAGGAATCTCAAATCTTAAAAAACAAACAAAGTAGTGCACATGGATGTGTTTAAATCATGCAGAGTTTTCCTCTGATTATCTGTAACCAATATAGCCAATTTGCATTGCAAGCTGATGGATGAGGGTTAGGAATTAATATACGGTGATTGATACGGTTTGGCTGTGTCCCCACCCAAATCTCCTGTCAAATTGTAATCCCCAATCCCACTAGTACCGTCTTGTGATAGAGTTCTCACCAGATCTGGTTCTTTGAAAGTGTGTAGCACCTCCCCCTTCTCTCTCTCTGTCTCTCTCTCTCTGTCTCTCTCTCTCTGTCTCTGTCTCTCTCTCTCTTTCTCTCCTACAGGCTATGTGAAGGTTTTCCTGCTTCCCCTTTGTATTCCACCATGATTCTTAAGTTTCCTGAGGCCTCCTTGAAAGCTGAAGCCTGTACAGCCTACAGAACCATGAGCTGATTAAATCTCTTTTCTTCATAAATTACTTAGTCTCAGGTAGTTCCTTATAGCAATTTGAGAACAGACTAATATAGTAATGAAATTACACATGATCACCCTAGAACTACATAAGCCTCTGGCTGGCTTTCCTAGTGCTTTTTCTAACCAAAGGGCAGATGCTTTGTGATGACAGCAATGCAGTGTAGTTGTGAGTGCTTGAAGTTGATGTTGCCTTCCAAGTACATTTTTAATAACAGTGATGAAAATGACAAGCTCAGAAGCTCATCCTTCATGGCAAATAATTATCTGCACTTTTTATATATTCCTTTTCAGTCTTTTTTCATTTACAGATGGAATTTTGTATGTTTGTAATCCTGCTGTATACATAATTTTGGATCCTGTTTTTTACTTAACGTTTCCCATGCTATAATTTTTATAATTGTTATCTTAATGACTACCCAATAAACCATTGAGTTGATTATCATATTTTATGAAAGTATTTTGTAATTGCTAAACTTTTAGATTTTCCCACTCATTTGCCATAATAAACAACAGTACGAACTGGGTTTGGCACATGCACCAAATCCTGTCCTTAACTTATTTTTGTAAATAAAATTTCAATGGAACACATTCGCACATACCTGTGTGTATGTCGTCTATGTTGCTTTCACATTACAACAGCAGAGTCAAGTGAGCACAACAGAAGATGGATGGCCCACAAAGCTTAAAATATTTATTATCTGGCCTTTTACAGAAAAAGTTTGCCCACTCCAATCGTTATCTCGGACCCAAATAGATTCTGGATAATTTTGCTAAGATAAATTCTGATAATAGGGGTCACCTGGCCCAAGTATGGCCTGAGAGCATATTTCCCAGTTGTTTTCTAATGGTGTTATATTGATTTGTAATGCCAGCAGCAACATACAGCTGTGCGACCTTCATCCAACTTTACCATAAGTGGGTTTCATCACTTTAAGTTTTTCTTACTTTAATGGCCTTTAATAGTGCATCATTGGTATTTTTCTTTTCTTCAATACAAATATTTCTCTGTAGATTTACTAGTTGTTTTCTCTTGTATAAAACGTGTGTTTATGTTTCTTATATGCTAGTCTACCAGAGTCTTACTGCTTCACTGGTTAATTTGTGTGAGCTTATGGATGATTTTCTGACTTACATTAAAAGAACCAGCAGTAAGATACGTGGTCGATGGTTTACTGCACACAGATACACATAAATCACAAAGCATTATGTGATTCATTAAAGCAGATAGAGAAGTCAGGCTTATAATAATTATGAATGCCACCTTTTAAAGCTAGAATATCCGTGTTACTGGTGTAAATAATACGAGTAGCTCTTTTATTACTCTCTAAATCTGTAAGCTGAACTCCTGCAAGGAAAATATGTCTTCTTTATGTAATGAAAATATTTGCTTATGTAGTATTAAATTTCTCATTTGTGTATGACTCATTAAAGTAGACAACTAACTCAGCTGTAGTCCTAAATAAAAGAAACTTGTTACAATAACCTTTTTTTTCTTTTTCAAGACGCAAAATGTTGATAAGCTTTAGTCTCTCCCACTGTGGCTGCAAGGTTAAACAGGGCTATAACAAAATTATAGACTGGAAATTTGTGATCAAATATAGGACAGAAATTTTAGACTACAAGGAAGACAGCTTCAGGGAGAGAGGAACAAGAGAGTTTACTTATACTGGTTTATACTCCTAAGGAGGGCTTTTCAGCACATATTTGTTGGCAATATTTTGAAAATGTGAAGTCAGTGCACTTTAATCTGCTTTGATATCATGTTCCCTTCCAACCTCCCACCTCTGAGGCTGCGCCATGAGGCCTGTTGCCCCGGGTCACAGAAGCACAGTTCTGCCTCCAGCAAACATACGATGGATCAGCTTTACTCACAAAGCTGAATTTCTGGAGCATGCAGCAAGACCATCATTTTGAACACCAGGCTTTGGGAGAGGGGAAATGTGTTTTCTAAGTTTCTTGAGTTTCCATCAGTATAAAGTGTTGGCTAATTGCTATATACAAATGTAGCTGGAACTCAGGGTTTAGAGAGATGGAGAAATTAGAAGTATTTCCCTTTTGCCCTGAGATAGGGAATAGCAAAATGAAAGGAAGGCAAAGGGCAATGACATTGGGCATTACGGGGTAGGGCTTTATGCGACTCGGCCACCTGCAGCATGTTGTAGAAGAAATAGTGCTGAGCTCATTGCTCCCATGACTGCAGGGGCATGCAGGGCTTCCAGCTGTTCTTTGATGCTCTGGAGAGAGATGAAGAGAGCCTAGACAGAAGGCAAATGGGGCACAGCGTGTGGGGACTTTAGCGTCCAAAGACCGTGGTTAGGACCACAGAACCCAGTCTCGCATGCCAGCTTGATGCCAGATGATCAGATGGCACTCATTGCCCCTCTGTGTTCATCAGTCCAGAGAGCCGATCAAACCATCAGATGGACAGAGCACTGGGGGCGTCTGACAGACTTGCTGTGTTCAGCCCTCTGCACACCCAGACCACTGCTTGGTGTTAGCCAAGTGCTACTGGTCAGAGCACAGGCTCAGAGTCAGACCGCCCGCGTTTGAAAGCTGGTTTCAACATGCCTCAGCCGCCTCACCTTGGTCAAGTTACTCATTTTCCTCATTTCTCAAGTCAATATAGGGTTGTCATGACAGTTTAAGATAATTTTTATAAAATGCTTAAAAGGTGCCTGACACACATTAACCCCTTAATACTCTCATTAATGTTGGTCGTCACTGCGGGCATTGACTTGAAAGAGACGGACTCACCAAAAGAGATTGCTAAAGCTAAAAGGGAGTGATAGCATCTGTCACAGCGAAGTTGATTTCACCCTGCCCAGTGGAAGATGAGATCAGTTAAAGGAAAATAAAGAGATCACATTTTCTTTATTCATCTAAGTGCAGTGCATGTGATAGTGTGACTTCTGCCCAGAAACAGGGCCAGGGACTCTCCCTCCATCCCTTGAGCCCGCCTAGCCACTGTCTCTCTTGACTCTTTAATCAAGCTTCTAGAAAGAGTCATGCTCAGTCAAAATCTCCGTTTCCTCTCCTCCTCCCCCGGCTCCCCGACTTCTCTACACTGCACGTGGTACCTGCCTTGTTACCCATCTAATCTGCACTCCCGAGCTCTGCCACTGTCCTCCTCTTCAATGCTCTAATCTTTTCTGTCTTCCTGCTATGCCACTCCTCCTTCCTCCTTGGGCTCTGTGACGTGGCTGTTTCTGCTTTTCTGTCCTGGGTGCTCCTTTAGTCTCTTCTAGCTCTTTTCTTCCTTTTTGGTCCTTGAATGTTATTGTCTTCACAGTTCTTGGTTCTTAATTCTTCTCTATATTTTCCCCTCTACCCCAACTCATCAGCTGCTACCTGGGAAGGTAAACGCATCTGAATCTTAAGTCCAGCGTGTAAATGCCATATATTTGTCTATGACGTTTCCTCTTACTTGGGCACCCCATGTGTTTCTCAAAGTCAACCTGTCCCCCAGCTGAACTCACCTTCTTTACCCTCTACTCCCATTTCCAAAGTGCCTCGGCTGTGTGACAAATGACACCCAAGCCAAATCCAAAGAGCGATTCAGAACACTCGCCTCTCCACCACCACCAGCTGCCCCGTCAGCCACCAAGTTCTGTGGCCCCTGCCTCCTCAATACCTTGGGTATCGGCACCCTTCTCTGCAGATCCTCTGCCTCTCACTGCTTTTAAGCACTTGTTGGTCTTTGCCTGGATTACTGTAAAACCCTCTGTCATACTGTCCAGAGTTGGGTCAACCTCGTTCTCTCATCAGAGATTTTAAAGAAAACAAAACAAAATGTAAATCACAGCTTTTCAACTTCTTATTTAAATTTCGTTAATGGTTCCTTATGCCTTCCAGCAATGGGTTCTAAATTGGAGGTCAGAGTTTATCAGAAAAAGCTCTTTCTGGGGCCAGTGCTTCGCCTGGGACTCTTGCCCACCCCTAAACCAGTCTTGTTCCTCAGCGCTAACCCCCTACTCAGATGTATGCTATTTTACACATCTGGCTGTGTGCGCACATTCCCCCATGTTCTTAGAAGTTGCTCTCCAGTATTCTTCCTGATGAATGGTAATCTCCTTGAGGGCAGAGGTTCCTATTTCTTCAGTGCCTGGCAACTAGTAGAGAGCTAGCATTTATTGAATGAATGAAGAATGAATGAATGAACGGGGCTCAAAGCAGATGAATGAGTCTCTGAAAAATCCAGTTATATGACCTAGAAGACAGATGAGCCTTCACACTTCATAAACGGGTGATAAGCAGTAGCTTAGATAGCACTATAGCCGAATGCCAATGCTGCTGGCTTATGTAAACCTTTTTTATCTTTAGTGATTTTATGTTTACTATATAAACCTTTTTCTAAATAAGCAGAAACCCTCTCCAGTGTTCCAGTAAATGTAATCTTCATAGATAAATACTTTTTAGTAATTAGCCATTTCCTCTGCTATTATTAAGTGAATATATAATCATCCTGCTTGAGTTACAGGCTATGAAAATTGGCTTTACTTAAAGTATTGTGCAACCAATACTAATTACGTAAGTTAATCTAAAAAGTTAAGTAGGGTATAGTCTGGGCACATTGAGAAATGTTCCTGTATCCATTGTTTGGGACATTTGGCTGCCCTGTAGTTTTATGTACCCTTTTCATCTTTCTCAGCTCCAGGGATACAGCGTGATTTCATATTTGGATGTTGACACTTTATTCTTTTACCTCCTGAGTTTCTTGTTGTCCTGCTGGCCAGGAGGTGGAACTTTTTTTTTTTTTTTCCCTCAATAGACTCCTTCCTTGATAGCCTAATAAATAAGTAGAGAAACTTGTTCTTCTAAAACTTTACAGTCTTTCTTGAATGGTTATCTAAGTTTTCTTGTGGTTTTTTTTTTTTTTTTTTTTTTTTGTCTGGGAAATCATCTGACAAGAGATTTGATGCCCTTAAATCTGTTTTTTAGCCTTCCCTCTGGATTGGAATCTCCAGGTTGCCCTCTGAGGTTTCAGAAATAAATTTTCTCATTGAGCTTTCCCCCAAATTTCTTCCCAAGACAGGCTGTGAAAAATCATCTCCTTCACCTTTATATATATATATATATATATATATATATATATATATATATATATGTGTGTGTGTGTATAAAATTCTCTTTCACTTCATGACTTGGAAGTTTAGCCCTCAACTATGGTTCAGTTCTCTTATTTAATTTTTAAGAAAATGTATTTTCTGGATGGAATCAAGTTGATTCTCCGTCCAAGGGAGGTACTGCCTAATTCCTGAGAACACGTTAGGATTGCTGAGGGGTTCTGGTTGTCCAGAACTAATGGTTGTCTTTAGCATTTAGGAGGCGGACACCAGGATGATAAAGCTCCCGCAATGCAGGGCATTGTCTTACACCAAAGAATGGTCCAGCCCAAAATACCAATGGGGCCCTTGTTTAGAAACAGTGGAGACATAGCTGGTTGTGCTTTTAGGTGAGTTGATTCTTCATCTGCTGCCTTTGAGTTAATATCTGGCTCTAATTCCACTCAAAGTTGTATAACATTGGTATGTGTTTTAGGTCTTGCAAATATTCTCTGAAAAATTTTTATCTTGTTTTATGGTATATTTTGATTAACAGACATTCTTTTCTTTTTCTGTTTTTGAGATGGAGTCTCCCTCTGTCGCCCAGGCTGGAGTGCAGTGCTGCGATCTCAGCTCACTGCAATCTCCATCTCAAGGGCTGAAGTGATTCTCCGGCCTCAGTGTCCTGAGTAGCTGGGATTACACCACCATGGCTGGCTAGTTTTGTGTTTTTAGTAGACATGAGGTTTCACCATGTTGGTCAGGCTGGGATTAACAGACATTCTTAACAGTTTCATTTAAGAAAGTCTTCTCTATCCTAATATCGTAGCAATATTCCCTTACACTTCCTGCTAAAAGGTTTAGAAATTAGCCTTTTGCATTTAAGTCTTTAATACAATGAGAATTGATTTTTTTGTGAATGGTCTGAGTAAGAAATCCAAATTTCATTTTTTTTCATATAGAGATAACCAATTATTCAAGCATACTGTACCTTTTCCCAGTTGTTTACGGTATCATCTCTGTCAAATATGAAGTATCTACACATGCGATATGCTTCTGGGATCTGTTTTTCCTTGTTCTATCTGTGTGTTAGTGCCACACTGCCTTTATTTTATAGCTTTATACATCTGGATACCTGGTATGGCAAGTACCCTCTATGTTATTCTTTAATCTTTTTTTTTTTTTTGAGATGGAATCTCACTCTGTTGCCCGGTCTAGAGTGCAGTGGCATGATGTAGACTCACTGCAGCCTCCACCTCAATTCTTGTGTCTCAGCCTCCCAGTAGCTGGGATTATAGGTGTGCACCACCATATCTGGCTAATTGTTGTATTTTTAGTAGAGATGGGGTTTTATCATGTTGGTCAGGCTGGTCTCAAACTCCTGACCTCAAGTGATCCACCCTCCTCAGCCTCCCAAAGAGCTGGGATTACAGGTGTGAGCTACCACGCCTGGCCTAGAAATGTCTAATCTATTGTTGGCCCTTTGGTCTTCCATATAATATTAGAATGAACTTGTAAAATTCATAGAAAAATTTGTTTCAGATTTCATTAGTATTGAGTTTGAAAATAATTACCATATTTACAATATTGAATCTTATTGTTTATGAACATGGTATATATTTGATACTTCTTATATACCATTTCAAATTCCCTCAGCCTTCCCTCTCATTCTAGCCATAGTTGTAGTGACCAATCCCAGGCAGACCTTAACCAGCTTCACACATGTGCAGACTGCCTGCCTGCCTTATCTCAGGATCATGTCATATCTTTTGCTTCTTAGGCCGGATCTTCTCTATTTAAGATGTCTGTGGAAAACCACTCAGAACATACAAGGGCACATCCTGGAGGATAGGATAATCAATACCCTGCTTAGCAACCTTTGATCATTAGAGAATGGGAATTAACAGATAAATGCAACTGCCTTTATTCACAATGAAGGAAGGCGTCTGAGATACTCTTCATAAAATTTCACAGGTGAATCCATGGTAACAAGCATCCAGTTGCCTGTAGCAGTGGCCAGTTCAGTAATGTGTCCTTGCACTGGCTCTCTCTTCTCTGTTTAACTTCTCTTATCCCCCATTCCTTTCCATAAGATCAGACTCTCAATAAATGACTTTTATAAAAGGCCTTTTCTCAGATTTTACCCTTGGGAGATGGAGAGACCCAGGCTAAGTCAGACTTTTTAAAATTATTTCTTTTTTTGCTTTAAATATAGAGAAATAATTTTCTGTCTATATCTCTGAGACATATCTTCTGTCAGACTCTTTTACTGCTATTTCATGTAGTTCTTTTTTCAAAGTGGTTTCCATTAATTGCTGGTGTATAGAAATGCAGTTAATTACACACCCTGATTTTATAACTGGCCTCTTTGCTAAACTCTGTCATTCCTTTAATTTTTTTTTTTTTTTTTTTTTTTTTTGAGAATAGGTTCTTGCTGTGTCACCCAGGCTAAAGTGCAGTGGTGTGATCTTGGCTCACTGCAGCCTCAGTCTTGTGGGCTCAAGTGATCTTCCCAACTCAGCTGCCTGGAAGAGTTGAGACCACAGGTGCATGCAACCACATCTGGTTAATTTTTGCATTTCTTTCGTAGAGACAGGGTTTTACTATGTTTCCCAGGCTAGTCTCACATTTCTGGGCTCAAGTGACTTGCCTGCCTTGGCCTCCCTAAGTGCTGGGATTACAGGTATGAACCACAGCACCCAGACAAACTCTCTCATTTCTAATTTAATTTATCTTTAGACCTTGGGAATTTTATCTAAACAACCACATTTTCTGTAAATAATCATATTTTTCTTTATGCCTTTATAATCATTATATCTTTTATTTCTTTGTTTTATTTATCTGGCTACAATATTGAATAGAAGTGGTAAAAACTGACCTCCATATCTTATTCCTGATTCTTGAAGGCTCTTAGCACTTTAAATATTAAAGAATGTTTTCTTGGCCGGGCATGGTGGCTCAGGCTTGTAATCCCAGCACTTTGGGAGGCCAAAGCGGGGTGGATCACCTGAGGTCGGGAGTTCAAGACCAGCCTGACCAACATGGAGAAACCTCATCTCTACTAAAAATATAAAATTAGCCAGACAGGGTGGTGCCTGCCTGTAATCCCAGCTACTCAGGAGGCTGAAGCAGGAGAATTGCTTGAACCTGGGAGGTGGAGGTTGTGGTGAGCCAACATTGTGCCATTGTGCTCCAGCCTGGGCAGCAAGAGTGAGACTCATCTCAAAAAAAAAAAAAAAAAAAAAAAAAAAAATGTTTAGGACTTTGATAGATATTCTAGTTTAGATTGGCAAGTTCACTTCTGTTTGTATCTTGAAATCTTTTAAAACTATGATTTAGTATTAATTTATATCTAATGCTTTTTCTGTTTCCGTTAATATGATCTTCATTTGTTTAATGTGCTAATGATATGTATATATTTTGTAATTTTACATGGCTCTTGTATTTCTGGAATTAATCCAGCCTGGTCATGGAATATTAATGTACTTATATATCACTGGGAGTAAATTTGCTGTTAGTTTGTATAGGATAATTGAAATTATACTCATGAAGAAACTGGCTTGTAGTTTTCTTTCTCTTTCTTACTGTTCTTGTGTGATTTTGGTAGCAACGCTATGTTGGCTTCATAGAATGAGTTGGTTAGTAGTTTATAGTTGAAAGATACTATATGGGAGTGGAAAGATCTTGAAGTTTGGTAGACTTTGATTGCAAAAGTAATTGGACTCGGTGTCTTCTTTGTTGGAAGACTTTTTTTTTAAAACTATTGATTCAATTTCTTTAATTGTTAGAGAAGTTTGGGGGCATTGTACATTTCCTCAAATACATTTTGTTAAAAAATATTCTCTAGAAATTTATTTTTACCAAAGTTATCCAATTTATTGGTACACATATTTCTTTGAATATTTACAGATTCTATTGGAACTTTTGTTATGTCCTCATTCTCATTCTTAATTTTTTTTGTGCTTTTTCATTTTTCCTTTATACTTGTGTTGGAAGGTTTATGATTAGTTTTTGTAAAGACCAACTTTTGGTTTTGTTGATGTATTTCGTTTCTTTTTAAAATGTTTTTATTGGGCCGGGCGTGGGTGGCTCACACCTGTAATCCAAGCACTTTGGAGGCCAAGGCGGGTGGATCACCTGAGGTCAGGAGTTCAAGACCAGCCTGACCAACATGGTGAAACCCCGTCTTAAAAAATAAATAAAATAAAATAAAATGCTTTTATTGATTTACTGTTTTCTAATTCTGACCTCTTCCTCATATTTTCTTTGGGCTTCTTATCTTTTTTCCTTAATTTTAAAATTTGGGCATGTAGCTTATTAATCTTTAGCTCTTACACTTTTCTAATGTAATTTGAAGCTATAATTATTTTTCAAGATACCATTTCTGCCATGTTCCACAAGGTTTAACATGTATTTTTCCATTATTTTTCAGTTCCAAGTATTTTTAAATCTCTATTCTGATTTTATATTTGACATCTTAGGTATTTAGTAGTGTGTTTTACATTTGCCAACTCAGGCTATTTTTCTTTATGTTTTGTTAGTAACATCTAATCAATTTTTAGTGACATAAGAGAATAAGCTCATAAGCCAATTCTTTGAAAAATTTTGAGACATTTATAGTCAGTTATACAATTAATATTTTTCCCATGAGAGACCAGAGTTTTACTATTACTGAAGTCAGTTCTATATAATTATTTTTTACGTGTGTTCGTGTGTATTTGAGAAGATCACTTATTTTCTAATTTGGGGGTGCAGGATTGGCTAACTGTGTTGTACATTCTTTTACATCTTAATTCTTTTTTGCTTGATCTATTAATAATTGAAAGAAGTATATTGATATTTCCCTCTTGATGATAGCATTGTCAATTTCATTCTCTAATTCGGTTAAATTTTACTTGATGTATGTTAAGACTATATTATTAGATGCGTACAGATTTATAATTATCCATTCTATGCAGCCTTAAAGTTTCTCTGCTATGATTTAATGGCCTTTAATAATGTAGGTTATTGGTGTCAACATAATGTAAACACATAGAAATGAGAATGGCAAAGTCCAGCAAAGGAAGAGAGAAGTCACTGCCTCAAAGGAGAGACCATATTTAAAGGGAAGATAAGATAGGGAATTGTCTACGAAGAGTTAAAGGTTTTTAGGTGAAAACTTTGCTATTTTAAAAGCCAATAGTAACAATAGTAATATTAAAAGTATCATAAACTGTGGTGATTCTCTCTTTAACTTTGGTTCATAGGAGACTCCCTATGCCATCAGATTCATTTTTTCATGATATCACAGATGTGGGTTACGAATTGAAGCTTGTTCAAACACAGTCTTGGAGCAGATCTGGCTATAAGTACATTGTTACGCTTGACTTTCATTCAATCCATTTTTATGAGTTTGTGCTAAGAGAAAACACAGGCTGGCAATACAATTACATTAAAGTCAAGATTTGTCTCCAAATATCACCATGTCTATAAGAGCTCAGCTTACTGTAATCATAGGAAAAAAAAGCTCTTGTATAAGATCTGAAACTTTACTAACATAATATTACATTTTTTGGTTATGGGTAGGAAAGCAGTGTGTTTACTATGAGCCAAATGCGTCGTATACAAATTCTAATCCAGTTTCATTTAATCTTTATAGCAATGGAGTGATTTTTGTAAACTTCATTTAAAAAACTGAGCCTGAAAAAGGTCCAATAACTTGATTAAGGTTTATGAAACTTGTATCTATGTATGAACGTATTAATAAATTTATAGACATACATACTTGTGTGTATATACAGACTACTTTTTCTGGAAAATTCATTCTCCAAATCTAGAATCTGTATGCTTTTTCTTGTTCTTTTTTTTTTCCCTTAAATTTGATTGATTGATTGATTGAGACAGAGTTTCGCTCTTGTTGCCCAGGCTGGAGTGCAGTGGCATGGTCTCTGCTCACTGCAACCTCTGCCTCCTGGGTTCAAGTGATTCTCCTGGCTCAGCCTTCTGAGTAGCTGGGATTACAGGTGCCCGCCACCATGCCTGGCTAATTTTTGGTATTTTTAGTGGAGATGGGGTTTCACCATGTTGGTCAGGCTGGTCTCGAACTCCTGACCTTGTGATCTGCCTGCCTCGGCCTCCCAAAGTGCTGGGATTACAGGCATGAGCCACCATGCCCAGCACTGTCTATTTATATGGTCATAACCACCAAGGAATATAGTTGTCATTATAGTGGCCATGATTGAAACATCATACTAAATAGGCTTCTTTGCATCTTATTTTATAAATATTTTACTATCATTTATAATAGTTTTTGTCCACAGAAATCTTATGAAGCCAGTTAATATGGTCCTCTAAATGAAGAAAGCAGAATAGAATAGTTTGTTTAAAGTCACAGTACGGTCTTGGCTAAAATGACTGCCCCAAGGTCCTAATCAGCTCCTTGGGGAATTTCAGAGCCATCTCTGCTCCATACTGGAAGTATTTTGCACTAAATTGTGAAGTAAAACCCACTTTTAACTTTATTTATATAAGTTAAACCTATCCTTTTAGATATAATAGTGGGATTTCTAACCCTGTGTTGGTGCTATCCGTAATCGCTCCAAAAAAGCCTTCTTAAGTCCTGGGCATACTCTAAATACTTTTTGAATACTCAGCCTTCTTAAGGACTGTCAAATACATTTTATTAACTGACTTGAGGAGCACATGGATAGCAGAATGGCTAAGGAAGCATGGCAAATTATTTTGAAAAGTAAGATAAAACCTTGCTATTTTTGCATATCATTTTTTTTGTCCTGAATTTTGTAGTTCTTTGATCCGTATATAAAATTGGAGAAATACATTGTAATTTTGGTGAAACCAACATTCAGATATGTACTTTTTTTTTTTAAGCACAGTTCATATTGATAGTTTTAGGTGCTCAGGGGAAGTGACAAAATGACAGTTTTCAGTTATGTTGTAAAACTAAAATTGTCTTCATTTACAGCAATAATTGTATATTAAATATTTAAATGTTAAAATAACAAATTTTTTAAAAAAACTCCTTAAAGGCCATGCAATTTTTTATAAACAATTAAGAACATAAGATGAGTGGAGAAGTTACTTGACCAGGAGACAAAAAAAACCAGTGCCTTGATTGAGTCATTTCATTCATTTGGCCCTTTTTTGTCTTTACAGAACAATGAGGGGGAGCACAATGGCATCTGAACTGTCATGCTGTTTACAGAGGTTGAACCACATTTACAGATGTTGAACCATATATACAGATGTTATAGGCAGGAGCCTAGTAACAGAGCTGCTGTCTTGGAAGAGAGAGAGAGTGTGTGTGTGTGTGTGTGTGTGTGTGTGTGTGCGCGCGCACGCGCACATGTGTATATGTGTGTATGCTTGTGTGTATATATGTTTATGTGGGTGTATACCTGTGTATATGTATGTGTGTCCATGTGTATATATTTGTGTGCATATGTGTGTGCATGTGTGTTTGTGTGTCCATGTGTATATCTTTGTATGTGTGCGTGTGTGTGTGTGTATATGTGTATGTGGGTGGGAGTGGTAGCGGTGTTAGCCTTGGCCTTGTCAGTCTTGTTCTCCCTTGACGTCCTCTAATACTTCTGCAAAACTCTTTGTACTTCTAAGACTATAATCTGAAAATAATTATTTGGAGAATTTCTAAAATTCAGCTCTAAATAACGGTATTTTATGAAGTCTTCTTGGTTAGTTAAAGAAGATACTTAGGCACTTGTATAGGGTTAATATAAACTGGAATTGCTCAGAATATCTTGCTTAGAAACTAGCTATTGTGATTTTTTAAATATAACGTTAGGGTTTTAAAAAACATGCAACTATAAATCAAAGAAAGCATTGGAGAATCTTGTCTTTTTCCAAGAGAAGTAACTCTTCAAAATCATAGTAGAAAGGCTGGGAAAACATAAATTGACTTATGAATATAAATTAGGCTCACAGTAATTATTACAATCAATTAGATGGTTTATGAGACTAGGGAAAGTGATGTAGGAGAAAGAGTACATTCTACTTGGGAAAAAATGGTAAATTTCCCAAGAAGAGACAAAGGAATAATAATGAGTATATGGAGAAAGTTATTTGTTATAGAATCAGGACTAATATGCCAAGAGAGTGAAAGCACAGAGATTTTGCTATACACTAGTGTTGGGCAAGCTGGCTCGGCAGCGCCCTGTGAAGGGTGCTGTGGGGAACATCTGCTTTCAGCAAAAACAAGTATCATGGCACCAACAATTCCAGGCATGTTACCAAGAAGTCTCTTTACTCAAGTGAATTCACGCTAGATGCACATTTCCAGTTGCTGCTGGAATTCTATGCAGTTTGTTCATTTGGTCAACAAACGGATGGTATGACAGATCGGATATAATCGGGCTAATTTTTATCCACCGTGCACACTTAGGAAGATGGATCACTCTACAGGCCTGAAAGGATGCTCTTGGCTGCGTTTAAAAACTACACACAGCGGGGAAGAGAATGGCTGTAAGACAGAGCCCAGATCCTGCAGGTCTGAACTTCAGCGCTGTCTCAAATGTCTTAAAGACTGGTATTGGCTTTCTGGGACAGTGGCTGGGAGGACAGAGATACTCATAAATGGAAGGCAAATCTGTAATTCTTCCAAAGAGTAGAGGAAAGGGGCATGGAGCTGAGTAGCGAAAGAGGACTTTGCTGCAGAGAGATCAGGTGTGTCAATTGCTTAGTATGTTATGTAGCCACCTAGTAAGTGTTTCAGTTGTTAGCTACTCAGTTGAATACGGTGTCTTTTTACTCAGGGTCTTTCTCACCGTCTCCTAGTGAGTTTTTTCTGTGCGGCAGAGACTTGAAAGATAAAACCTACATTTTCTAAACTATCTTGCACCTGAGATTCTGGATGCAAATGAGGTCTATATGATATAGCATATGCAAGATGCAGAAGGCAGAAATCTTATTGCTTTTTGCCATTTTCTGCTGGCAGATGGGTTTGTGGAGAGTTGAGTTCTGTTCTTCAGCAGACTTTTAATGCCTGTGGTGGGCTGATTGCATTGATGGCTCTAATGAATGTATCCTCATTTACCAATGTGACTTTATGGCTCTTCTCGTGGAGGAATGAGTCTATTTTTCACTGTTGATTCTGCCTGCATAACTTGGTTCCGTCAGTAGAATGCTGTGGAAAGATCCTGTGCCAGTTCCAAGCCTAGGCCTCAAGGAGACTTACCTGCTTCTGGTTTGGAACTTAGAATCCTGCCTTCACTGGGCACATGAAACAGAGGAGTTATCTCAGCCCTCACAGATCAACTCATGCCTGGCCAACCTAGGAACTGACTTCCCAACCAGCCAGGATGAGCAGAGCCACAGTTCTGACCCACAGAGTGAACCAAATAGAATGACTATTGTTGTATGCCATTGATACTTTGTTGATTTTGGTTACACAGCATGATTGTGGCAATAAAAAATGGACATGATGTCTGATCTCCAAACCTGTGGGGTGTTGAGAAGTACTCACATCAGAGTTGACTCTGAAGCCAAAAGTCAGCGTGCAGCCGCCCCTTGTAGCCCTGGCTGTGGTAGCTTCCTGATCCCTGGATTAGCGTTTCGATAGTGGTTTTTGAATCCGTAGGTTCCAGCTTTGGTGTCTTGATTCCTCTCTCCAGAATTTGATAAAAGTAATACAGTAGTTCCAATACTGTGTCAAGTTTGCAGGATTTTGAGTGCTATCCCTGGAAGCACGGGTTAGAGTCTGCCCCTGCGGTCCTTTGATGAATTTTAAGTGCTCAATACCTGTTACTAAATGCCTTTCTGCTTAACATACTGTTACAGTGTGGCTCTGTGTCCCTACCCAAGTCTCATCTCAAATTGTAATCTCCACATGTCAAGTGAGGGACCTGGTTGGAGGTAGTTGGATCATGAGGGTGGTTTCCCCCATGCTGTTTTTCTGATAGTGAGTTGCCATGAGATCTGATGGTTTAAAAGCGTGACACTCCTCCCATCTCCTGCTGCCATGTAAGACGTGCATGTCACCTTCACCTTCCACCCTGATTGTAAGTTTCCTGAGGCTTTGCCAGCCATGTGGAATTGAGTCAATTAAACTTCTTTTCTTCATAAATTACCCAGTCTCAGGTAGTTCTTTATAGCAGTGTGAAAACGGACTAATACACATACCTGTAATGGTTCTTGATACTTTACTCGAGCACTGACTGATACAGATGTTGTTATTACTTTTGTTACAATTATTTTTCCTCCTTCCAAATCCATACCGAGCAGACATATTGCTAAGCTCCTTCTGGATGTACGAGAAATGAAAAGAAAGAATGCTACATGGTGCAGTGCATGGTTTTTTAGCAATTCTTTTCATGTTGAACAGCGTTCTTTCCAAAATTATGTTTACAAAGTCACATAATAAAGTTAGGCCATTCAGTCATTGCATTCATGTCTTACACAAGTGTTTAGAGCCTGTGATATGCTAGGTATGATTCTGGACACTGTTGTAGAAAAGACAGATACAGTTCTGACTTTTTAGCATGTTAAGTCTTAGTGAACAGTGATTTAAAAAAAGTAAAATTTACAAAGAAGATACTTTCATAGAGATACACAGTCTATAAAGAAAATAGAGTGATGTGATAGAGAATGATGTGATGAATTATTTCAGAATGACTCGTCAGAAAATAGTTCACTGAAGGAGTGGTAATGAGTTGAGACCTGAATGCAGGAAATCAGTCTTTTGAAAATTTGGCAGGAAGCAGTTGTAGGTAAAGGGAAGAGGAGTGCAAAGATCCTAAGTGGGAAAGGAGCTGGGTGCATTTGAGAAACAGAAGGAAGGCAGAGTGGAGAGGGGAACAGAGTGAGCACAGGGAAGACTAGCATGGTAAGATGCTTTTTAATGGCTTTCAGGAATTCAATGTGACTACAAAAACTTGAAGCCAACTCGCCACCTTCCTGCTTTCTAATTCTTATAGTTCCTTCTGATGGCGCCAAATGTCAGTCATCGGAGGATGTTCAGGCCCGTCCTCCCAAGGGCTCTGACTTTATTGCCTGTGTATTTTCTAAATCAAAATATAGTCTGATTCAATGATTGCAATGGTGAATGCTCTATGAAATTAGGCTTGCTTGCAAATATACTCTTCGTTCTCTTTACCCTAAAATCCCTTCCTTTCTTCTCCCCTCAAACTCATTTCTTCAGAGCAAAATTCCTGTCTCTGCTAGGAGGAACACATCCAGATGAAAGTCTTAAAAATTTGGATGTTTAACATACTAGGGGAACAAACTGCACATTAAAAGATGCCATTAACGAATCAGATGGACTATGCTATGTTTTTGAGGATCTGTATTTTTGAGTCTTTCTTGGTGCCCTTTGCTCCTTGGGCTATAACTTACTTTAGCTAACTTGCTTAAGCAAACCGAGGGGAAAACACCTGGCAGCTTCCCATTGCTCCTCTGAAAAATTGTATTTGACACTAGGTATTTAGTGTGTTCATCTGGTACTCCAATGTGTATGCATTATGACTCACTTTTAGTGCTCAATTAATGGTGTGCGGCTGAAATACCAAGTGCTGTAGACACACGCTTGCAGAGCCACTGTTCTTTCCCTGGTAGCCACATTTGCTGTTTGAACAGCCTGTTACTAGCTTAGTTTTCTTTCTCCTGGGTTACTTGACAATTTTTTTTTCTCAAAATGTCTTATTATCATGCAGCCTGTTGGTTCATCTGCTGCTATTATTTTGCATTTCGCAAACTGTCCTCATCGATGCTGTGTGAGAATGTGTTTAATATCCTACCTGAGTCTCGGCCTACTGCTCCAGAGCTGCGTAGAACGTTTTCTTTCATCTGTCTTCTTACCTTCCAGTTTCAGCAGAGTTGGACCACAGGAATGCATCTCAATATTGATGACTCACGCTCATCTGGAATCTCATTATTGGTTAGCTTGTCTGTTTACTTCGTCTGGAGAACTGCTTGCTGCTGCTATCAGTAAAGCGCTTTTGAACTGTTGAGATCTCGCTTGTAGCGAATTTGACTTCTTTTTCAGTTGTAGGTCAAATACGTACAGATTGTTTTGTAGACTCTGTTGCAAGGGTCTTAGAGTCCCAGATGTGCTGGGTGTGCTGGATTACTATTAATAGTGTTATTGCAATCGTGTTTTTAGTGGATGATCTGAGACTTTGCTATTAAGAGGCAGAATTTAGAGACAGGTATGTTAGTAACAAAACTCTTAAATGTGGTTCTGCTGTTGTGATTTTCATGTCTCAGTCCTGAGTTGACATTGCAAAATAGCATAATTGCTTTCATATAACTTTCTAAATATGTTGGCATAGTGTCTAAATGTGGCCTGCACTACTATCTCAATGACCAAGTTAGGAATGTCTAAGAATGTTTTTTATGTGAGAAGAGCTTCTTCTAGGAGTAGTGGAAGTCAAGTTTGAAATCAGCCACCAGGTTTCTAATTGCATCTTTGCATAATGTAGGCTGAATAGGCTGAAACAAGCTCAAAAAGTTTTTTGTTTTTTTTTTGTAATGAGGAATGAATAAGACAGATAACTTTGACTCAGTGCAACTTTTAGATCTCTTGCTAATCTACTCCGTAGCGGCCAGAATCCAGGTAAGCCAAAGATATATTTTTACAAAGTCAGATGAAAAAGCAACCTGAAGAATTCTTAAATTCATTACTTTCGAGATTTGAAACTTAAATTTAATAGAGATTTTGGACCATATAGAATAAGAAGTTCCTCTGTTGACTCACAGAAATGCTGAAAGTCTGCAATGTACTCTGTGTATTTGCTTATAATTTAATTTCATATTATTTGCACAGTTTTTCCACTTAGGTTTTGATCATGCCTTTCAAAAGTTTTATTTTTTTGCTTCTGATAATTTTTGAATTCAAGGAACTAGACCAGAATTGACATGGTTGTTTGCCCTATGTGCCTTTTCTTGATTCTGTTTTTCTCTTTCCCATTAAGAAGTTGATGTTTATCACTTCAATATGTAAGCTTTTTGTTTCAAATACATGAAATCATAAGCAATATGCATTATTATTTTGCATGTTCTTTAAAATTTGTATGTATACATATAGTACGCTATACATATAAATTGGCTTTTAAAAAATAACCTTGCTTTTGAGATTTATCCATGTTGATACAGGTAGTTCTAATTTATTTTAATTAATTGCTATGGAATATTATATTGTATTAATATACTATAATTTATTTCATTTTTCTTGACAGGCATTTAAGTATTTTTTTAAAATGTTTTGATTATTACAAAAGTCGCAACAGTGACTACTTACAAACTTCATTCTTCTGTGCATCTGTGCACATCTGTGCACACCTGTAATACACCTAGAGGCAGATTGCTGAAATGCTGAGTTTTAACATCTTTCACTTTAGCATCTCTGTCAATTTCCCCCACCACCAGTTCCTTTTGCTCAACCAGACTGCCAACACTTGGCGTTGTAAATGTTAAGCGTTGCTGATCTGATGGGTGTGAAACAGTATCTCATTTCTTGGCATAAATGTTCATTTCCCTGATTACCAATGAAGTTGAGTATCTTTTTACTTGTTTATTCAGTTGAAGTTTTCTCTTTCTTAATTGCCTGTTTATATCTCTTGTCTTTTTCCTATTGGGTTAGTTGCCTTTTTCTTGTTGATTTGTAGGAGTCTTTTTTATATTACTATTACTAATCCTTTGTTAGTTTCATGTGTTGAAAACATCTTCTCACAGACTGTAACTTTCAATTTACATATCTTTTGATATATATTTTATATCTTTTGCTGTTAGAGCTTATTGAGGATAATGTAATGAAATTGATCAATCTTTTTCTTTATTGTATGGATTTTATTGTGTGTGTTTCAAAAATCTTCCCTAAACAGTGTTCACAAAGGTATTTTTCTATATTTTTCTGAAAATTTAAAATTTTGCTTTCCCAGAATTGTAAGGATCTAATATTGTATATACATTTTTTTACCTTATGATCTTCAGTTTCCCTCAGAGATCAGATCCCTCAGAGTTTCCCTCTGAGACAGGTCCCTCAGATCTGCCTGGCAGTCTGTTTCAGGGCTCTCAATTATTATTTTTGTACATCTTTTTACCAACATGATATCTTAATGCTAAAAAATAAATATCAGTATCTCATAGGGCAAATCCTCTACTTTATTCTTCAAAATTGTTTTTGATTTTTTTTTTTTTTTTGCCTTTCTGCTTTTCCATAAGTATTTTGCTGTTAACCTATTACCACAAAAATATTTTTGGGATTTAGATTTTAATTTCATTTAATGTACAGAATAAGGGGTAAATTGACATGTTTGTGATATCGAACCTTTCCATCCATGAATGTGGTCTATCATTCTATTTATTTAGGTCTTCTTTTGTGTCTTTCAATAATATTTATAATTTTTAAATAAAGGTCTTTTATATCTATAATTAGACTTATTCCTGATAACGTATACCCTTTTAAAAATATAATTTTGAGTGTAATATTTTTCTAATACATTTTCTAACTGTTATATGGGAATTCTATTGGTTTTTAAAATTCTGATCTTGCATTTAGTAACTCTGCAGATTTATCTTGTTTTAATAACTTTATTTTGGGTTTATATATATATTTGTCTGCAAATAATGAATGCCTTTGTCTCTTTATTTCTGATTATTTTACCTCTTAAAATGTTCTTGTCAAGACATTATCTAGGATAATATTAAATATGAACAGAAACAATAATCATCCTTGTTCTGGTTTTGACTATAATGGAAATGCTTCTAAATTTTCATCACTATTTCCCTTCAATTGTCTTTAAATGCATTAATTGTCTTCATAGATAAAGGCTACTAAAAGCAAGTAAATAATTTGTGTAGTACAGGCATATCTGCAGAACTATTTTAGGGACTTACAGAATTAATAGGAGAGCCTGTGGAATTGAACACTGTGCAGCTAAGAGTGTTCCAATCCCACTGCAAGATGAGCACGAAGAGGCCAGCAACCTCCCAAACTGGTACAGAAATGACTTCGAAGTGACAACATGCGAGCTTCAGAAGATGCAGAAAGAATCCGTATCTGGGCTTCTTTGTCCGACTAGTGCAGCGCTTTCACAGGATCAGCCACCACAACTGCTCCCTGCCCCAACCCCTGGTCTCCACCCAGAGCACACTCACCTCGGGCTGCAGTCCATTCTACAAACGTCGTATAAACAAGCCGCATCAGAACCCTCCATCCTTTCGTGCCCTAACCTATCCCGGATTCCTACTTAAGCTGGTATATACTCTGTACTCCCAGACGTCCTGGGAGCTGCTCTCTCTACAGGGCACTCTTGCATGTGTAATACATTTTTCTCCTGTCAATCTATCATCAGTTAACTTGCAGCCCCAAACGGCAGAACTAAGTTGGTAGAGAAGTTTTCTCCCAACAGTGAAAACTTCACAACTGCCACTGCCGGACACTGACATGGTGGCTTGCGTTACTGATATCCCCACATAAGACACATTTTTAAACTTTTTTATTTTTCAAAAATCACATATTAAACATGTTTTTATTTTTTTAATAGAAACAGGGAGTACAAGGGCAGGTTTATTACATGCAGATATTGCATGTAATTTATGTAACTTTTGATATATATTTTGGTGGAGTCTGATATGTATATTTGGTGGAGTCTGGGCATTTGGTGTACCTATCATCTGAATGGTGAACATGGTACCCAATAGTACATTTTCAGCCGTCACCCGCTTCCATCAGCTCACCTTGTGTAGTCCCCGATGTCTGTTATTCCACACCTTGTCTCTGTGTGTACCCACTGTTTAACTCCCTGTTATAAGTGAGAACATGCAGTATTAGACTCCTGGTTTCTGAGTTATTTCTCTCTCTCTCTCTTTTTTTTTATTTTGAAATGGAGTCTTGCTTTGTCGTCAGGCTGGAGTGCAGTGGCACAATCTTGGCTCACTGCAACCTCTGCCTCCCGGGTTCAAGTGATTCTCCCATCTCAGCCTCCCGAGTAGCTGGGATTACAGGCACCCGCCATCATGCCTGGCTAATTTTTTGTATTTTTAGTAGAGACGAGGTTTCACCTTATTGGCCAGGCCGGTCTCGAATTCCTGACCTCAGTGATCCACCCACCTTGGCCTCCCAAAGTGCTGGGATTACAGGCGTGAGCCACCACGCCTGACCATCTGAGTTATTTCTCTTAGCACAATGGCCTCTAGTTCCATCCATGTTTCTGCCAAAGATATCATTTCATTTTTTCTTCTGGCTGAGTAGTATTCTACAGTGTATCTATACCACGGTTTCTTTATATGAGTACCTTCATCTGTGGATGGAGACTCGGGTTGCTTTCCTGTCTTGGCTATTGTGAGTAGTGCTGTGAAAAACATGAGTGCAGAAGTTTAACATAATGATTTCTTTTCCTTTGGGTAGTACCCAGTATCTGGTAGATACCCAGTAGAAGGATTGCTGGATAGGAAAGTAGCTCTATTTTTAGTTCTTTGAGAAATCTCCATATTGTTTTCCATAAAACGTGTATTAATTTACATTCCCGTCAGCAGTCGCGAACACTGCAAATCTACCTGCCTTTGAAACCAGATGTAGCTGTAGCAGTGCCGTGCCCTTGGACCCTCCCTGCTCCGTGGATTCTGCATGGCCCCAGCTTCTCAGGTCGACAGCCACAGCATCAAGGTGCAGGAGTGGGTCTGTTGGGCTGGCAGAGCCTCCTGTGTGCCCATACTCCCCAGCTGCTGGGGAGTTTGAGGAGACAAGAGCTGGGCATTTTTCAGCTTCCATGTTAGTTGCTGGGCTCTGTCTCAAAAGGTGCATACTCCTTAAAAGAAAGCACTTCAGATGCTGTAGCTGACAAGATTTAAACAGTCCATGTAGACTTTCGAAGCTGCCAGAGAGATGATTGTGGTGGCTCATATCTATAATCCCAGTGCTTTGGGAAGCCAAGGTGAATGGATCACTGAGGCCAGGAGTTTGAAACGAGCCTGGGCAAGATAGCGAGACCCCTGATCTCTACAAAAATCTTAAAAAAAAAAAAAATTAGCCGGGCATAGTGGCTAACCTGTAGTCCAGCTCCTCAGGAGGCTGAGGCGGGAGGATGGCTTGAGACCCAGGAATCTGAGGCTGCAGTGAGTTATGATCTTACCACTGCACTCCAACCTGGACGCAGAGCAAGGCCCAGTCTCAAAAAGCAAAGGAGCACAAAACAAACACACACACAAAATCTGAACGCGGCTAAAGAGTTCTTTACCGGGATTCAGGGGAAGAGCAAATTTCCCTTTTCTTCGGGCTGGAAATTTAGGAGTGCCCATTTTCATAGACCAGACTCAGTTCCAGGCTTTATATCCAGCTCTACACATAATTAATGTATTAAATGCCTGGCATATTAAGTGCAAACTTTACAAGTCACAACAAGACTGCTCTAACTGCCAAATTAGGGTGCAATGCCCAAACAATTTTTGCCTTAGACATCATTACCGATAATCTGTGGGATCTGAGCTCAGCTGGGTATCTGGCTGCTGATGTGTGAGGTCCAATGGAACGCAGCTGCCACCTCCTCAGCCCTGTTAGCTAAGCATGGCGAAGCACTGGAAACCGGCTTCGTGAGCTTGTCCAGTGTGGGTATATATTAATTTCACGTAGCCATTTATGAGTCAGGAGACACACAGGCTGTCCAATTAAAAACGCTCTTTGTGCAGGCTCTTTTAGACCCAAACCATACTTTCATACAAAGGAATGCATAAATATACATGATAATTGACTCTAATGACAGGAAAAGAATGTGATGAAACATTTCCTGGTAAAAATCTAGTCTCAGCATGCAGACAGGATCAGGCCTCCTCTTCAGTCATTGTGATTTACAATATAAAGGGTGAAATTCTAAAGGGTAAAGAAGTTTTCTAAATGGATGATATATACATACATGAAGAAGAGCAGAGACCTTTGTGTTATCTGGACAAGGGAGATTATAAATGCTCTCTAGCTGGAAAAGAAAAAATCCATTTGACAAGCCAGCCCTTCCTTCACGGTCTTTCTCATTTCTAGGTATCAAGTCAATTTTTCAATTCCTCATACAAGTTCGTCATGCTCCTGATTCCACAGCAGTTGGGCTTCGTAAGCACATAAAGAAGGCATTGTTTCTGGGCTCTCTGCCATTGTTTTTAGGGCACACTTCCCTATTCTGTTATGAATCTGGCACTCTTCAGAGATACTGAATGCAATCAGAGTGGTCAAGGATCTGAGTATTTGAAAATGAATCTTTAAAACTAGACACAATTGTCTTCTGACAATTGCAAGGCCTTCGATAAACATTCTGTGCATCTTAGAGGTGGAGGAAAGACTTCCTTGCATATAATGCTGTGCATTAAGAAAGCCCAGCGTGACACTTTTCGGATGGATAGTTCATCGGATTTCTTAAAGTTATTCAGTGTTGAGCTACTCACAGAAATAGCTTTAGTCTTCGTAGGAAAAGAACTGAAAATGTACACAGGCAAATAGAACTCTGGGGTAATGAACAGATACTCCATCTGATTCAAAAAAGGATTTTAGCGATTAGAATAATTGTCAACAAAACAAATACCTTGATACTACATTAGACAGCAAGCACCTGACAGATTGAGTGTTTATAAGGCACATTATGTGAGGAGGACAGGCAGATCACTTGGTTTACACATGGGCGCGCTTCCACTATAATAATTAAAGTAGTGTTAGTAAAGAATATGAAAATATTTTCAGCCAATTTAAAGAATATGTATTTTCAAATAGTATAAATAATTTGCTGAAACAGACTTCTGAAACCAAATTATGGGATTAGTAGTTTATAGCTCTCTCTGAATGTATAATTTTTTATAAATATCCATTCATGTCAAATATTCATTCTGGTACAAATTTAAGAACCAGATAGGATTTTTAAAATGGCCATCTATGGCCGCCCCCAGAAACTCTCTTATACTTTAAGCGACTTTTCTCCCTTTTTTGCTCTAAACAACGCTGGCAAATGAACCTCCAGCTTTAGACGTGGTGAAGATGGGTTTTTTGGTCAGACACGGCAGACTCCTAGAAAGTGTCTCCGGGGGCCTGTAGTCCCGGCTACTCGGAGGCTGAGGCAGGAGAATGGCTTGAACCCGGGAGGCGGAGGTTGCAGTGATCCGAGATCGAGCCCCTGCACTGCAGCCTGGGCGACAGAGCGAGACTGCGTCTCAAAGGAAAAAAAAAAAGTGGCCCCGGGGCTCACCATGCTGGGGTTTGATGTGGGGGAGAATAAGATTCAGGCAGCATCGCAGAGTTCTGGGGGACGTGGGAAGCGGGCTGATCCTTGCCTTGCTGCTGCTCCGCGCCTTCCTGCCACTCCTTCCCGCCAGCTGTCCTCGCTGTGGCTCCTCAGCTCCCTTCCCCGGGCCTCAGGGCAGCTCCAGAGCAGCCCCCGGGCAACCCGACGTCCCACCTCCGCCCTCGGGCAGCACAGCGCGCCTCTGGCTAAGACCAAGGCTCGCTGCCCGAGGGGGACCTCTGGATGCCTCGGACGCCCTGCTCTACACGAGGCGTTTCTTCCCTCGTTCTCATTCATTGACTGCACCGGGCGTTCTCTGCCATCTCAGGGCCCCTGCACTGCATGCTGGAGGTCGGCGCCCCGGGCTGCTCTTGTTCCTCCATGTGTTCTCCCAAGCGACCCCATCCATGCTCAGGTCCCACACCTCCACCTGACCTCCAGCCAGCACCCTTCTCCCGAGCTCCAGTCCCCTCCAGCTCCACTGTGAGCATCTTCCCCCAGCTCTCCTCAAGTCCTCTTGCCCTCAGCCTCTTCCAGACCGAATTCCTCATCTTCTGCACAACCCCTCCCCGTGCCGATATCAGCAGCTGGTGGCTTCTACATGGCCACGCAGAGAATAGACAGAGCTGAAAACCAACTTGCCAATGAGTGATATTCTTCAGCAAGGTGACAGATGGGAGGGTAAGGAGAAGTAGGAAAAGCTCTTTGCTTTGAGTTTGAGTTTCTGATCTCCAGGTCGGCTTGACTGGCAAGAGAGATGGCCCTGGGACCACCCTCACTGACTGGAGGTAATTGTGGTTTTGGCATTGAGAATCATGACAAAAACCGCGATTACCTTTACACCAACCTCAGTATAAGCAGCCCAGGGCCAGTGTGGTGGTGCTCTGATGCCTTCAATGTCACAGGCTGTTTCTAACTCCTCCATCCTTACTAATTAGTGCTTATCCTCAAGGCCACCTCAGGTCCACAGGCAAGACTGCCGAGGCTCCAGCCATCCTGCCCATGTTCTGTTTAGGAAAGAAGGGACAGGAGCAAAGATGCTTCCAGCAACCTCATCCCGTGCATTCTGTTGACTTCTCACTGGCTTCCCCATCAGGAAGGAAAGCCGGGATGTTTTTCTGCACCTAGAAACTAACAGGTTCTATTAGTTAAGAACATGGATTAATCAGATACTGGGTAGGAAACTAGCAGTCTCTGATGTCTGCGGGATTCTAAAAATAAGCTTGGACTTTAAAAAACGTGTTTGACATGTGTATGCCCTCTACATCCAGGTCACTTGGCAAAGTCCCTCCAGAGTTATCTGGAATTTTTCCTTGATTTCAGTATCTCCTCATCAATTGCTCTTGATCAGTTGCCAAGCCCAGCCAATTTCAAGTCCTTAAATATAACTTGAATCTGTTTCCTCCTGTTCACTCCTGCTACCACTTCCCTAGTTCAGGCCCTGCTGTTCCTCACTGGGTCACGGGCACCACTCTTGACTGTGCCCTTTGAGCAGGGCAGAGTAAAGCGTGAACAGTGCCAGCTCTACAGCTGGAGTGCTGGCTTTTCTGGGTGGGTAAATAAGTAGACAATGCTGGCAGTTCCTGTGTTGTAGCTGAGCTATCTGTTTAAATAACTGATTCTTGCACGATTAGGTGTCCAAGGTCAGGGACTTGGCTTATTCTGCTCTTATTCTCCAACACTTGAGGCAATCATTCCCAGATAGCGGGCCCTGGAATGGCAGATGCTGTAATTCTGTGGGCCTGAGGACACAGGAGCAGAGCAGACTTCATGGAGCTCCACAGTCACACACACAGGCGACTGCTGGTTGTTTCCGCTTGTTAGTCTGGAACTGGTAGCAGACTAAGTGGGCCCTACTTCTCATTAGGTTGGTGCAAAAGTAATTGCCGTTTTTGCCATTACTTCAATGACAAAAACTGTGATTACTTTCCACCCACCTTATACATATATGTGTGTGTGTGTGTATGTGTGTATATATATACCAAATATCAGTTTTATTCCCATTCCAGCCTCCTAATACTTTCCCTTTGGATTTTTTTCTAATCCTGAGAAGTCTGTGTTTTTTAGTGTAGTATTAATAATATTTTTATTAACATACATTATGCCAGGGGCTTTTAAAAGATACTTTAATAAACCATCTCATTTAATTCTCACAAGAACTTTCTGAAGTATTCCAATTTTTAATCCTCATTTTACAGATAAGAAAACTGAGGCACAAGAGGTCAGCTAGCTTGCCCAAGGTCTCTGGCTAGTAAGTGGGAGAGATGGTCTGGATATTATTTGATTCTGTCTCCCTGTTCTTCTTCATTATGACTTTAACTTTTCCCCCCCTGTACTTCTAAATAGTTTAACCTCTCGATCATATGGCATACCTTAATTTAGAAATCACTTTTACGTGCATTATCTTATTTGACCTTCATCACAGCTCTCTGAGGTGGATGAGGGAGATTTGGTTACCTCTTTTTGACAAATGAGAAAAATGATGCTCATAGACAATGTTATTTAGAAGCATGGGGCATTCATCTTGGAAGTGTTTTAAAGAACACCCATCCAGCCCACTCACTTTTAGGAAACTGAGCCTCAGAAAAATAAATGCCCTTTCCTAGTTTCCACAGCTGGCTACAGTAGCAATCACTTGTCTGGGTTCATTTTGCCAGCTGGGTGCTTGACTTACGAGTCAGTTATTCAACTTCTCTGAGCTATGGTTTACCCTTTATAAAATGAGGACATGATTATGGTTCATAAGACTGTTGTGAAACGTAAATGAAATTACTATGTACTGATCCTATCACAGCTCAGATATCCATGAAAGTTTCAGCAGAGGTCAGTTGTTTTTTTTTTTCCCCACTCCTTATCTTACCTTCTTTTCTCTAAGGTTGTTGTGAAGACATAAAATAAGTATTTTATCCATAGCATGTATTTTATTCTATACTATGGGGCTAGGAAATTAAAAAAAAAACAAACCTGCCCATCCCCTGCTCTCTGGTCGTTTTTTCTGAACTAGTTTAATGCACGACCTTTTACTTGCCATAATATTCTTGGCTGCAGGAAAGCCTCCGGGTCCAATCAATCAAGTGGCTTCTGCCATCTCCAGGCTAGTTTATAGCCTGAGCTCTACAGTCCATCCCTTCAATCACACTCTTACCACTGTTTTTTTTTTTTACCCCTTTACCCTCTTTGCTCAGCAAAACTCTGGTCCCCCATCTGCCTTAACACCCGCTCTCCCCACCCTTGCACCAGGGCTGTCGCTGCAGAGGACACATTGTGGACTTGCCACCTCTCCTGGACCCTCCATTCTGCAGAGCGACCATTTCCAGTGTTCGTCCTGTTTCCCTCACAGCTCATGTCATTCCTCAAACTCCAGACCTCACCACCTCACCTTATAGCAAAAACTGTTCTGTACTCTGCTGAGAAAAGCCGTCATCCTCCTGGAAGGTCACTAACATCGGCAGGGCGCTTCCTATAGGGCAGACACTGGGTCAAGCCCGTCATCTATGCCACTTCATTCAGTCTCTACCAGAGTGTCATGAAGTAGGTATGGTTATTATTGTTCCCTTTAGAGCGGAAGCAGCTTTAGGCTCAGAGAGGTTGTGTAAGTTCTCCGAGGTGGAGCAGCTGGGGGAAGACAGCCACAGCAGTCTCATGGCTTACCTCTAGAGCTGACGTTTTAAGTACCAAACAACAAATTCCTCAATGTTACTCCTGTGAACAACAAACTTATCTTCATTAATTTTTAAAAATTAGGTTTAAAATTTTTTTCTGAGTTACTCATGAATACAGTTTACAGAGGCAAACAGGTGTGAGGAAACGGCAGTCCCCGACCTTCTTCTCCTTAACTTCCGCTTCCCCAGAAGCAACCACTTATAGCTGAATTTTTCTGGCACTTACATCCACACTTGTAAATATCACGCTTATGTTGCCACTCACTGATCTGTCCATTTGATCCCCGCTCTGTGGACTTCCCACGGGGGAGAATGAGGGTTTAGCTCTTTCACACAGCAACACTCTTCTCTCAACACAGGCAGCACATTTTCTGTCTGTCCCATCCTCCTATCAGTTACACTCATTTCTGTAAGATGTAAATGCTAATCATGGCTAAGCAGAGGCATGCTATAATTACTTTTCCTTTTCTGCACATTGGTGTGAGGCCTAAAATTAAGGCTCCATAGTATTTGCTGCCCTGACATCTGGTGAAACCAGGAAGGCATCAAATGGCCTAACCTCAAGGTCCCCTCCACACTGCTCCTATGGATAAGGTCTCTCGGCCAAATACACAGTTCCTGGCTGTTCTTGGGTAACAAGTTTTCAGTTCCCTACCAGCCTGGAGTTTTATTCAAACAAGCCAATCACATCCTCTGATGGGGACCGGGGGTCACCTCACTCCCATGGTACTACAGAGCCTGGCTCCTGCCGCTGGTGGCTCTGCTCCTGAGCACCGCCCCTGAGGACCAGCCTGAGTGCTGGGCATTGCCTTTCCATCGTGGGCTGCGAGCCTTGCAATCAACTGCCATGGATCTTACCTGGCCGGTGTCTGGCGTTGTGGGTCCAGCCATTCCTCCCCCACGAAAGAAGTGTATAGGAGGTGAGTGAAACAAACAGCACTTTGTGTTTCTAGGGTGGACCACAGTCGACTCGGCTTTCCCAGGGTACACATCCTCCCCCAGTCCTTTCAACCTTTAATGTGGGACTTCTCTCCTTGGTGATTCTGACCTTTTGTCCAGCTTGGTGGGTCACTTACACCTGCTCTGCAGCCATCACCTTTTTTGAGATTTTTCATGTCTGAAAATGTTGTTTCTTACTTGATAGCTTGGCCAGGTCTAGAATTATCGGTTGGAAATTATTTTTTCTTTAGAATTTAGAAGCTGGCCTGGCGTGGTGGCTCACGCCTGTAATCCCAGCCCTTTGGGAGGCCAAGCCAGGCGAATCACCTGAGATCTGGAGTTCAAGACCAGCCTGACCAACATGTAGAAACCGCCATCTCCACTAAAAATACAAAAAATTAGCCGGGTGTGGTGTCGCATGCCTATAATGCCAGCTACTTGGGAGGCTGAGGCAGGAGAATGACTTGAACGTGGGAGGCGGAGGTTGCGGTGAGCAGAAGTCATGCCATTACACTCCAGTTTGGGCAACGAGAGCAAATTCTGTCTCAAAAAAAAAAAAATTAGAAGCCATTTTTATGTCTTTTGGTTTCCAACATTGCTGTTGATAAGTTCAAAGCCATTCAAATCCTTAATCCTTCATATGTGATCTGTCTTTCCTTTGTAGGAAACATTCCCCTCACCCCCCTCTTTATAAATTTACTTGCAAAATGCACCAGTGTGGTTCTATTTTCATTCATTCAACCTGAAACTTACTGGGTGTTTCTCATCTGGAAGCTCATGTTCTGGAGCTCTGGAAACATTTTTGATCGAGTTAGTTGATGATTTTCTCCACTCCATTTTCTTTTCGTAGTTCCACTTTCTGAAACTCATATGATATAGACATTGCCTTTCTTGAATAGTTCTCTAATTTTCTTATCATTTTTTTCTCTCCTATTTTCTTTTTCTTATTTTTGAGATGGAGTCTCACCCTGTCCCCAGGCTGGAGTGCAGTGGCATGATCTCGGTGACCTGCAACCTCCCGCCTCCCGGGTTCAAGCGATTCTCCTGCCTCAGCCTCCTGAGTAGCTGGGATTATAGGCATGAGCCACCACACCCAGCTAATTTTTTGTCGTTTTAGTAGAGACGGAGTTTCGCCATCTTGGCCAGGCTGGTCTCGAACTCCCCTCCCGCCTCGGCCTCCCAAAGTGCTGGGATTACAGGCGTGAGCCACCAGGCCCGGCCTCCTATTTTCTGTTTTTAATCGTCAGCTTTCTAGATTTCCTTACCTCATCTTCCTATCTTTCTACTGAATGTTTATTTCTCCTGTTCTATTTTTAACTTGAAGGTTGGTTTTTGGTGATCTTTTTTGGCGAACGCTAGGCTTGTGGGTGGGGTTTTGTTGATGGTGGGCTGGCCCGCGGGGTGATTGGCTGGCTATTTTCTTGCGCCCAACATTGGTTGGTCTTTTCCTGTAGGTGGGCCAGATCCCCCGGGAGGCTTCCAAACTCTCCCCTGAAGGCAGGTGCCACACTGCCAGCGCCGGGCTCCAGCAGGAAAGGGAGGTGCATTGTGACTGTGTACCCTTCTGCACCGCCAAGTCAGCTACCACTCCCTAGCTAGCTTTCAGTTTCCAGAACTGCATTGCTGGTGTTTGCATTCTTCTGGGATTTTTAATACCTTTTATGTATTTATTAATAACTTCTCCGTTGTTTAAATGGGATTTGGAAGGAGTTGAGGCTAATGCAGTTTAGTTCTTGTCTGTCTATTTCTACCTATTCTTTTCTCATTTCCTCTCATTTTAGCTAATTTTTTTTTTTGAGTCTGAGATTGTTACTTCACCGGATACTTGAATTCAGTGTCTTTTCATCTCCTCACTCGTCTGTCTTGTGCTTTTGAATCTATGCTCCTCTTCCCTTTCAGCTATGAACACATTGCGATAATTCTGTCTTAGATACCCCTTTGAACTCACATCTTACTTATCTTCCCATTCATATTTCTACTTCCTTTTGCAGCCACGCTTTTAGAAAGTATCCCCTGTCTCTACTTCCTCTGAACTTATTTACCACTCTACCTATGGGAAGGGACTTCTAGGAAGGTCCCCAAATGACCTCCACGGTGGCATACCAACGGACACTTTTCCCTCTTGAGTGACCACATTAACATTTCTCATGTTAGTTTTTATCTTATTAAAAGGAAGTTCATCTATGCCGAAAGTAATACATATTAATTACATAAATTTGGAAAATAGAAAAAATATAGGAAGGAAAAGGAAATCCCATTCATAAGTGTACCAGACAGAGCTCTGTTAAACTTAGGACACGTTTCCTTCCCAAGTTTTTGCTTAGAATATACTATTTGCATAACTGGATAATTATATATATGTATTTGTATTCGTATAGAGTGGCATATTCTGATTTATGAAAGGCTCCATATCCCCACATCCAGTGATCTCAAGGATCACTCCACTTACATGTTCTCAAACTTACTATTTTTAAAGCAATTTTTCAGAAAATTGATGCTTTTAAGTTTCCCATCTAAACAGTGAATTGTATCTCTAGTCAACCAATTGACGAAGCCAGAAACCTGTGTGACATTTTCGCCTTTGCCCTCTCCCCTCACCTCTGGTATCTAACCAGTCGTGGTTCCTTTGAAATCCAATTCACCTCTTCTATCTTAGAACAACACTTGAGGTTACGATTTCACACTTTTTGCCTGAAATATCACATTAACCTCTGAATTAAAATCCTTGCAGCTAACCCTACTTCCCTTCTAAACTATTGCTCAAAATGCTGTCACAGCAATTGAGGCCACTTCCCAATGATGTCACTTTCCCAATCATGTCATTTCTTTATTGAAAAATTCTTCATCTCCCCATAGCTTGCCAAATAAAGTTCAAATTCCTTAGCCTGGGACTCAAGGCTTTCGGTGAGTCTTTCAGAGATGTCTGGCCTCTCTTCCTAGCTTTACTGGTTTCATTATCCCACACTTCTTTACTGTGGGAACAATAGATCATACCATTTCTTTCCTTCAAAACTTTCTCCATTCTCTTCTCTTTCCCCCTTCTTATCTAGTTAATTTTTACACATTCTTGAAAATGTGGATGAGCATCCTTTATTCAAAGAGACCCTCCTTTATTTCCTAGTCTACTTTAGAAGCTTCTCCTAGCTGCTTCCATATCACCAGCAGCTACCCTATCACTGAAATGATAATTTACTTTGATGTTTCTTATACTAATCTATATCTCTATCTGTTCATCCATCCATCCATCCATCTTCAGAGTTGAGACTATGAGTTATTTGATGTTGTATTTCTAATACCTAATCCAGGGCTTGATACAGGGTAGGCTATCAGTGTTTACAGAACAGCTGCCCATTCTGGGTTTTTATATGGATGCTCTATTTTCAGGGGCAGTTGTTTTTTGCTTCACACTTTTTAAATGAGTGTGTGAAGAGAGATTATTGTGTGGGTGTGAGGGAGGAGGGGAAAGAAATATAGAAGTTTATAAGCTATCACAAAGAAGTATTCCAAATTACCCTCCGGGTTTCTCATAGCTGTTTTTAGAATAAGACTAGAATTAAAGCAAAGTATAAAAGTAGGAAGGGATGATAAGTCTGCTTATTTGGAAGTCTAATCTAATGTAGTGTACGTTTTGTACGGGGAAATTGTTGCAGAGGAGAAGGGTCATAAAAGTACTCACAGGTAATTGTTTGTGTTTGTGGTCCATTTTCTGCCAAATTACACAATATGGCAATAAGACAAAGTGTATCATTTAAAATTGCACTCTTAAGGGCAGGTGTGGTGGCTCAGCCTGTAATCTCAGCACGTTGGGAGGCGGGCAGATCACTTGAGGTTAGGAGTTCGAGATCAACCTGGCCAGCATGGGGAAACCCCGTCTCTACCAAAAATAAATTTAAAAAGTAGTCAGGTGTGGTGGCAGATGCCTGTAATTCCAACTACTCGGGAGGCTGAGGCAGGAGGATCCCTTGAACCTGGAAGGTGGAGGTTTCAGTAAGCTGAGATGGTGCCACTGCATGCCAGACTGGGCAACAGAGTGAGACTCTGTCTCAAAAAAATTTTTTTAATGAAATAAAATAACCCTCTTAAAGCTTATCGAATAGTAAAAATCACATACAATTTGCACTACAAATAGTTGAGCTGTCGTCAGTTTTCCATGCACGACTTTTTCTCTGTATTTATACACAAGGCTTTTTCTTTACCAGGTATCACTTGTTCTTTAGCTTCCTGTGGTGTTTCTCTCTCAGTTCAATAATAAAGCACCTCACATGGAGACCTGTAATTTCCTCAATTGAATTCCAAGTCCTCAGGTATGGCATTGGAGCTTCTCAGCTATTTGATGTATCCTAATCATGGTACCCTCATAGTTTTTAGGCAGTGCAATATAGAAATAGAAGGGTCCTAGATAGCATGCAATGTAGGATCCTCTGGCAGAAAGTGGTGGGCTTGAAAATGGGACGGTTAGTATCAAAAGCATATCAGGGCCAGGTGTGGTGGCTCACACCTGTAATCTTAGCACTTTGGGAGACCCAGGCAGGGGATTGCTTGAGGTCTGGAGTTTGAAACCAGCCTGGCCAACATGGCATAACCCGGGCTCTGCTAAAAATACAAAAAATTAGCCAGGCGCGGTGGCAGGCACCTGTAAGGGTTGCTTGAGCCCGGGAGATGGAGGTTGCTGTGAACTGAGATCGTGCCACTGCACCTCACCCTGGGTGACAGAGCAAGATCCTGTCACACACACAAAAGGCATATCAGAAGGGGTCCTGATGCAGAGCAAGAAGGTCTCTGCCAATGGAGTCATTCAGGACGTCAAGCCACATATTCCATTAATAAGGATCCCTGCCTCAGCCCAGTATGTCAGAAGCTTCAGAGATCTGTAGGGCTACCATCTCACTCTTCTGCAATTTCACAGCATTCTAAGGGACGTGAGTCACCAGATTTGCTGATATATCTGGGTCCAGAAGAACTGCAGAGTAATAAAAACATTACCCCAGAAATACAGAAGAAAACTCCTGTCTCAGGAAGAAATTGAATGTACCAAACGTTGAGGCCCAGAATCATCACTAGGACTGCTGTGTGTCATCAGACACAATAATTTTTTTACAAT
This sequence comes from Ateles fusciceps, assembly GCA_036589455.1. NCBI lineage: Eukaryota > Metazoa > Chordata > Mammalia > Primates > Atelidae > Ateles > Ateles fusciceps. Next base: position 1,087,903 of record JAZHEH010001578.1, read on the forward strand.
AAAGGACTTCCAAAATGACAAATGTGAAATTGTATGTCGAACAACTTTAATAAATGTTCTGTTAAAAAAATATATGGAAAAGAAAAAAAGCATATCAGAAACTTTTCCAGAGCAATTATCTCTGGCTTCTTGGATTCCTCCCTTCTGAAGCCTGAAATTCTTGTAAGTTTGGTGGCAGGCATGAGTGTTCTACACACACACACATGCAAACAAAACCATTTCCAGGTGATCATAACATCCTCTACCTTTGCCTTTCTGTTTGCATTCAGAACTATGGATTCAGTGTATCTTTTGTTTTCAAGGAAACTATAGCTCAAAATGTTCAAGCTTCAGTGACTTGTCCTGGGTGATGGGGCTAGTTAATGGCAAAGCCCACCCTAGAACCTCCATCTCTCCCGCTGTTGGCAAAGAACTTCTGCTACACACACTGCTTTCCTGGTCGACTTTTAGCAACTGCCTCTTTAGCTCTGAAGAATCCTCAGAAATCTTTAGCCCGTCTCTTCAGACCGAGCAGCTTTAAAGACGACCACATCATGATTCTGCTGCTCCCAGGACCAACCAGCTGTTGGAAGTTCCAGAGAACTATTTCTCCAAAGTAGGACCTTATCCCATAGGTGTGAGAGCAAGGGGTAGACAGGAGCCAGAGTAATGATTATTTTTCACTATACCTTTACACCTAGGGAGGCCTTAAGAGAAGGGGCAAATTCATCTTCAAAGGAATACACAGCTTGCCCAAATGGAGAACCAGCTGAGTGGTCCTCTCTGCCAACAAAGCAAAGTCTAGGCCTGCAAATCACTGCCACCAGGCGATAGAGAATTTAAACTAATTCCGAGACCCGACATAGCCAAGCCAGGTTGCTGCATTGCTCCGGAAGGCACGGATACTCTTGAAGGAAGGGGGTTCCTTTGCACTTTGAGCACAATTTGGCCATATAGCAGTCTCCTTTCCAAAATAAGCATCTTGAGCTTGCATTTTCTTTCTGGCAGGAAGCAGGCCTAGAACCTCCCAAGTGAATCAGCTACACCTGCTTTTCAAATATCGTCACAAGTAATTGTAAAAATACTCTCTCATGAAGGCTCTGGCTACAAGGGGGAAAATAGAATGAAACCACACACCTCACCCAAATATTTCACACCCCACACTGGAAGCAGTAAATGGGATTTGGGATGATAGCCTGCTCAGCCTTCATCTCTGCACGGAGATGTGCTACAGAGACCACACCCTTGTAAAAGGGAAAAGCAGGAGGGAAGTGGACCCGGGAAAGCTAAGCAGTCAGGACATCCAGCCTGGTATAAATGGCATTTTAGGACTGGCACAGCGAAGTGCTGAAACACAAGACCACTGGAGAGTAAATAGCCTGAGCTGTCTGGGCCAGAAGGTGGCAGCTGTATTTTATGCCCTGACTAGGGAGACAGAGTTGAAACCTCACATTCAACACTGGCCCCTGCCCCCAACACATACACACTAAGCCACATACACACAGGGCAAAATGTCTTCTCTTTGGACTAAAAGTTAATAAAGCAGTAGGTGATTGCCTAGAAGGGCGAGTTCCAGAGTTTGCTCTAGCTAGCTAGGAAAACAGCGGGTGGTGGAGAGTTTGCTTCTCCTGCTTACAAACCACATGAAATGAGGCTGTGGAGCTGTCATTTGGCCTTCAGGAATTTTGCTTTGAACAACCTGGATTCAGTTCAGATGCTGCTTCAAGTTGTGTGATGTGTGTTATATTGGAAAGTATATTACCAGAGTTTGCCTCATGTTTTCAGTGTAAGGAGAGGCAGCTCATGAGTTCCTGGGAACCAGCATGTGTGAGCTCAGGAGGCAGAGCAGACCCCGAGACTGGAGGTGGGCTTTACGTGCTGCCTTCTCCGCTGCCAGGGTCAGGCCAGTCCCATCGCCCCTCCTCCTGGGGACTCCCACTCCTCTCCTCCTCCATCACCATTCCGTAGTACCATTGTCTACACTTGCTGCCTGAAAAGAATGACCTGGAGTCCAGTTCTTTTCTCTCTAGTTTAACTTTACATCCAGGTCATCCATGTTTTTAAGGGAGCAAAGCCTTCCCGTGCACAAAAGCTCTCCATCACTTTTCTTTATTTGCATAACACAATCCAAACTGGATTCGTCCTGCAATGCCTGCCCCTCGCCCCCTGCCTCATTGCCCAAGGATCTTTCAACCTCGTCTCAATACACTCCCTTGCCTGGGCCCTGGCTTCTGCTTCATGAAACCCACTCTCCCCCATGTTGTTTATTGGAAGTCCTGCCCGCTCCTGAAGACTTTACCAGAAGGATTTTCCTTGGGCTTCAACATGTGCTGAGCCTCTCCGCCCTGCTCTCCCTATCGCTGTGTTAGTAGCTTTGCGACAGCACTGTCTGTAGTTGGCTTCAGGCTGCAGTTAACCAGGCACATTTCTGAGCCTCCTTTCAGCCCTGAGCTGCTTGAACAGAGCAGAGAGGGAAGACTAGCATGAAGGGATGATGGGGAGTGGCGGGGTCAGGAGCAGGAGTCGGGAAGGTAACAATAACACAGAGATCTCTCGCATGTCACTGCTCTGGTGTTACAGTTCATACCATACATGCACATACATAATCTAATATCCAGAAGGCTTATACCTATTCTCTAAAACAGGTTACATCTGCAATCATCATTCCATAGCATCTATAAAAACGTAACACCCAGCTATAAAGTTTACCCGTGAAATATCACAGGACATTATTCAAAATTGGGATATTAAAAATGAAATCTGTTAAAAACACCTAGAAAACCCTCCAAAAAGTTCTGTGTAATCATTTACTTTTATTTGGAGAAGAGCAAAAGAACATAAAATTTGATCAAATTTATGACAACGGATGTTTTCCACTTACAGATTTACAGAATGCCTGTCACTTGCCTAAGTTCCTTGTTCAAAACGAAAGAGACATTTCTACACACCACTTTTCAATATTTATTTATGTAAATGAGACATGAGTCACAAGGCTGCAGAGATGAACACTGATTTATGACAACATGAAGAAAATAGCTAAAAATAAGTGTGTCTCAGGACGATTCCAAGTGCAATAAGGGAATTTCCAGTGATTTGGTAACAAATGTAGCAGCCCAACTCCCATTTATTTTTCCAGCAAATATTCCCAAGGAGCATGAAAAATGACAGCTGCATAATCGGAACAGTTAATTACTTCCTGTTAGTTGATTCAACCTTGTTGCTAAAAAACAAGAGAAAGAATAAAGAAAAAGCAAGAGAGTGTAAACGGTAGATCAAGTTTGATATTAACAACTTTGGAAATAAAACCTTCAATACTCTATCAGTAGTGGAATATAATATTTTAGTCATTAAGCCTAATTGCAGAGAAGTTATACAATAAATAAGATGAGGCTGTATTCTTGGTGAGATATCTATGTGAAGGTTAGCATTATAGAACTCTGGAGTTGAAAAGAACATGCAATATCCCTGAATTTGGCCTCCTACCTTGGGCAAGGATTGTCTCCAAAAAACTGACCTCTGAGAAGTAGAATTTAACCTCTTAAATACAGTAATGGGACACTCCCTACCTCTCTCTTGGTTTCCTGGGCTGCTATAACAAATTGTCACAAATTTAGTGGCATGAAAACCATAATTTATTATTTCAGAGTTCTGAAGGCCAGAAGCTCAAAGGTGTTCAGCCAGGCTGCACCCCCTACAAGGCCTCTAGTAGATAATCCATTTGCTTCTAGTTTTTGGTGGCGGCTGGCTTCCTCAGCTAGTGCCACATGGCTCCAGTCTCTGCTCTGTCTTCACATCATCTTGTCCTCTGTGTGTCTCTTAAAAAGAGACTGTTGAATTTAGGGACCACCCAGGTAATACAGAATGAGTTTCTTATCTCAAGATTTTTAACTTAATGATATCTACAAAGACCCCTTTTTGAAATAAGGTCACATTCACAGGTTCTAGGGATCAAGACATGGGCATACCTTTCTGGGGGCCACATCTACCACTGCCACCTCCAAAGGCAAGCCGTACAATTTTGGACAGATCTTATTAGGTGGTGTTGTGTTGTTCTGAGCAGTTTTTATGTATCCTTACTCTTTTTTGGGTAGTTCCAAAGTAGGGCTCTGCCTTCCACTGGGAGCTGAAATGGGCAGGCTCTTTTCCTCCCAGACTGTGGACTCTAGGGCATGAGCACATGGCATCATCAAAGCCAATCATGCCCTCACTGGGGCCAGAACTCTTGAGATACAGCAAAGCTCAAAGTGGGAGATTATTGTGGCTGCTGATGTACGTCCCCAGCATGAGACTTGTCAACGAGCCCGGTGGCAACGGTGCCCTGGGCAGTATTAGGAGCCAGCCATGCCTGGACAGGGCTTTGCCCAGGCCTCACCTCGTTGCTTGGTTGTCTGGTCTTCCTGTAAATGCTGTGAGCAGTCATTTTCAATATGTTTTTCCATGGACACTTCCAGAGTGACTTTATGTTGTTGACAGCCAAGAACTGCTGAAATCTGTGTGTGGCAACCTAGTATCTCAGTCCTTTCTCTGAAGCTTGCAGAATATACCTACATTGTTTTGCACAGAAGAAAGCCCTCAAAAAGTCACATAGTCTATTGATTGATTGTATCCTAAAGATTGTCTTCTCTGACATGCTGTCTACACTGAAGGCATGTTTTACAGCTGTCTACACTGGAGAGTCGTCCAATGAGTCCTTTTGACGCAGGTCGGAGCTGGCCCCTGAGATTGCTGGATCTTGGTGCAGTGCCTTCACCATGCTGCCATCCCCAAATCTTTACAATGCTCTCTCCCCTTCTCAAACTTCATCCCACACTTTTCTTCCAAGCCAAACATCTCTAGATTGGTTGTTCCTGATACAATTTCTAGACCATAGTACTGCTGTTATATTTCCTAATATCACATTATTTCATTATCGTGAGCAATTTTCTATAGAAACTCTCAGTGCTTTTAAGTCACAAAGCTACCCTTGGAGACCTGCTGTGAGGACAACTCCTTTCTAGAAGTATCCTTAGGCTCATTCCCACAGGCCTATGCTCCGCACCTGCCAAGCTCTTCCTGTCTCCATGACTCCTGGCCTCACATACATCCCAGTTTTTCTCACCCCCCAGGTCTCCAGTAGTTGGAATTTCTTCCGCTAGAGTACCCTTCTCTCTACTTTGGTCCTATAACCTGTCTTACATACCATGCTAATTGCTGCTTCTCTAATGTTCATCTTTCCCTCTAGGCAACTACAACTGTCACTTTTTGCATTTCAGCCAATGCATTTGCTTACAGCCAGCTTAGAACTTCACAGTAGGCTAAGTGGCTAAGTTATTTTTTCCATAAATCGACTTATTTGCAAACCCTGTCTTCTCAATAAAATTGTCAGCTCCTGGAGGATAGGCAGGTGATCTTTTTTTTTTTTTTTAAGTATGATGGTTCAGAGGTATTTAATGGGCACAGTAGACATTTTAGATTTTCCTACTTATGAGCAACCTGATAGTAAATGACTAGTAAATATTTGTAATTTCAGTGAAGCAGGACTTTTCTAATTATAAAAGTTACATACGCTTAGGAAAAATAAAAGTCCCATAACTACCTCATCTTACAATTCCATTTGTCTTTAATTTTACCAAAACAAATGGTTTTATATATATATATATATATATATATATATACACACACACACCTTTGAGGAATTTTGTTTTCAAATACAAGCATATTGTCTCTCTAAAAAATACAATTATATGCATTTAAAATGCCTTATAGGTATCACCAAATTGCCCTTTGAAAAGTTCATAGGAATAAAGAATTTGAATTTCCCATTTGTTGAGGCTTGTGATCCTCTGTACCTTCTCAATTACATGGCATACAATGTTCATTTATTTAACTCTTCGAGTGAAGGTTCTCAGAAAAGTCAATGGCTGGTGCTGATAATAGCGATGAAGAATGAAACGAAGATTTCTAAAATAGTACTGGTATTTGGTTAGAAAATGTTTTTTTTTTGGCTGTGAGGGAGGTGGATACAATGTCACAATGCGGTCACTGATCTCAAAAACTTCCTGCTAGGGGTGTTAAAGGCCTTCTGATCATAAGTGAATCGAATCGAATTTAGTGACAAAGAGAAACATGAACTGAAATGTTGTACCATGAATCACTGATAAACTATTGACCCTTCCATTGAAATGTATATATATCTATAATATTTACATGAAATGTATCCTTTCTATGACTCGGTGTTGAGGTGAAGGTGCAGGAATTTACAGTGATACTTTACTTGTTTACCTACTCAATGTAAATTTCATATCTCGCCCCTCTGAGAAAATAGTGAATTTTTTATTTTTCTGGGTTTTGTGACATGCTTTTAATGTCATGTGAATATTTGCCTATGTTTTAGTCTAGAAATTCTATAATTTTCGTTTGTTTAGGTTGAAAATTCTGATTGATCTGGAAATCATTTGTTTGGTTCAGCATAAGGAAAGAAATGATTATTCAGTTTGATTTTTTCCAATGGATAACCAAATATACTGTGGATAATCAAATATACTAACTAATCCAGTTATCTTCCTGTTATTTTATGTTGTCACCATTACCATATACTAAATTCCACATATCTGGCAGAATTTTTGACTTTATCTTTCCATTCCTGAGCTACTGCCAAATTTTAAAATTACTATAGATTAATAATAGTTTTTAATATCAACAAATGCTTGCTGATTTAAAAATACTCAGTATAAAAGTGAATAAAGCTGGTGTGAAAGCCTTCCATGTAATTCTGCTTCCTAGAGATGAACACTGCTCTTGGTTCGGTGCATATTTTTCTGGAATTCTTTCACACAGTATGTATGCATGTGCACATGTATGTATAATGCAAACAGAATCATATTATATCCTGATCTGTAACGTTTTTCACTCAACAATTTGTCATGTGTGTTTTCCAAGTCAGTGCAGAGAGATACACAATACGCTTTTAGCTGAATATGTCATCGTATCACTATGCCATAACTTAGTTTACCCAAATTCTTATTGTAATCACTTATGATTTTTCCTAATATTTTACTGTTCCCAACAATCTTTGAAATCCTTTTTTTTCTATATTTTCATGTGCTATATTTCTGTAGAATAAATTCTTAGAAATAAGGTCTTGTGATATTTCCAAATCGTACTCCAAAAAGCTGAATTTGTTTGTGGTAGAGCGATAGCCAGGAGCCCATTTAGCTCTCCCATGTCCTGGAAATTTTTAGGAGACAGAGGGATACAACGAGGAAGCGAGGAAGAAATAAAGACTAAGAGGAGAGCCAATAAGGATGAAAAAGAACAGATGGTGATAGGAGTGAAGGCAGGTTAGGTAACAAGAAAAAATGACCAATGTAATTATGGATGTCTCACCACGGAATTCGCATTTGGAGTCATTCCGTAATCATAGAATGAATACTTGCAACATTTATTGAGGGACACCTTCTCTAAAAAGTATTCACCTAATGATGGTCTGTTGTGAGCTTTTTGATTTTTCTCTATAACTGTGGGATTTGGGGCATCTACAAAAAAGATTAATAGAAATCAAACTCATAATGGTAAATATATCGAGGGAAAAAATGCCCACTTCTCTGTATGTCAAAGGTAAAATATTTTTTCACAATGTGTTTAAATAAAAATAGCGTTTAGCATGAGGAAATGCTAGGATTAATATAATAATTTTTTATTATGTAAGTGAATTTTTACTTTAGAATTTGTATTTTATTTTTTAATGAGCCAATGACCATACAACATTGTGATTATGACAGAAAGTATTTGAATTAAGATTCAATTATTCACTGTTGTATTAGCAATGGCAGATTTTTTCTTTTTTCTAGTAAAGTGTGATATCTCCAAGGAACCTTAATCCAGGTGTTTATGGATGTTAGCATGGTACTTCCTGCAAACGGAAGGGCTGTGAGTGACTCTGGGGCTTACATTGCAAATTGTTCGAGGGAGAAATTTGCCTGTCCTGGCATCAAGCCCTGGCTGAAAGCCAGAGAGAGGGTTACAGAAAGAGATTAAGGTGTCAGTGCTGGAGGCAGGAAGAGGCTGTTGGGCAATTTGTTTGCCTGGTTGTACCGCACACCTGATTTACACCCAGCTTGTGAAAACCTAACCGCAGGTAAAATGCCAATAGTTCCACTGCGGTGGTAGTTTTGAGTGATTTATCTCCTACATTTTTCAAACCTTATGTAATGTCTTGTTTTTATAATAAACAATTTTAGAATGTTTTCCTGTAATACTTATGCAGGCATTAATAAAATGGTCAATATGATTGTATACATATTAAAACACGTTAGTATTCTTTCAGATGAAATAGCAGTGCCAATGCCAGATCATGTTGCCAGTGATTTTCAAAATTGTTTGAACATTTAAAAAATTATCCAAATCATAAACACAGAACAATCAATACAACCTAAATAACACCTATAATGCGATTATTTTATTGGAATGATAGTTTCAGTTTACAGAAATAAAGCTTGCTTAGGCTATTTTTTTATTCTGTACACATTATGCATTGGTTATGTAAAAAGGCAGAGTTTTCTTGCTAAGAGTATTAGTTAACCATAAAATTATACTAACACATGGTGGAATGTTTCCCCTCAAAGTCATTTTGATGAATAGTTAATCTTATGGATGTTTCAGCAAAAGAATTAAAGAATTAGGGCTTAAAAGCCTTCAGTATCACATATTTTAATTCTTATGAAACATCCTTACACCTTTAAAGATCAAAATTCATTTTCAGAAAGAGAATACGTATTACAAGTAAACCTTGATTAAAGAAGAATAAATGAGAAAGTCAAGGCATTTTAAATGTATGTCTGTATATTATGAGGATCTCATGGAACTGATACACAACTATGGTTGCAGGGATGAAAATCTGTGAGAATACAGACTATTTTACTGCTTTTACTTTTCTAGATTAAAACATAGGTAAATATTCATGTGACATTAAAAGCATGTCATAAAATCCAGAAACATCACAGAAACATCAAAAATTTACTATTTATTTTCTCAGAGGGGTGAGATGACGTGATGAAACCTCATCTCTACTAAAAATACAAAAATTAGCCGGTGTGGTGGCACATCCCTGGAGACCCAGCTACTTGGGAGGCTGAAGTGAGAGGATTGCTTGAGCCTGGGAGGTTAAGGCTGCAGTGAGCCGAGATAGCGCCACTGCACTCCAGCCTGGGTGATAGAGTAAGACTCCTTCTCAAAAAATATTAAATCAAATTAAATTAGCCAGGCGTGGTGGTGTGTGCCCGTAGTCCCAGCTACTAGGGTGGCCGAGATGAGAGGATCACTTGAGCACAGGAGTTTGAAGCTATGGTAAGCTAGGATGACACTACTGCACTCCAGCTTGGGCAACAGAGCAAGACCCTGTCTCAAAAAAAATTTTCCTATTAGTTTATCTTTTCCCTAATATATACCGTAAATATGTTTGTGTGAACTGGAGGAAAATACAGGATCACGGCAAGATAGGACAAAAGGGGAAAGAGCGATTGCACTTCCTATATCGTATATGACGTACTGTGAAGTAGAGGAAGGCACTGACCTGATGAGTTTGAACTTAATAGGCACAAGATACAATTTCTAGTTGTATTTTTAGAGGACGTCTGCTCTATAATGGATAATATGTGTACTATCTGGTTAGTACTCACTAGTAGCTATCGTAGAAATTGCCATGGTTGACTCAACCTCTTTAAGTCTCAGTTTATTCATCCGGAAACTGGGAATAACAACGATGACCTCATAGCATCTTTGTGAGAAATTAATGACAGGCCGGACACAAACATCCTAATAAAGCAGCTGTTAGTTTATACTTTTGAGATGACATCTATTATAAAAATAAATATTTCTAACGATGTTAAACTCTCTGAATGAACGAAATTGCTTTTTGGCAGATTTCCCTGATGTTGCAGGTATTTAGGAGACTGTTTAAAAGCTAGACATCAGTTTTGAGACATCTAGAGGAAAGTGTTATATTTTGCAGCCAGTATGTTCACGCCATCAGTGCCAGGCAGATCTGAGGTCTTCCTTGGTAGGTGGGGCATGTTACTAGGATTTTCTCCTGCAAATGCTGATCCTACCTGCCAGGAATTTCCCATCTGCTGGCTTGTATTATGCCGGCAGAAGCTGTTGTTTACTTGAATCTGCTGTCCTCTTGAACACTGGCAGGCTTTGCTGCGGCCATCTTTGCTGCAGGGATAACTCGGTGTGCTCTGTTCCCATACTCACATCTGTACTCATCATTGGTAAACGGCCCTTGAACGTCAAATGTTACGTGACCTCTTGTTGCAGGTGGCTTTATCTGTCTTGTTCACTGCATGCACTCAGAAAAAGGTGGCATTTTTATTGAGTGCATGCACTTATGGTGATGACCCTATTGAGAACACCTGACTCTCAATTTAGAGACTGTCTAGGAACTTGATTTAAGCGGGTCTCTAGGAGCAGAGAAAGAGTGTTCGTTGCTTTAATTCAGTGCTTTTCAACGGGATTTTCAGCTCTTCCCCAGATGTGTTCTTTGGGATCTGTGAGTTCTCTACAAGCAGTTTTCAATATTGTTTTTGCATTGATGATACCCTAAACAAATTAGCAGAAGCATATTTTGCATGATCTTGATGGCCACTTTATAACTGAATCCAATTTTCAGCCTGCTTCTGGATTTGCATTCAAAACCGGACAGGTGCTAAAATGGGAGCCTGTCGCTTTTGTGTGTTGGGGAAGCGTGCTGGTTGCTTTTGAAGTAGTCAGGAATGACAGTAACTGTGAGGGTCCACCATTGGGCTTATGGGGGAATTCTTCTTCTAATTGAAGAGACAAAAGTAAACTTCTCTTTGGGATTAAAATGGGTATTTAGAGGTACTTTAATTCTTAATGAGCTAGTAAGAAAATAATTCAAGTTGACGTAATTTGTGAAGAATGCTGTCACACCAAATGAAAGCCAAGTAGGTGTCATGGTGCGTGAGGTTTTCATAGCAGGCTGAAAATTCCAAGTTAAAGGCAAAAGTAAGCAATGGCCAGAAATGTTGTTTCACGCTCAAATTATCTTTAGACTATGTGAATGAATGGTAACTGCCATTTATTCATTTCCCTCTAGCGATTTGATGGTAAAATTTACGCTGGACAAGACGTTCTTTTCAATGTCTGCAAGAATTAAAAACCAATTTCAGATATTTTAAAAATAGATTCCAACAGTAATTGAATTGGGTTTACATTTGCAGATTTCAATAATTCTACAATATTTTTCTTATCTTTTAAAAAGATAATTTAAAAGATTATTTTTCTTTAGAAGTTTCTAGCACACTAAGTTGGAGAACTGCTGCTTGGGCCAAAGATAGGAATAAGCCAGCTACTTAAGGGGACCCTCGTCCCTTACTTAATTTTGTGGTTTAAAATTGTTGGGCCTTTGGAAATATCTCTTTCTCTGAATTTCATATTTTTTGGCATAGAATAATTTCTTTCTTAAAATAAAGACTTCCACAATAGGGAAAGAATGAGAGGATCTCTGGAGGAAGGATTAGGGGATTAAACTCAGACATTTGAGAATAAATCGGCTATCAGTCCACAGAGCAAGACCTATTTCCTAGCAACTGTGAGCTGGAAATAAACCTGTCAGAGACCTTCTCACCTCCTGAAATAGCCCATGGTCAGAGACACCCACTTGTGACTTTATATCATAATATAGTAACTTGCTGATGGCAAAGCTTGAATTAGAGCTGCCTGTAATTTAGTCATAGCTATCAAATTTACTTCCAGTAATAATTTTATAAATTTTATTCTTGTACAGTTATCTCGGTTATCTCTGAAGTAATTTATGTCTAATAGCATAATTTTAATGTAATTAATTACATGGGAATTTGAAGATTCATAGTAAAACAATTTACAGTAGTTTTTAACAATCTATTGCCATTTTTATGCCCTTGTATTTCCTAGTGAATAAAATATGCACGTCTATGAACGTGTACATATTTTTTAATAAGAAAATGATCCTTGTTATCATGGTGGAATTTGTAAAAGCTATTGCTAGTTTTGTTCAGACAAAAATTTAAGAATTGTAGTAAATAGTTATGATTTGGTTGGATTAAAAACTCTGTAAGATCTGATCTTAGAATGTTAATCTTGCCAATGATTAAGATTCTAAGCGATGGTGAAGAGTTGTCCGGGAATAACTTTATGTCACAACAAGCGAAGTTTGTTTATAAAGCATGGCAGAGCTCAAAGGGAAAGCATTTACGGAATCTGGCTCTAGCAATTTTGTCAAAATAAATTGGCGAACACAGAAGTGGAAGGATCCCTCCGCGTGGCACACTTCATCATTTACTTTGCTTTTCCATTTTCTCTTTTCTATCTTCAACTTTTCTATGCATTCTGCAGCCCTAAAGTGCCATCTTTTGTGTGCTTTTATGAATAATTTGTCCTCTTTCCAAAGCAGGTAGAAGACTCTCAGGTATTCAAAATACTTTTATTGAGTATCTAAAAATACTTATTGAGTGTAGTCAATAAGTAACGCATAATAGACACTCAATATGTATTGAGTTGTGAGCATCCATGCGTTAGAGGCTAGAGGCATCAACTAAAGAATCCGTAGTTCACAGGTCCTGTCTCAGGGAGCTCAGCGTGTCATGAAGAGAGGCACATAAGAGACCCATTGCATGTGGCGGACATGTAGCAACTCCGAGCTCCACCTACATCGGTCTGGGAGCACCAAGGACGATACTGCTCACTGCGCCCTGGGAAACCAGGCAAGGCTTAACACTCACTGTATACTGCTTTGGACCTAGCCTTCTCAGATAAGCAAGAATTTGGCAGACACACAAAACAGGCCGGCGGAGGGGTCCCCTCCCAAGACAGGTTTGCAGCGTGTGCCAAAGCATGGACTTTCAAGAGCTTGTGATGTGTCCAGGGAAGTCAATGTGGCACAGTAATTTTGTCCTTTCTTCATTCTGCAAGCAAGAGAGATGAGACCAAGAACGAAGACAAGAATAAGCATCTTCGTTTTCTAAAAATCACATTTAGGGAGGTAAAGTAAACAGAAAGAGCCCAAAGTAAAGAGAAGGGTGGCCAATGAGTGCACACAGCAGAAACAAAGAAACAAAAAAGGACTTTTATTATTGAATGAGAGTCACGACTAAGATTTGTTGAACCTTTGCTAAGTAGCAAATACCGCACTAAGCATTTTATTTATTATCTTTTTGAATTCTCACTCTCTTTTAATAGGTAGCACTCAATAGGTATTGTTAATTTATTTAGTTTATGAAAGGCCAATTGAGGATCAGGGAGATGAAGTTACTTGCCTCTCGCCTCACGTATTTGATCGAGATGATGCTGTAAGTGGCAGAATCAGAATTTATGTAACTCTGTAATGGAATAGGGAGACAAACCCCGCTGGCCAGGACGAATGCAAAGCAACAGCAAGGAAACAACAATATAAACTTTCTCTAGCAGAGCTTGGACGTGTGGGTTCAAAGGAGGCCTGCTTGAAGTCATTGTAAAGGGTTGTGATGAGATCACAGGAGACCAAGTTCTTCCACCCTAAGGTTTTGGTTAGACGGGAATAAAACTATCAGAGCTTTATAGCGATATCTGCCCAGTGGAAAACTCTTCCAGAGTGGGGGTGATATTAGTTATGGTCTGTCATAAGGGTCCTCGGAGGAAATAAAAGGAAATGTATGCACAAGGTCAGACACTGTCGTCTTTTGGGCATGGCTAATCTCTTTCTCCTCTGTTTAGAAATTTTATTCTACAGAGGAATTATCCTTTCAGTCATGTTAGATCTCTGTGTTATTCTTCAAGTCACCTTTTCTTGTGTGCTTTTCCTTGGTAAGCAGTATGTGTTCACAAGAACACTCTCCTTCAGCTGCACCTCGAAGATGTGTACATTGATGGGATGTGGGGGAGGAGCTGTAAGTAGGGCGGGGGAGGAGCTGTAAGTAGGGCAGTGAGGATGGAACTTCTGGATGATGGGAGCTGACCAGGGAATGAAGCAGAGGGGAGCGGCTTATTCTTTACTGGAGCAGGAACAGGCAGCCACAGGACCCGAAACGGGGGAGGCTGTCCCTAGTGTTAGGAGGGGTAACTTACTGATGTTTTTTTCTTAGTTTAAAGGATGTTTCTTGTAAGTTTAGGCTGCAAGTGTGGGGTATCCGATGCTGGTAGGAAGTCCAATGTTGTATCAATCTACGTTTGCTGGCGTCACATACCGTACAAGCCCAGGGCACGAACCAGGCCTTTGCAGGCAAGTTCTAGTGTGCTTTAGAGAGGCAGAACCTCCCGAATGTCAGTGAGAGGCAGGTGCTCGTGAGGACCGCTCTGCCCAGGCCTGCCCCGCGCTGCACAGGATTCAGTGGGTTGGGGTGAGGTGGAGTGTGGAAGCAACACAGAAATGGGTCATGAACAGCAAATAGTCTCTTTCCAAAAGAGATCATGTACAGACATCGTACTAGGTCTTTGGGAATCCTGCAGGGGATCATGGGGGGCAGTGAGAAAGAGGGGGAGAGGGCTTGTAATCCCAAAAGAGAAAGTTCACGTGGCGTTGAGAAGGCGGCAGGGGCATAGCTATGCAGGCCGTTCAGAGTAATGGTACACATTTGTGTGCCGTGATGTCTTAAACATTATTAAAGGTGGGCTTCAGTGTTTTCTAGATTCTTGGTGGTCCAAACAGAAAGGTTAAACAAAACAATTTACATGACTTTTACTATTTATAAAAGGAAATACACCAGGATGTCAAATGTTAAAATCACTTTTCATCACAGTCCAAACTGAAACAAAGCAGGAAGAGGCAGAAATTGCTCGGAGAGGAAAATCAAGCAGCGTGGGTCCTTCAAGATACCCCGCTTTTTCTGGCATTTTAGAAAGAAATCTTCAAGAGGGATTTTTCTCAGAGTTTGAAAACAATGCTGTATTTCCAAGAGTGCTAGGAAATTTACTTTAAAAAAATACTCAGAAATGTTTTAAAAGATTCCTAACAATCACATTCTGTATATATAGTCAAAGCTTATTTTACTAGACCCTGACATTTTGGTTACATTAACGAATCATCCGCAATAAAAATATACTGTAGATAATGGATTTATAACCACATGGTTTCCATTTGTTAGTGTTAGTGTATACAACAAGTGCAGGACAGATAAAGAAAATACACATTTGTGAGGGGGGAGTTTTTTTCATGATGCCTGTCACATTCTGAAATGGAATGCAGTGAATTCCTCTCCTTCCTCAGCTCGGTAAGTTTATTTTCTTAGAATCTGTTCTCTGAGTTAGAAATAGCTCTGATAATGTGCTGTATTAGAAATAGCTCAATGTAGAGCCGTGGTTAAAATAATCAGAAATTATATCCATAGAAAATTCAAATCTAGAATTAAAAGCAACAGCAACTGTGAAGTAGTATGTATCACTGAGAAAATGTGTATTCATGATTGTTTAATGATTAAATAATCCAGCTTCAGGAAGAGTCCACGGAGGACAGGCCCAGGCAAAGGTCTTTCATTTTACAATTCACATGGAAAGCAGTATTATGAGATCCTAAAAGACAGCTCTGCTTTCATTTGGACCATGATTTAGTTAATACTGTTTTATACTGTTATTTGTAGTGAAATGCAAAAATAAAAGGCATATTTTATTGGACTTTAAAAACAGTTTTCACATGGATATTCATTGGAAGGTTTCAAAACCTTGATGATTTAAATGCTTTCCTTTTGAGATACAATAGAAATCTAATAGTACAATTAGCCCTGATTTCTGCTGGCATGCTTCATCCATCCCATCAAGCAATCATAAGGATTATTTACATTTCAAGTGGGAACATAAATATCTTAAGAAATAGACAAAACAATATACCCCTTTTTATTGTTCAGTCTAACTCACCTTTATAAAAGTCAACGTATTGAAATATCAGTCAATCCAGCAATTGCTTTTTGTTATGTGCTGCAGTATGGATCCTCAGGGACTCCAAACTGTGTGAGGAAGTAACAGGAAACACCAGATGTGCTATCTAAGCCATGATTTTCGTCCTTGATGAATTTAGGTAAAATTGCATCATTGAAATCACTCAAACGACTGTGTTGCCAGTTTTAAAAGACAACTTTATTCAGGTTTGTTGGTTTTAAGCATCAGCTTGTGTGCACATGTACAGAGGTCGAAAAGGTGACGCCTCTTACGGCTTCTAGGAACTTCATAACACCATCAAGCTTCTCAAGGAATGGTTTTCCTACACCCGAAGAAATCATAAAATGGAGTCATTTGTAAATATGAGAATTAATCCGTTAAGATTCCTAAGTTTATTTTCTTTTGTTATAAAAGCAAGGAAAAATGACATGCATCACTATATTACCAACAAGAGATACGTTTTAGGGTTAAATTGAAAAAGTTATACTACTTTCATTGGCTTGTACTGGTCGAGTGCAGGAAATGCTTCCCCAGAATATGGCACCTTGGCCTACTGAATGTTTCCAGCTGAAGGGAAATGAGAAAGCCCAGACTCTAGGAAGGTCACTCTCTTACCTTCTTCTGCCTTTCTCCTCTGAGGCCATGAAGAGACTTCTCTGACCCACCCCCCCCCCCCCCCCCCCAGCTGGAAGGAGGCCGATAAGACCCTCACTCCAGATGGGCCCTGTGCTGGCCTCAGAGGCCAAGAAGAATCTGGACAAACAGAACTTGCTAACCCCCCCCAGTTAATAACTGTTCGCTCCTACAGGCTGTCTTCTTCATCAGCCCTAAGCATAAATACACAGTTTTTGGCCGAGTGCGGTGGCTCACGCCTGTAATCCCAGCACTTTGGGAGGCTGAGGTGGGCGGATCACGAGATCAGGAGATTGAGACCATCCTGGTCATCATGGTGAAACCCTGTCTCTACTAAAAATACAAAAAATTAGCCTGGTGTGGTGATGTGTGCCTGTGTTCACAGCTGCTTGGGAGGCTGAGGCTGGAGAATTGCTTGAGCCCAGGAGGTGGAGGTTGCAGTGAGCCGAGATCACACCACTGCTCTCCAGCCTGGGTGACAGAGCGAGACTCTGTCTGAACAACAAAAACACAGTTTTCCTTGGGTCTTTGGGTCTTTATTTCTGAAGATGTCCCTGTAACATAAAACTTAAGGTAGATAAATTTTTCGCTTTGTTTCTGTTGTTAATCTGTGTTTTGTTGCAAGGGTGTCAGCCATGAACCTTACAATGGGTGAAGAAAAGATACTACTTTTTCTTTCCTATAGTAAATTTTGAACCTCAGATTTTAAAAAAAATTATGTTTGATTTGCTTTTAAGATATATATTTATAGGCAAATAAGACTGACCATTAGTATGGAATATTTATCTTGTCAGATTTTTATATACTTGCAAACACATTGATAATTTTCTGTTAGTACTTTTAACAGAACAGAAAAACCATAGAATATTCAGGGATTTCTGATCAATATTCACTTTTCTTATGTATTTGTTTATGCTTTAGCCTTATAATGATTTCAAATCACATCAATAGTTTTCCTTTATTTTGAAAAATCATCCTCTGGACAATTCTTTAATTGGAAGACCCTAAATTTTATGCTAGACAGCTTTTTTTTCCCCCCAAGAAGTTCAGTTTTTAAATATGTTTTACAGTTAGTCTGGACTAGGAAAAGAAGTTGCAGGCTATCACGCAATTTCCAGCCCCTTTTACTACCTTTCCTTACCTTTGTCACATTCTACTTTACACAGTCTCTGCAGGCACAGCAGGTCCTCAGGGTCTAACTACCAGCTTCCACAAAACATGTGACAACCAATTTTCCAGCACCGAGGAAGCTATAACTTAGTGAACACTCATTCATCCACTGAGGAGCTTCCAGATGAAATGATATTGCACATGCCACGCCTTAGAGGCCCAGAGCTGGGCATGAAGGACGATGCCCATGACCATCACTTCATATTGATTCTAGTCTTCACTAACATCAGTCCCCATTCACAGATCCTAAGAGCAGTGGGAAAAAAATGGAAACGACCCAATGTCTACTCTAAAGTGCTCTCAGAAAATATTCTTTCCTGATTTCAAATTTTGGTAGACCATTAAATATAGGAAGGTGATTCACCAGAGTCAAGCATATACTTCCTACTGGTATGGGGCTGGACTTCCAAATGAAAAAGAACTTTTTTATTTTTGTGGTGGACTCTCACTTTGTCACCCAGACTGGAGTGCAGTGGCATGATCTCGGCTCACTGCAGCCTCTGCCTCTCAAGTTTGAGCAATTCTCTTGCCTCAGTTTCCCAAGTAGCTGGGATTATAGGTATGCACACCATGCCAGGCTAATTTTTGTATTTTTAGTAGAGACAGGGTTTCACCATGTTGGCCAGGCTGGTCTCAAACTCTTGACCTCAGGTGATCTGCCTGCCTCGGCCTCCCAAAGTGCTGGGATTACAGGCGCGAGCTACCATGCCTGACCGAAAAAGAACTTTTAAGAATCAGTTACTTCATATTTTACCTTATATTGTACTTCTAGACTTGATAATATCATGTAATAAACTGCAACAATTCTTTATTTAACTTTGCTTTCCAGGTATAACCAAATAAATAATTTCTTTGGAGGCAAGATTTTCACCTTATGAAGGTGGAATTTTAGAGTTCTCTGTAAAAACAGCCTATAGGTTGTGCAGTGTTTGTATATTTTTTAGGAGGAATTATTTTTAATCACAAATACACCAAAGTATATGTAGAAAGTATACAAAAATGTAGCCAATCTACTAATATTCTCTAATGAGGAATACTCTTATTAAGGTTATCCATTTGGTTCTTACTAGGATGAGGGCTTATGTTTTCATGTTGCCAGAGAGAGGGTGATATGAGAGTTTTTACACTATGGAGTTGGAAGGATACTAAGTTCATTGTTTTTGTCAAAGCAAAAGAAGATGGTGACAATGATAGAGAAGAAGAGGATGAAGAAGGTTGGATATAAATCAAATCTGCCAATAGTTTGACTTCGGTGTGAGGATGTTTTGGTCAAAATTCCACTTTCCAAATAATCGTCTGAATTCTTCACTTTAAATTGTAAATAAATTCAGTAAGTTGAGTTCAAATTAATGTTCTTTAAATCAGCCAGTAGGATAAACCGTTTATACTTTAATATCTGCTTTATGCCCAGTTTATTCCATGCAAAAATATAAGTTTCTAGGCCAGAAAAATGAAATGTATAACTGCTCCCCATATAATCACTCTCAAACGTGATTTCTGCTATTTATCAGTTGAATGTGTTTCCAGTTTGTATTTAAATCTTGTGCTTATGACATGCAATGACAAATCCAATTAGCTGATTTTGCTATAGGTAAAAAAAAAAACCCTGGTTACTTCCGACTGTGTGAATGGTAAGCTAGTGCAACGTATCCACACAAATGGCCAAAAAGAAAATGGCCTTCTGAGTAGAGTAGAATACTTCTATCTGGTAGTTCCTGATCTGCCTTTATATTAACATAACCTTTATTCAGCTTTGTGACTTGACGGATAGTGAACCTAAGAGAGAGAGAGAGAGAGGAGGCAACAGATTCAACCTTTCATTTCAGGCCACAAGTATTTCATCAGGCTTCTTCAAAAATGCTGTTTCATTTTGGTGAAACTTCTGATAAAAGCCAAAAGAAGCACAATGCCAGTGTTAGAATCAATTCCAATGTTCATTCAAATTGTTGATTTCGAGAGCATTACTGTTATTAAAAGGAAGCAGTATAGATAGCTAGAATAAATTTTAAATTTTTGTATGAAGCTTTCATTGGGATTGAGAATGCCATTTGTGCCTCTGCAGAAGACTTTGGGCTGAACTACACACACTTTAGATCCTTGTTTGAACAGAAAAGATTGTTACTTGGATGACTCATTAGTGAAAAACATTTGTGCTTGTGTGTGTGCTTGTGTGTGTGTGTGTGTGTGTGTGTGTACTTTTGGACACTGGCACATCTCTCTCGCTCTCTGTACAAGCTTCTAAGCCCTAGAACAGGAAAACTTACCTTCTCTATTCCATGATTGATTTGGTACCTACCGGGAGAAAAGTGGTAGATGATTCTGATTATATATCCTTATGGGGTTGACCGTTGAACAACACAAATTTCAACTGCGTGGGTCCACTCATAGGCAGACATTTTTCAATAAATATAGTGGAAACATTTTTGGAGATTTGTGACAATTTGAAAAAACTTGCGGATGAATCATGTAGTCTAGGAATACTGAAAAAATTAAGAAAAAGTTACGTCATGAATGCATAAAATATATGTACATACTAGTATATTTCTGAGTTAACTACATTATTAGTAAGGCTTTCAATTGATAGTAGGTTATTAGTAAGTAACCTTTTTGCGAGTCAAAATTTATAGGTTGATTTTTGAGTGCATGGTGGTTGGTGCCCCAACTCCTGCTTTGTTCAAGGGTCAACCGTAAATATATATGTATAGAGAGATATATAAATTTATATACATACTACATATATATTTATTATATTTGTATAACTATATATGTTATATATATAACATGTTATTTATAACATAAATCATATATATCACTATACATGTTATTTATAATCTATAATGTATGTACTATATATAAACTATATATATATAATAGTGTGAATAGACTGAATTGTGCTTGAGAAGGAAGAAAACTTTGAAGCAGAAGCAAGGTGGAAAACTAAAGGGAGATATGATTCATTAGGTCATGAATATTATATGAGGCCCGCCTTGGCATCCCAAAGTGCTAGGATTAGAGGCATGAGCCACTGTGCCCAGCCAGAAGAGGGAATTACTAGGTATAAATCAAATCCATTCCTCAAGACCCAAAAGGGAATACAGCCAGCAGAATCCCATGTGCTCTTTCAATGTAATTATATAAATTTTATATAATTATATAAATTATATGATATATATAATACATATTATATGTATTATAGTATTATCAGCTATTATTACATTAATAATTACACTATACTATAATATAAATATATCAATATGTATATCATGCATATAGATATATGTATAAATGATATGTATATGATATGATAAATATGTATATGATATATGTATATAACATACATATAACATAAGTTTATTACTATATAATTGTATAATATAAATATATAATACAATACATATATTACATATATGTAATACATATACAATATTAATATATATTAAAATATATATTAAATTATAATATGTATTATATGTATTTATATTATATGTTTATATGATATACGTATGTTATATACATTATATACATTTTTATACATAATACACATATAGTATATAATCGCATACATATATACATATATGTAATCTATGTAATCTATGTAATATATATTATATATGCATATATATATTACATGTGTATATACTATATAAATATACGATATGTTTGTATATATGTGTATATATAACATATAAATTATGTGTGTGTGTGTGTGTGTATATGTATATTAAATACTATATACTGTAAAAGATAGTATTTTTTTTTTTGAGATGGAGTCTTCCTCTGTTGCTCAGGCTGGAGTGCAATGGCACAATCTTGGCTCACTGCAACCTCTGCCTCCCGGGTTCAAGCGATTCTCCTGTCTCAGCTTCCTAAGTAGCTGGGATTACAGATGTCCACCACCACACCCGGCTAATTTTTTGAATTTTTACTAGAGACAAGGTTTCACCGTGTTGGCCAGGCTGGTTTCAAACTCCTGACATCAGGTGATCCGCCTTCTTCAGCTTCCCAAAGTGCCAGGATTATAGCCATGAGCCACCATGCCCAGCCAGAAGATGGAATTTTTAGGTATAAATCAAATCCATTCCTCAAGACCCAAAAGGGAATATAGCCAGCAGAATCCCATGTGCTTTTTCAATAACCATGGATTTAACTGTTTGTTTTCATTAGTCTGTTAAAGTACACACCAACTCATGTATTTGTGAACTATATTTATTTCAGAATGCAAAATAGGTGTCTGTTCTTTCTCAGAGCTATGACAAGTCACCACACTAAGGTTTTGATTTTAGGAGAAGATCACATGTGGCATCATAAAGACAGTTTTGAAGCTTAATTCTTTCCACATTACGTAGTTGAACGAAGAGTTTTATTTAATAGTGTTTTAGTACATTGAAGTCAAATGATTTCAGTCAGTGAACTCTGAGCATGTTGAATTGCCCTTTTAATTCTCTAGAGAAAGTTACTTCCTATTTATTGAATAAAGAAATGTGTGAAGGGGAGTTTAGAGAAGGTTAGGAGAAATTAAGTTTAACAAGACAGAACAAGCCCCCAAATTCTTCTGTTAAAACTGTTGTTATTTAGTGGTAATAAAATAAAAATTGAAAATTAACAACAAAATCTAAACACAATATGAAAGCTTCCCCTTTATCAAGTATTTACTCCATATTTTAACTTTACATTTCATATTCTTTTCTTTGGAGATAATCTTGAATAACTATTATTGGTGTTACTGTTTTGGGGTGGGAATCGGGTTCTATCTGGTAGGGCAGGACATCAGTGCCTTTGGTTCCACCTGGAGGGCGTGCGTCAGTCTGGGCCCCGCTGAGATATGGGTCCAGGGTGCTGGTGATACCTGTATTAATTGTTTTATAGTCAGTGAGAAGAGGCTGAATCATGCTTGAGAAGGAAACAAAAGTTTAAAGCAAACCAAGGTTTGATGGAGAACTCAAGGGAGATGTGATTCAGGAGGTGAGAAACTAGGGTGATTTGAAAAGGACAGAGAGGAAGAACAGAATCCACCAAAGACTGGTTCAGAACTCATGCCAGGGATCTGTGGCAGGCCTCAGTGATGTGGAGGAGAGCCTGGGTGCTGTGGGCAGAGGCTCAAGACTCAGCCACCTGCAGGTTTGAAGGAGTCCTGCCCCCCAGATGGTTCCCCGCCAGGGTGACTGGCCGCCCTAAAATGAGAGAATGTAATAGCAATTTGACGTCCCATTGCACTTCAAACACAGACCCCAGTTTATTAAACAAGGGAATGGAATTTACATTTGCAAAGACCAGTCAGTCATATTCCCGTTTTTCCAAGTTAATTATAATTGTGCTATTATTAGTGTGATTAATATAAATAAAACATTTTAAATACAGTAACATATAAATGTATGCCATAAGTAAATATAATATAGTATGTTAAAAAATATCGTAGGAGTAAGAAAAACATTTCTGAGCACTACCATGAATGGGATACATGGGGTGCAGAGCATTCATGTTGGGTAGAAAGCTTGGAATTCTTTCTGCAACAAATAGAAGTGGCTTTGAGCCTTTCAAATAGAGCAAAAAAATAATGCATTAGAGGGAACGCCTAGAACATTCTAGCCAGGAAAAACTGAGTGAAGGGTTAGAGGTAGGAGCATACTCTTAGAAGTCTCTACTCCAAGGGAGAAAGAGGAGGAGGAGGAAGAGCTAACTGGCAAGGATGCCTGGTCCATTTGACTCTCATCCAGGTCCTCAACTGCAGTAGGGTCTCCTCACTGGGATCTGGGAGGTATAGCCCAATCCAGGTCATGGCACTGTTCTAGTTCCAAGAATTCAGGGAATTTATTAGCGTTTGACCAAAATAAATTGGTTGTGAGCCTCCTTTACTGATGGCGCCAATGCTACATATTTTCTTACTCTGTGCAGGCAGTTTCCATCTTGTGACTCTGGTGACTGGGTGTGTGTTTTTCCCAGGTCTCTGGCCCACTGCTCCCTATCTGAGCCCTCCTGTCCTTTCTGGGGGAGATGGGCTGAGCCTCAGTTTCTCTTCTGCATGGGTTTTAGATGACTATTTTATAGGCGGAGATGGTAACCACAGAGTGTTGGCTGAATATTGAGGGCACTTTGACCCAGATACAAGAAAGAAGCTTGTGGAACTTACTGAGTGATTTCCTGCTGGACTCATTTCAGCAGTCCTATATATTATACAGTGTATAATGAAGACAAGGCTTAAAATAAAGGATTCACGTTAGAATTCTTCTTAACCAAAAACAACTCCACAAAATTGTAACAATTATAGCTGGAAAAATAACTCCCAATATTCATTATCCTAACAAATCACATTTCTTCATTTTTCTATTCTCCTCTTTAAATTTTTACCCATACAAATACACCATTTTCACTTAGGTATAACCATAGCAGAGATTCGAGTTGGTATACCAGATCTACTCCAAAGAGAAAATATAAAGGCTTGTGTTTTACTACCCAACATGCTGAAACCAAAGTAATTTATCCGAGAATACGCTACCACCTACTAAGCTAGCTGGTGGATGCTGTAGCTCTTAAAATGACAATTTTTTAAAGTGGAGCTGAACTTCCTCTGTGCGAAGATTATTTCACCACCACTGGAAGATCCTTGAAAGGTGTGGAGACACTTTGCTCTATGCACTGCAAACATCTTCCTGATTATGCCTCTGCTTTGATCCCAGACATGACCCAGACCTATCTTAAAACAGGTGTATTCGCCACCATACTTTCCTTCCAGTTTCGGCTTTGAGAGTCTCGGGAACAGTCTTTTAGTAAAGGAAACACAGCGATCATAAACGCAGTCTAGCTGTGAGGAAGGAGCATTTAGCCCTGGGAAGAGGTATGGTTGCTTCTGCCCCTTTTCAGGGGACGGCTACATGATGTTGCATTATTTGAGTTTGATGTTTGGATAACACAATTTTTAAAGATACATGTAAAAATTGTTCTACAATGTGGAAGAAATATAATTTTGGTGGTAGAAGATGACAGTCTGGGGGATATGAGAATGGGACTGGTTTGAGGCAAAACTGTAAATCTGGCAAAACTTGTCTTTAGAATCACCTTGTCTCTCTCCTTCTCATCCTCACGGATACTCTGTGTTCCCCCAACTCTACTGAGAGCTCTTGATGAATTAACACTGAGGTTTCAGAGGCTTAATTCCCAGCCCTTCGGGAAGGGTATAAATTTCAGAAGGAAAACCTCAGGGTACAATATTTAACCCATGTCAGTGGTTCTCTAAGAGTGGAATTTCAAGTGCTGCATTCCTGGAAGGGGAGGTATTTGCTGGATTAAAGGCTTCCTGACCTGCAATTATATTATATTAGAGCATACCTACTCAACATGTGTAAAGACACCCTGAAAAAATATTCAAGATGTATGAAAAGGAAATTGGTGAGATAATCGCAAGACTTAAGAATGAGGGATAGGAAATTGCATATCAACTTTATTGAAAGAAAGGATATTTGTTGTGTCTGCTGTGTGAATGCTCTGTACCTGTCGCCTCTTCTGAAGCACGACACAGTAAATTCAGTGATAATCAAGATCCATCAAGGCAAATACTTCCCCTCGAGGGATTTAGTAAGCAAGTAAGTAAGATCACTGCTTAGAGCACGTATGTAATGTTAGGATCTCTTGGTCCTCTTGACACTATTCTCCTCTTTAGAACTTGGTTCTACAGGTCTCCTAAAACGATTCACTCATGGAACATTCAAAATTCTGTCCTAGTAGCTAAAATTAGGTGACATCATTGGCAATACTCCCCAGAGCCCCAGACTTTGCTGAGGCACAGAAGCATGGCCAGGTTGGTCCTTAGTCTGGGGCCTTTCAGTCATGAGAAATGTTTAGAGATAGTGTGATTTTTGACACATAAAGAAAAATCTGCAGTTGGTTTTTCAATCACATTGTAGTTGCTAAAATAGTGCATGTATACCCGAATAAAATTTAAATACTGAAAGAAAAATAATAAAATAGTAATATTTATTTATTTTTATATATTCATTTCCCAATCTACTTTCATTGGAATTACATATAAACATAAACAAATTTCTTAAGCCAATGTTCAAATATTCTATTTATTTTCTTTTCTAAGAAATATATTGACATAAATAAAACTGTACTATTTAGAAGAAGTACTTATGGATTCAATTAATTTGGACCTATTCTTCCCACTAATGTTTTTTTTAAGAAGGCAGCTCATTTATGTGTTGAGGTAGCAGTTCATGTAACAAGCAAATTAAAATAAAAATGTCCACTTTTAGAAATTTTCCCTTTATGGTCTGAGTTAGCCATAACTACAGAGGCTCCATCTTGCACAATACTGCTATAAAAATTCATACCGTTATATTTGACCAAATACAAAAGGTTAACTTGAGTTACACTGAGTATCTAATAGTTAGCAAAACTTATATCCACTGATATTGAATGCTTCTCTGCCAAACATGTATGGTCTTGTTTTCATTTGCCCTCCAAGGTTAAATGCTTTGTTCTTAATAAGGTGTTCAAACACAGAATAAATCAGGTATCAGCTGTCAGTTAAATTAGTGGCAAAACTGACAAGCTGTAATTCTTGACGGGAGTTTCTATTTGCACATCACCTGGTTCAAATGATTTTTGTTTCTTTCTGTATTCTGCACTTATGTTCCGGCCCAAAGATTATTTTCCTCTCTTGGAAAGTCATAATTAGTTTATTTCCAAAGGTTAGAAACCCACGGAATCATGAATGATGATGTGGAAATTAAATATGTACAGATACCATTGCCTTTTGCAAGACACTTCATGGCTCAGGGGTGCTGCTTTGTATTCTCTTCATTGGGATAGTAAAGTCAGCTTTAAATGCATCGGTGTGGCAAGTTGATGACCATTGCCTGACCTGAGTGAGAGGCATGGTTTGGAAATTCTGTTTGTTCTTTGCAGCTTCGTCCTCTGAGGCTGCGGTTATCCTTTCAAGCGGAGGCTGGGGTGATGGGCCTTAGAGAGGCTGACCTGGTATAGCTTGACCTGCACAAAGGTGTGTGTCTTTTTCAGCTGGGCCTTTTGACATGCTCTTCTAGATAGTACTATGTTGGGGTTATACTGGAATGGAAGGATTTGATTAGTCAGGATCAATACCCACACAGGACACTTTTGAAACATGTTGAGCATGACAAACTTGCCATTTTTGCCTTCCTCCCTTTTTAGACACATGACTCTATTAAGGGAAATTTAATCCGTATGTTTCTGATTCCTTTACACTTAACTCATCAAAATGTTGTTTCGTAAGAACACTTTGAAGTCAGGGAAGCCTTTTAAGTCATTTTTTATGAGACTTTTTCAAGCCTCTTTTCTGAGGAACAGGAAGTGGCATTTAGCCAACAGTTAACAAACTCAAACACCAAAAGGTTGAAGTTGGGTTTGAATCTCTGAACCCGTAAGTGTTTGAATGGACTCTTGACATGACCCGTCCCTGCTGTGTGTTAGTGCCAATGGCCATCAGAATCATCCTGATTGCTGAGATGACTCCAGGACCCCAACCAACCGCCAACTTGTAAGCGTTTCCCTAATTGGTCTACTTCATGCTGAATTATGACTCATTTAACTTTAAAAGAACTACTTTATTACCCCTTCTGCCGAGCATTTTTGTGACTTCTGTGAGAGCTATTTAAGTTGGCACTCTCCCACAGCTAGCTAGATGTAACTTTTAAATCCACTCACCAGTAAAATCACACAAGAGTTCAAGTTCACAGGACAAGTGAGTCTTGATTGACCATGAAAGCTTCTACCCACAAAGACACAGAGATTATTTCAGCCACTCAGTTTCCGACTAGAGAAGATAAAGTGGATCTTTTAGAAAATAAAATGCACATTAAAATAACAAATGAAGCATCTGGCTTCAGAAGTTTTCATTTCATTTATACTCAACAGTGGTTGTAAGTATAAACTAACCTCCATTTCCCAGGAAATTTATAGCCCAAACAAGCACAGTGCTGTCACGGTGGTTCCCACTGCCGAAGGCATTGGAAGTGATTTCGTCCAGTAGGCTTTCAGAGTATTCTACTAAGTCCTGATTCTGCACCTTGCAAATTATTCACAGTAAATGCCAAATAGCAACAGCTGATCTAGGTTAAAAGCTTTGAAGAAGTCTCAAAGGTAGCCTAGCAGGAACAGTGAGAAGTAATTCTGAAAACGGAATTCTGGTAATAAACACTCATGTGAAGAGCATTCAGGCAGGCAGAATGCTACTCCTCTTCTTTAGGGCACTGCAACTCAGCACTCTGTAGACAGTGTTTATTATCCAGGTGAGAAAGCCTGGGGGACCTGGTACAGGCCACCCCTCTATGGATATATCAGGGTAGCATAGCGGCTGCGTGCCCAGGGGCTCTGGAGCCAGACTCTTACCAGTGGATCTGTGCTCTTGGATAAATGAGACAAATAGGACCTGTTTAATTGGGCTGTTGTGAGGATTAAAGAGGAAGCTACATGTGAAAGTCCTGGTAGAGTCTTGATAAACATTAGCCGTGATGAGGATGTGGTTGGATAGGACTAGGGAATAGCATAACAAGGAAGCGATCACTCCGGTATAAGTTAAACACTGGGAATTATGAGCATCTCGTGTTCTTTCATCTTCCTAGAAGTCCACAGCCTTGTCCAAGGCTTTAAGTGACACTTGTTTATTGATGACTCTCAAGTCAATGTCCTTCTGCTCGATCTGTCTCTGAGCAAGACCTACAAGGCCTCTACCAGCCTAGCCTTCAGCTCTTCTCACTCAACAGCTGGCCCTTTCTGCAGTTTGAATGTTCTTTTCATACTCTGTAACTGCGTATGATGTTCCCTCCATCATGACTGCCCTGCTTCTTGTCCATCTGGCACATTTCTGCTCATCCTTCAGCGCCCAGGCACCATGTCCTCTGCAAAAGCCTCTGACTTCCTTTGGCTGATTCAAGCGTTCCTCCCTTACTGATTTTATGGCACACTCTTGCATTTCCCTATAGCACTCATCAGGTCACACTGGGAATCATGTGTGTGCCTGTCTCCACACTCCCCTGTGGGCATCGCGAGGGCAGGGGCTGTGTCCTACATCTTGGGATGCCAGTCCTAACACAGCACTTTGCCTAGGGCGGACACTCGATACGATTTTGGTGGAGGGGATAAAGTAACGCAAAAGTAAGGTGGGCTGAAAATAGTTTCGGTTTTATCAGCACCACTTTGACTACAGTAGACTCAACTCGACGCCGTGTTTCCTCGTTTCTTCTTGGGGTCACATCTGGCAAATTGGAGTGCCCTGGAAATAGTTTCCAAGGTGAGTTTGATCTTTCTCTAAGAAAGATATGCAACACTGCTCTGTGAAGGCAAGGTGCACCTTGTGTTTCTGATACGACGCATGGAGTCTCACCACCCAGATTCCCAGCAGGTGCACCAGGACACAGATTCTTGCTGTTAGATCAGTGCCTGGCACGGAGGAGACACACAGTATTTGATGAACAAATGCATGAAAGCCAAGAACAAACAGCATCTAGATAATGAGGGTGACAGCACCACTGCTCCACCCACATATGGAGGTACTTTTTTAGTTTTCTCGAGGGCTTTTTCGGTCCTTGGAGTGACTCAGTTGTGTTTAGTGTCAGTCCTGTCCCATGCCGATGTTAGGACTACCTTTTATCTTCATTCTCATTGCTAATGATGTGGCTACATTGTCTTCACCAGCGTGAAAATTGCTGAGAAACTTGTATATAACCTTCAACACGCAACTACGTGTGCCCTCTGAAGACTGCACGTTACTGGCTGTGAGTGACTGAGGTCCATGACAAGGGACGCTGAAAGCCAAGAGATGCCCTGCTGGGAACAGCTGTGGGCTCGGCCCGGTTGCAGAGCGGCTGTGTGAATTCCAGACCCACCCAGAGCCACTGCAACCTTCATTCTCTTCCCCCAGCACTGGAAGGTCTAGAAGCCAAGGCCGGCAAGAACTCTCTGAGCAAGACCCACAAGGCCGCTCCTAGCCTCACCTTCAGCTCTTCTCACCGAACTACTGGCCCTTGTCAATAGTCCCTCAGCCTGTCGAACTTGCTGAGAGTTCTTAAACCCTGTTCCTTCACGTATCTTCTGCACCAGAAATATGACTTAAGACCTAGGCCCGTCTCTGCAATCATTTCTCCATCCTCATGCTTGGCGAAGGTGGCCCTGAGGGGTAATTTTAAACTGTTGGTCACAACCTATTAATTGGTCTGAAACTAATCTAGCAGATTGCAAATCGCGTTCAAAAGGAAATAGAACAGAACACACCAGTATATTTGACATAGTAAGGGTAAATGTTACTCCGTGAAAGTTTAGTTTTGGTTTTAAAAACATACCACTCTCTCTGTGGTGTGGTGTGGTGTGGTGTGTGTGTGTGCTAGGTACTGATGTAAAATTTATTTCTTATTCTGGGTTGCATAAAAGCAGTTTGAAATCTCCTGCCTTAGAAACTCTGAAGCAGCCTGGGGTTTAGATGAGGATCAGGGAGTCACAACCACGCCGTAATGCCAAACAGCTCAACTGCGACACTGCTGGGTACAGACTGAGGGAGGTATGTCTCGTGGCTGTTATGGATGCCAACTCTCAGGAGTCATACAAATGGAAGACAAGAATCTCTTAGGTAACCTACGAATCCTCATGTCTGATTTGACTCACCTTTCTCCCTTACTTGAGAAAATCTGCTACATACCTAGTACATGTGGGGCAGTTCTAGATGCTGGGAAGATAACAATGTGAAACTCAATCCTTGCCCTCATGGAACCTAACACATTTCCTACCAAAAGTCTTAAAATTCTGAGTAACCAAGTTAACTGGTTTATCGCCTCCTTTTCCCCAGTCTGTCAATCTTCTCCGATAAAAAGCCTAATCAACAGAAACCAGTTAAATAGCAACCAGAGGAAAAGAACAAGAAAAAATCGAGCCTGAATAACACATAATTAGCCCCTTGATATTTGAAGCAATAGGGGAAGTAATAATGTCATATACATGCTTAACATCTAAAGTTGGCCAAAAATGTATAAATGAAAAACAAAAACCCCTCAGTTCTACCTATGAGTTCAGCATGTCCAGAGTATTGCTGGAGTGGCTACTGTCATTGGGTAGCCTGAATTTTCTTCCTACAAAGGAGGAAGAAGGCCCCCCATTTAATTCTGATGCAAGTTTCAAATTCGTCTCTGGGAGAAATCTAAAGCAGGTTATTTTTCCCTTGCTATTTACTTCTCCATTTCCAGTTGCTCTGTACTGGATTGTAACATTTAGGGACTGGGGAGTACAATCCCTTCAGAATAATCAGTCGTAAACATGCCATCGTTAGTTAACCATTAAAGTGAGGAAAGCAGTGTCTTTACTTTTTAAAGAGGAAAAAGAAAGACCATGTGCCACGGCCTGTAAAAGACGTTCGCATGTTTTGTTTGCACTGGAATTTCAAAAGCTGGCAATATCTTTCCTTCCTTCCTGCTCCTTGATGTAGTGAAAGGTTTTCCCTGTAAGTTTGATCATTTTAGTTGAAAATATTTAGACTATCTCATGAGCTCAGGTACTTGTCACAATGGAATTCCACAGTGTGAGGGCTTGGTAGCTTCTAAACTACTATTTTCTTTCTTTTCTCTCAACAAACTCAACTGTCATGTAATTTAACTTTAGACTCCACCCCCCTATTCCTGCAGGAAATCTTTTTAAACAGAATTATAGACTGCAGGAATGGAGCTGCTGGCTTTTCCCTGGGTTGCATTTTTTATGGTTGTGCCCTTACTTCCTGGTAGCATATTTTTGATGACACATCCATAGCAACAGTTTTATTTATAAATAAAGTGAAGAAGAAACATGGACTTTGGCTAACCTGGGTGTACAAAGAACACCCAGAATGTAATTGTAATTACGTCCACTTGTGGTGATATGGTCCAAGGTTCATCAGGATTTCCAAAGGAATTTGTGGGTAGAAGTCCACCAGTGATCGCAACACAGAATGAAACAAACCGATGTGGAATTTCTATTCTTTAACACCTATTTTAAATTTAGTGTTTAAAAATAGGTAAAAACAACCGTGCTGAACTCAGGACCATATAAATCCACCCAATAATTAGTTCACCAAACCTATATCGAGTGTTCACTGTGTTGTTAGACATTATGGGGACTACAGAGATAAATGTCATCGTCAACTAGGGAGCTGAGTCCCGTGGAGAAGATTTATGCATGAAGAGTGAAGTGTGATAACATGTTAAAACATGGAATAAGTTGCAGTAAATTAAAGTAGCTCAGAGGAATGAAGAGTGCCTATTTCTAAACCAGAGTATCGGGGAGCCACATGAGAGGGAATGGGGAGTCCTAAGGAGAGGTAAAATTTAAACCACTGCCATAGGGAGAATGAAGAGAATTCCAGATTAAGTGAGCAGATGAATTGATATTGCTTTCCCATTTCAACTACAGAATATGGGGTATAAAGACCATGTCACGGGGGCAGATGGGGGCTGGATTTTGGAATGTCTTGAAGGATATGCTAGAGAAGATACTTTAAATTCTGTAGAAAAGGAAAGCCCCCAGTGACTTTGAACAAGAATAGGTCATCATGGACTTCCTTGTTATTCAGGTCATTTTTAAAATCTGTTTTTACAATTTTTGCATTTTTCATTATTTTGATTTTATCTTTGATTTGTTGGTTGTCAGAAGTTTAGCCCTAAGTAGCAGGAAGAAGGATGCATTGGGAGAGAAAAGGCTCGCAGGAGAGGGCCCAGCTTGAATGTGGTCACAGTTGTCTACAAGAAACGTAATACACACGTTACTAAAAGTAAGAAGGCACCCGCCACCATGCCCAGCTAATTTTTGTATTTTTAGTAGAGATGGGGTTTCACCATGTTGGCCAGGCTAGTCTCGAACTCCTGACCTTGTGATCCGCCCATCTTGGTAATCCCAGCTACTTGGGAAGCTGAGGCAAGAGAATTGCTTGAACCTAGGAGGCAGAGGTTGCAATCATCTGAGATTGTGTCACTGCACTCCAGTCTGGGCAACAGAGCAAGACTCCAGATCAAAAAAAAAAAGGCAGCACAGGAGAGGAAGAAGAGACCCGGGAGGCAAATGGACCCAGCCTGGGAGCTGATAGACTGTAGCTGAGGGCAGGTAAGGGAGAAGTACACTTCGAAGATCAATGCAAAGGATTTGGCTTTTTGTGACACATGTCAACAAAGGTTGTCTGACTAGGAATTTGGAGAAAGAACTTTTTTCCAGTGAACAGTTTGCAAACTGGGGAGATGTAACTTCTAGTGTAATGTGAAGGTGTGTTCCAGAGAGGGAGGAAAAAGCTCAGGTTTTATAGCAAAGGCTCCTGTCCAGGTTCCCAATCAGGTCAGATTATGCAAATGAAGACTTGAAACTCGCCTAGTTTGGATTGGTCGGCATGACTGAGTTCTGATTGGTTGATACGGCTGAACCCTGATTGGCTGAGGCATGTGAGCTCTTATTGGCTGGTTCAGGTGAGCTCTGAAGGTCACAAGGGTGATAAAAAGGTGCAGATTTTCTGGGAACTCTGCACGTGTGTGACCCTTAGTTAGCAAATGGTTGCTTGGGTCTAATTTAAGTTTAGGTGCAGTCAGCCATTCAGGATTCATCTTGAAGGACTGGATCTTTCAACCACATTTTTTCCCCACCCAGTAGATAGTGAAATCCTAATGTATTAGTGGCTCACTGGAAAAGGAAGTTTTTGTGGTAGCTGTCACCAAGAGCAGGGGAAAGGATTATTTTTGTTTTGGAAGGGAGATGGAAACACCTTGAGAGCAGCGCTGCTCAGATTTTCATGCATGTGGAAATCATGTGGGGGATCTGCTAAGGCAGATTCTGACTCAGTAAGTCTGGGTGAAGTGTTCTGGGTGAAGTGTTAGGGAATGCAGCATGCTATGACCTGATTTTAAAAGAAATTTTATTTTTCTTTGAATAAAATATTTAAAAAATTAATATGTCATTTGCATCTTCATATTTAATGTACTTTTAGCAAAATTAATGTTATGAACTGTGAAGGGTCTGATATTTTACTCGAATTGCAAGCTAACAAATTAGTTTGCTTTGATTGCTGGAAGAAGACATGAGGCTTCTGTATCAAAGACAAAGGATTTTATTATTCACAGCAATAGTAGTATCCCGAACGTAAGCACTCTCTTGGGCTGGTTCCCCTGCCCTAATCCACCAAGGGAATGAGGTGACCAAGTGACATCTGAACATATATGGGGTTGTGTTAGAAGAAAGGAAGCTGACCTTGGGAAACCTGAATCTTTTGAAACTGGCACTTGGCATGCTTGCTATGTGCTAGGAAGGAAATGTCATTTTCATTATACTGTACAGCATGTGTGTATATGTCTCTTGTTGTGGAGGGAGATACTATCTTTGTGTTTCAAGGCTGTAAGCAAATGTATCCTTTGCTCCAGAAGTAGATACTATCACTGTCTTCCCATATTGTTTGCTGTACAAGGCATCCTTGAAAAGATAGCCCAGAGCAAAGAGGGTCAGTGCTTCTGTCTGTAAGACATGCAGAAACGTGGGAGACCCTGGGAATTGTCTCCCAAAACCTAATTTTAAAATATGACTTCAGTGCACAAGAATTGTTCAAAATAAAAATCGAAATAAATTTCTATCTTAGAGAAATATTTCAAAAACAATAAAGAAACGTTTCATATGTAAATAGGTAATCTCATATGTAAATTCATATGTAATCAAATTTCATATGTAATCTTCAGTACATAAGTACTTAAAATATTCTTTATTTGAAAAGTATGATATGTTTATGTACATATTTAATGTAAGATCAACAGATTTTTCATGTAGGCAGTGAAAGTACAAACAGAGTGGTAAGCAGATTAGAACACTGATTTCAGTGTTCAGCTCCTTGACCAAGTGTTTGGGGAAACCACAGCCACCAGGGTATAGGTGCGCCTGTCGCACAGCAGTGACCAATGGCCTTCCTTAGGATGGCCTGTTGATGTGTCTTTGGCTTTGTTATCTGGACTGTTGCCCATCCCAGCAGCTTCCCTGTATCTCTTATGAAACAACAGAGGCCTGTGAGGCTGTGGAGTATGTCCAAGTTTACAGATGTTCCAGGAAGTTTTCTCCATCCCAGAATAAGCGGCGGACACACAGGTAGGATCGTGATATGGATTTATGTTTCAGATTTACCAGGGAATGCTGTGTTAGACCATTTCTGCTGCCACAACAGAGTATCACAGAATGGAGAATGTATTTACAAGATTGATGTGCTGTGTGGTTCTGGAGGCTGGGAAGTTTATGGTCCAGAGGCTGCATCTGGTGAGGGCTTTCATGCTGCATCATAACGTGGCAGAAGCATCACGTGGCAAGCGAGGGTGCAAGACAGAGAGGAAACCATCCAAACTCATCCTTTTATCAGGACCTCATTTCCGTGGTAACAGCATTAATCCACTCCAGGGGACAGAAGCCTCATGACATAATCACCTCTTAATACCGTCACAATGGCAATTAAATTTCAACATGAGTTTTGGAGGGGACATTCAAGCCACAGCAGATAGTCTGGGTCTGACGCAGTCCCAAGTGTGATGGAATCCAGGGATCTCTTCAGAGAGGAAATTTACAGTGTCCACAGAGTGCTTCTACTTACTGGTAAAGTTTGAGTACGACACCAAATCTAATTTACCTGTAAGCAGAGAGACACATCCTATTATAGACTTAACTTTCTCAATAGGTCCTGATGAGGGGAGGAGTATCCATTCTGTCACTGGTGAATTAGTGGGCATCTGAAGATGAGATGTGCAAGGAAGGCAGGGCATGGAATGGAATTTAGTTTAATTTAATTTAGTTTTGAGATGGAGTCTCGCTCTGTCACCCAGGCTGGAGTGCAGTGGCATGATCTTGGCTCATTGCAACCCCTGCCTCCTGGGTTCAAGCAATTCTCCTGCCTCAGCCTCCCGAGCAGCTGGGATTACGGACTTGCGCCACCATGCCCCGCTAATTTTTTTTGTATTTTTAGTAGAGATGAGGTTTCATCATGTTGCTCCAGGCTGGTCTCAAACTCCTGACCTCAAGTAATCCTCCTGCCTTGGCCTCCCAAAGTGCTGGGATTACAGGCATGAGCCACTGCGCTTGGCCAGGAATGGAATTAAGAATGTTCAGTTTCTTACTTCAGCCTTTGAACACTAACATTAATGAATTGTGGTGTTTTCTCCTAAATTTATCTTTGCATTCTTTTCATTGTTGAGTTCAGTTTGAAATGTAATTTCATGTTAAGGGGGGAACGCTAAGTCAATGACATGTGTTCTTAATGTTCCAGTAGCCTCTGCACCAGTGGTAAAGCACGGAAGAGGTTTGGAACATAGCATTAGCCAATACAGCCAGAAAGAAAAAGGGGGAAATCAGGGGGAAAAATGCCTATTTCAGTGTCAACTTCTTTTTCAGCATTCCATATACTTAACATTTTCTCTTCTGACACCTTATTTTCCTGCTAAATGCTGGCTGTCTGTCTAAACATACTTCCCATTCTCCTATTTTCATATTACTGTCTGTCTTCAAACATTTATTTCTTCGTTATGTATTTCCTTTGCTTTTCTATCCACTATCTCTTTATTCTCCCTTTTTTCCTTCATTTAATAGTTTCTGAAAACTCATTTTTATCACTGAGTGTTTTTTTTTTTTTTAGCCTTCTCCACAGGCAGAGAATTACCGCTAGAGTGATAAATGGCTTTGGAGAAATGATTTAATAAAACATTAGTTCCATGGATAAACTCATACTTACTGTTAGGAGATTTTGATTTCCAGATGAGGGATTTTTTTTTTTTATATCATCCAGAATACTCTTGGCTTTCCTTGCTAATTCTTTTTTTTTTTTTTTTTTTTTTTGAGGTGGAGTTCTGCTCTTTTTGCCCAGGCTGGAGTGCAATGGCACATTCTCGGCTCACTGCAACCTCTGCCTCCTGAGTTCAAGCAATTCTCCTGCCTCACACTCTGGAGTAGCTGGGATTACAGGCATGTGCCACCACGCCTGGCTAATTTTTATATTTTTTAGTAGAGATGGGGTTTTACCATGTTGGTCAGGCTGGTCTCAAACTCACGACCTCAGGTGATCCGCCTGCCTCAGCCTCCCAAAGTGCTGGGATTACAGGCGTGAGCCACCATGCCCGGCTCTCTGCTAATTCTTAACATTGTGTACAGTGTCCAACCTAACTGTGTATGCTGACTGTTGAAAGGAACACTGGTTCACAGACACAAATCTGTCATGCCCAGGCAAATAGCAATGTTGACACAGAAATGAGAAATAGGACTGCTATGGACTGAATATTTGTGTTACCCCAAATTCATATTTTGAAACCCTAATCCCCGGGGTGATGGTATTAAGTGGTGGGGCCTTTGCGAGTTGTTTATGTCATGAAGGAGAAGCCCTCATGAGTGGAATTCGTGTCCTTATAGGAGATCCCGGGGAGGTTTCTCCCTTCTGCCCTATGAGCACACAGCCAGAGCACCGCTGTCTGTGCAGCAGGAAGCAGGCCCTCAGCAGACACTGTGCCTGCCCCACCTCACTCTTGGACATCCCAACCTCCAGAACTGTGACAGGTGAAGGCTGGGTGATTATAAACCAAGACGTCTGTGGTAACCCGAATGGCTTTAGACAAAAACCTTCCTCATCAGAACTTTAGGCTTCTTAGCCAGTGTTATGGAGCTCTTTTAAAAAGCATAGAAATCACAGATAGCAGAGGCTGCTTTCTGCTTGGCCAGCTGTGCAAGGAGACAGAGCAGGGGGTCAGCAGAGGTTGCTGAAACAGTAGGACTATAAGCAGAGAAAGAGCGCAGGAAAGAACAAAATTCAATTCAAATGTTGCCAGCACACAGTGAATTGCAGGGGAACCAGCTATCATGTGAGAGGGTCCCAGGAGTACAAACATCAAATGTGGTTTTTGAACCGGAGGACCTCCTGACTGCTGATGTCAGGATGTCTCTATTCCACGTAGTTATCACTGTGTTACTTTTTTCTTTGGTTGAAAGTGTTTTGGGTGAGGTACTGATCTTTCTTTGAGTATATGTGCCTGTTGGATGCCCGAGTAGTGGGAAATGCAGGAGTGTGGTCGTTAGTGGTGGTAGGAGAGCAGGGGAGGGCACAAAACCTGAACGTTGCTGGAAATTGTGCAAGTATAATAAAAACGGCACTTTTTGCTTGATCGCTGTCAGGCTCAATGCTAGGATGTGATAATATAGTGTCATACAAAGTAACTTTGGTCCCTGCCCTCAAGCTTAGTCTGATGCAAATCCACCAGGAACCAGGGGAACTCACAGGCACTGAAGGTAAAGTCAGTGCTTCAAGATGTCAGACAAGACAGAATTTCAGAAAAATAAACAGCAAAGGCATTGCTACAGGAATCTTGAAAGAAAAGGTATTTTCTCTGCAGCCAAGAGGTCTTCTTTCAAGTAGGAGGGCAGATGTCTCTCAGTGGATGTGATACACCAAGGTCTTGCAGAATGAATCAAAGGGGAGGCAGAGGAGTGGGGGAAATGGCCAGCCTGGCAGGAGAAGGGGAGGGCAGCTCAAAACCCACCCACCACTTTAGACCAACACCTCCCGCCGCAAAGAGGCACACTGTGCATGCACACAGACAGTGAGGGTTTGATTCTGAAAATACGGAGAACAAGTCTGTCTGCACCACACCTCTCCTTAGCCCTCTGCATTTCTCTTCTCGTCTCTTATTTCCCACTCAGATTTGTAGCACATCGTGTCTCAAGAGCTGTGCTTGGTGCGTCAGCAGTAACAAGGAAATATGGACCTTGCTATTTAAAGAGACATTCTTTAGAGGGTCTTAGAGGCTGGGTGGGGGAAGGGAAAAGGGAGATAGACATTTTGTAAAGGGTACAAAGTTACAGCTAGATGGAAGGAGTAGTTCTAGTGTTCCTAGCACTGCAGGGTGACTGTAGCTTGCAAACACTGTATGACACTTTCAAACAGCTAGAAGGAGAGTGCTGAATGGTCCCAATACAGACATGACAAATGTTTGAAATGATAAATATGCTAATTACCCTGATGATCACTGTAAGTTGTACGTATCAAACCATCACCATGTATCCCATGAATATCTTGTGTGAATTAAAAAAATAAAATATTTTTGAAAGGGGATGTTCTTCGTTAAGAAGAGAGATGGGAATAAATGATGTCAATTCAGTGCATTTAAGTACTACTGGAGGATGTTTAAAGCATGACAGCATCCTTGAGATGGAACGCCTAATTCTAGGGGGTGGATTTTAAGGGATGTTCAAAGAGAAGGTGACATTTATGCAGAATTTTGAAGGACAACTAGTAATTTGTCAGGTATGTGGTTCCTGGGGTTTGAGGGTAGCTTTGGGAGAGAGGAGAAAGTATCCTAAGCAGACAAATAGCACATGCAAATGCGAACAAGAGTGGAAATGCGTGGGGAACCCAGTACACAGCAGGACTGTGTACAGAGGGAGAGCTACAGGCAGGAATCAGGCTGAAAGGCGGTGGGGTGAGAGGGTAATAAAGGCGCTGCTTGGTGCAATGTACTCGAATTTGGGAGCACCTTCCCAAGACATGACTTTTATGGGGCCTGCCCATGATTCACAACCTTGCTGGAGATGTGGGCCAAGTCAGCATGCCTGTCCCCTGGCTGTCCCTGCCTGTCCCTGGCTGTCCCTGGCTGTCCCTCACTGGTCCTGGCTGGAGTTGATTGGACAAGAGTTGGTTCTGTGATCTTGGAGGACTCTAACCATACACTTGGCTGAAACAAGCATAAGACTTGTCTTCCCAAATGTGAAGTAAAGGTCCGATTGGTGTGCGGTAGATGTGTGAGCAGAGGTACCGAGAGCAGGGGCCGAGGCAGCCCTTCCCCCACCTCCTGAGGGGCGAGCTGAGCAGGTCTGCAGAGACAAACACAGGCACTCCGGGAAAGCAGAGATGAGACCTGGCGAGTTGTGAGCAGGGCACTGCGGGTGCACCTCCTGCTTTGTGTGCCGTAAGATAGCTCTGTAGACTTGAATAAACACCCCTTTTAGAGAGACTCCGTTTATGTTCTTTGCAAACAGTCGCACTGCTGTAAAATATATTCCATTCTAAAGAGTTTGGATTTTTATCCTGTGAATGTGGGGAATCCATGACATATTAAGCAGGGTTAACATGGATTTATTGTGTTGTCTTAGAAATTACCTTGACTGTAGCATGAAGCATAGTTCAGAGAGGAGCAAAATCAGGAAAGAAAAATGCTAGGAGGCCATGGGAACAACGTGGGCAAGGGCTGACAGATTCCTGAGCTGAGGACAGGCCCTGGGGGAAGAGAGAGTCTACGTCTAAGAGGCATTTAGAGAGCCCCAACCCAAGGAGCTGGGAACGCGTGCTGCCAAGGCTCCAGGCTGCAGGATGGTGACGAGCTCGCGGGTCGGACTGGCATACTGGTAGTCATGGTAAAACTTTAGTGGGAAATAGATGTACAAGTGAAGAAAAGGAGATTCATTTCGGAGACACTGAGGCCCACGTAGGATATTCTAATGGAGCGATAGGTTCCAAGGAACGTTCTAGGCTTCCACATGCAGATGGGAGTTGACACAATGGGTGTGAAAGTGATTGCCTGTGAGGGACAAGTGGCGTAAGGAACACAAAAGTCGAAACCAGAGCTGGGAAGAAAGCAATCCTCAAGGAAAGGGCAGAAAAAGGCTGAGAAGGGGTGAATAAGAGAACAAAGCCAGGAGAGCACCAGCAGAGAAAAACAGCGTCGTTTCAAAAAAAAAAAAAAAAAAAGGGGTCAAAAGATGCAGCAAAGTCAATGAATGGAAGACTTGGATGAAGACGTTTCAGGGGCAGGCTGGACTCTGGCAGAGGCGTGCTGGGATCTAAGGCGCGACAGGCCAGGCTGGCCAGAGGCACTGGGTTTGGGAGTCACTGAGCAGAGGTGGCCTGCAGGGGCGAGCCACTGTCCACAGCCTTGATGGCCAGAAGAGGCTTTTGAGGATTTGTTGAACACCGTACATATTCTCAAGTCTGGGGAATTTTTTTTTCAGTAGGCTTTTTTTTTTCTCCCCCACTCTGAATTTTAACAACCTATCTAAGAGATTTAAGAACTGCATTTTTTCCAGGCTTACGAAATGCAACAAGTTAAACCTCCCACTTTGCTAATGAGTGAACACAATTACTGTCTAACCAAAATAATTTAATGGCTAAATGAGATAATTTAAAGAATCTGGAAGAGTCATGGATGCAGTAAGTGATTTTCTGCAGTGTTTATCTGCCCCTCCCAGCTGAAGCCACTGAGTATGCCAGAGGCCGCAGATCCCACTCGAGCAGCGCTGACGGGATGGGAGGGCGCCCAGGCACCTGCTGGTGGGATTTGCGGCCGAGATGCAAGGTTCTGTCCGGCTGCGGGCAAGCCTTGGGCACAGGGAGTCAGCTTCCTGCGGGTGGGGCTGGGCCTGATACCCACAGCCCTTCATGTCTGTCTTCAAGGCGTTTTGCTCTCTTTACCTACCTAGACTCCAAGATTCCTTGCCACCTGTGCTCCTGCTGCCTTCCTCCGCCATCTGATAAGCACACTGTGGGCCTTGACACTGACCCAAACTGGGCCTGGGTCAGGCCCGAGTTGCCCCATCCCTTGGGACGGCTCTGTGGAGTCTCCCACACTTCTCTCCAGACGCCTTCACCTCCCCCTTTCTCCGTGGTCTTGAGGGGTCAGCCTCCTGGCCCCCATTCATTCAAGTTCCTTATTTGGGGGAAAAAAAAAAAAAGCACTCAGTTTGCTTAGGTATTTTTCCAGCGACAAAATTGAAGTTCAATGGAAGGAACAAAGTATCACATTTACCCTAAACCAGTGGGTAGCTTTTCTTGAAAAACTGCCCGAATGTCCCTGTTTTGTCGTTGAGCGAGCAGAGGAGGGGGATGTGAGCATTTTTCAGCAGAGATGTGCTGCTTTGCAGTGAACAGGCAATACGGATGCATGTGGAATTCTTGCTGGAGGATTAAGAGTCCAAACTAGTGTTTTAAGAACTGGCTATGCGAAATCTCAGATATAATTGATACACTGTTGTAATCTGGTTGGCA
The DNA here is from genome assembly GCA_036589455.1 of Ateles fusciceps. Lineage (NCBI taxonomy): Eukaryota > Metazoa > Chordata > Mammalia > Primates > Atelidae > Ateles > Ateles fusciceps. The sequence goes on from JAZHEH010001578.1 coordinate 1,129,577, forward strand.
AGTAGTCCTGTCTGTATAACATTTTTTTTTCTTTTCCTAAAACACAATTTGGCTTTCTTCTGATGGTAAAAACAGATATGGCAAATAAAAGAAAGACAGAATTTTTGTCTTAAAGACGTCTTCTCCCCCACCCCGCCCCCCACCAGAAGGAGTCCTGGTCTGTCGCCCGGGCTGGAGTGCAGTGGCGCCATCACGCAACCTCCCGAGTAGCCGGGATCACAGGTGTGTGTAACCACACCCAGCCTTACGAAGGGATTTTTACACATGAGATTAGAGATATCAAAGGGGCGTGTCTAAGGTAAAAAAGGCTTTGAAAAGTTTTTTAAAACGTGGTTCACTGGTGTACACTTTTGCAATAAAACTCCAAAACTGATCCCATCCTAGGCGTGATCTTACCCTTCTTCATACCTCTCCCAGCCTTAAAAAACTCTAAGTTAATTGGCCTTGGGAACATTTTTGGTTTTGATATTTACATTTTAGGATTTTGAGTTTTTAAAAAGTAATTATTGATCATTTCCAGTTTGAAAATGTTCAAAAAACTTTTTTGAACACTAACAAATTTTAAGATGCCTTTTTTCCCCCTAAAAAAAAAACCCCATTTTCTTATGGAACTACTGTTATGCCAGTATTTTAAGGTGCCAGGTGTATTTTCTGCTCTGATGAAATATTTAGGTAATTTCTAGCCAGACGAGATCAATAGAATAGGGCTGTACACTTTGTCGATATTTTGAGATTCTTTTTATTCCCAGACCACAAATGGACAGAGGCAGCTTTGCTCTTAAGAAGAGAGTATTTAACCACTAAAAACAGCTTATAGAATGTGAAGTCACCAAGAAGATATCTTGAGCATGGGAAAAAGAGAGCCCTGTGATTTCTTTTCTGCGATAAGAAAATTTCAAAGCACATTAGGCACTGGAATCTACTGCACTGCCATTCCGTCCCCAGAGGCACTTATTTTGGGAATGCTTATGGATGATAAAAACATGTTTGTATGCTAACTACTCAATCTACAGGCTAAATATATAGTCTACAGACTGTGTTGGTGGCTGCAAAGGCAGCATGCTCCTCGCAGCGAAGCCAGAGCTCAGCTGGTGGAGAAATCCGATTAGGAACCTCATTAACCTTTGAAATGCATGGCTGTGAGGCGAGGCCAGACTGAGGGGCGCTTCGGGAGGCCAGTGAGAAAACCCAACAGCTACATGAAGTCGTGCTCATCAAGCGGAGCACGTCTTGGGTGGGGGTTGAAGTATTTGGGAAGATCTGAGAATATACACTTTCCTTTTCCTGTCTCCAGTGAGATCCCTGGAATTGCTTGTTTTGTACATCTTAGAATGGGAAGTGTCCAGCTTACAAATTATTTTGAGGTTAATTGCTCTCAGGAGATGTTTGGCTGCTGCTGCATTTTTGCAACCTTCCTCTTCTAAATTGACATCACCCTTTCCTAGTAGTGGGTGAGATCCTACTGTGTCTAGACATAGAGACAGGTCAGGGCTGTCTGTAGCTGGGGACTGATGGCAATCTCCAAACGGAGAGGGGATTCTTGTGCTCCCTGTCGTCCCATCTCAGGCCACAGGTTGGCAGCGGAGCCCAGGGCTAAGCAGGAAGCCACGGGTGGGCAGACATTAGCTGTGGCATCTTCTGCCTTAGGGGTCTCCATCAGGATTTTCATAATTTTACTCCCTTCCCTTTCGTACCCTACCACATCCAGATTGGACCTGTGGTGGGAGCTGAGGCTGCTTCTGGGTCTCAGCATGGGATACTGACGGTGTCTGAAACAGTGCTGCCTCGGGTACTGGGATGAGAGCATCAGACACTCAGTGAATCCTAGCAATGGAAGATAAACCACCTGCCCTGCTAATCAGACAACTGGAAGCACCATTCCAAGTGGTTTGGCGAGAGCTATGGCCAAGTATTACTGTCATTTTAAATGCAAATGTCCTGTTAGTTTTTTCAGTCCCTTGTAGTTGTAGCTTTCTGAAAATAAGAGGATAGCTTGTTCAACCATTAGAGCTCTAAGGAGAATAGTTATAGGAAGGAAAGAATTCCCTGCTGATACCTCTTGGCTTACATGTATTAATGCTAACTAGTGGCCCTTTAGGGCATACATAATTGTAAATACAGTTATATGCCGCTTAACAGGAACACTCTGAGAAATGTGTCATTAGGCGATTTTGTCATGCAAACATCATAGAGTGCACTTACAGAAACCCAGATGGGACCGCTTTCGAGACACTGAGGCTGTGTGGTACAGGCTGTAGATCCTGAATACTATAACGCAATGGTAAGTACTTGTGTGTCTAAATGTATCTAAACATAGAAAAGGTACAGTAAAAATACAGTATTATCATCTTATGGGACCTCCCATCCTGTGGCAATCCACGGCTGGCCAAGATGTCGTTATGTGGTGCATGACCGTATAACCCTGTTTCACCTCTAACAGCCATGTGATTTTTATGGCTCATATCTTTATATAAATAGCAGGTTAGTGCTTATTAGCTATATGTCCTTGGGCAGTCGCTTAAGGTCTCTGAGCCACTGGGTCCCGACCTGTAAATGTAGGAGTAGCACATCATTCAAGGGTTTTATTAGAAATCAAACAGTGAGCTATTATATTTACCATATAGCAGGTATGCAAGCAGCATGCATAATTAATTATTATTAATTAAATCTCAGTGCTCCTGTGATTTACTCCTGCTAATCATTACAAGGCAGCTTCAGTTGCCCTAATTCCCACTGTCTTTAAAAATTGATTGATAATATTTGTACATATTTACATGGGACATGTGATATTTTGATACATGCATAGAACATGTAATGATCAGGGTATTTAGGGTAACCTTCTCCTTGAGCATTTATCATTTCTTTGTGTTGGGAATATTTCATATCTTCTCTTCCAACTATTTTGAAACATACAGTATATTATTGTTAACTATAGTCACCCTACTGTGTTAGTGGATGATAGAATGTATTTCTTCTGTCTGACTGTATGTCTGTACCCCTTAACCAGCCTCTCTCCACTCTTCCTTCTACTCCCTTTCCCAGTTTCTGGTAAGTGTCATTCTACTCTCCACCTCCATGATATTCTCTTTTTTTGCTTCCACATATAAGTAAGAACATGTGATATTTGTCTTTCTGGGCCTGGCCTATTTCTCTGAACATAACGAGCTCCAGTTACATCCATGTTGCTGAAAATGACAGGATTTCATTCTTTTTTATGGGTGCATAATATTCCATTGTGTATGTATATTACATTTTCTTTATCCATTTGTTCGTTGATGGACAGTTAGGTTGATTCTATGTCTTTGCTATTGTGAATAGTGCTGTAATAAATATGTGGGCACAGGTATCCCTTTCTTATACTGATTTGCTTTCCTTTGGATAAACTGCCCACTAATGGAATTGCTATATTGTATTGTGGTTTTACTTTTAGTTTTTTTGAGAAATCTCCATACTATTTTACATAATGACTGTACTAATTTACAGCCTCACCAACAGCATCCTTGTCAGCATCTATTTTTTGGCTTCCTGTTAGTAGCCAATCTTCCTGGGGCAATCTCTCATTGTGGCTTTGATTTCCATATTCCTGATGACTAGTGATTTTGAGCGTTTTTTCATATACCTGTTTGTCATTTGTATGTCTTTTTTAAAGACATGTGTATTTAGATCCTTTGCCCATTTTTAGTGGGATTGTTTGTTGTTTTGCTGTTGAGTTTCTTGTATATTTGGATATTAGAACTTTGTCAGGTGAATAGTTTGCATATATTTTCTTTCACTCAAGAGGTTGTTCTTCACTCTGTTGATTGTTTCCTTTGCTGTGCAGAAGCTTTTTAGTTTAATATATTTGTTTGTCTATTTTTTGTTTCCTGTACTTTTAAGGTCTTAGCCATAAAATCTTTGCCTAAATCAGTGTCCTTAAATGTGTGTGTGTGTGTGTGTGTGTGTGTGTGTGTGTGTGTGTGTGTGTGTATGTTTTCTAGTAGTTTTATACTGTTGGGTCTTATATTTAAGTTTTTAATTCATTTTGAGTTGATTTCAGCATATGGTGAGAGATAGGGGTATAGTTTCATTCTTCTGCATATGGACATCCAGTTTTTCCAGCACCATTTGTTGGACAGGCTATCTTTTCCCCAATGTATATTCCTGATGCCTTTGTTGAAAGTCAGTTGGCTATAAATACATGAATTTAGTTCTGGGTTCTCTGTTTTGTTCCACTGGCCTATGTGGAATACCATGCTGTTTTGTTTGCGGTAGCTTTATAGCATATTTTGAAGCCAGGTAGTGTGATGCTTTCAGCTCTGCTCTTTTTGCTCAGGATTGCTTTGGCTGTTTGGGCTCCTTTTTGATTCCAAACAATTTATACGATTATTTTCTCTATTACTGTGAAAAATTTCATTCCAGTCTTTTTGTGTCTTCTCTCAGACTACTTCATAGATGCCTGAATTTGAATCTCTAAGCTTGTGGTTTTTTAAGTTTTCTATGTCAAAGAATCACCTGGATTGTGTATTAAAATGCATATTTCCTGTCACTATAGAGGTTTTAACTCTAGGTTTTGGGTGAGGCCCAGAACTGCACTGTTAAGAAGCATCCCAGGTGTTTTTGATCCAGATAGACTGATCACAGCTTGAAAAATAAGACCCAATGTATGAAATTCCCTGTATACACATGAGCCTTTGGTTTCTTGTCATGCTGCCACTTACTTGTTATTGACTGAGTAGCCTACTATGTGCAACATATTTTGTAGGATACTTATATAGAATATATTATTGTGTCTTCATAACAGTCCTATATTATGATTAGTGTCCTGGTTTTACATAGAGGAAACTATAATTGGGATGTCCCAGAAAACTCCTTCACTCACGTGTCTGGCCTGGTCTGAGATGGCTGAAAGTCTGAGGACTGAGTAGCATTGCTCATTCTTTATTTTGTGTTGATCATTTTATGTACAGTCCCTAAACAAGATAATACCATGTGTTCTGAAGTTCATTTTTTTGCAGTGTTATATAATATTCAATTAATTTAATGTATTACCCCTTGAAGAGTAACCAAGGATCAAGAACAATATATGCCATGTCTGAGTTTAATTTTTAGAGCAGCGTTACCCTGGAGTAAAATCAGTGAGTCTCTCTGAAAGCTCCTTCCAAATACAGTGAGACTGTGAAAGGTACTTTTGGATTGACTGTGAGAAGGAACTGAGAAGCCACTCTAGGCGAGGGTCATCACTACAGCCTGTGTCTCTTCGGTGGGCATTAAAGCTGGCCCAGTTCTCTACAAGGTCTTGGATGAGTGGTAGAGGCTCAAGCAGGCTCAGCGTCAGGCCACAGTCAAATGTTTTCCCATGAACATAGCTGGGCAGGGGTTCTTTTTAACGCACAACCAAATGATCCATTCCCTTGCCAATGGAGATTCGTGTTATTTCCTTGTTTTCTATAAAAAATAATGCAGCTGTGAACATTTTGGACATGTGTCCTTGGTGTACTTGGGGGATCTCTCTCAAGAAAATGTTCCCAGGAGTGGAAAGTTTGGGCTGCAGTGTATGTGGGTCATCACATTTCTTAGATAATGCCAAATAGTTTCCCAAAAGAGTTGTGTGAGTCCACACTCCTGCCAGCAATGTGGAAGTAAGAGGTGTTGCTGCCCAGCCCCTCAGGGTAATTTACTCCAGGGTAACGCTGCTCTGAAAATTAAACTCAGACTTGGCATATCTTGTTCTTGGTCCTTGGTTGCTCTTCAAGGGGTATTACATTAAATCAGTTGAATATTATATAACACTGCAAATAAATGAACTTGAGAACACATGGTATTATCTTGTTTAGGGGCTGTATATAAAATGATCAACACAAAATAAAGAATGAGCAATGCTACTCAGTCCTCAGATTTTCAGCCATCTCAGGCCAGGCCAGATGGTGCTCCTTCTGGCTTGCAGTGAATGAATGGATCCCTTGTGAGTCAATTTGGGATGTGATAGGGGAATTAAATAAATGCAACATTATAGAATCTGTATAGAATCAGCATCAGGAATCTTCAGGAAGGAACTTGGTTTATCCATCATTTTTTGGTATTAAAATACCTCGTAGAATGCTGCACCCAGTAAATTCATATTTTCTGGGTCATGAAATTCTAGCCCATGAAATTGCCTTTCTACCTGGTTTGTGTATTTTTAAAATCCTTAAAGGCTTGCATGCATTCTGTCTTCTCTGAAATAGGCATAATTCCAATCTGTCATATGGGATTTTTGTGTGGGTTTATAATAATGGGTTTAATGGCTAAAAAGCGTAATGCAATGTTCATATAAATAATGAGGTTGGTTCATCAAAATAAAAGAGGAGAGATACTCAAAGGCTGAATTAATGAGAGAAGACAAACACAAAAATCTCTGACTGTCTTCAAGTACAGTGAAATTTCAGCTATGTAATCATTTGGGGTTTTCCTGGATGCAGAACAGCTGTGACTGTCTCATTTAGCAGGTGCCGGACTTCAGCCAGTCTCTATAGTGGTAGCAAATTTAGGTCACTGGGAAAGGCAGTTCTTGCTGTTTCTGTCACTTTCTAGCCATCTGAAAAATGATACAATGTTCAGTGGGAAGGACAGGACCGCCCCCAACATCTAAGAATTATTGATCCTAGAAGGATATGGAGAACCCCCAAAGTCCAAGGGGCATTGGCCAATAAAAAGACAAACGTGGGATTTTAGTCTCTTTGCTACTAAACTGCCAGAAAGATTCCGGCTCACATTGATCATGACTCAGTTAGCGTCTCAGCGCCTGGCAGAAGTCTGTGAAATTGCGTGGTGATCCAGCTCTGGCCCTGAGGGACAAGTGTCCACTTTTGAAAATGACCAGCCACTCAGCAGCCCTCATGACAAAGCCAGTCAGTGACTGCGTGTTCAGCAACGGAGCTGATGGCAGGAAGACATCTCTGGGAGAAGGAGAACGGGACCAGCCAAACTTGCCTTTAGAAATAAAATTCAGCTCAATCCAAAAATGTCATAGTGCATTTTTATTATGTCCACCACAGTGAATTGGGCATTGCGGGGGACACAGAGAAGGAACACATGGCACTGGGCTTCAAGAACCTTGTAACCAGATGTGTTCTTCACTCGAAAAGGGAAGAGAGGCAGGAAGAAAGAAGTCACATCTGTTGTCAAGCCTTCACCCGACCTTACTTGCAAAGTTACAATGTACAAACTTAACATTAGTAATTTTCAGAAAAAGATAGGCAGCAGAAACACAGGAGCTGGCACTTTCTGAGATGTGTTTTGCCAGTGAAAGAGAGAAAGGATGTAGATGAGAAATCCTCTCTTAAAATGGAAAGCTGGGAAAAGTCAGGCCTCTCCTATCAAAGAAACAACGAAAAGTGTTGCTTGCGTCTGTGTGTTTGCCATTGCAGTTGGTGAACTGGGCCAGTGTCAGCCCAGAAAGATGGCAACAGCCTGAGGATTGTCTAGAAGCAAATACTCCACAGATGGAGAGGGAAGAGGGAGGGTAGCTCAGACCACTCGATTTTAATTAAACAGCTTTCAGTTTTGTGAACTCGGAAAAGAAAAGGCCAGCAGAACTAACAAAGTCCATGTGACGTTGATTCTGTTTCTTTAACACCTGGATAAATAACAAGTGGAGTTCATTATCAGCAAACACACGACCTGTGCTGTAATTCCGTTTCCTAAGGAGGGTGGTTTTCTGTGCTGTAATTCTGTTTCCTAAGGAGGGTGGTTTTCTGTGCTGTAATTCCGTTTCCTAAGGAGGGTGGTTTTCTGATTGCTGGGAATAGGTAAGAGGGTTTGAGAGGCGTTAAGTTCATAGAAGGACATCTTAATAATTATTGGCCTGTATGTGAAGAAAGGGCAGCTGCAGTGGTGATTGTTTCCTACTCAGAGGTGTCTGACTGGAGACCTTCGAGGGAGGGAACACGGGCCCATGGTTAGCAGAGCAGGTGGACTGAAGGGCAGCTCAGCCCTGCTTCTCCAGCGGCCTTCAGCGCTCTTGGGTCACATTTAGGATGCAGCCACCCAGAAACACTGTGAGGCCAAATGCAGGGTCATGCCAAGGCCCAGGTGAGTGCAGTGTTGGGGTGAACTAGTTTGTGGCTTAGAACTAAAGTTGACTCAGTTTCTCTTTCTGCAGACGGCTTTACAAGACCATAAGGGAGAGGGTAGAAGGGGAGAGGCCGTCTATAATTGCCTCTGCCATCTTCACTCCCACTCCTAGGCTTACTCATGCCAGCCTTCTCCCCATGTCCCATACTTTTCTTCTTTAGAATTCATTAGCCAGAAAATATAGTAGCAGCCATAATGGACATTTTCATGTTGACATATAACGTCTAGGTCAATTCTCAACCAAGTGTGATTTTACTTCCCAGGGGACATTTAACGATAGCTACAGATAATTGGGATTGTCACAGCTGAGGAGGGGGTGCTCCAGCATGTAGTGGGTAGAGGCCAGCCTTGCAGCTAAGTATCCTACAAGGCCCAGGACAGCCCTGAACACCTAAGAATTATCAGCCCCACAATGTCAGTAGTGTCACAGTGAGGAAACCCTGGTCTAAGCTAAGGTCTGGTTTTTGCTGAGAGAAGCTGGAAAGGGTGAAGGGAGTTGGATCAACTTGTGCTGGTGGATCTAATTTTATAAAGTTGATTTTAGACTTTATTTCGTTGGCCATTAAATATTAGCTGGCAGTTTTAGTGATGTTTTGTCATCAGTGTTCTAACAGCCCTGATGATCAGTTCCTTTTTTATAGCATGGTGCACGTCACACTTGGGAATCTCATCTTTATTCTGTCCGTTGCTGGCTTTGAGAGAGAGGTGCGATTTCCTACCTGCCTTCTAATCTAGATTCTCTTGTTCTCCCTAAGTGGAAAGGATCTCGTTGTCTAATGATCTTTTTTTGCTCCTGAAGAAATTTACATACCCATCGAGAACGAACAACATACTTTGCATGACCACTAGTTTGATGTTCATTCTCTTTTAATTTATTTAAATTTAATTAAGATGATCTGATTTAGAGCTCCATTATTAGCATTGCCAATACGTTTGTTCAGTCATGTGAACCAACCGGAGGTGTTGACTTGAAACCCGCAGCATGCCCTCTGTCTGATTGTTTAGTCTCCTTCGTGAGCTCTCAGAATAAGTAACCACTGCTTCTGGGGCAGATGGCCCGGTGGCTTCTTTTGCTGGGCTCTGCTCCATGACTTGAGATATGGCAGAAATTTGGAGATTTAGTGCAGATGCCCAAATGTTAGTTGACCTCGAATATAAAACATCATCATGTGAGTATAATTTCTCATCATATGATGAGAAATTCCAAATTTTTTTCTTTTTTTAGGGCATCTTGAACATATGAATATTGAGATTTAGATAATAAATTTAATAAATTTAGTTATATCTGTAATTTAAAATTCCTTTATTATCTAATATAATTAACAGTATTTTTTTTCAACTTCTAACTTTGGTAAAACAATTCAGTTCAACTCATCACGTGCATCTCTGAATAGGGGATCTTCGTCGTCACCAGAACTACTTTCGGAGCTCTCTCCTATGAAATTCTTCCCACATCATAATCCATTGATATTTTGAGAAGTAGTTTTTCTCATGATACATGATGATGTCATTGGAAACTGAATCCCATGCTGTAGGTGCCCACTCACACAGCATTAAGAATTACTTTTTCATTCACCTTTTTACATGTCTGTTTGCCACATTCACTTGTATTTGTCAGGTTAAATACCTCCGGGAATAATGATTATATCTGTTTAGCAAATCCTGAAGGGTAACTTTTATAAGCAACAATCGACTAGCAAAGACTGAGGTCATTTCAGGGTTTGTCTTTCAGAAACCATGTTTTATTGTTTATAATAAAGTAACTGAGATGGCATCCTTTGAGGTAAATCATTTTGTAGGATCACAAATGGAAGACAATTTGCTCTTTTCTGAGGTACATTTTTGTTTCAGATGAAAAACTCTCACCTTAACATTTGAACATACGAAATATGCAATCATATATTTTTCTATTTTGATTCATTAGATATTATGAGACCGAAACTTGGCTTTCTGATTAACTCATTTATTATCTGACTATATCTTGGATACACGAAATAAATATGATCTAATAGTTGAAAACTGGGTTAAGATTTTTTTTTAAATTCTAAGCTCATTAAGTTTTGCTAAAATAATTCATTGAAAGCTACTAACTAGATTCACCCTAGTTCCTGTTCCAATATCTAAGCTATAGAAAAGGTTTTTATTTATTTCGTAAACAAAAGAATCCTGAAGAATGCCCACATGGGAGAAACCACAAAGCCCAGATGCTCCCTTTGTATGAACTCCTCCTGAAAGCACATGTTTGCTCCCAGAGAAGTAGCAATATGTTTCTGCAGTGATATGTAGGTTAAAAAAAAACTTTCAGGACAAAAAAGAAATGAATAAAACATCAAGCCAAAACACATGGATTCCAGGTGTGCATCCAAAAGACAGCTTTTTGACAGATATAAATATTTCCTGAGCAATTATGCTGATCTTATGATGTGTATCTTACAGTCATTTACACAACAAAATGCAAGAAAGTCAGGATGAAAGAGAATTCCACCTGGACTTCAGCCTCTCCAGCATTTACTACCTGGATGACCTTGGACAAGTCACAATTTCTTTTCAACTTTCTTTATCTCTGATGACACTTCTCAGGCTGACTGCCAAAAATGTGTAGGAAAACATGCTCACTACAAAACATCTGCCTGGTACATAAACATTGGTTGAAACTGACTAGTAAAAGTATAAAACGTTGCTGATGATTTGGTGATTATGACTCCTGTCTTCAATTGCCAGTAATTTGTTTCTGGCATCTTGATGGTAAAGGCATGAAATTGCTTTCTGAGAAGGTGCAATAGTAGTCTGTATTTATATTTTGGGAAAAATTGCAAATTCTTTTGCTTTCAAAATCTGATAGTGGAGACCAGGAATTGATAAGCCATTTTAGACTTTTTCCAAGTGGCGTTGTTCCTGGTCTAGTTTTCAGTGGATTTGGGGGATAAGTAAGTTCCCCTCCAGGTTGTGGAGTGCTTTATTTCCTGGAACTTTGTCACATGAAGTCGTCACTTGTTCTTTATTTACATAGGCCTATGGCCATATTTGAATCAGATGAGTATAAACTTTGACTCATGTACCGAGACTTCAGGACGAGACAGCACACTAGCTTGGGAAAACCTGAGCCCCTTCCTTAAACTCAACCTAAAACTCTACGTAAGCAACTGAGAGGATGCTTGCTAACAGAATTAGTACAACTCTTGTGGTAACAAAGGGTGTTAGGTCATTTTCTGGGAGTGAGTGGCAGCCCAGACCTGAAGGGAACCAGCTATTACTAATGAGGGGGACACTGTGAGAAGTAGCTTTCTAGTTATCCCAAGGTTTCCATCCTATGTTGCCTTGGAGGGAGCATTGTTTTCCCCAGTCCCTGCAGGTGAGGACACACAGCAGCCCAGGCCTGCACACGTGGATGAGGCAGGTGACATGAGAGTGCTGGGAAGGAACCCTGGACACCACCATTTCACATGGGGGAGGCTGGCTTCCTCTTTGCTAATGACGAGATAATTACAACAGGAGAAAGCAGACCCCAGAAAGAGCGGTGCCTGGGCAAAGAGATGGGAAGTTCAGCGGGTGATAGTGTTGGGATGCTCTACTGAGGCAGAAATCGAGCATTCCAGATTTGCAGTCATAAAGCTTCCTTAAGTCATTTCCATATTTTCTAAAAAGAGGAGCAGGAGAGCACATGCTAGTTCTAAGCTTCTATCTCTGCTCCTAAATGAGTACTACTAGCTGACATAGTCCATAGTCCTAGCAGAATATGAGCTCATAGGAAGAGAAAACAAAATGTATCTGAGAAGGAGTACTAGCCCCTTCAGAAAAAAAATAGATACTGAAGACTCTTATCAGAGAGAGCTGAATTAATGGCCCAGATAAAACAAGAATTTGAAATAAATAAGCTAAATATCTTCAGAGAGCAGGAGAGGATATTGCCAATATGAAGCAGGAATAATCAGTGAAGACGAAGAATGAAAAGAGGATGGGAATAAAACATATAACAGCAAAATGGATATAGACAAAGAATAAATCAGTAAGATAAAGAATCTGGTTGGAAAAATTTCCCAGAAGTTTAAATAAAGGCATAAAAGATGGAAAATATCTAAAAACTAAAATGAGAGAAAGTAAAAGTAGAAAGCTCAATTTTGATTTACTAGATAAAGCAAAATAGAGTATAGAATTATTTTTGTTGTTGTTGAGATGTAATTGAGAAGTTAAGAAAGATAGAAAGTCAGATCAAAAGGGCCCCATAAAGCAACGGACCACATTGATAAGGAAGACCTCAGCTCTTGACACATTACACTTAATCTAAAATGGCAAAGGCAAAATTCTTAAAGCATCTGAATAAGAAATAGCATTTCCCTGTAAAATTAAGATAATTGGTGTCAAATTTTTGAATGGCAACACTGGAATATTAAAGTGGCGTTTAAAAAATATTGAAGAAAAATAACCTTAGACCTAGAGTTTTGTATACAGATACACTATTATTTAAACACTAGCTTGAAATAAAATAAAGGCATTTCAAGATACATGTACAAGGCAAGGACACATAAAATCTTACAGAAAACATTCTACAGGGGGTACTTCTACAGAGAAAACAAATAATTCCAAAAAGAAAGTTTAAGGTCAACCCAATGAGCAATGGCAAAAAAGAAATATTTTGTGTGATTATTTGTGTATGTGTGTAAGAGGGTTCTCCAATGGGCCTTCCTCTTTTGATGGAGGTATTCTATTTGTACTGTTTAGTGTGGTAGACCTTAGCCACGTGTGGCTCTTAAGATGGAAAATGTGGCTAGTGTGGCTGAGAAACTGAGTTTTAAATTTTATTTAACCTTAATAAATTTAAATTTGAATAGCCATTGTGGTTACTGGCTACTACACTGTACAGCAGAACCCTATAGTAATACAGATAAAATGTTCCAGATAATACCAATCTATGTTGAGGGTAAGGAACATGCAGAAATCAGAGGATTTTGACAGTATGCTCAGGTTCTTGTCTTATGCACAGGGAAGAAATAAATAATAATAAGCCTTAAAAAATTAAGTATGAGATTTAAGATATTAGCAGAAACCAAACGAAAGACAGACATTAAAATTTGGCTTTCAAATCAGAAGAAACAATGATCTAATCAATAAAATGCAAGAAAGGAGAAAAAATAAACAAGAAGAAAGGCTGATACATAGAAAATATGCAACAGGGGGACAAGAATAAATCATAATATGACAGTAATCTAAGTAAATGTAAATAGGTTAAACGTACATCAAATCACAGAGACTCTCAGGAAGTAAGATGCTGGCATACATTGTCTACTAGAGATATTTAAAACAAAAGAAAATAGCTAGTTAAAAATATGAGACATCAATTGTTATTAATTTTAATAACAAGTTGTAAGTTAAACTAAGTAAAAGATGTAAGTACTATATATATGTATATATGTACACATACATATAAAGAAAGAGGAGATAAAAAAGAAAATGATCTGAAATATGTACATCCACCTGTATGATGAAGAAAGATGAATTATGAGAAAAGGGTACATAAATCAACAATTGCAATTGGAGTTTTGGACACACTTTCAAGATGACAAACTGATCCAAAAGACAAAAAATTAAGAGGAAGGGTTGAGAAGAGTTGAATAAAACTCTCTGAGAAGCTCAAACCAATAAATGCATATAGAGTTTTACACTCCAAAACGTAGAATATACTTGCACATAGTAAATATTTATCAATGGTCTCAAATGTTATAACATCAAAAGCATAAAACATCAGAGATCAATAGCAAAAATATACTTTTAAAGAATCTGCAAGTGAACTTGAATAACACAGATGTCAATGTATGATAAAAGTATATCATGAACAACAGAAGGGCTAAACATTGGATAACTTAGATAAAATTGATGAATTTCTAGAGTTATATGTAATACCAAAATGGTTACAAGGATTAAGCGAAAACCTTGCATGAGACAATCAGCAGGGAAAAAATTTAAAGGTAATTAAAGACTTCTCCCTAAAAACAGCTCCAACACCAGATGGGCTTAAGTATGCGTTCTACCTAACTTTAGAGGAACAGATCATCTTGATCTTATACAAGAGAACTCTTCCAAATGCAATTAAATCTAATAATGTGTAAAAACTTATAATAATTGAATATATTTTTCCCAAGGAATATAATGGTATTTTAATAACAGATATTCTATTAAAGTAACAATCACACTCATTGGAAAAGATGTAGTTTACTTAGTTGTTTAGTTTACTTATGGACAAAGTAAATAACAACAAAAAATCTGGCCACATTTCCACTAAATCTGGCCATCAAGCCACATGATTAAAAAGAAAAAGTTTTGTTATGAGGCATGACAGGTACTATAAATTCACTCACTTAAAAATGGGAAAAGGAAAAAAAAGATGGACCCTATTACTATAAACGTTTAACATAACATTGGAGGTATTTGCTAAAGCAAGATAGTATGAAAAAAATAAGATACATAAAGATCAGAAGGGTTGCAAAAACAGTCTTATTTATTTATAGGTAATAGGACCTTCTAAACAGAAAACCAAGCAAAATCAAAAGAAAAATTTAGTAATGATAAAACTGAGCAAAGTTGTTTAATACAGGATAGACATCTAAAATCATTTACATTGTTAAATGTACATCAAACCATTGTTAAATTTGAAAATATAAATATAATAATATAGTAACAACATTTCTAAAATTTCTCAAGAATTATTATAAATAATTCCTACAGTTTAGAGATTAGAAAAAGGATTAGGGTAAATGTAGTTAGTAGATTTTCAAAGAATTATTTTAGCAAAATTTGAGCTTAGAATTTAAAATAATACTTTCTTAAACCAATTTTCAACTATAATACTAGATTTTTCTCAGTGTATCCAAGTTACAGTGAATTAACATATGAGTTACTCAGAGTAGAGCCCAAGTTTAAGTTTGATAATAACACCTAATTGATGCCAAATTACACAGATAATGTGGTAGGCAACCTCTAAAATGGCTTCCCACTGAACCCTGCCCGCTGTATTTGCAACTTCCTGAAATCCTCTCCCTTTGAACATGGGTTGGACCTACTGCCTGTCTGAACCTAGTGTCTAATGCATAGAATATGACAAAGGAGAGAAGATGTCATTTCCAAGACGAGGTTGCTTCCCATCTTGCTCTCTTTCTCTCTTTCCCAATTGCTAGCTTCCTTGGTGGCAAGTCAACTGCCATGCTATGAGCTGTGCTGTGGAGAGGCCCACATGGCAAGGAAATGAAGGAGGCCAGCAGCCAGTGTGCAACTGAGTCTTGCAATCATGTAAGTGAGTTTGAAAACAGATCTTCCCCAGTTGAGTCTTCAGATGAGACTGCAGCCCTTGCTGACACCTTGTATATAGCCTTGGCAGAGGCTTGAAGCAGAGATACTGAGCTAAGCTACCACCTGGATTCCTGACTCACAGAGATAATGTTTACTCTTTTAAGCTTCTAACTTTTGATGTAATTTGTCATATAGCAGTAGATAACTAATATAGGCAATTACCTGAAATAAAGTAGACAACTAGCTAAAGGGGAATGTTGGTGATTTTGTGCCTCAAAATGAGAACTGTGATTAATGTAGTTTACTTATAGGCCAAGTAAATAACAACAAAAATAAAAAGTCTGGCCCCATTTCCATTAAGGCCTTGGAATCATCAGTCCACGTGATCAAAATGGAAAAAGTTGTGTCATGAGAAATGGCAGATACTGTAGATTCACTCACTGACCACTTGTTTTAGCTCATTCATCCTTGTTTTCCTATACATGGTTCTGGAAAGCAAATACTTGAATTTCCAGTCTGCCTTGCAGCTAACTGGGATCATGGACACAGTTCTGGATTAGAAAATGAAGACAGAAGTTCCCAAGGAGAGTTTCACTTTCATGTTAAAAAATGAATTCTCCAGAAAAGGCACTGACCTTCACCCCCTGCACGTTCTTTCTGCTTGCAATGTGAGAGTGATATTTAGAAGTGCAGGGCATCTTGCAGCTGTGACCACAGAGGGGAAAACTGTCTGCTAAGAATGGCACCGCTAGAAGCTGGGAGCATCCTGGACTCCTGATGGCATTGTGTGGTGAAGGACTGGTCTACACTCTTGTTAGTGTTAGAGGTGTCCGCTGTTCACAGCTGAGTGTTTCTGAATTGAAACCGGTAGAATAATTTTGATTTTTCTATCCAAACTTCCTGGGAGAGCATACATTCCATCAGATCACCTCAGTTAATAATGAGTACAATGGGCAGGGCACAGTGACTCATGCCTGTAATCCCAGCACTCTGGGAGGCTGAGGTGGGCAGATCACTTGAGGTCAGGAGTTTGACACCAGCCTGACCAACTTGGAGAAACCCCGTCTCTACTGAAATACAAAATTAGCTGGGCATGGTGGCGCATGCCTGTAATCCCAGCTACTCGGATGGCTGAGGCAAGAGAATCACTTGAACCTGGGAGACAGAGGTTGCGGTGAGCCAATATCGTGCCATTGCACTCCAGCCTGGGCAACAAGAGTGAAACTACATCTCAAAAATAAAAAAAAGAAAGAAAAAAAGATGAGTAAAATGAAGAGAATTTCATGAAGGTCCATTTTAAGCACTATTTTTGCTTTAGCAGAAATTTAATGAAAAAAAAGTGATGACAAATTAATCAAGAGTATTAAAGACCTAAGTTTTCCTTTGGTGCTGGTTTACTTGTGGAAGATGCTGTGAATCTGGACTGAATTGTACCTGATTCCAGTAAATCAAAAGAAATAAACAAGAAATAAATCAAACTCAATCCAGCTCAACCCAGGCATGTAATAGCTCAAAAAGGCCCTCTTTTGTTAGTGTTTAAGGTCAAGGATTTTTCCAGGATTAGTAAGTGAATTTCTGTGACAACATGAGATTTGGTATGAGAATGCGACTAATCTATGCAGTACAGTGAGTCCAGCTACATTTTCCTTCTTACTCTTGAGTTCTAAGAAATATAAGTTTTAAATTTAGGGCACCATTCAGGCATCATCTCGGAAATAGAATACTAATGGTGTGAGAGTTTACTAAGTCTTCCTTTTTTACTCGGGGTACTTAATAGCTAGCAATAGAAACCAGTTTTGGCTGGTTTAATCATAAAAAGATTTTATTAAAAGGATCTGGGGTAATTTACAGAATTGCCAGAGGAGCTGAAGAATCAGCCATGGAAAATAGGGAGGCACTATGGGAGGTGATGCATGGTGACTACAGCCAGACTTCCATCAGGGACATTCTGGCAGAGGTCTTTCTCATGTCCAAGAATGATGAAGGCCAGTGCAGATCCTGAAGAATGCAGCCAGTATGGACACAGTCAGCACCTCTGGTCTACTGCCCCGGAAAGAGAAAGCATCCTCACTGCCTCTAGAATGCAGTCCTCCTCTAACCCTACTTCTTTGCTGAACTGCTCCACATTCAAAAATGTGGGCATCAGTGTCTGCCTGAATCTAGCAATAAAATTAAAATCTAAAGCCATGAGAAGTGAACAAAACTGGGTACTTACTACGTTCCAAATACTTTCCAATTTATTCCCATGTTTTTGGAATATATTATTTTAAAAGGGATGATCTACAAATGGGGAAGACAAAATAAGAAAAAACAGTGAAAATAACTGGTCGATGGAATAATTGAAGGGAACAATGAAAGAATTTCAAAGACCTTAGTGCATTACATGTATATTGCTCTGAAGCGCCACTCCGATGCATACGTTGAGATTTGGCGCTGGTGAGGGGACTCTCACAGGAAAGAGAAATAAACAAGTAAGCTAACTTTCTCTTCTACGCTGCCTCAGACAATGCATCCAGATGAATTTTTAAATATTCCATAATGATGGGGCATCCAGACCTTATTTTTTTAAATCTGCAATTAAGCAATTTAGAATCCTGTGCTCACCTTTTATGCTAATAACTTTGCATCAAAATTTATGCAGTTTAGTGTCTTTGGCAAATGACTTGTGCCTTTAGTTTCACTTCCTCGAGGCAGTTTTCCCTTCCGTTTAGTTAATTATGATTTACTTCTTGTAGTTTCCAAGACCCCATTTTGCTGAGTTCACATGTTGTTCTGAGTAATAACTGGACTGTTGTAATTGTCTTCCGGGATTAATCCTGTTTGTGTTGAAGGGTTTACAAGCATTCTCATTGGAGGGGATGCTTTAGAATGTTTGCATTATTCATGTGTAACGCAAATTCTTAAATGTTAAAAGTTGGGAAAAAATGAAAACAAAAAATTTGATCTAAAATCCTTTTTGTAGAACTGAGGAAGACAGATGCTGGGTAAGATTTTTAGTGTCAGATATGAACTCTAAGCAGTAGAGGAGAGAAACTTTCAGAACTGGGTGGTCAAAATGGCATCCTAGGAATTTTGACTTGCAGTTTTAAATAAGACGGCCTAAAAAGACAAGGAAAAAACATTGTTAGCCTCAAGCATTTTTATACAAAATGATGAAATTTAGAGGAAAATTGGAAACAGTCCATTGTTTCTCATAATTCTCATTGTCTGAGAATTATATACAGACAATGAACTAACTGTAACATAATCATTATTCGTGTTAATACTATTAAACATTTGGGGGGGAATCTGGTTTACTTCATTAAAACCAGGTTCTTCTTTTCCCTAGTGACCAGATTAGTTCCTGCAGATATATGTTCCTGCAGTCCTCCTTCACTGCACTGATCAAACATGTAATTTCTTTATTGTCTGTGTTCTCTAGTTTGTAAGTTTCGGACGGGGGAGTTAGGTCTATGTTCCTTCTTGTTCTCCTCTCCTAGCACATACGTACATGGCACATAGTAAATCCTTCATTATTTGTTGATCAACTGGCAAACAGGAGCATGGAAGTAAATGAATTATATAGGCAACATTTTGTCCTGAAGATACCCACCCAGAGGAGAAGGCAGGGTAAAATTCTAGTCAGCTCAGTCTTAGTTCTTGACTCCTGAAAACTCTTGTTAGTTTTGACTCAGTTCCAAGATTCTGTGTCTGGATTGATTGTCCTCTGCAAATCCTCATGTAGAACAGATTTTCCATAAATATTTATTATGTGGATTCTGCTCATTGTTGACTGATCTGGAGGTCTTGGCTGCAATCTTTTCAAAAGAGTTTGGTGAGAATCTAGTTGACTATGGAATCTGGGGTTGCCCTAGGGCAGATGTTAAGCCTAGAATTGGTTTTAACACATATACGTATTACACACATATATATACACATATGCATACATATATACATATATACAATACATATAATTGGCCTCCTTGGATGTGGCACAGCCTGTCTGAAGCTACAGCAAACCTCCCTCCTCTGGCTACCCTAGGATGGTCTAGTCTTTCAAAGCAGGAATATGAGAGTATTATTTAAATACAATATATTTATTAGCAATAAGGATTGTGACTTTTCTGTATTGCCTACAAAGTTCAACTGATTATTACCACTGATCTAGAGATATTTTTAAGGTATTGTATAACAATATCGTTATTATTTCTGACTATGCCATTATTTTTCTAGCTTCCAGGCTTCTGTGTTTACTATTTTGTCTAAGATATTTTTCTCCTCTTCACCTCAACTCTTCCCTATCCCGACCCCCGCAAAAAAACCAGGAGTTAGGATCTTCTGCTATCAGTTCCCCCTCCTAACAACTACCATTTACTTCCTGGTCATTATGTTTTGCCCACGCGTATTGCTGCCTGTCCGATTTCCTGCCTCCCTTGCTAGGCCATGCATAAGCTGTGTGGGGCGTGTACTACACCTGTCCTCTGTTGCTGTTACCACCGGAGGGGTAAAACTTCAGCCGATTGCTTGGTTCCCACACCAGGAGTTGAACTCAGAACCCAGGCTGCCTGGGTGAAAACCAGGAGTCCTAACCACTAGACCACCATGGCGCTGGGCACTATTACCTGGCTTGTAGGTTCTTAGCCTTCCTAACTGAAGAATGTGGAGAGGGGCCCCAGAGGTGCAGTGAATTTATGTTGAAATTAAACTTGTGGACCCGAAGAGTAGGCAAAGTGCAGTTTATTAGGCAGTGTGAAAGGACAGCTCCCACGCTTTCATGGGTGGGGAGGGGGGTGGGGCAGGGGGAATCTGTTTAGGCAGGAGCGGCTAGAGTTTTAAGTCTTGAGTTATTCCCTCCCCTCTGGATTGATTGATCTTTGACTACTCCCTTACCGAATTGGCTGCTTGTTTTATAACCTGAGTCACAGAGGCCCCTCCTTCAAGAGGCAGCCGGGAAGGTGGAAGGAGGAACTCCACCCAGCCCATGGGTGGAAAACTGAGAAAGAGCCGCAGCCGTCTGAGGCGGGAAGACCGGAGACCCCGGAAGCCCCTCATTCCTGGTGCTGGCACCATTCCTGCCATGTGGTTGACGACATCTCTTTATTGGATGAAAAATGAATGAATGAATGAACTCGTGTCCTGAGCAAAAAATGTTTCTGTGTTGTTTCCGTAGCAGCTAAGGATCTTCTTAACAGCTTGGTGGAGCTGGGAAAGGGGCACTAGGGAAATGCCTCCCGGTTTCAGCTTCTGGGCCGGACCCTGCCACTGCCCATGTGCTTGCTGTGATGGTCCCGTCACCAGTGCTGTTGGTTTGTGTCATATATGCGAGCCTTGTGAAAACAGCACAGACCACTGGTGAGGCCATTCAACAAAGAACAGATGGATTTCAGCCTGAGTGTTGTTTCCCAAAGCGTGCATGCAGGTGATTTGTGTCTTGGTGCCACTGCGTTTCCCGTGCTCGGCCCGTGAGCCTCCTCCCTCCATCGTGGTCCCCTTTCCGCTTCAATCACATCAGGGCAACTGAAGGCGACAGCACCGATTCCTGCCTCTGCCTGCTCAGCACCTGGTCACAGATTTGGAGGGAAAGCAAATGAAGCATAATAGTGTGCTAAGAGCCTTTTCCCCAGCTTGGCACTCTGCTTCTGATAAAGTCACCAGGTAGGGTGGGGGGAAGAGGGTGAGGGGTGAAGGGGAAGCTCACCCCTTGCCTTTGGAGGGTTTGTTGAAAAAAATCAACTCTCAGTAAGTCAGATTAAGAAGAGAAAAGGCATGCACATTTATTTAACCATGTGCTTGGGGGAGAATCACAGAGTAATTTCCCCAATTTCCCAATGGGGCCCACACACTTATATAAACTCCTTTCAGAGGAAGAAGAGAGAGAGAATATAGGTAATTCTGTTGAGGGGCATTAAATGACAACCAAAGAAAAATGAATGGGTACTAAATGAATGGAAGAGGGGGAAGAGGCAGAGATTGACTTGTAAATGGTTCTCCTTGGAAGTTCAGTGAATCTGAGAGACAGCCATTATCTTGTAAAAAGATTGGGTGAGGTCTGGTTACATTCTTCCTCTCTTTTCCTGAAATGAATAATGAGATAACATGGGAAAAGGAAATATTCTTGAAAGAGAAAATGAGATTAAAAGGAAAAAGCACTTATTCTTCTTGGTGGGTCCCTCTGATCTTCATGAAGGTAGGGAAAAGTCTCTTCCAAGGCCTGTTGATTTCTAAGGGTTTTAATTCAACATATTCATTATCCCAGGGAGCTGTATTTTGGGGTGAAAATGTCTTTGCAGAGGGATCATACTCTGCAAGAGGGTGGTTGAGTCTCCTGCTGGCATCTTTCTCAGAATGTAGGATTGTGTGCTTAGAACCTTTGATACATATTTTATAGGTTGTATAAAACCACACATCTGTCCTTTCCAGACCAAAATATCAAGTTCTCCACATTGATCCTCTGTGATACAGGTTACATTTGCAATGGAAACCTATCCTGTGTATGAGAAATGCAATCCAGTATTGATTCTATACATCTGGGTTGAATTCCTGACTTGTCCACAGCCAGTGATATGACCTTGGACAAGCTACTTTATCCCACTGAGACCGTGTTCTCACTTCTACGAGGAGAACGTCAGAGGCACTGGAACAGAGCAACTCCATCTTGAATAGGGCTGGGTGAAATAATGCTGAGGCCTAGTGGGCTGCATTCCCAGGAGGTTAAGGCATTCTTAGTCACAGGATGGGACATGAGGTCAGCACAACATACAGGTCATCAAGACCTTGCTGATAAAACAGGTTACGGTAAAGAAGCCAGCCAAAACCCACCAAAATCAAAATGGTGAGAGCGTGACCTCTGGTCCTCTTCACTGCTCATTATACACTAATGATAAGGCGTTAGCATGCTCAGAGACGCTCCTGCTGATGCCATGGCAACCAAACTCAGGAAGCTACCCTATATGGTCTAAAGAACGGGTTTAAAAAGGGGAGGAAGCCTCAGTTCCAAAGGGAATTGCCCATCCCTTTCCCGAAAAATTCATGAAGAATCCACCGCTCATTTAGCATATAATCAAGAGATCGCCAGCAGTCGATAAATGCTCAGCCAGCAGTCCTCAGCTCAGGGCTGCTCTGCTTAGGGAGTAGTCACTCTTTTATTCCTTGACCTCCTTAAACTTGCTTTCACTTCATGGACTGGCCCTGAAGTTATAATAAAATCTGTTTCTTTTTACAACTGGAAATCCAGATAAATCTGTAAGGCCACATTTTAGCTCCTGGGCTAGCATCTTGAGCCCTATGTGCCTGAGTTCTATTTTTCCCCTCCAGTCTTAACATTTTTAGTATGATGGCAATTATGAGTATTTCGATAACACAATGCATAAATACCCCCTCTTGATACGTGCTTCAAACGATAAAGAATTTTGTAAAGTAAAATGGGAGAGTCCTTCACTCCTGATCCTTTGCCCAACAGACCTGGCTGTGAACTCTGCAGCTTTTCCTCCATGCTCCTGTTTCAGCCCTGCTCCACCATCACCTCCCTTCTCCTCCCTGGCCCCTAAGTCTTTGAGTAACTCAGCGGTCTTCTCGTGATTGTTTCCATTCAGAGATAGACTCATCAGATTACTGTTCGTATCCTTACTATACCTATGCAGGATCGTGGCCGGGCAGCATGACTTGCACCTGTAATCCCAGCACTTTGGGAGGCTGAGGCAGGAGGCTCACTTGAGGCCAGGAGTTTGAGACCAGCCTGGGAAACATAGTGAGACTCTATCTCTAAAAAAAAAAAAAAAAAGGAACTCTGTTGTAATTCTGTTTGTTTGCTTTTTGCTTCTTTTCACTGTCTGCCTTACCTTCTTGCCTTCTGCGCTGTAAGCACAGGAAAGCGGATTGCAGGATATGCTTGTTTTATTTGCCATTGTGGCCCTACTTTTCCTCATATTGCCTGAAGTAAATGTTGGTGGAAAATTTAATACACACACACACATAGATGTATACACAAATACATTTTGCTCAGTGCACCGTGTTATATATATTTATAACTTTGTTTTAAACATAGTAAATCTTAGAGATCTTAGAGATTCTCTCAATGACTGACTAGTATTGTACTGTCTGCAAATACCAATAATTTATTAAATCTTCTCATTGCAAATGGGCAAATTGCATTGTTTCCAATTTGTCATAAAGAATGATTCATTGACCATCTCATTCTTGCCTGGACCTTATCTGGGCACCTATGCAAGGATTTTTTGTAAGATAAATTCCTAGAAGAGGAATTACTGAGTTGAAGGGATGACACATTTTTTGATTTTGAGGATACTCTTGAATTAACTTTAAAACTTGATGTACCAAATTGTATTTGAGCCAACTGCAAGTGTCAGAGTTCTTGTTCTGTAATTCTCAATATTACCAGATATTAGAAATCTTCAAGTTTTGTCAAGTCAAAGGATAAAACTTCTAGCTATATCTCATTGTTCTAATTTGCATTTATGATTCCTAACAAGCTTAAATATTCTTAATGTGTTTATACTCATGTGTATTTTTCCTATGAATTGTCTTTCCATGTACATTTCCTTTTTTCATTAGTTTTTTTCTTAATGATTGCAGAAGCTTTAAACTTCTGATGTTTATTGTTTGTCTGTTATGTGCATTCCAAATAATTTCTGCTGATCTGTTGTTTATGATTTAACATTTTTGAATGGTATTCTTTCAAATGTAACCTAATTTTAACAGCTTTATTGAGATGTAATTGATATATGAAGAACGGCACTGTACATATTTTATCCTTTTTAGAGATGGGTCTTGCTGTGTTGCTCAGGCTAGGATGCAGGGTTATGGTCGTAGCTTACTACAGCCTTGAACTCCTGGGCTTAAGTGATCCTCCTGCCTTGGCCTCCTGGGTAATTAGGACTATAAGTGCATGCTACCCTGCCCAGCTCATTTTAAAATTTTTTGTATAGATGGGATCTTTCTGTGTGGCCAGGTTGGTCTTGAACTCCTGGCCTCAAGCCATACTCCTGTCTCAGACTTCCAACACTCTGGGATTGCAGGTGTGAGCCACTGTACCTGGATCAACTGTGCATGTTTAATGTATATAGTTTGATACATTTGGGCATATGAAAACACCTGTGATACTATCACCATAATCAAAGTAATAGACACTGTATTAGTTCATTTTCACACTGCTGATAAAGACATACCCAAGACTGGGCAATTTACGAAAGAAAGAGGTTTAATGTACTTACAGTTACACAGGGCTAGGATGCCTCACAATCATGGTGGAAGTCAAGGAGGAGCAAGTCACATCTTACACGGATGGTGGCAGGCAAAAGAGAGAGCTTATGTAGGGAAACTCTCCCTTATAAAACCATCAGATCTCCTGAGACTTATTCACTATCACAAGAACAGCACGGGAAAGATATGCCCCCATGATTCAGTTACGTCCCACCCGGTCCCTCCCACAACACATAGGAATTAAAGATGAGACTTGTGTCAGGACACAGTCAAACCATATAATTCCACCCCAGCCCCTCCCACATCTCATGTCCTAACATTTCAAAAGCTATCATGCCTTCCCAACAGTTTCCCAAAGTCGTAACTCATTTCAGCATTAACTCAAAAGTCCCCAGTCCAAAGTCTCATTTGAGACAAGGCAAGTCCCTTCCGCCTATGAGCCTGTAAAATCAAAAGCTGTTATTTACTTCCTAGATACAATGTGGGTACTGGCATTGGGTAAATACAGCCGTTCCAAATCGAAAAAATTGGCCAAAACAAAGGAGCTACAGGCCTCATGCAAGTCTGAAATCCAGTGGGGCAGTCAAATCTTAAAGATCTAAAATGATTTCCTTTGATTCCATGTCTCACATTCAGGTCATACCGATACAAGAGGTGTGTTCCCACAGCCTTGGGCAGCTCTGCCCCTGTGGTTTTGCAGGGTGTAGCCCCTCTCCTGACTGCTTTCACAGGCTGGCATTGTCTGTGGCTTTTCTAGGGGCATGTGCAAGTTGTCAGTGGATCTACCATTCTGGGGTCTGGAGAACAGTGGCCCTTTTTCCATAGTAGGGACTCTGTGTGTGGGCTCCAAACCCACATTTCCCTTCTTCATTGCCCTAGCAGAGGTTCTCCATGAGGGCCCTGCTGTTGCAGCAAACTTCTGCCTAGACATTTAGGCATTTCCATATATTTTCTGAACTTTAGGTGGAGATTCCAAAACCTCATTTCTTGACTTCTGTGAACTCATAGGCTCAACATCACATGGATGCTGCCAAGGCTTGGGGCTTCCATCCTCTGAAGCCACAGCTTAAGCTGTACCTTGGCTCCTTTTAGCTGGAGCAGCTGGGATGCAGGGCACCAAGTCCCTAGACTGTATACAGCAGAGGGACCCTAGGCTCAGCCCATGAAACCATTGTTTCCTCCTAAACCCGTGGTCCTGTGATGGGCAAGGCTGCCACAAAGTTCTCTGATATGTCCTGGAGGCATTTTCCCCATGGTCTTGGGGATTAACATTCGGCTCCCTGTTACTTATGCAAATTTTTGCAGCTTGAATTTCTCCTGAGAAAGTGGGATTTTCTTTTCTATCACATCGTCAGGCTGCAGATTTTCCAAACTTTTATGACCTTTTCCCCTTTTTAAACTGAATGCCTTTAACAGCACCCAAGTCACCTCTTAAATGCTTTTCTGCTTGGCAATGTCTTCCACCAGATACCCTAAATCATCTTTCTTAAGCTCAAAGTTCCACAAATCTCTAGGGCAGGGGCAAAATGCCGCCAGTCTCTTTGCTACAGCATAACCAGAGTTGCCTTTGCTCCAGTTCCCAGCAAGTTCCTCATCTCCATCTGAGGCCACCTCAGCCTGGACCTTATTGTCCATATCACTATCAGCATTCTGGGAAAAGCCATTCAACAAGTCTCTAGGGAGTTCCAAACTGTCCCACATTTTCCTCTCTTCTTCTGAGCCCTCCAAACTGTTCCAACCTCTGCCTATTAACCAGTTGCAAAATCGCTTCCACATTTTTGGGTATCTTTGCAGTAGTGCCCCACTCTACTGGTACCAATTTACTGTATTAGTCATTTTCACACTGCTGATAAAGACGTACCTGAGACTGGGCAATTTACAAAAGAAAGAGGTTTAATGGATTTATGGTTCCACAGGGCTGGGGAGGCCTCATAATCATGGCAGAAGAGGAGGAGGAGCAAGTCACGTCTTATGTGAATGGCACAAGGCAAAGAGAGAGAGATTGTGCAGGGAAACTCCCCCTTAAAAAACCATCAGATCTTGTGAGACTTATTCTCTATGCTGAGAACAACTTGGGAAAGACCTGCCTTATGATTCAATTTCCTCCCACCGAGTCTCTCCCACAACATGTAGGAATTTGAGATGAGATTTGGGTGAGGGCACAGCCAAACTGTTTATCAGACACCAACACCTTGTAATGTTTTCTTGTGTCATTATTGTTGTAGTAAGAACACTTGACATGAGACCTTTTAACAAATTTTGGAATGTACCACACCAAATTGCTAACTATAGGTAATATGTTATGCAGTATATCTGTAGAACTTATTCATCTAGCATAACTGAAGCTTTATACCAATCAAACAACAACTCCCTTTTCCCCTACTCCCTACTCCTGAGTCCCTGGCAATGATTATTGTATTCTTTAATTCTAAAAGATGGAGTACTTTATAGCCCTTATATAAGCAGCATCATGCAATATTTGTCGTTCTGTAACTGGCTTATTTTATTTAACATAACATCTTTGGGTATATCCATGTTTTTACACATGGCAAGATTTTGTTCTTTTTGAAGGCAGAGTAATATTGCATTGTATTATATACCACATTTTATCCATTCATCTGTCAATGAACAATCTGTTATTGAACAATTTATTAGGTATTTTTGTGGTCATGATTTATATGTTTTGGTTGTTATTTTAGAAGGCCTTCTCCATTTCAGTAGTATGAATATACATATTTCTGTGTTTTTTTCTTATACTATTAGAATTTTTAAGTATAACATTTAACTTTTAAAACACCTTGACTTTTTTTCTGAGTATGGTGTGAATTAGGGATATTTGTTGCTTTTTTCCCATAGTAGCAGTTAATCGCCTCATTATAATTCATTCCATTGGTCTGGACTTTTTCCTACATATTTGCCATATTTACTATAATTTAAATCCACATATACACCTGGATTTATTTTTGGTTCCTCTACACAGGGCTATCGATTTATTGTTTAATTTAGAGATTTATGTGGATATGTGGTAGGTATGTGTCCTCACTCATTGTGCTTATTTTCAACATTTTTTCCTACTATATTTATTTGTTTTTCTCTTATAGATGAACTTGAGAATAATCTGTCAAGCTGCTTATAAAAATTCTTTATGAAGTTAAATATTGCATAGAACTTATAAATTAAACTGGGAGAGTTGAATTTCCTATTATATTGAAGGTTCTCAACCAAAATATTGTTACCCATTTTTATTTTTCACTTAAAAATTGTATGCAACAAAATATATAGCCCCTTTTTTTGAGACGGAGTTACTCTCTTGTTTCCCAGGCTGGACTGCAATGGCATTATCTTGGCTCACCGCAACCTCCACCTCCCATTTATAAATGGGAGCTAAATAGTGAGAACACACGTACACAAAGCAGGGAACAACACACACTGGGACTTACCTATGGGTCAGGATTGGGAAGAGGAGAGAGGATCAGAAAAAACAACTATTGGGTACTAGACTTAGTACCAGGGTGATAAAATAATCTGTACAACAGACCCCAATGATATGAGTTTACCTATATAACAAACCTGCACATATACTCCTGAACCTAAAATAAAAGTTATAAATAAATTCAAGTGTATAAAACATTTATTATTATTACTACTACTTTTTTTTTTAAAGAGCTTGCTGGGAATGTATTGCAATTGCATTGTAACTGTGGTTCACCTAGTTACCTTAACAATATTGAGGCTTTCTGATTGGTCAACATGGTGTATCTTTCCATTTATTTAGGTTTTCTCTAATTTCTCTCAGCAAGATTTGTAATTTTCAGTGTACAGGTATTGTACATATTTTGTTAAATTTATCCATATGTAACTTATACTTTGTATGCTCTTTCCAGTTTTTATTCATAGCATATAAAAATACAATATATTTTTAAATATTGACCACGTATCCTGTGGCCTTGCTAAATTTATGTATTAGTTTGTTTTCTTTTTCTTATAAATCCTATTATTTTAATTTTCTTAAAACTTCTTATAAATTCTATTCTTCCTACACAGAAGACCTGTCCTCTATAAATAAAGGCATTGTCTCATCCTTTCCAAAAAAATAAATAAATAAAATTTAGTGATGTGATGCTGTTCATGTTGCTCTGAGGGCGTCAACAGGATAGAGAGCATGTCCTTCTGATTTTCAATGTGGAGATGTGTCCTGTGTCACGTATTCATTGTGAAATCAACCCAAAAGTCCCACAGACAGTTGCTTTTGGATAAACATAGAAATGGATCCTTCTGCTGTTAAAAGTTTGAAACTTATATTTGCTTTATCTGAATGCCTTCCTCGGGAAACTACCTTTAGGCCTTTCACAAAAAGCATCAAAAAACTAAAACCAGATCACCACACCAGATGCTGGACCCTCATTCACCATGGTCACTTCCTTGCCCCTGCAGAGTTCTTGTTTTCTTATGCATTGTCACATTTCTTGCCTGCTACATAAAACCCTGGTTTTAGTCAGTCAGGGAGGTGGATTTGAGACTGAGCTGGCAACTCTGCAGCTGCCGCACCCTGTTAAAGCCTTCTTCCTTGGCAACACTCATCATCTCAGTGATTGGCTTTCTGTGCAGCGAGCAGCAGGACTGAGATTGAACTCCTGGTGTTTTGATAACAATTGTTCAACCGTCGTTTGTTGTGACCCTCATCTTTCCTTCTCTTTTAATTTTCTTGAACTCAAATTTTAATTTTGATTCATTGGCATGGTATATTAATTATATTGAATTAATAAGCAAGTTATTCTTTTGATGCTGTCCAGCTTATTATCTCACAGTATTTATATCATTTCACTTAATGTGTCTGCATGAATTCGGACTCACAGCTTTGAAACTGCAGTGAATGGTTCTCAGCTTGAACCACATAGCATTCATTTATTTTGGGGAGTTCACTTCAGTGTGCCTCAGGGTGGGAATAATGCACCTTTAATTCATGATCTTTAAAAGAAAGCCCTTTAGATCATATACTGATGATCGTTAAAAGGATCTCAATAAAGCAGAAATTGTTTGAGATTAGGTCACATTTCATTTCAAAATTATTAGGTTGAAATTGCTGATTTAGTGAGATATTGTATGGGTTGATAATTGTTAAAATATCTCATTTATTAGATTTTGATAGCATGGAGGAACAGAGATGGGTAATCATATCCTTCTGTATTTCCTTCTTGTGACAAGATATGACCATGGAAACATTGATCTGCTAAGAGAAATATTGTTTCACCAACTGCACTAAGCTATCCAGAGTCAGGAAATATAATAAAAACCATCAATATTCCTTGCTAAAGGAATTTCTATTTCTGTAACTGCTAACTCAGTTATTTTAGTAACATAACGGTTAAATCAGTAGAGGTTCTTTTCTTCAAATTATATTTGCAGGGAATCAGCAAGATAGATTTTACCTTCTTGGGAAAATGAGTCATTGGGGGAAATATCTGTAGGTCTTCTTTGGAAGAATACTCTAGAGGCTATTGTGATCGATCATCTACAAACTTGTGATGGATTTTGTTAACTCAATTTCAGATTGAGATCTTTTGAGACGAGTAGAAGAATTATTCTGTTAGGATAAAGATGTAATTCCATATAGAGATCACAAAAATCCACAATATCAAAAGAATCAAGATAGACAGGTTGTACCTAACTTAAAATTGGAATAATACTGTCAAATACAAAAAAAAAAAGTAAAACTGTGCTTAATATGTTTCATATGCTTTCTATGTTAAATATATATATAATATGCTAACTATATAGGAGGTTCTATAGTTTTCATTCTCAAATTATATTGTAAGATAGAGAAAAAGACCTAAGCCTCATTTGCATTTGAAAATAGAAATGAAGAAATGAGAAAATGAATAATTCCAGTTTCAGATTGTGTTTCTTCTGAAATGGCTAACTACTTTAAGAAAAACTAATTTTCATTTGAATTGATGAAAAATTGACAACTTTTCCTCACTTTTTTTGATTTAAATAGAGTGTTTGGAGGGTAAAAAAAAAATCAGAAAGATCAGCTTTCTCTGCACCTGTGTCAGCTAAACAAGGAATTCTGAGGATAAAAAGTGAAACATTGCTTAACATCATCTATTAAGGAACTTTTCCTCTTAAGTTCTTGAGTAAGTTGCCGTTTAGATTGCAGGAGGATGTTTAGTATCTGGAAGCATAACCCCGAAATCTCAAGTCTTCTACTTACAATTGCCTATGAAAAATATTCTAATTTACTGATTATAATGTCTTCCATATACAATTAAGAAACAGTTTAGCACATTATTTTAATTTTGCATTCTTCAGTGTAATTTTACATCAAATTTATTGATTATAGAATCGTGTGTCTTTCTCATTATTTGGCTTCACCGTAATTCCCCAGGATGGTTTGTAAAACCACTTTAAAATGTCATCCACGTCACAAATGTTAAAATCCTGTTACAGCAGTTCACCCAAGACTCTGCACACGTTTTTCCAGTGTGCAATGAAGCAGAGATAACTGACATACTGTATAGTGGATGGATTTGGCATGGAAATCAACCCAAAGATCTGCTGGAGCATAGCAAGGCTCCTGACTGGATCAAATGGGAGTTCTCAGTATTTCAATAGAGTAAAGGTAAATTCCACACACGGCAGTTTTTCCCCTCCATATATAGTAAAGATTTAATGACGGTCTCTGGAAAGATTGTGTTGGCAATGTTTGAAGTATCACATTGTCTTTTGGGGATTAATTGTTCCTAAAAGTGATACGAAGAAATTTCCTCAGAGCTCCTACGTCTTCTAAAGATAGCTGTAATATGTGCCGTGCTTGACTGCAAGGATGCAAAATGACTTTTCCATATTCAGCTGTCTCTAGGCACTACTCAAATGTTAACCAGTAATGGATTTAGTGACGAAAAAGATAGTTGTATGTTGACTGCACGACAGTAAATGTTTCCACTCCAATTAGAGTATAGCAGAATGGGAAGTGACCATGGAAGTAATTTGATTGATTTTTGCTTTATCAAGTATCTGAGATATTACATACAAAGCTTTGCTTAGTAACTCCTAATTTCAACATTTCCATCCCTGCTGCATATCCCATTCTGGATCCTGTTTCTCATCCTCTGTCTTCCTACCCCATTCCTGGATTTAAACTATTTGAAATTGATTCACCATAAACACTTCTGAGATTGAGCTGAAAAGCCTAGCAGGCAGTAGATCCTTGAGATTGTGGTCTTGAGGATTTGAGGGAGACAAAGCTGTACCGAACTTGAATTTTCCTCAACTCGCTCAGTTCCTTGTGGGAGTTGCCCTCGTGTGGAACACCAGTGTATTAGAGCGCGGTGAGAATCGCAGGGGGATGCCTCTGAAGACCTGCTTATCTTTCACAGTGGTTCTGAAAGTGCATTCTAATGGTCCTTTGAAGGTTTCTGAGTAGCTTTCAGGGGATCTGCAACTCAACTCGATGCTCAGTGTGATACTAACACATTATTTACCCTTTTCATTCATTTTATACCAATGACACAAAAGCAATGATGTATAAAACTGCTGGTGCCTTAGCACAGATCAAGGTAGTGGCACCAAGCTGCAGTGGTTGTTATTTTATTCTTTATTGCTATACATGTGCATTCAAACAAAACAAAGCAATCCACCAGCTCCGCTTAAGAATATTATGAAACAGTAAGAGTTATTAATTTGATTAATTTCAGTCTCTGAGTACACATCTAGAAGAAATGAGATGTGCAAATAAAGCACTTCTACTGCTTACTGAATACAGTGCGTGACGTAAGGAAAAGTCTCCAACCAACTGTTTGCAGAAAAACTATGTTATTCAGACAAACTATGGTTATTCAGATTTGTTGAAAATGAAGTGAGCTTTTGACCTGAAGAAAAACCACTAAGAATGTGTGTTGCCAGAGAAAATTAGAATTTTGGAAAACTTGTGTCTGCCGCTGTGAAACTGCTTCCTAAGACAGACTTTTCTGATAAGATCAGTAGTAATATCAAAACATGTGGGGTTTTTTTTGGTATTGATTAATGAAATGTGTCAATATTTGGAAGATCTACATATTTCAATTAACCAATATTTTCCATATGGCCATATATATATTGCAAACATCGTGCCTGAGTAAAGACCTGTTCCAGCTGTATGCTAGAGGAGTGGATTTTAATAGAACGGAGCAGGAACAACTCACTGTTATGGCTTCATACTCCACATTACAGCTGTCTTTTAAAAGCTATGAATTGTCGAGTTTTGGTGTAGTAGCAAAGAATAATATCCACAATTATTTGAAAAGGCAATTAAAATACTTCTCCCTTTTCCTCACACGTAACTGTGTAAGAATGCTTTTGTTCATACACATTAAACAAAACTTTTCAAATTTTCTATTAGGCCAGACACTAAGGAGATTTGAAAAATGTAAAACAGTGGCACTCTTCTTATTCATTTTTTTGAAAAATATGGTTATTTTGCATGAGCATTTACATATTAACATGTAATAAGTTACTATACTGTTATTTTAAAATAAATATATATACATTTCTCAATTTTGAATATAGTAAATATTGGTAGATATGATCCACATGAACAAAAGCTTTTGCAGTCTTCAGTATTAAGAATAAAAAGGGGAGATCCTGAGACTGCATAGTTTTAGACCTGCTGCTTAGACAAATACTTCTGGAAAAAATTCTACAGCAAGTGAAAAACAAACAAAACAGTAAAAACCCAAACCTCTCAATTTGCTATTGAGCAAAAAATAATTTTGTAGTGTTTTCATTATTTTTGATAAATAAAATTTTGCATGTTATTTGCCATGAAAATGAAGAGATATATATACTTTCTGATTCAGTTCCAAAAGATCTGTAATTATAATTGTGATAATATATAATAATCACTGGATTAGTCAAATTGTCTTTCCTCAAAATTTGTGACTGAATTTTTTGGTGTCTATAATTTTTAAAAAAATTAATGTGTGCTGTGTTATGACACAGACCTTGCATTCCATAATAACATTCCATTCTGTATTTCCAGTGAGATGCTTCACACTAAACATAGAGTAGGCTATCCTCCTAAGCCCTGGCCAGTGACTAGGCCTGCTGAGAATTCACCTTGTGTGCGGGGCAGTTGCTTGTTCTCTGCTTGTTTCTTTTGGAGCTCCAGATCCCTGTCTATGTGCGAGTTCCCATCCACCAGCTGCTGTGGGTGCTGACAGCATTGGGGCTGAAGCTGCAGCCTTGGGAGGATTGCCCTTGGCCTAGGGGGGGCTGCCTGGTGCTGGAGGTGATGGTGCCATTCCCCGGCGGCCTGCAGCCAATGGCTGATGGATGCCAGTATGAAAGACCCCTTGCCTCCACGGAGGACCTACTGTAGGAAAGATCTACTCTCTGGTGCAATGTTTATGCTCCACAGCTCTCCAAGCACCAGGCAGGGGCTAGATCACAACTAAAATCACATTCTGCTTGGCTCTTTCCCTTCCCTATTCCCTAAATGATAATCCTTCAGAGTCAGAGACAAGAATTTTTGTCCTGAATGTCCCACCTTCATTTCATTTGTTCTTGGAGGTGAGGGATTTTGGGCCACCAGACGGGGCACCTGAGTGGGGACCAACGAGGGTGTGAACATTTCCATGATAAACATCATTCTTTCATTTTACATCCTTAATTATGACTATACTTTTATAACCTAAATTTTTGTCATCGTTGGTGTGGTAAGGATAAGGAATTCATTGTAAATGTGAAGGCTTACACCTTTTTAAAAACTTTCACTGAAAGAATGGTTCTCCACTGGGATGATTTTATCCCCCTGGGACATTTGGCAATTTTCGATTGTCACAAATGGGGGAAGGGCTGGAGCACACAAGGGCCAGGAATGCTGCTAAACATCCTACCATGTACAGACAAGGCCCTTGAAAACAAAGAGTTATCCAGCCCATAATGTTAACAGTGCTAAGCCTGGAAAATCTGATAGAAAGTAAAAAAAAAAAATGTCCAATATAGTACTCATTAATAATGGAGTGTAAGGCCGGGTGCGGTGGCTCACGCCTGTAATACTAGCACTTTGGGAGGCCGAAGAGGGGCGGATCACAAGGTCAGGAGTTCAAGACCAGCCTGACCAACATGGTGAAACCCTGTCTCTACTGAAAATACAAAAATTAGCTGGGCGTGGTGGCACTCACCTGTAATCTCAGCTACTCAGGAGGCTGAGGCAGGAGAATTGCTTGAACCCAGGAGGCAGAGGTTGCAGTAAGCCGAGATTATGCCACCGTACTCCAGCCTGGGTGACAGAGTGACACTGTCTCAATAATAATAATGATGATGGAGTGTAGCCTTTCCACACATCTATTTGTGTAACTCAAATTGCAGAAAGAAAGACTTACATAATCATTTGTTCTCCTTAGAAGATATGATTGTGTCTGTTTTCTTTGTGGTACATCTCATAAGGAAAAAAAAAAAAACACCTCATGCTAGAAAGTATTCAGTTTCATTGATCTTCCCCAGAAACTGACAAGAGTGATGAAAGCAGAACAGTTTGTATTAGTTTTAGAGTTCTTGTTTATGTCAAATGAATTTGAATAAAGGACTAGAGCAGAAACTTGAAATGAGTACTCCTCCCATATACTCATGTTTTCATTTAAGACAAAGCGTAAGAGAAAATGTTGAAAGGCAGCAGCCTAATATTCTGGCCGTAATATTTCTGGAATGTTATGGGGCCATTCTCACTCCGTACTTGACATATTTTGACTTTTAGCAGAATAGTCTTTGTGCTTATGAGGTTTGCAAAATAACTGCATTAAGGACTTTTCTGTTCTGATTTAAATTTAAAAATTATTACTTTGAAGTACTATATCTTAAAAGAATAAAACATTAATACAAATCAATTAACTAGCCTTTGACTTTTGATCTTGAATGGCTACTGCTGAGTGCTGTGTATTCACCACAAAAATCTTGAAATTTCCTTTTAGTATTGTTAGTGGGGCTACTGGCTACCAGGTGCCTCTAGATATTAATTTTCTCCAACTCATTCTTGTCACAGCAGTATTTCCATTGCATTCCATCCCGTTCGGCTCAAGGCATTTTCAGACTCTTTGAAAAAAAGAATCTTTTTCTTCTCTATAAAATCTTTTTTACTTCTAATTCTTTGTCTTTACTCCATATTCTCCCTAAATCTGAGAGCAAAAATTCCTTTTGGTTTCTTGTTCATGAACATGTTTATGTATGAACTTTTTCTTACAGTAAAAGATGAACTGGCAGTATGCCCTTGGCTTAAGTTTGTCTTCTGTTTCTCTGACTGTTATCTCTCCTGGCCCAAGTTCAAGCATCTCCTTCAGCATCCACTTCTGTGGCGTGTCTTGCCTGTGCAGGTAGGGAACTCAAGGTGTCTGGTCTTAAGCCAAATATTCTCACCAAAAGTAGAATTGACCCACAAATACCTTCGATTCTATTCTTAAAGAAGCTCATCTTCAACTTTTCTCACACTTCTGTGGCGTGTCTTGCCTGTGCAGGTAGGAACTCAAGGTGTCTGGTCTTAAGCCAAATATTCTCACCAAAAGTAGAATTGACCCACAAATACCTTCGATTCTATTCTTAAAGAAGCTCATCTTCAACTTTTCTCACTTACAGTGGACTACATATTTCGTAAGGGCTTCAGTAATGGATAAAGAATGAATATGTTCCAGGCATTTTAAAGGGAAATGCACTGAAAGTCGAATCTTGGTTGCATTTTTCTCCCCCTTCCTAAATGGCAATAAATTTCTCAGTTACGTTTGTCCAGTGAATTTGAAAAATTAGCCCAAAAAGTACAAAGGGAGTCATGGTCTATTTCATTATTTTGAATTTTTTTAACACAGATTTTAAAAATTATTTAAAGTTCCAGGGAACATGTGCAGGTTTGTCCCATAGGTAAACATGTGCCATGGTAATTTGCTGCACCAACCGACCCATCACCTAGGTATGAAGCCCAGCATGTATTAGCTGTTTTTTCCTGATGTTCTCCACCCCTCCATCACCCCCTTCGCCCAGCCTTTCCCTGACAGGCCCCAGTGTGTGATGTTCCCCTCCCCGTATCCATGTGTTCTCACTGTTCAGCTCCCACTTACAAGTGGGAACATGTGGTGTTTGGTTTTCTGTTCCTGCTTTAGTTTGCTGAAGACAATAGCTTCCAGCTCCATTCTTGTCTCTGCGAAGGACATGATCTCATTCCTTTTCATGGCTGCGTGGTCTTCTACGGTGTATATGTACCACATTTTATTTATCTAGCCTATCATTGATTGGCATTTGGGTTGATTCCATGTCTTTGCTGTTGTGAATAGTGCTGCAATGAACATATGTGTGCGTGTGTCTTTATAATACAGTGATTTATGTTCCTTGAGTATATACCCAGTAATGGGATTGCTGGGTCAAATGGTATTCCTAGTTCTAAATCTTCGAGGAATCACCAAACTGTCTTCCACAATGGTTGAACTAATTTACATTCCCACCAAGAGTGTGAAAGTGTTCTATTTCTCTGCAACCTTGCCAGCATCTGTTTTTTCTTGACTTTTTAATAATCGCCATTCTGATCGGCATGAGATGGTATCTCATTGTGGTTTTGATTTACATTTCTCTGGTGATCAGTGATGTTGAGCTTTTCTTCATATGTTTGTTGGCCACATGCATGTATTCTATTAAGTGTCTATTCATATGTCTTTTTGCCCACTTTTTAATGGGGTTGTTTGATTTTTTTCTTGTAGATTTTCTTAAGTTCCTTGTAGATTCTGGATGTTAGACCTTTGTCGGATTGACAGATTGCAAAATTTTCTCCCGTTCTGTAGGTTGTCTGTTTGCTCTGATGATGGCTTCTTTTGCTGTGCAGAAGCTCGTTAATTTAATTAGATTTCATTTGTCAATTTTTGCTTTTTTTTGCAATTGCTTTTGGTGATTTCATCATAAAATCCTTGCCCATGCTTATGTCCTCAATGGTACTGCTACAAAGAGAATAAAATACCTAGGAATACAGCGAACAAGGGAAATGAAGGACCTCTTAAAGGAGAACTCCGAACCACTGCTCAAGGAAATAGGAGAGAGGACACAAACAGAAAAACATTCCATGCTCATGGATAGGAAGAATCAATATTGTGAAAATGGCCATACTGTCCAAAGTGATTTATAGATTCAATGCTATTCCCATTAAACTACCATTTACATTTTTCACAGAATTAGAAAAAACTATTTTTTTTTTCCCACTGGGCAATTGTTAGAACCTGCCTTGGTTTTTTAATTTTTGTGGGTATATAGATGTATATATTTATAGGATATATGAAATATTTTTGATTTAGGCATACAATGTGTAATAATCACATCAGGGTAAATGGGTTATTAATCGCCTCAAGCATTTATCCTTTCCTGTGTTACAAACAATCCAATTATACTCCTTTAGTGATTTTAAAATGTACAATAAGTTATTATTGCCTGTAGCCTCCTGTTGTGCTGTCATACTTGATCTTATTCATTCCATCTAAGTGTTTTTTTTTTTATTTTATTTTAAGAAAGAAGAAAGAGAAAGAGAAAGGAGAGAAAAAAAAGAGAATAAAAAGAAAGGGAAAAGAGAAGAAGAAAAGAGGGGAGAGAACGGAAATCTGCTCTATTGCCCAGGCTAGAATGCAGTCTAAAAATGGGTATTAAAAAGCTCTTTTATACTAATAATTGTGTTATATGATGGAGACAGGAGAGGAATAAGGGAGGAAAATAACAAACAAATAGCCAACCAATATTTCATTTGAACCTATGAAATACTATGTAATTGCTGGGGGAGTGATTTACTCCCAACCATGTGGTCTCTTTTAGAATAAATGTGATGTGTTACTGAAAAAAAAAATGTATGTTTTGTGGATTTGGAGTAGAGAGTTCTGTAAATGTTTATTAAGTTTACTTGTTCGAGGCATAAGTTCAAGTCCCGGATATCCTTGTTAACCTTCTGTTTCATTGATCTATCCACGATTGACAATGTAGTGTTAAAGTCTCCCACTATTATTGTGTGGGAGTCCAAGTCTCTTTGTAAGTCACCAAGAACTTGCCCTATGTATCTGGGTGCTCCTATATTGTGTGTGCATAGACTTAGGATCGTTAACTCTTCCTATTACATTGATCCCTCTACCATTATACAATGTCCTTCTTGTCTCTTTTTTTTGCTATTACTTTAAAGTCTATTTTATCAGAGATGAGAATTGTAACTCCTATTTTTCTTTTTTTTCTTTCCATTCGGTTGGCAAATCTTCCTCCATCCCTTTGTTTTGAGTCTCTCTATATCCTTGCATGTGAGATGGGTCTGGATGCAGCTTACTGATGGGTTTTTTTAGAATGGCTGATACTGGTTGTTCCTTTCTGTACATAGTGCTTCTTTCAGAAGCTCTTGTAAAGCAGGCCTGGTGGTAATGAAATCTCTGAGTACTTGCTTGTTCGTGAAAAATTTTATTTTTCCTTCACTTATGAAACTTAATTTGGCTGGATGTGAAATTCTGGGTTGAAAGTTATTTTCTTTAAGGATGTTGAATATTGGCCCCCACTCTCTTCTGGCTTGTAGGGTTTCTGCTGAGAGATCTGCTGTGAGTCTGATAGGCTTCCCCTTGTGGGTAACCTGTCCTTTCTCTCTGGCTGCCCTTAGTATTTTCTCCTTCGTTTTAACCCTGGTGAATCTAATGATTATGTGCCTTGGGGTTGCTTCTTTTTGAGGAATATCTCTGTGGTGTTCTCTGTATTACCTGGAGTTGAGTATTGTCTTGCCTTGCTAGGTTAGGAAAGTTTTCCTGGATAATATCCTGAAAAATATTTTCCAGCTTGGATTCATTCTCTTGGTCACATTAGGTACACCTATCAAATGTAGATTAGGTCTTTTCACATAGTCCCATATTTCTTGGAGACTTTGCTCATTCCTTTTTACCCTTTTTCTCTCATCTTGTCTTCTCGTTTTATTTCATTAAGTTGGTCTTTGACCTCTGAAATCCTTTCTTCTGCTTGATCAATTCGACTGTTTAGACTTGTGCATACTTCTGGAAGTTCTTGTATTGTGTTTTTTAGCTCCATTAATTCACTTATATTCCTTTCTAAATTGTCCATTCTCATCAACATTTCGTCAAACCTTTTTTCAAGGTTCTTAGTTTCCTTGCATTGGGCTAGAACATGTTCTTTTAGCTCACAGAAGTTTCTCATTATCCACCTTCTGAAGCCTGATTCCGTTGATTCCTCACATTCATTCTCGATCAGGCCTTGTTCTATTGGTGATGAGGCACTGCAATCCTCTGCAGGAGGAAAGGCATTCTGATTTCCGGTGTTTTCAGCCTTTTTGCGCTGGTTTCTTCCCATCTTTGTTGATTTATCCACCTGTCGTCAGTGTAATTGCTGACGTTCGGATTAGGTCTCTGAGTGGACGTCCAACTTGTTGGTGGTAAAGTTTTTTCTGTTTCTTAATTTTCCTTCGGCAGACGCCCCTCCCCCGACAGAGCTGGACTTCCTGGGTTCAGCTGTACTTGCTGTGAAACTCTCAATCCTCAGCAGTGCCAACTGCTGTTTTTGTGTGTGTGTAGGGGGGGCCAAGCCTTCCCCTGTGGTGACCCACCACGCCGACTGAAACAGCGGCGTAAGATTCGTGGCGCTTTTCTGCCCGGGGGGTCTCCCGGTCTGGTTCCCACTTTAGTCCGCTTTTCAATCAGGTGAATGGGAGACTCTGCCTTCCCGGAGCTCCAACGCCAACCAAAGGGCACTCAGTCCCGTATACTCCGGACTGAGAGCCGCCGCGCCGAGGGCGCCTGCAAAACGGCCGCGCCCACCAAAAGAGTCGCGCTGGCGACCCGTGGGGGCTCCTCCGCCTGGAATCTCTTGGTCCGTGGGCAATAAAAATTCGTCTGAAAATGTGGCGTCCACTCACTCTCTGTGCTTTCAGTGGGAGCTACAATCCTGAGCTGCTGCTAATCGGCCATCTTGGATCTCTCTCCTAAGTGTAGAAAAAACTATTTTAAAATTCATATGGAACCAAAAATGAGCTCATGTAGCCAGGACAATCCTAAGCAAAAAGAACAAAGCTGGAGGTGTCATGCTACCCGACTTCCAACTACTACAGATTTGCAGGTTGAAATGTTTACAACCTAATGCCACCCCTCCTTAACCTGTAAGTGGAATGAATTTTTGTAGTGCTTTTCAAGTTCACAATTCAAAATGATATAAAACTGAATTACAGAAAATTACATTTCCCATATTAATTAAAATAGGCACTGGTGCTACAAAATTTTTCTATAATCATTATATACATGTGATATTATATCACTGTAAAAATATGTCATATATGATTAACCATAAAAGTAGATTTTACATTTATTATTAGCTAAAAAATGTTGAGACAGAAACTCTGTCTTTTGCATATTGTACCTTCTCTTGTGTTTCCTAATTCCTAATAAAAAATAAACTTTACAATGTAAAAATCTGTTAATTTGAAGTCAAAGCACGGCTATATTTTCTAGTTAGTTAAAAAAAAAAGTTGTTTTTTTTTTGTTTTTTGTTTTTTTCTGTAGGAACTTGTGGGTTTGGATATTGCTTATTTTGAGGTTCTTCTTCTTCCGCTCCCCTGCCCTCCAATTCAGTGTAATTGCTATCTCTCTAAGTGTCAGAGACAAAATGATGAACGGTTGTTCAGCTTCTTAGAAATGCAGCATGTTCTGGTACCTTTTTCCACTTGACTTTCATCAGTAGTGTTGATTGATGGTGTGTTATTTACCTGGCATTGAAGGACTACTAGTTCATAACATTCAAGGCAAAAGATTTTAAGTAGTATGCAATGTGGAGATTTCTTTGTGCTGGGGAAGGTTAATGACCTACAAAGAGGAGGAGGGGTCGGTGTATGCTGGGAATAATTGATGTCTTCTGGAGCCAAGATTGACTTGTGGGATAATTTTCATATCCTTATGAGGATTAAGTTAGTATATTTTAATATTTTTAATTGCCCTCAATTTCTTCAGAAGAGGGATTTAGGGTGATTGGCCTTTTATGGTCTACTTACTGAAAAGTACCTATACAAAGCTTGTATTTAGAAAGTAGAGTCCTTCTTTTCTCATCTCGTTTAGGTGAGATTGTCCCACAATAACACTTACCTGGTGTTTGTGT
Organism: Ateles fusciceps; assembly: GCA_036589455.1. NCBI lineage: Eukaryota > Metazoa > Chordata > Mammalia > Primates > Atelidae > Ateles > Ateles fusciceps. The sequence continues at coordinate 1,171,262 of JAZHEH010001578.1, forward strand.
AGGGAGGTAATTTTATTGGTTGTACTGCAGAGACCAAGAATACATCCTGTGCATCATTTACATTCCCCAGAGTATTTAATATAATATTGATGACATAGTAAGAACACAACATCTCAGTATTTTGTGGCTAAGTGAATGATAATCAATAACCTTAATTCTAATTTGTCAATCTCATTTTTTAAACTTTCTGTTTCAGAAAGTGAGAAAGGACGGCAAACATTTTGTTGAAATATGATTTTCAGAATCTTGAATTCAACTTTACAAGTTTTTTCTTTGTTGATTCTATCATCTATAGTATAACCATGGTATAGAGAAGACTTTGAATCATAGAAAAAAAAAATAGAAAATATATGTATGCAGGCTGAAGCCATAGACAATTTTTGATGGGGTAAATGTGGTAAATAATATTTCCATTAGACTTTAGTTTGTGTGTCCAGCATTTGAATTTCTTTTTAGTTCATTTTCAGGTCACAGTTTAGTTTTATGTTTCTTAAAATAACAAATTAATGGGGCATTAAAACATCAAACAGTTTGGAATGTTTCAGGCATTGGAACATATTATGCTGAAATTTTTGAAAGTGAAAATGGTATAAACGCTAGTATTTCCATAAGATTGTCATAAATGAGTGGAATATCATCTGTTAACTTTTAAATAAACTTCAGATTTGTTCCTGGGAAGAAGACGCTTTTCTATGCAGGCTGGAAGGGGAATTTGCTGGCATTTCCAAGTGGTTACAACTGCATGGAGTTAATATTTAACGTGCCATTTTATAGGCATATACAGATTTAGAAGTTGAAAGGATACTGAGATGATATATGAATTTATCATCAATTTCATAGTGTGAAACTGAAGAAACTACTTTTTGTACTGTTTTAAGGAAATCCTATCATAATATAGTGACTGTACAATGTTAAAACAACATTCTGGAAACAAATTGCCAAGTATGTAGTCACGGGTTCAAAGAATGACTGGAAACTGAGGAGCTTTCACGTAGTGTATAGGAATTTATAACAGGTTCTGACAGCATTGTTATCTGATTAAAAATACCTAATAAGGTTGCTGGATTTGCTAATGAGTACTTTTAAGGCAAAATTGGCAATAAAACAATAGCATTTGTTTAAACAGAAAAAAAAATTCCCCTGCATTCCTTCTTTTGAAAGGAAACAGCCGCATTATGGGTGTTCTCATAGTTATATGTTGAAACAAGGCACCTTTTCAAAAACTGTCAAGTTTAGTGTTTCAAAGGCATGTTGAAGAATTAAGATGGGTGTGTGTGTAAATAAATGTGCTGATTGCATAAAGGCTGTTACTAGTTTTGCTTAAGTGATTTGAGAGCTTCTGAAGGAGTACGGTTTTCAACCTTAAATATCTAAGTCAACACTTTTTCTTTAGTAGAGAGGTGACCTTAAAAATTTCCTTGGTCTAAGTCAGAATACTGACCAATTCAAGACACCGCAATGTAGATCAATTCTTATTCTTTAACTTTCTGAACAAAAGTTTAAAAACATTCCAAATTTATTTTCATTGATGGAAAAGATTCCAGTTTAAATTTTGTTATTTTTAAAGTAAATGAAAATGAGGTTATCAAAGGTGTTTTGAAAAACGACTCCATTTCCAGCATGATGTAAGGGAACCCAACAGCAGTCACAGCTGCTGTGCTTTCCCTCTAATAATTTGAGATCTAATTGGTAAAAATCAGATCAGTACACAAAACTATTAGATGAGTAAATAGTCAAATGGTAGAGTTTTAAAGACTCCTAGAGCCGGTGGTTCTATTTTGTTGCACATCTTCTAGGACGCTTAGAAGATTGCTTTGTTTGGTTGATTCACTACCTGTTGCGTCTTTAGCCTTGACTTAATAATGAAGTAAAAATAATAAAAGCGAATAACAAAGTGAACAGACAATCCACTCCCCCAAATCAACCCAGCAACAACAACAAAAAACAAAGCACTCAGACAAATAGCTGTGGGGGATTTTTAGAAATTGAGAGCTTTTGAACATGTAATTAAATTTAGTTTAGTTTTAAAAAGACTTTTCAAAACATTTCAGTGACTTTGCTCTGAAAAATAAACATAGAACTATCAGATTACCCAGAAATTTTTAATTGGGGCATTTTTTAATTGAGGTGAAATTCACAAAACATAAAATTAACCATTTTGATGAGTACAATTCAGTGAGATTTGGTGTATTCACAATGTTGTACGACCATCATCTTTACACAGTTCCAAAACATTTTCATCAACCCAAAGGGGGATCCTTTTCATCAACCACTAATCTGTTTTCTTTGTGGATTTTCCTATTCCAGACATTTAGAATCATACAATATATAACTTTATAGGTCTGCTTCCTTTCACTTAACATAGTGTTTTCAAGGTTCGGCCTTGTAGCATGTATGAGTACTTCCTTCCTTTTTATAGCTGAATAATATTCCATTATGTAGATATACCACATTTTGTTTATCCATCCATTCACTGAAGGAATTTATTTTTCACCTTTTGGTTATTTGTTAATAGTGCTGATATGAATACTGGTGTACAGACATGTGTTTGAATACCTGTTTTCAAGTCTTTGGGCTACATACATAGGAATGGAATTGCTGGGTAATCTGATAGTTGTGTGTTTACTTTTTAGGGCAAAGCCAAAGTATTATTCATGGTGGCTGCATCTTTTACATTGTAGCAATATACAAGGCTTCCAATTTCTCAACATCCTCACCAACACTTGTTATTTCAGTTTTTTTTTTAATTTTATTTATAGCCACTTTAGTGGATGTGATGTGGTATCTCATTATGGTTTCAATTTGCATTTCCCTAGTGACTAATGATTTTGAACATCTTTTCATGTGCTTGTTGACCATTTGTGTACCTTCTTAGGATAAAAGTCTGCTCAAGTCCTTTTTCAATCTTTAAATTGGATTGTCTGTTTGCTGTTGAATTGTGATACTTTAAAAAAAATATATGTGTGTGTATATATATACATGAGAGAATTTTCTACATATAAGATTATACAGATATTTTTACTTCTTTCTGCCCAATTAGGATGTCCTTTACTTCTTTCTCTTGGCTAATTGCCCTTGCTTGAATTTCCAGTACAATGCTGGATAAAAGTGGTGAAAGTAGCATCCTTGTCTTGTTACTGATCTTAAAGGGAAAGCTTTCAGTCTTTCACCATGGAATATAATGTTAGCCATGGTTTTTTCATAAATACCCTTTACTATGTTGACGATGTTCCATTTTCTTCCTAGTTTATCATGTGTTTTTGTCATGAAAGCATAGTGTATATTTTCAAATGCTGTTTCAGCTTCACTTGAGATAATTATGTGTTCCCCTCCCATTCTATTAATGTGGTGTATTATATTGATTGTATATGTTGAATCACCCTTGCATTCTTGGGATAAATCCCAATTGATCATGATGTATAATTCTTTTAACATGCTACTTTGGTTTGCTAGTATTTTGTTGTGGATTTTGCATTTATATTTAGCAGTGATCTCTATCTGTACCTTCCTTTTTTGTGCTGCTTTGGCTTCTGTTTCAGGGTAATTCTGGCCTCATAGCTTGATATAAGATGTGCTATTTTCTTTTCTATTTTTTGGGAAGAGTTTAACAAAGATTGGTGTTTCTTCTTTTTTAAAGGTTTCGTAGTATTGAGTGTGAAACCATCTTTAGTATTTTACTTTTAAAAAACAGTAAATATGGACAAAGATTCAGAATTCAGATGAAAATGTTTTAAATTTGGTAATAACAAAAAATTGTAAGTTCAAAACATATCTGTCCAAACAATGGCTAATACCACTTTCAAAATTATCTACTTAATAGATAGGGAGGGGGGTATAACATCATTTTAATATCATTTCAAGATAGGGGCATAAGTTAACTTCTTCTAAGTAAAGTCTACACCTATATAAAATGTTGTTCAATAAGTTCTCGTGTTTGATAGCATGGTAGGGTGAATATATTTAACAATATGTTGTATTTTTCAAAAGAGCTGGAAGAGAAGATTTGAAATGTTACTGACAGAAAGAAATGATAAATGTTTGAGATGATGGACATCCTAAATACCCTAACTTGATCATTACACATTCTGTGCATGTATAAAAATATGTATCCCATCAATATGTATAAGTATTATGTATCAATAAAGAGTAAAATATGTTGAAAAATGGAGACAATTACCCAAATAATATGAATATAATTGAGACATGGGTTGGTGTTCTAATGTATTCACACTCTTATGTATTCAGACTATTATCCATTTTACTTTACCCATATAAAAATAATCTCAGTTACTCTTAATTGGAAATTTGTTTCAGCTAGAAAGAGAAGAATACCTCCAAATAATTTTGCAATTTTATTTTCTCTCCTAGACTCATTGTTTTTTTTTTCCCCCAAAATATCAGGTTAATATTTTAAAAAGCTTTGCACAGCTTCTCTTTGGTTAAGATTTTTATTTTATATACATAGACACACACACATATGCACTAGTCGATCATTCAGATACACAACTAACTAGATTTAAAAATAGTAAGCCATGGTTTATACATCACATATAAATCTCCCAGATACCAACAGTGACATTGTCATCATGAATATTGTTTCCAGAAGGTATAGATCAGAGACTATTTTGCAATACAGATTCAAAACAATGTCTGACAAGTTTTTGAGGAATGATGATGAATAGTCATGAGAATAACAGAATTGAATATCAGTTTGTTTTTGAGTAGAAATGATATTAATGCTTAGATGGTTCCTGTCAGCATTAAATAGACAGTTAAGTACAGACCAACCTTCAGAGGCAGGGAGTTGGTGATTTTTCTATTTCTTGAAATAAGTACACCATACAAAAAGCACTGTTTTGCCTGCTTGAAATTTCAGAAATGTAAACACCCTGAATTGGCATAGCGCTTGGGTTACTGGCAGACCTTTCACAGGAAAAGGTTTTTAGACAGCTTCTATGTGAACCATACCAGCTTTTCTCAAGATAAGGGATTCATATTAGAAGGCTTGACTCACTCTGACATTTTACATGACTTTCTATTATTGAAACAACTCTAAAGGTCTTTTGAGTATTCACATTGTTACCTAATAATAATGTATATTAGCTTCTGGAGTTTAAGCAGCTTATAGACAGAGTTCAATAATCACTTTGAATGCCTGGCATCTATACAGCAAGTGCGCAATAAATATTTATTGAATAAATAATCTTACAGTAAAGAAATGGCATGAACTGGGAATTATGTGCCATTCCACTTGGAAGGTTTAGAATCATTCTAGGAACTTTGAATACTTAGATCTGTGATCTTAATGTACTTAGATTTCAGTTTTCTTGAATTGAGTTTGACGAGCGCATTTCTTAAGTCCCTTCTAGCTTCTAAATGTCATGGCATGGGTTCAAGATGAGACTTGTGAGTTCCTTTTCAACTAAACTCAGTTCTCAGGTCTTTCACCACATGTTCTAAAAGGTAAAGTTGAATGGACGTCTATCACTTGGAGCTTTTTATCTTGAATTGCTGTAAATACACGTACAGCAACCGCTGAAATTAAACAGCATCTACAAATGCATGCATTACCCTCAGACATCTTCTGAGTAGAATACATGGCCTCTACTCCCAAGAAGTTTATAATCTAGTGCAGAAAAAAAGAAAGATATACAAAATGATGCAACTGACACGAGGGAAGGTAGGGTGAGTTGGACAGTATTTTATAATTTCTTTGCTGTGGGTCTAGATTTAGTTGAGACTTGAAATAAGTATATGGAGCAATGAAGAAGAAAATTACAAAAGCTTTAGAAAATAAGCCCATGTAGAGAAGATTGAGGAATTATTTTTTTAAAGAGCATATTCTGTATTTTCTGAATCCATTCTAGCCTTTCCTTTCTTCTCTAAGCTTTCTCCAGATAAAATGTGGCAGAGCCTCTGGGACAGTCTCCTCCGGACTCTGGTCTATTGATGGCCATAGTGAGTCAGAGCCATGACTTTCATCTGACACCTCTTTTCTCTATATATCTAATGTTTTAATTGATTCACTGCTTATACTTAAATGTTTGTTAGAAGAAATTTAAGTAGAAATCCCAATTCATTATATATAGATGGTAATTATAAAAATAATTTCAATGAAAATAAAACAATCTTACATTCTTCCTATGTACTGCTGACTTCCTGAAGTGTCTGTACCCAAAGATTTCTCTTTTTATTTTTATTCGATTGAAGCTTAGCACATGTCAGAGAGTTTATTAAAAATGGTACTATTCCCAAGTGGAGACATCTTTCTTGAAGAATTCGGCAGTACTGAGAAAAGTTGAAAGAGAACGGAAAGGGAAATCACTCTGCGGAAGGTCTTCTAACCAGGTGGCTTTGTTTATGCATACTCCTTCTTAAAAGAAAACACCACGCTTCTCTCCGCGGAGGCTGGAGGAAGCACTGTTAGTTTTGTTTCATGGTTTTGTCAGATGTCAGATTCAGAGACACTTTGTGAGTTAAGTGACTCACAGACTGAAGACAAGTATGAGGACTTCAAGCCGTCAAATTTTTTAAGTTACTGAGTATAATTGCAGTGGATTCCCTGCCTGAAGCTGAGTCAACTCGGAAAAATGTACTGTTTAAATTCTTTTTCCTTTTCTCTTGTCACACATGGTGAATTTTTCCAGTGATAAAAATCAATTGACTTTACCTTATGACAGTGGGACAGGACAGGTAATAAATGTAGGAAAACCAGGGAATCAAATGTGATTTAACATACTTGGAGTTATAGCAGTGATAGAAAGTTGAGCTTTAAAAGCATAATTTTTAAAAATCCCTTTGTTTTGTTAAAGAAAATATACACACTGGTAGATCGTAAATAAAATATTCCAAGTATAGTTACCAGCCCCAATGAGAGAGATCCATGATTAGAGACAGTTGTGATACTTACTTAACATTAGTAACCACAAACTGTGTACCAGATGCTATAAAGTCGAGTCCAAAGTAGATGATATAATCAATATCATCACTACAGAATATATTAAAGTATTATTTTACTGTAGAGGTTGCCTTTCAAGTTAAATTTGAACACTTTGTATACAAAAAATATGAGGTAAAATAGTAGTGAAGAATGAAAGACTGTGGGACAAAACCCATCTTCAAGGAGCTGATGATATACGGCAGTAATATCCTTTAGTGAAAAAGCATAGCCTCATAAGAGGGGGCTTGCAGGGATTTAAAAGAAGAAAGGAGCACCCTGGAAAAGGAGGTGGCTTCATGGAGGAGAATTTGCTATGGAGCATGAAGAAAGGGCGGGCTCATGACAGGGAATCAGAGTGTAGGGAATTTGGGTGGGCACCTACGGCAGCGGGACGAGTGGAAAAAGCAGTGAGAAAGAGTGTTGGATGGTTAGTGCAAAGCCCAGGTTTGTGGGAGTACAGGGGAACAGGAAGAGCTGAAGTTGGGAAAGAGGCCAGGATGAAGGAAGACAAGCGAACAAAGATTTGTGACTGACGCAGAAGACCACGCCGTTTGCAGAACTAAGTGTTGCTCTAACGTCAAGGGCAAGTGCAAACGATGGCTCCAACATTAGGAAAGATGGACAGTCTTTTAAGCATCATCACTGGCAGAGCTCCCAGATAGATAGTCATAATGGTAACAGGTACCATTTGCTGAATGCATTTCACGTACTGGTGCCTTAGATACACTATACTTTTGTGACAGAGGTATCATCTTTATTTTTCCAGACCAAGAAAAAAAAAATAGAACCTCTTAAGGAGCTTGAAGTCAAGGATAAATGATATGTATCACTCTAGTAAGAGTACTTATTTTAGTTTATTATGTAGGTATCATCAAGGAAGCATGCGTTCATAAATGTTTTTCAGTTAATATGCAAGGTCCTAGAACATCTCCCATGTGAGATTCCTAAGCAGTTCTTCCAATCTATGTTTGGTAATGCAATTCAAATGACAATAAAAGGGCCCAGTCCCATTCACAAGCCGTAATTCATAACAAGTCACGAGGGTTTTCTGTGGCAAGCAGCTTCTTGAGAATCGCAGTCACACTTGACATTGTCAGACATTTTTCAAGATGCCACGTTTCAAGTGGGGCTATTAATCCCATTTCTTGCATAGTTCAATCTCAGTTTACACTGTGAAATTGCTGGGAGACACACATTTATCAATATGTTGCGTAATGTTATTTGTTTGGCATGACTCCCTTCAGTACATCATATTTTTCGTTACATGATCAATAGGAGACTCTTCTCTCCAGAAAAGGCAACTAATCTTGCTGCCTAGTTTGAAGTGGATGACTTAAACCATTTACAAAAATCCCTCTGGTTATTTTTCTTTCCCAGTCTCTTTTCTTATCCTCAGGCCCCTTTATAAATAAGCCTGTTTCTTTGCAGTCTGTGGTTCCAAAACATGAATGATTATTGGAATATCAGATTTCGTTGGCAGCTATTTATATTAATGTAACAAGGTGACATCGGTTTGGTCTAGAACTGGAAGTTATTTTTAGGAGAGACTGAAAAACTGTTCATTAAGAATTATAAGAAATGTTTCTGGTTTCTAAGAGGAGTTTGTTAATCAGGGTTCTCCAGAGAAACAGAACCAATAGGGTGTGTGTGTGTGTGTGTGGGTGTGTGTGTGTGTGTGTGTGTGTGTGTATCTTTGAGAAATATATTCCTCTTGTCCTGGAAAATGCTTTCATAGTTAATATAGATGAGATTCTGGTCTGGAAAGGAAAAGTCTGAAGTTATGGCCCCAGAGAGGACTAAGCTGGCCTGCTCTGCTATTGTTAAAGGCCGTCTTTGCAGGCTTTGTTTCCTTTGGAGAACTGCTTGTTTTCAAAAATCTAAATTTATACTGCCATGAGGATTTTAATTGTTGCTTGTGCTCGGAGGGTTTATATGTGGGTTGTCTGTCTAGGAAATGTTTTGAGACTTTGCTCATTGGAGGTTGGGTGCCAAGGAAGGGACGTGCACCCATGGTGTTGCTTGGGGTAGTCGAGGAGCTGTACAGACAGGGGGAGCAGGAATGGTGGTGCTGGGACTGTGCAGTCATTGTAAGTTATTCTGTGTGTTATGTTCCCCCATTATTTTGGAAGCTCTAGAAGATCCTCTTAGAAATAGCCCCATCTCTGATAGTCCATGAGAAAGTCATTCTCTCAACAAAATCACAGTGAGTACATGTTATGGATATGAATGCTTATGTACCCCCAAAATTCGTATGTTGAAATCCTAACCCTAATAGCAATGGTGTTAGGAGGTGGGGCCTTAGTAGGTCATTAGGTCATAAGAGTAGAGCCCTCATAAATGGAATTAGTAGCCTTATGAGAAGAGACACAAGAGCTTGCTTCCTTTCTCTGCTCTCTTTTCCTTGAGAACACAGTGAAAAGACAGCCAGCCACCTGTGACCGGGAAGCAGGCTCTTACCAGATGTGAGATCTGCTGGCACCTTGATCTTACACATCCCAGCCTCAAAGACTGTCAAAAATAAATGTTGTTTAAGCCCCCCAGTCTATAGTAATTTGTTATAGCAGCTGGAACTAAGATGGTGTTGCCAAGTGGGGCAAATGAATTCATGCATGGGACAAATGTTTCACTGAGCCTCTACTCTGTGGTAGAGACAAGCAGAGAGGCATCTTGGAATAAAATTGAGCAGTAAGTGCTAGCCAGAGCAATTTGGCAAGAAAAAGAAATAAGAGGCATCCAAATAAAGAAGAAATCAAATTCTCTCTCTTTATTGAAGATATTAATCTCTTCTTAGAAAACCCTACAGGCTCTGCCAAAAGCCTCTAGAACTGATAAATGATTTTAGCAAGATTTTGGGATACAAAATCAATAAATAAAAATCAGTAGCACTTCTACACACCAATAACAGCCAGGCTGAGTGTCAAATCAAGAAAGCAATCCCATTTACAATAGCCACAAAGAAAATGACATACCTAGGAATATAGCTAACCCAGGAGGTGAAACATCTCTACAAGGAGTACTACAAAACACTGTTGAAAGAAATCAGAGATTATGCAAATAAATGGAAAAACATCCATGCTCATGAATTGGAAGAATCAATATTGTTAAATGACCATGTTATCCAAAGCAATTTACAGATTCAACACTATTCCTATCAAATGATCAATGTCATTCTGCACAGAATTAGAAAAAAAAAACTATTCTAAAGTTCATATGCAACCAAAAGAGTTGAATAGTCAAAGAAATCCTAAGTAGAAGGAACAAAGCCAGAGGCATTATACTACCTGACTTAAAACTATACTTCAAGTCTACAGTAACAAAAACAGCACGGTACTGGTACAAAAAACAGACACATAGACCAATGGAACAGAAAAAAAACTCAGAAATAAAGTCACACATCTACAGCTATCTGATCTTACACAAGGCCAACAAAAATAACCGATGGGCTTTATAGTTAATACATGGTGATGGGACAACTGGCTAGCCATATGCAGAAGAATGTAACTAGACCCTTGCCTTTCACCAATACAAAAAGATAGGTGAAGATTTAAATGTAAGACCTCAAACTATAAAAATCCTAGGAGAAAACCTAAGAAATAACCTTCTTGACAGTGGCCTTGGCAAGGAATTTTTGGATAAGTCCCTAAAGCAAATGCAACTAAAACAAAAATTGACAAGCGGGAGCTAATTGAACTAAAGAAATTTTGCATAGCAAAAGAAAGTACCAACAGAGTGAATAGACATCCTGTAAAGTATGCACCTAACAAAGGTCTGTTACCTGGAATCTATAAGGAACTTCAACAAATCAACAAGGCAAAAACAATTAAGGAAATGAAGACATCTCTCAAAAGAAGATACACAGGTGGCCAACAAATGAAAAGACATTCCTCAAAAGAAGACATACAAGTGGCCAAGAAACATATAAAAAATGCTTATCATCACTGATGAGCAGATAAATGCAAATTAAAACCACAAGGAGATACCATCTCACATCAGTCAGAATGGCTGCTATTAAACAGTCAAAACATAACAGATGCTGGAGAGGCTACAGAAGAAAGGGAACACCATTGTGCTGCTGGAAATGTAAATTGGTTCAGCTACTGTCAAAGCCATTTAGGGATTTCTCAAAGAACTTAAAACAGAACTACCATACAACCCAGCCATCCTATTACAGGGTATATCCCCATTGGAAAATAGATAATTACACCAAAGAGACATATACCCTTGTATGTCTATTGTCAAACTATTTACAATAGCAGAGACATAAAATCAACCTTGGTGCCCATGCCTGGTGACCTGGATAAAGAAAATATGCTACGTATACACCATAGAAAACTATACAGCCATAAAAAAGAATGAAATTATGTCCTTTGTAGCAGCACAATGGAGCTGGAGGCCACAGTCCTAAGTAAATTAACATAGAGACAGACAACCAAATACTGTATGTTCTCACTTACAAGTGGGAGCTAAACATTGAGCGTACATGGACATAAACATAAGAAAAATAGACACCAGGGGCTACTAGAGGGGGAGAGGGAAGGAGCAAGGCATGGCTTGAAAAACCACCTATTGGACACTGTGCTCACTACCTGGATGCAATATATTTATGTAAGAAACCTGCATATGTACTCCCTATAACTCAAAAGTTGAAATTTAAAAATTAGAGTGAAACAAAACAAGTACTTACCTTCATGAAGTGTACATTCTAATGAGTAGATACAGATTATAAACAAAAAATATGTAAAGTAAATAATAAGTGCTGAAAAAGATAAGCAGAGTACAGGGGCTACAGTGCTAAAGAGATGCCATTATGGGCGCAGTGATTTGTGCTGTCTGGGATCACACATCCCAGAATGACATTCCACGTTCAGGGCTGTTTCTGTTATGCTACCATTCATCTCATTTGTATTTGGGGGAATTCAGTCAGATGGACAAATAATTGCATACCTTTTTTTTAGGGAGCTCAACAATGTGACACAGTTCATGTTGAGGCTGTTGAAACAGTGTGTCAGCAAGTCCCTGTCTTCTCCCCGTCCTGTGTCCTTAATAGGGGAGAGAATGTTGCAGCTTGATCTCTTCAAAGAGTCCAAGGTATAGCCATACACTCTGGAGTCATGTGAATTGGTAGTTAAATCTAAAGCTTGTAGTAATATTCCTGTTACGAACAGAATATACTAAGTTTCTCATTTATAGTTTTAGCAATTCTTGAATTATGCTATTACATATGTAATAGGTCCTAGATTGGTTTTATTTTACTTAAACTTACCTATGAACACACCTTTAAGAATAATTCTATAAGCCTTGTTACAAAAAGCTTCAGCTCCTGACTACCCTATCTGCTTTTCTTTTTCTGGGAAAATCTCCCTTTAACTCTTAGCTAATTTTTTTTTTCTAGTTACTTATTGCCATGCCTCCAATTAACAGCTTTATTTTGCTAATGAATTTTTAACACAGTCTTTTCGATACTTCTTGAATTTTTTGGTTTTATGTATTAACTACTGACTTCCCAAAATGGGAGCTGAGAATTTAACTCTCTTTGTAACCTCTTCCCCTCCATCTGCCTTCATTCCTCATCCCAACATAAAGTAAGGGGAAGTGATTTTGGTTAGACCAGTGTTGGTATTCACAATGTACAGTGTTAGGACCACGTAAACATTGTTAATACCTGAGCCAGGTCATACGCGTGATTTTCTTACTCTATTTTGCACTCTTTAAAAACCCACTTGAACTAGTAACTATTTGCTTTTAGCCTCGGTTTAGATTTATATGTTCTTATCGCTAATGTCCTCCCAAATTCTTCTGCCATTCCATTTGATAGCATCCTGTATTTTTATCTTTCGTCTCCAGCTAAGTGGAGGACTACAGGATGCTGGGACAAGGGTCTCTCTTTGAAGATCCCCACCCTCATCAGTGTTAGATGTTATTCTCCTTTCTAAGATTCCCCAGAAGATTCTCCTCCAAAACCCTGTCTGGAATATATAAACTGCCCATATTAGATGTTTTATTTTATTTAAAAATAATTTTTGAGTTCTTTTATTATTGCAAAAGTTCTGTTGGTAAAAATAAAATTTCAAAAATGCAACAAATAGAAAAGTAAACAGATATACATTTTTAATTCCACCACGGAAACAGAACAACAATTTGTTTTTTTCTTCCATTTAACAAAGGAAGTTGGAGTTAGCTATACAGTAGCCACTGAATAATTTTGATAAAGCATTACTGCAAAAAGCCATGTCACATCAAATACATAAAGTAGTCAATATTTTTGTGTAAAAAGTAGAAAGTGGCTGGGTGCAGTGGCTCATGCCTATAATCCCAGCACTTTGGGAGGCCAAGGTGGGTGGATCACAAGGTCAGGAGATCAAGACCATCTTGGCCAACATGGTGAAACCCCGTCTTTATGAAAATACAAAAATTAGCTGGGCGTGGTGGCATGTGCCTGTAATCCCAGCTACTCGGGAGGCTGAGGCAGGAGAATCGCTTGAACCAGGGAGTCAGAGATTGCAGTGAGCTGAGATCACACCAGGGCACTCCAGCCTGGCGACAGAGTGAGACTCCATCTCAAAAAAAGAAACAAAATGTACATCTTAAACATTATCTTTGAAATAGATTGATATGCAAATGTAAATTTGTTTTGCAAAGCCACTGTTTGAATGGAAAGCAATGCATAGGAAGAGAAATCATGTGACAATATGCTCCACACCAGTAATATGAAATGGAAAACTAGCAAGGAAGCAGAAGGTGTATCTATTTAAGTTTGATTGATGGTTCAAGAAGATTTTGTAAGTGCTATTGCAGATGTAAAAGTTTTTCTAAGATGTCGGGGGAGATGATTTCAGGTAATCCTCAACCTGACAGTTGTTCCCATCCTTCAAAGTCTAGAGGACTGCAGCACCTTGCAAGTAGAGAGGACACTTTGCAGATGGCATTGTAGGAAATCTGTGCCTTTTACGCCCCCAGGCACTGGGCAGATCTCAGTATTGCTATTAGAAAGGAATTAGTCATGAGCTATTGGCAAGTGACTCAGTAAGATGTTTGAGTATTTTTTAAAAGTTTAAGAGTTGAAATTCTCTGCAATAACCTTCCAAAGTGCAATGCAGATAAGGGACTGGCTGATATAAAGCTGCCTGTTATTAAATTATCCTGGGTTGGGAAGCAAGCAGTTACAGTCACCTGGGGTGGTAGGGGCAGAAGAGCAACAAATGCTGAGAAATTAGATGAGACCAAAAACAAAAACAAAAAAAAAATGATTTTAAATCCAAGCAAAATTATTTTCTAGATTGCTCCTGACCAAGGATTTAGAAGAGAGGTTTTATTTATTTGTTTGTTTGTTTATTTATTCACTGAGATGGAGTCTCGCTCTGTCGCTCAGGCTGGAGTACAGTTGCACAGTCTCAGCTCCTGCAACCTCCGCCTCCCGGGTGCAAGCAATTCTCCTGCCTCAGCCTCCCAAGTAACTAGGACTACAGGCATGCACCAGCACACCAGGCTAATGTTTGTGTTGTTTTTTTTTTTGAGATGGAGTCTTGCTCTGTCTCCAGGCTGGAGTGCAGTGGGGCGATCTCGGCTCACTGCAACCTCCGCCTCCTGGGTTCAAGCAATTCTCCTGCCTCAGCCTCCCAAGTAGCTGGGATTACAGGCACGGGCCACCATGCCCAGCTAATTTTTATATTTTTAGTAGAGACGGGGGTTTCACCATGTTGGCCAGGCTGGTCTTGAACTCCTGACCTTAGATGACCTAGTCCCCTTGGTCTTCCATAGTGCTGGGATTATAGGCGTAAGCCATGTGCCTGGCCTAAAAGAGAGCTTTTAGAAAAATGCAAATAGCAATGCTAATTGTCTCTGATTCTTTTAACTTTGTTGATAAATGACTATTTCGATGCAAATGTGCATCTTATGTAACTCTCAGTAAGCTATTCATTGGATAAGGGTGACTCAACCTGTATTATCTCAATTTGTTTTCTTTAATGTTACAACATTTCAGGTATGGTTAATCTGGAGCAGTCTCTGATTTGGGAAAGAGGAAAGGAGAGCACACTGTGGAGAGTCAGTCCTGGTCAGCTTGGGTGTGGCTCTCAGTGGGCTAACCCACGAAGCCCTTCTGACTCTTTTCCCCTCTAAGTAAATAGAATCAGGCCACCATGTGCTCTTGGACTTGCTCTTCTGGTACTGATATCAGGGCATCCTTAAGTTAAAGAACACATCAGACTCACCAGCTGCTGGATTTAATTCACAGATTTTCTATAAACTGTGGATTTCTCTAGGAAATCTGCTATGCACAGACAAGCCAGAAAGCAACCGTGAGGAGGAGGTCAGAGCCAGGGCTGTGCAAGTGCATGCCAGCTCACTACAGAAAAGTGCACGCCTCCCAGCAGGACCGTTAGCCCAGAGAGGAAGCCTGCTGGCCTTCGAGCTCATTCGTGTTGTCAGTATCTCTTACCAGAGCATCAGATTCAGTGTTTTCCTAAGGAACAAGACACATGATAGCTTTAGGAAACAGCCTGCTGTCATTCTCTTTCTTTCTCTGATGCATCTCCTGTATCTGAAAGTCACAAACTTTTTCCTTTAAAACCTATAACTAATCTTTCCAATAAGAGGTGAAAAGTCTATGCTGTCAGTATTGAAAACTCGGGGGCAAAAGCCAGTCTCTTTTCTATCATGAAGGAAAATGTACAATGGGGGAAAAGAGTTCACTCTTTGGAGTGGATTTATCTTCACCTAAATTGAATACATTGATGAAGATTACGAAATTGATGTTTCCAAAGTTCGTTGACATGTTCAGATGAAAATACAAAGGGTGATTTTTAACATTATTATGTTATATGAAATAAACTTGCTTAGATATTTTTAAGTTTCAATGCCTTCGGCCTCCAATAGAACAGTTGTGATTAAAACAACACGTGTGCTTCCCATTTGGCTGGTTATAGGAATAATTTGAAACAGGGAATATTTTAAAGTTAATTATACATGCATATAATGCCCAGTTAAATGCTGAAAGTATTTAACAATTTGCAGTGGGAGGTTAAGTGAACGTCTAATTCTGCCACTTCCCCTGTGGTTCAGTGAGGCCTGTTCTTGGTCCCTGCCCTAACGGAGTCTGAGCTAGGGGCTTCGTCACATTGACCTTTTTACAATGTTGAAACAGGAATTCCAGTCGGATATAATTGCCTTCTAACCACGCCAAGGTTTTCTTGATGTATCTAGCTCATGACAGAAAAGACCAAAAACAAAACTTTACTCGGAAAACCAAAAGTCAGCTTGGGAAAGTTATGTATATTTCCTCTTTTAAAGCCTTTTAACCTCTGGAGTTGAGAAACGCTTTTCTTGTCTTTTAAAATGTGTTTTAAGTAGTCACATTTCGAAAAGGACCAGAGGAAATTATGTTTTTGAGGCCGGGCACAGTGGTTCGTGCCTGTAATCCCAGCACTTTGGGAGGCCAAGATGGGTGGATCACTTGAGGTCAGGAGTTGGAGACCAGCCTGGCCAACATGGTGAAACCCCATCTCTACTAAAAATATAAAAATTAGCCAGGTGTGATGTTAGTGCATGTAATCCCAGCTACTTGGAAGGCTGAGGCAGGAGACTCACTTCAACTCGGGAGACGGAGGTTGCAGCAAGCCGTGGTCATGCCACTGCACTCCAGCCTGGACAACAGAGTGAGACTCTGTCTCAAAAAAAAAAAAAAAAAAAAAAAATTATGATTTTGATTTTTCATTTGCCTAAGATTAAATTTAGGGCTCATGTAAACCCCAAGGGACTTTCTATGTATTTGACTCGGATTTTGGACAATAGAAATGAGTAAGTTGGAATAGACTCGATGTTACATGGTGGAATCTACCTATAGAATGCCACCAACCATCTTTTATGTGTTGTGAATGACGCAAGCTGGATCACGCAGGTCTCCGTAGGCATGCCTCTTCTTGTCACATACTTCTAATTGATTGTGATGATTTTCCTGCTGAGCCTTCGGGTAGCTTTACAACCCTACTCAACACAGCTCTGCGGGCAGCAACGCCAGTGGGCAGGAATTAAGTGAGCTGAAACTGCTCCTCTAACCTAGGCTAAACAATAGAAACTCAAGGGAATATCCAGGAGTTGTACATATTTTCAAATATAAAAATATTTTCATTCGAAGGAAGGTAGGATGAACAAGGTGGACAGTACTAATATGTCAGCTCATAAGTAGTTACTCAGTGCCCTTTTGCTGGGAATTTATGTGGATACAGATGGGGTTCCTGGAAGAATGTGGCATTTCACCTCCACTCTACAGGGGCTTGTGATTTCACTGCAAGAAAATAGTTAATGTATAACGTAGTCAGTGTTAAAACACTCCATAATATGGCAGACAAACTTTATTATTCCAACCCTCTCACTTGAAATGAAATAAGATTTTATGGAGAAATATGTTCAAAGAAAGGCTTCTTGGAGATGATAGTATTTTGTCACAAATTTTGAAATGGGTGTAGAAGCATTTGGAGTATAGCATGCAGCGTGCTATGAGTTGATGTGTCTAAAAATGTTCAATAAAATCAATTGTAGACTTTACCTCAGAAGAAAGACTTGACTTTTTCAGTGGAGAAAAGTGCTGTTTTATAGAAATTATTTAGATACAATTTTTTTAAAATTACAGATATTTCATAAAATGCGAGATAACTATAGCCAAATAATCCACATTAAAGTTGTTGATTGAACTGACAAAGTAATTTAACGTGTTTCTATTAGATGCAAGGCAGTGTGCTGAGCCACTGAAGTATATAAAAATGTACCTGCTTGTAAAAGCAGATAATCTAGAGGTGAATGCGGTAGCTAATGAAATTACAAATTAGTTTATGATATGTGCAAATGTGGGAAATAGAATCACAAAAACAATGATAAATAATTCTAATCAAAATACCCATTAAGTTCAAAAAAGCTTCTAAGAACTATGGTACTTTGGAACCTGATTTAATTCTGAAAATCCATTCCATTAATTATGTCTTTGAAATTTAAAACCAGTTTATAAATGAATCACTGGCCCTCAGAACAACAACTCAGAACATTTAGACATCCCTGATAATGACAGGGTTGTGTCTAAGTCTTTAAAATAATATGATTTATTCTCACTGACCTGCAGAAGTGTTTATGATCTCAAGTTGTACTTCAAAACATAGACAAAAGATCCTCCCTTTTTAGGGTTTAGGTAGAAATAGTTGACTTCAGCTGAACTCAGCGAGCTTGTAAATGTTTCACAGCATGCATTTCCCGGTGGCTCCCAGCTTCGCCTGCCCCAGAGCCTACAGAGACAAGACTTCAAGATGTCCCTGTGGACAGGAAATTACACAAAGGACTGGCCGAAATTTACTTTTTTGGAGGAAAAAATAGATGTATAACTGGCTTAAAGTAGTAAGTGCGGTGATCTTAATAATAGGACCAAATCCATTAGAAAAGTATTTTGCAAATAAAGTTTAACAACTAGTTTTTAAGAGACTTCAATTCAGTAAGGAGCACATTAGAAAGATCTCCGCTCACCTCATGTATAGACTATGTCTAAATAGACGTGATTATTACATTTTCTTTCTTATTATTAAGATGTCTTGGCTGCATAACAAAAAGCATAAGTAACTGTTACATATTGGATTCCACTTTTTGTGGATATGAAAAAGTTACTGTTTTTTTTTTTTTTTTTTTTTTTTTTGAGACAGTCTCACTCTGTCACCAGGCGCCAGCCTGGAGTGCAACGGCAATCCTCCTGCCTCAGCCTCCTGAGTAGCTGGGACTACAGGCACGCGCCACCACACCCAGCTAATTTTTGTATTTTTTATTTGAGACAGGGTTTCACCATGTTGGCCTGGATGGTCTCGATCTCTTGACCTCCTGATCTGCCCACCTCGGCCTCCCAAAGGGCTGGGATTACAGGCGTGAGCCACCATGTCTGGCCGAAAGAGTTAGTTTTAGAGGAAATGTCATAACTAAAAGTAGAACCAAATGCATAGCTATTACTTAAGTAGAATTCTTGCTGTGTGGTAATGCTTCTTGCATTTGGTCAGTCTGAGGAAGCATGACATCAAGCCTGACCCATTCAGCGTGGCCTAGTCTCCTTAAGGTTTCACGGTGGAATGTATGAATTGATAAATCTGCTTTCTCTTTATTGAATATATTCAGTGTAGCAATTGGCCAGCTGCTGATGGACTCCGTGCTTTGTTTAAAGAGGAGCACGTGGAAGCATACAACCCAAGAGCCATATTTCCTCTTAGCGCCAGGATCACTCTTCAGATACGATTTAGGCGCGTGGCTATTTGCATGGAGTTCACCTTGCTTAGTTGCTTCCACTTTGCTAGGGCAATCTTTCCAGCAGGAGGATAGAATGAATGAATTCTAGAAAAGGCTGAGCACGTGACCACATCCACGCCTGGAAAGTCTGAGTTCATGATCCGTTGTCGGCATCTTCAGAGTCGGGAGGTGGAACGTCAAGTCTTCAATTGCAGGTCTGCGGCGGGGCAGGACATCTTCCTTTTGCCTTCCAGATACCCACTCCGCCCTTCTCCACCCTGCTGCGCGCTCTGGAGGTTGACCTATAGGCCCCACGTCGATGCACCTCTCTTGCTTCCCGGCTTTGTGTTAAGTCCAGCCACAGGGCGCGCCGCCTGGGACTGAAGGAGGCGGTAAGCAGGCTGTACCTGCCTGCATCTCTCTCCCTTTCTCTCCCTGATGTTCTGGCAGCTGCTCCCTCCTGTTACTCCTGCAGGCTTGGGAGTGATCATTGCACCTCACCGTCCCTGTGTCCAAAATGCTGCCCTGAGCCCTCCCCACTTTCCCGTAATCCCACACCTCGTCAACAGTCCCTGTATCACACTTTTGGCAAATTTATCGGCAGCCCACTGACTACCTAATACAGTCTGCAATCACAAAACTCACACTATTTGGCTAAAGAGTCAACAACATTTGTTCTGTTTTCATGGAGTTTGAGGTACTGGTACACTACTGCCTTGCCAGATAATCAGAAAATGTAGCCTCATTGTGGGATAGGGGAAGCGAAACGAATGTTTAATTGTTCAAGGGTGTTAATTCTGTTATGGTTTTAAAGACAGAATTAAAAGTTTCAATAAAATACGTAGTCATATGGTTTCACATATTATTTATTTACAATTCCAAAAACATTGTAAATACATCCTATATTTCATGGTTCAGTTGAGTTCTGGAAAAGCAAGTATTTGAGAAAACAACTTGAATCAAAGAAGCTGGTAGGTAGTTCTGAGGAAAGGAAAATTAATATCTCCCCCAAATGCAAATGTGTTCCATGCACCTGTACTATATAATTGTGATATGGAGATAAGGAACACGCAAAGTCATTCTAGACAGTGTGATGATGAGACCAGTCTTCATTTATTCACCAGTCTGGAAAAGGCTTTGAGAAATAGGGCTATACTGAAACATCACAGATGGATTTCTAGAATTTTGGAGTTTGCTAAAAAGCTGGAAAATATTAGACACTGGATTGGTTTGACTTGCTGTGACAGACAAGGCAGTTAGGTTTGTTATGTTTGATACAAGAAAGGTTTTATGAGACTGTTCAACAGGAAATCTTGAATTTTTTACTGAATACCCATTAAATTACGTAAGACAAATACAGATTGCCAAACACATATCACATATATAATATTTCTTCTTTTGAATATAATGGTGGAGAACGTGGTTTTTAGTCTAGTTATCATTAGACGTTTGTTATAGAAAATAAAGCAAATCCACCCAGGTCTCTATGCATTCATGGCACTGTTGCTGCTCGGACACCAGATGAAAATTTGACTTCCTGTGTCCTCCTTTTTAGATTAAACTCAGCTGTGTTTTCTTTTGAAAATGGGATGGAAGTGAAAACAAAATGTTGTTCTACCGTATATCAAGAGCAGGGCTGATATTCTGTCTAGAGCTTAAGTGAGTAGAACTGATCTGCTGAAATGCTTGTAACTTTACACATTTTCAAAATTTTCTTTCTTCTGTGGGATGGAGGCAGAGATCTTGACAATGCTCGCTCTCTGGGGCTTCTATGTATCACTATGTGAAAATGGTCTTTCCTCATCTGGAATTCCCCTACTTTTCCCACGTTATGTAAGCAGCTTCAGCATCTCCACGTGGCAAAGCCTTCTCAACGCCCCTGCACACAGAATGTGTCCCTTGCTCCTTGGCCTCTGCATGTGCCACACAGTTCTGCTGTGGCGTGTATCACACTGCGCTGTTTAACGTGTCCATTTTGATACTGGACTCTAGATTCCTTTGTGGGGCTGAACCTTGTCTTGATCATTAGCACACCTTCTAGACACTAATTTGCAGGCAGCAGTGTTGAACTATTCGATGCTATTCTAATTCTCATTTATTTGTGGAGAGAACAGAGTGGTCTAACTTTTACTGTGGTTGTGAAAACCTGAGAATTCAGCTGGAATACAGTTCTCTTGTAAAACATGAGTTTGAGGAAAGAAACGGTGCGCAACTTGTTTGTGATTATATCCCCAGACAACTGTGTGTCCGTTACGTAGCATGTGCTAGTCTGTTTTGCATTGCTGTAAAGGAATACCTGAGACTGTGCAATAGATAAAAGGTTTATTTGGCCGAAGGTCTTGCAGGCTGTACAAGGAGCATGGTGGCAGCATCTGCTCAGTTTCTGGTGAGGCCTCAGGAAGCTTTAACTCATGGTGGAAGGTGAAGGGTAGGAAGTGTGTTACCTGGCAGGAGAGGGAACCAGAAAGATGAGGAGGTGCCATGCTCTTTTAAACAACCAGATCTTGTCAGAACGAATGGACTGAGAACATAGTCATTCCATGTGGAGGTCACCAAGCCATACATGAGGGATCCACCCCTGTGACCCAAACACCTCCGCCCAGGCTCCTCCGTCAACACTGGGATCACATTTCAGCGTGAGATTTGGAAGGGACAAACATCGAAACGATCATAATCAGTAATTACTTATTAACTAATTTAAGGAAAAAAGCCAAACCAAACCAAAAACTTATGTTTTATCAAATATCTTGCATCATCCTGTAAAAGTCATCAAATTTTCCATTTTAAAAAACTCACAATTTTTAGCCATTTTCTGACTTGGTCTTTCTTTTAAGCTCGTGAACATGTCCCTAAGAATGAGTTCACCTTTCTTTCAATGTTTTTCCCTTTTTATATTGGGAAGAAAAGTATGTCGCATGTGTGTGTGTGTGTGTGTGTGTGTGTGTGTGTGCGTGTGTAGTTTATCAGGAGAGGAAAAGCTCACCTTCCTTGATCACCCTGCGTTTGCTGCAAGCTGCTGACAGCAGCTACATTGACATTTTTCTCAATGAAGTGAAAGAGCAGGTGTGTCGCCCCAGCCATCTTGCAGGTCTTCCCTTCGGAAGGCTACACTCCGCCTCACAGTGTCCTAGACTTCCTGCAGCCCTTCCAGCTGGTGAGCTGCTTTTTTCCTTCCCATTAAATACTTCCTTGGTGCAGCCTGAGGGTTGGAAAGCTGGGAGTGGGAGAGAGTTTGTTCCTGAATTTATGAGCTGTGAGGGCAGCGAACTTAAGTGCGGCAGTTCTTCAGTCGACATTACAGATATGGGCAAGATAGTAATCCTTCCTCTCATCCCACAGTCCATAAAACGAATACCTTTTAATGATGTGGGCATAATTATAGGAAGTATTAAGTTAATTGGACAGACACTGATGCAACGTCTTAGTAGTACCGACTGTGGCTCGGTGCATTTCCTTAACATTCGCAGATCATATTTCAAATGACTGTTGCTGAGAGAGCTCCCAAATAGATTCTTGGCAAATGTGATTTCTTTCTTTCTCTCTTATTTTTAAAAGCTCATCATATCTACTGGACCTTAACAATTTACATTAAAAATGCTATTTGGAGTCTCCCCATCATTTTCTCTACAGCCTTACTGAAAAATGCTTGCTTTTTTATACGGTTGCAATACTTAGAATCAGGACCGAGGGTTATGGCTACTAAATTCCAAGTTGTCTTTTATGTACTTGCTTCAAAGCAGGCTTATATTTTCTTAGTATCTTTTACTAGCATATCAGACACCAATAAAATGAAGCAGAATAATCCCGACTAAATTCATAGCCATTTTTTTACAGCATATCTACCTGATCACGTCCTTTATACACAGAGTAATATGCATTAAAATAATCTCTTGAAAGTCTTTTTTCAAAAAAAAATTGTTTTGGTCTTTATCTCTCCTTTCTAAGTATCTGGACTGTGTATAATAGGAAGCATAAATTCCCTTTCCAGCGACTGCCATGTTCATGCTTCTCATTTTATTTTATTCATTCTGTTTTATGGATTTTGCAAAGCTGACTTTTGGTTAACCTTATGCCCCCTGAGGCTAAACTTTTGATTTAAAATTATCTGAAGCTCTCAGCTCCCTGGGCTGTGGAGTGCACATAGATCCATCTATGGCTTTAGGAAGAATGGCTGCAGAGTCAACGCCAGCAACAGCTGCTGACCTCACAGGAGCAAAGGAGGCAGCACGAGGTGCCTGGGAGTTACAGTCGTCCTGGAGCTCAGTGATGCTGCCAGAGAATTCCTCCTCCAGGGTCAACGATGATGCAGATACAGACGCAGTAGCACGGAGCCCATTTGAACCACTTCAGCATTCGGCTAAGCCCATCATCAAAGTCCTCACATTGCCAGGCCTTTCTCTGTCCTGCCCACACTGGTTTGGGCAGCCGCTTCACGCACTAGGGCAGCACACCCCCGTAAGCTCTTCCTCCTCTCACTCTTCTAGGTGCTTGTTTCTTTCATTTCCATCCATCCACGAGGCTTTTTAGTGTTCCCTTCCAGACTTTGCCCCCTTGGTTGGATATTTATTGTAATTGTCACCAAAACTATAGACTTCCTTATCTCTTAACCTGTGACTGTGATCACCACGCCAATTTAAGAATACCACGCTTCATTTCCCCATCGGTCTTTTCTGCTATTACACCAAGCTTCAGAGGCTTGAGAAAGTTCTAGACCGAGGATGCATTGGACCCGTCTCTTTTCTCTTCCTCAGTATTATGCAATCTTACTTCATTGCAAAGGCTGACACTCACTCTGAAAACTCAGTTCTCCCAGCTTGCCCTCGAATGCGTATCTCTAGGCCTTACCTTTGTTCTGAGCTCTCTCCTTTTTACTAACTAAATTGATGCTCTTTTGATCAGTGTGCACATTCAAGCCTACCTTCCCTTTTCATTCAGGTGTGTGTAGCTAGAAGGAGCCCACTATTTGATGTCAAAACGTTTCAGTTTGGGACCTGACTCAATTTCCTGCCAATTGTGTGATGTAAATTGTTGAAAGGCAAATAATAATATCAGTATTACATGTGTTCTCATAATACTTTTATAAATTTTTTCTTCCTTTTTATTCTCCCTACCCATGCTCTAGGTAAAGTTTATTCATGGAAATACTAGACATGTCTTCTTAAAATCCTGCTTTGATAAATCACTTGCCCCAAATCAAACTCCTAGGTGTAATGTTTAAAGTAATAAAAAAACTACTTATGCAAATATGTATTTTCAGATCTTTACTTTTCCTCCAAATTTTCTGCTCTCCTCAGATCAAATATCTTCTGAAGCCACCAAAAAACTGTCATAACTTCCCACTCACACCACCAGCACCCTTCTCTTTGCCTCTTTTATTCCAATCTATTATTCATGACCCATGATTACTGCCTGGATAATATTGACAATTTCATTTAACATCTACTTGACATCATACTACCTAGTATATTGCCTCATTCATGGTCTAGAAATCTGAATTGTATTATTATTAAGTTTATTACTTTGTAACCCCCCTGGTTACTGCTGAAAAACGCATGCCCAAGGAAGTCTTTATTCTCTTGGCCTTGGTTTGCTAATACATAAAATGAGGAACAGTGTGGTTTTCTACTCATAGGTCTTCATGGGATTTTACAGGCTGGCTAAAGCATTCTGAGAGCTTCTTGAATAAAGATTAATAAAGATACATATTTAAATATTTGGTGGCCAGCTTCAGTTTTCTCATTGTTACAATTATTCATATCAAGTTATTCTTATCTTTTTCTCAGCTTTGTAAAACAATTTATACAAAAAGGTCGAATGGTGACCAGTGGCCATTGTAGTAGAGAGAGAGTAAAAGAAATCCAGGCACGATATGTGATTCTTTCCTACACAAGTGTTTATGTGCATTTCTTAAATATAGGAAGGAAGGAAGGAAAAAGAAAACGAGAAAAGGAAGCCAAGGAAATAAATTCTACAAAGCAAATGTTTAAGACTCTGCTAACAAAAAAAAAATTTTTGATTGCATTTTAGGTTTTGGGGTACATGTGAAGAACATGCAAGATTGTTGCATAGGTATACACATGGCAGTGTGATTTGCTGCCTTCCTCCCCATCACCTATATCTGGCATTTCTCCCCATGCCATCTCTCCCCCAACTCCCCACCCCCCCACTGTCCCTCCCCTGTTTCCCCCCCAACAGACCCCAGTGTGTGATGCTCCCCCTCTCTGTGTCCATGTGTTCTCATTGTTCAACACCTGCCTATGAGTGAGAACATGCGGTGTTTGATTTTCTGTTCTTGTGTCAGTTTGCTGAGAATGATGGTTTCCAGGTGCATCCATGTCCCTACAAAGGACACAAACTCATCGTTTTTGATGGCTGCATAATATTCCATGGTGTATATGTGCCACATTTTCCCTGTCCAGTCTATCATCGATGGGCATTTGGGTTGGTTCCAGGTCTTTGCTATCGTAAACAGTGCTGCAATGAACATTCGTGTGCATGTGTCCTTATAGTAGAACGATTTATAATCCTTTGGATATATACCCAGTAATGGGATTGCTGGGTCAAATGGAATTTCTATTTCTAGGTCCTTGAGGAATCACCACACTGTCTTCCACAATGGCTAAACTAATTTACACTTCCACCAACAGTGTAAAAGTGTTCCTGTTTCTCCACATCCTCTCCAGCATCCGTTGTCTCCAGATTTTTTAATGATCGCCATTCTAACTGGCGTGAGATGGTATCTCAATGTAGTTTTGATTTGCGTTTCTCTAATGACCAGTGATGATGAGCATTTTTTCATATGTTTGTTGGACTCATGTATGTCTTCTTTTGTAAAGTGTCTGTTCATGTCCTTTGCTCACTTTTGAATGGGTGTTTTTTTTTTTTTTTTTTTCTTGTAAATCTGTTTTAGTTCTTTGTAGATTCTGGATATCAGCCCTTTGTCAGATAGGTAAACTGCAAAAATTTTTTCCCATTCTGTTGGTTGCCAATTCACTCTAATGACAGTTTCTTTTGCCGCGCAGAAGCTGTAGAGTTTGATTAGGTCCCATTTGTCTATTTTGGCTTTTGTTGCCAATGCTTTTGGTGTTTTGGTCATGAAGTCCTTGCCTACACCTATGTCCTGAATGGTTTTGCCTAG
The DNA here is from genome assembly GCA_036589455.1 of Ateles fusciceps. NCBI lineage: Eukaryota > Metazoa > Chordata > Mammalia > Primates > Atelidae > Ateles > Ateles fusciceps. The sequence goes on from JAZHEH010001578.1 coordinate 1,197,586, forward strand.
ATTTTCTTCTAGGGTTTTTATGGTGTTAGGTCTTATGTTTAACTCTTTAATCCATCTGGAGTTAATTTTAGTGTAAGGTGTCAGGAAGGGGTCCAGTTTCTGCTTTCTGCACATGGCTAGCCAGTTTTCCCAACACCATTTATTAAACAGGGACTCCTTTCCCCATTGCTTGTTTTTGTCAGGTTTGTCAAAGATCGGATGGTTGTAGATGTGTTGCCTCTGAGGCCTCTGTCCTGTTCCATTGGTCTATATCTCTGTTTTGGTACCAGTACCATGCTGTTTTGATTACTGTAGCCTTGTAGTATAGTTTGAAGTCCGGTAATGTGATGCCTCCTGCTTTGTTCTTTTTGCTTAGAATTGACTTAGCTATGCGGGCTCTCTTTTGGTTTCATATGAAGTTTATGATGTTTTTTTCCAGTTCTGTAAAGAAGGTCATTGGTAGCTTGATGGGGATAGCACTGAATCTGTAAATTACTTTGGGCAATATGGCTATTTTGTCAATATTGATTCTTCCTAACCATGAACATGGAATGTTTTTCCATCTGTTTGTGTCCTCTCTTATTTCATTGAGCAGTGGTTTGTAGTTCTCCTTGAAGAGGTCCTTTACGTTCCTTGTTAGTTGTATTCCTAGGTATTTTATTCTCTTTGTAGCAATTGTGAATGACAGTTCGTTCTTGATCTGGCTCTCTTTAAGTCTGTTATTGGTGTATAGGAATGCTTGTGATTTTTGCACGTTGATTTTGTATCCTGAGACTTTGCTGAAGTTGCTTATCAGTTTCAGGAGATTTTGGGGTGAGACGATGGGGTCTTCTAGATATACAATCATGTCGTCTGCAAATAGAGACAATTTGACTTCCTCCTTTCCTATGTCAATGCCCTTTATTTCTTTTACTTGCCTGATTACTCTGGCTAGAACTTCTAGTATTATATTGAATTGGAGTGGTGAGAGAGGGCATCCTTGTCTAGTGCCAGATTTCAAAGGGAATGCTTCCAGTTTTTGCCCATTCAGTATGATATTGGCTGTTGGTTTGTCATAAATAGCTTTTATTATTTTGAGATACATTCCATCAATACCTAGTTTATTGAGAGGTTTTAGCATAAAGGGCTGTTGAATTTTGTCAAAGGCCCTCTCTGCATCAATTGAGATTATCATGTGTTTTTTGTCTTTGGTTCTGTTTATGTGGTGAATTATGTTTATAGAGTTACGTATGTTGAACCAGCCTTGCATCTCCGGGATGAATCCTACTTGATCATGGTGAATAAGCTTTTTGATGTGCTGTTGCAATCAATTTGCCAGTATTTTATTGAAGATTCTGCATCTTTGTTCATCATGGATATTGGCCTGAAGTTTTCTTTTCTTGCTGAATCTCTGCCGGGTTTTGGTGTCAGGATGATGTTGGTCTCATAAAATGATTTGGAAAGGATTTCCTCTTTTTGGATTGTTTGGAATAGTTTCAGAAGGAATGGTACCAGCTCCTCTTTGTATGTCTGGTAGAATTCGGCTGTGAACCCATCTGGACCTGGGCTTTTTTTGGTGAGTGGGCTCTTAATTGCTGCCTCAACGTCAGACCTTGTTATTGGTCTATTCAGGGTTTTGACTTCTTCTTGGTTTAGGCTTAGGAGGATGCAAGTGTCCAGGAATTTATCCATTTCTTGCAGGTTTACTAGTTTATGTGCATAGAGTTGTTTGTAATAATCTCTGATGATGGTTTGAATTTCTGTGGAATCTGTGGTGTCTGCTAACAAATTTTGATGAAGCTCATTAACTCAAACTTTGACTCAATGAAGAATATTTCACAAGAGAACCATATATGCCCTTAGAAATCAATTTTTTTAAAAAAAATTAGGGATCTAATTGTACCTTTAGTACTGGAAGTGAGTGGCAATAGTGGTGCCTGTCATTTTAAAGTGGACTTGAGAGGAGAAGTAACTTGCATCAGTTTTAAAAACTTATTTAAAAAATTTGTCATATGAGGTGAAGACCTTTTCTGTGTCTGCCAATAAGTTTTCTTCATCTGGTGACTGTAAAGGAATTTGACAATTCTCATAAATTGAAAAGTTATTGGGAGATACAAAGTTAGATATAAATTTTAAATTGAAAGCCTATCAGTAGGATTAGGTTTGTTTAAATACAAGCAGCTTCAGTTTTCCAAGACTCCCTACTCTAGCTCTTGGTGTTAATTTTGCTAAAGGCTGGTAGCGTGTGTCTTCTTCATCTCTCTGATTCTCTGGTTCCTTCCAGAGGTAAAGTTCTATGATTCTATTAATAGCAGTTCTTAGCCTGATTGAGTTACCAGCATGGATGAGAATCTGATAAAAGTTATGAACTGTATTTTTAGTGAAAGTCCCCATTTCCTGTAACATATGTGTGTGTGTGCTATGGTTTGGGTCTGTCCCTACCCAAATCTCCTCTTG